>JAVUPR010000174.1:1380307-2070461 GCA_036785695.1 Gentiana straminea
TCAAAACTTACTCGGTTTTGTGTATCGCGTACATTCCGTGTGTCTATCCGTGGGTTAGGGAGCTTGGCATAAGTACCTTGGCTAATTGCATGGATGAGCAAAAGGAAATGCTTAACTTGGCCAAGACATTGTTTGATACAAAACTACCACCCGGCGTCAAGATGCTGCAACCCTTTTCAGATGAATCTTCAATCAAAAAAATTGCTGTCCAGGTCTGTAGAATTTTTGTGGGATCTTTTTCTAAGAGATTGTCGGGTTTATACATGTTTTGACGTTGTGGTGATGACATTGACAGGCATTTCCAGAGGAATTGTTTTCAGTTCTTCGGACCGTGCATCTACTCAGAGGGCTTAGTGTAGGTATGGGCATCAATTTTTCTTGTGCTGAACAATGGCGACCTATTGCTGAAGAAGCTTTGTACCGTTCGGGTAGATTGACAGGTAACTTTTATTTCATGTCACCACTGCAAATTCAAATGATAACTTTTATCAGAAATCTTAAAATGGCCATTTTTTATTTATTTATTTGCTTACATATTTTCTGCAGATACGAAAATAAAAAGAGGGCGAAGGCGTGGTATTGTTCAAAGTATACTGAGAAGACAGTAGGTTTCGATCTTACAAGGAGTGGTAGGCAACACCGACACGTGCTTTATAGCGGGAAATACTTGTATGAAAAGTCTCTATTACAACACGGTTCGGTGCACAACAGAGACTCTTCACTCTAGAATCTTACCACCTTCCCTTTGTAGCTTCTTGTTGTATGTCATTGTTATACAAAGTCGTGTATTCTTAGCGTTCTTCAACAAAGAAGAAAGCCTTGATTCAGATTCTTCCATATTTGATTCTTGTATGTGTCTTTTACCCCTTGGAATTGCACATCATCCAAATATTTATGTAGCCTTTATTGGCGTTTGAGAATTTATCAAAATTGAATGCTTGAAAAGGTCCCCTTTTTAAAGATTTTTTATAGCTGATTTCTATCGGCAACGTATTCAATATTAGTATTTTGATTTATTTGTTATTATTCATTTACTCCTGGCATCACACATACCTTTTTTTTTATTTTTTATTTTTTACTTTCAACACCACAGTAGGAACGTCGGTGACACTGATGTTCCTTTTCAATATTTATTAGTGGACTGACGTTTTTCACCCGTGATATTTTTATCACTATAACGTCAGTTCCACTGATGTTATTTCTGAAAATCAACGTCGTATGAACTACGACGTTATTATCGAAAACTAATATCGTAACGTTATTTTTGGACAAAATATAATCGTGGCTCAAAATAAGTTTTTGAGTACCTGAAGCAATTATTGTACCGACAGTAAAACCATAGTGCTAATAGCACCCGTATTTTTATACATTTATTTTACTTTTGACCAAGTCAAAGATTATTAGGTGGAAGCCGTGTTTGATTTGGCTGCAAGAATATTTCCCAAATTATCATGATGTACCTTTGTTTGCTGCAAAATAGCTTGGATGAGTACTTTTGTATGGCTTTTCTCTAGGGAAATTCTGATGCAGACAGTTTTTATTGGACTCAACGGTCGGATCTGTGACACGTATATACAAGACAAAAACTGTTTTTGTTTTGTATATACGTGACACAGATCTGACCGTTGAGTTTAACGAGACTCCCCGCATCAGAATTACCCAACCTCTCCACCCCTCTGGAAAAGTTTGTCTGCCATAGGTGTTTTTGAAGCAAATAATGATCTTGAAGGCTCTTCTGCAGCTGGGAATAAGGTACATTTTGCCTATGATTACGTTTAGGCAACAATCTCAACAGACCAAGCAACGTCCACATTGTTGAAGAAATGGAGTTTGAAACTACCAACGCAGAAGCGATGTCACTTGAAGAGCAACTAAAAGATCCCACCAGCTGAAGATATGGAATGTGTAATAAATAATCTCTGTCTCTACTAAAAGTTTGTTTACAGTTGGCGGTAAAATGCAGCCTTCTTCTCCCTGTAAAATAAATAAGCGAACCAATAGGTCTTCATGTTTGTACCTTTACTTAGTGAACTGCAGTTGTAACATAACCTAAATAACATATGTATCTACGAATGTAATATAGCCAATAAAGTGTCACCTTAACAGTGTTCGGCAATACTTGACTATATTACAAATCACACAATGAAGAAAACATCTCAGAAGCTACTACATAACAACTACACAAAGAGTGCATTTGAAGGCAACAACCGTGCAGTGCACGGTGTCCTCCCACTAGTACAATGAAATTGCAAAATTAAGTGTCAAGTGGTTGTAAAAAAGATTATATCGGTATCAACATCCGCACAGTTGCCTTGAAGAGCATCTAAACAAAAAATTACGAATCATCACCAATATTATCTTAAATATTATTTTAAAAAATATTTCATCATGTCAATTACATTATACTCTTATTAGTTTATTATGAATCATTCACATCATAGAAACGCCTCCGCTTCAAAATATACATGCTACCAAAAGGAAAAAGGAATGCGATAGTCACAATCACTATGACCCCATCTTCGATGGAATACTTTCTCAATCATGTGCTTGATAAATTCATTGTAAGAATGAAAATGATGACTACTACGACCAAACAGGTCCAATAATGAAGATAAATTCATTATCTTCTCAGGGCATCTCCTACAGGAGCATGACCCGGGAGTATTTCACTATTTTGGTGGAATAGTGCTGCTCCATCGGTACACCATCTTCAACACCATTTTGATGCAAAAATTTTCTCTCACACCAAATTTTATGTTGGGTTGACCCGACACCAAATATACGTTTAACCTCTTTTTCTATTTTTTCTTCTTTTTCCCCTTTCTTTTTACAAAACAAAATATCCTATAGCACTTTTTTTGGTTGTATTTTTATTTTATTTTATATATTCCTTCTATTAGAAAAATATAATATTCTTGCTGGTTTATTATTCGGTGTAAGATGATTGGAGATGGTAGAAGATATTTGATGAGATGTACACCATTTTGATGAAATGGTGTAAGGGTGGGAGATGGCCTTACAGAACCCTTTCAGAATATCTTCACCCAATTCTTCTAAATAACTTATATAATAGTCATCCAAAAACTCATAAATATCATATCATCATCTTACATGACATATGATATACCAATGAGTCTCAAAATATATATGCAATAGGTTGAAGTACAAAAATCTAGGGAGACAATATACTTCTAATTTACCGCTAATCAACTCTTGCCAACTTGATATATATTTGAGGAAAGATATGCATTACAAAGTCACATTTTCTTCGTTAGGCTAAATTATATACTACTACCACCACAAATTTCAGGGGCTTTTAAGGGCACCATAATAAATTGCGTAATGCCGATAATTTTGATTTAAATTGTAGATACTTTACTTGTTTAAACGCTAAAATGCATTGTAGTGAAAAGACAGAGGTTTGCAAAGGTGTCCCGACATTGTCCGCACCTAAGTCCTCTTGGTGGAGCTTTGTTGTTGTAAAAGTAAAGAAAGAGGTTAAGGCCTGAACATGTAGCTTATCCTCAAAAGCACCCAAGTCCTCTTAAATGAGGAAACCAACTCAGACAAAAGCTCAAAGAGGCAAGACCCAATGCTAACCAATTAATGACCAATAAAAGGATGAATGATGAAGAAATGATGACCAAATAGCCGATCAAAGGCTCATGAATAAGGCAGTGATTGTTAGCATATATATTTATATATTATATTCGATATTTAGTATTTCAAATAAGGGCATTTTAGTCTTTTTGTATTTGGCTATATAAGCCTATCTTTTGTGACCTAAACCCTAAGCTTCCACATATTGTTGGTAGATAATGCAAGAGCCTTCTTCTTCTCGATTTTTCTTGTTTTCTTGATTTCATCATTGTTATACCAGTTCTAACATGTATCAGAGATTCGATCCTATGCAAAAATAACGCAACAATTTCGGACTGGTAGACAAGCTTTTTTCTAGGTTCAGACTGATTTTCTCCGGTGTTTTGTGAGTTTTGCTTATCGTTTTTTGTGATATCTCGTGGTGTGTGGTTGAATTTTTCTCTTTAGATCTGTTTTTATTTCGGTGATTGTCTTGGTAAATCTTGTTGTGAACTTGTTGCTGGATTCGATTTCATTTTAGTTTGAGTTGTGCATCTTGTTCAACATGGCTGGGGGTGATGATTCGTTGCAGACAATTAGTGTTCGTTTAGATGGTAAAAACTATTACTATTGGAGTTACGTAATGAAAAACTTTTTGAAAAGCAAGCAAATGTGGGGTTATATTTCTGGTGTTATTGTGGCAAATAAACCTGCAGATGAGAAAAAAGTGAAAGAAAACACCTCATAACCAGAAATATATAAAATTTTGAAACTCCTGTAATTTTACATATGATTTCAATTAGAAACATTTTTTCAGCCTCCTATATGAAATCATCAGAGACATTTATTCTCATATATTGAAATTGTCAAACAGAACTACGTACTGATCGAATCATCTTCATTGTATGAACCCAGTACTTCTCATAGCAATCATCAGGGAATGTAATGGAAAATGCTTATCCGCGTATAAGAATTTATCCCTTTCACAATAATACATTCATTAATAACTTTTACAATTAACTTCCATTAAACTTTAGTAAACCATTGATGAATGAGGGATATCAATCTCTATTATTGTTCAACATAGAACACATAATCAACAATGGTTTATTAAATGCATAATAAAGTTGAATGTTAAAAACATTATAAAATGAATGTATCATCTTACAAACTTCTTCTGTGTCATACCTATTGTTGCTTCAGCTGCATATTAAAATTTCATCACAAGTGTAGTGATATATTGCTTAAATAACAATTATAAGGAATTATCCTTTTAACTAAACATAATTACATAAACTTCTATGATATATATAGTATATTATATTACTACTGTTCAAAAAAAAAATTAAATAAATAAATAGTTGATAAGCATGACTAACCCGAAACGATAAGCAGAATGATAATGCAGAAAGAAAGCCGAGCCATACCCATGCCTTGTATTCTCACCCCTTTCTTTATTTTCTTTCAGAAAATAGGCTTGTGGAAAAACTACGATCAATGCAATGGTATTTATAGGTATAAATTTTTTGTCTTTATGTTGGAAACGAATCTATTTGGAGATGTTTTGAGAATATTTCACGAATATCTTTCTTCACCCAATGTAAATGATGACTTGTTGATATATTTTTTATTTATTTATTTTTTAATGTCTCCCGGTATCCGGAACACACTGGTCCGACTAATCCGGAGTTCGGCTCGTGTCGTGTCTGCATAGTCTAACTCTTACTCAGGGGTAAGGTCTGACCTAGAGCTCTTTGATTGAAGCTAGAATTCACCCTTCAAAAACAATTTATAAAGACTCGAAAGCGTGGCAAACTGGCTCTCTAACCGGCGATTGCACGGGTCGATTCTTAGAATAGCTACTGAGTACGAGGTCGAACCCAAGGGAAAAGTGTTTGTGAGTACCAAAGTGAATGTGTTACTTAGTCTAGGTGATCAATCTTTTTAAAGTGTTTGTTTACTATAACGACACTAAAGTGATTCCTACTAACGAGTCTAAAGATAGAAAAGAAAGAAAGAAGATTAAACTACTAGGTTTTCAAGATAGATTAAGGGACATAGCCGAACCATGATCAAAATAGCTAGTTTCAACCCCAAGGATAGACAAAACCGGGAGTGTGCATTGAAACTAACGAAATCTCGCATTCAATTACACGGGGTGCGAACTCCTAATCCCGGTGCTAAGGTCTGAACAACTCTCTCCTAACACCTTATGCCATGTTAACTACCATTCCCTAAAGAATATTCACTAACAAGACATGTTATGCACTAGAGCCGCTTAAACGTTAAAACGAGTAACCTCACTTTGGGCTCGGGCTTAACAACTAAGCCGAGTGTACGCCGTGATCTTAGAACCCCTTTTCCCACATCCCTCTATCTGAACAACTCTTTAGAGTGATGTGTGTGATTTTGACCTAGGTGATCAATCTAGCTCAAATCTGTTATAACAAGTTCTAAGACATGAAACATGCAAGATACAACAATAAAAAGCACTACCCACTCCCAATTTCATCACCCAAAGGGTGATTTCACTAATTTTCACATGATTCGACTATGAAAAGGGATTAGCTACTCATTATACTAGTTAAAACATAGAAGAAACTGTAAATTAAAGACATAACAAATAAAAGGAAGAAGAAATATACCATTAATTTACAGAAATTCGAGATTAGATCCAAAAAGTATAAATTAGAAAACTAATTAAAAGATGGTCTCTTAATGTTTGGAATAGAAATCTGAGCTAAGAAATGGAAAGATTAGGCTAAAATAGTGTTGATTTAAGCTAAGAGAATGTATTCTAAGCTATTACAAAATTCGAGCTAAGAAATGAGTAGAGTTTTGCTAAGAGAATAATTATTCTTCAAGAAATAGTCTAAGGGGGATATTTATAGGTGGAGGAAAATCTGCAGAAATCGGCTTCAAACACACGTTTAGGATGCTGAGACTGGCGTTTAACTTCTTCAAACGCGCGTTTGGCTTAGTGCAAACGCGCGTTTCGCTTCATTTCTGGGCATGGACTTGACTGATCTTCATCTGGAACGCGCGTTTACGCGCGTTTGAGGAGGTTCAAACGCGCGTTTGGAGAACTTGGAACGCGCATTTGGAGGGGTTGAACTCTGAATCAAATGATGACTTCTGAAACGCACGTTTGGGGGTTCAAACGCGCGTTTGAACCCCTGTTGCCCCAAAACTTCACTTCTCTTCCTCTTTGATCCCTCCTCTTGCCTCGATCATGCCTTTTGCCACATATCATCACCTCTCGGGTCCTCGAGACACCAATACCCTTCAACATCATAAACAACCAAAAACATCCAAGCAATTCCGGAGGGTAAAAGTGCTCGGGAATAGGGTTAATATCAACAAAAAGGGGTAATAATCCATCAAAGTAACGGATTCACTCCCCGTGCTACGTGAAATGAGCTCACGATAATACCCCGAAAACGGTCTAAATCACCCAAAAATGTGCTGAAAATATGGTAAACGGGGATAAACAATGCACCGGAGTCACGTAAAGTTGACTCCCATCACTCTTTCAACATCGCTCCTCGGAAGAGAATCGAACACTTGTTGATATTTTAATTTGTACCGATCCAAGAACTTTGATTAGTGTGGCCCTCGGATTTTTCCTTAATGGAAAAGGGTCCACTTTAAATCCTCAATAAGGGCCCAAGTGTAGAAAGACCCAAGGCCTCTTGGGGTCTCGACATTTTTCGATTGCAGGATCTATTTGGAGATGTTTTGGGAATATTTCACAAATATCTTTCTCACCCAATGTAAATCATTACTTGTTGATATTTTGTACCGATCCAAACAACTTTGATTACTGTGGCCCTCGGATTTTTCCTTAAAGGAAAAAGGTCTACTTTAAAGCCTCGGTATTGGTCAAATTTTAATACAACATTTCAACTTTATAATCATTACTTTACTTTATTTTATTTTATTTTCTCTCTCATGACTCAATTCAACTCCAATCCAACCTGAAACCAAACAGAGCCTGGGGGTCTCAACTTTTTAGATTACAGGAAGGACATCGCTTATCAGTTACATGATTTTGTGACAGGTTTGTAAGGATGTTCATCGTGACATAAGTAGAAAGGAAAAATGTATATGATTAATCAACATACACTCATACAGACAATAAATATCATGACTATCATTTTTAAGAGATACGTTCAATATAAATATTGCAATGAACAATAGTTGGTCCCTCTAATGGCTAGCTACATAGACAGTCACAGATGAGGTATAGTTTTTTTCTTACACATACCCCACCACAATTATTTTTTCTACCCATTGGCAGGTGGCTCGAGGGCTTGCAGACACCGAAGAGGAATTTGAAAGCTCACCGACCATCACCAAAATGCCATTAGTCTCATCACAACCACCGTGTTAAAGTTAAACAACAGAAAAAGGCAAAAATAACTTTAAAACGAGACATATAGTTCACTGAAAACAATTTTAACACAATTAATTTTTCCAAAACAATTGTAACCTTAGAGAATTACAACCCACACAGTACTGTCTAACAAGAAATCACCCGAGGAAAAAAGCCAATTTGATTTGACTCTTTAGATTATATTAATAATAAAATAGGGACTTAATAAAATGGATACACTAGCATTTCTATTTAAATTGGTTTATTAATTCACATGACAGTAAGGAATGATGGCGTCAAAGTAATGTCACTCTACTTTGTTCAAATTATTTGTACATTATGTACCATTAGTTCAAACTTGTGTTACATTATATTTTTTATTTGATCATACTGAATAAATTTGTTCATTTATCTATATTTGTGTGTGTGTGAAAATGATTTTTTTTTTTTAAGGACGGGATGAGAATTGAACATGAACCAATAGACCTAATTAATCCGATTCCTAACGAACTAAATAAATTATTGAGATATAAAAAGGAGATGAAGAACACAGTGATTTTACTACCGAAATATATCAGAGGTTTAAATTTTTTTTTTCTACTGAAAATTAACGAGACGTCATAATGCTGAATTGTTATTAAAAACATATTAAGAATATTACTCAGGGAAGAAAGTGTATTTCTTAACTTTCATGGGAGAGCATCAAAAGGAAGCAAACTCCAAAAGCCAAAAGTGGGTGTCCATAATATATACCGGCCGAATGTTACACCGAAATAATAATAAGAATTCCAAAACCCCAAGTTCTGCAACTCCATATATAAAGAAAGGATTTTTCTTTCACTTTAGTTCAATAAAATCTTCTTAGAAAAATATGTATAGTTAGACTCTTGCGGACTTGAAGTTCTTAATGATTAGTAGATCAATCTTTACTCAATTCATCATTTAAAAACTATTGAATATATAGCTTGCGCTAACCGGAGTGGACGACGCAATCAAATTTCTTTTTAATAATTAAGTATATATCTTTAGTGACACGACACCGAAATCACTTAGACATCCGAATTCGTTTGTTGCATCATATCATTTCATTCAAATCTTCAAATCTGTTGTGACACTACATTATATTATATTCAAGATTTACAAGAAACTTTAGTGACATTCAAGGACAGAGGTATACTACGGGCTAAGGGGGGCTAAGCCCACCCAGCCCGTTTTATTTTTTTTCTATGTAGTATGTACATCCAGCCCGTCAACTTATCAGTCCACTAGATAATTAAGCTTACAACCCACCTAACCCGAGACACTAAAAATATATGTTACAACAAAAAAATGATTTCATTGGCATCACACTTTTATTTTCGACATCACGATTATTCCAAACAATCAAAAACTTACTTCAAGTACAATTATTATTTTTAATGAAAATAACGTAAGTGGTACATGACGTTTAAAAAACAGCGTTAGTAATGACACTGACGTTATAGTTTTAGAAATGTCAATGTCACTTGTTAGTAACGCCAGATCCAATGAATGACACTGGAGTTAACATTTGTAGTCTGGGAAGTAAAAATAATACATCACAAAGAATTTTAGTATTTTTCCAGAAAATTATCCCGTATAAATAACATTGAAAAAAAAAAAAATCTCAGCCCATCCGACGAAAAATTCGCTCCGTCTTTGGTGACGTTACACTTTTAATTATGAATTCCCTGTCTTATCCACTTCACGACAACTTCCACAAAGATCAACTCTCGAACGGTTGATGCTAGAACCGATTTTTCCAAAATAGTCTCTCAATAAGGGGAATAAGGATAGGTGGTTTTACGAAAAATAGCACCATTATGGTGACGGCCGGCCTACTTAACTGATGGAGGGATCAATCATGTACCATGTAAAATGAGTGTTATGATGTATTTAGTGTGTGTCGATCCAAGTTGCAGCGGATTGTGTTGGATAAAATAGAGGAAAAAATGATTTAATCGAATTTATCGATTTTTAATCATTTACGAAAACTATTTTAAAAAAGCGAATTCGATAGATTTTTATTAAAGTTATCGATACTTTTATTAAATTTTTTAAAGCTACACAATAAGCAGTTGACAATATGATTTAAAATCATTCAATTCGGAGTACGGATGAATGAGATATTAACGCTTAAGTTGTTGTGAGAATATGGGAAGTAAAGTAGTGTAAAAATTTATCCCACATTAGAACATGAGTGTTCCAATGTCAAGTATTTATATGATGATAGTTGATGATTGGTAAGGGAGAGAGTTCTGAATGGTTTTAGACAGACGATGTTCTGCTAAAATTGCCACACGCGCACGCGCCGCCGCCCGCACATGCCCGTGGACTTGGGCTTGGGGAATTGGGCCTTTGTGGGCCATGGGCTGGGCTAGTATTATATTTTTGGACAAATTCAGCGGAGTGGCAAACTGAATAATTCAGCCGAGTGGTCAGCAAGGCTACTGAAGCAATTCAACTGAATAATTCAACCGAGTGTGGTCAACAAGGCTGCTGAATAATAATTCAACAGAGTGATAGTCAGCTTCAGCTGACTGAGGGTTTTCGGCCAAGGCACCTTCAGCAGATTGAATGTTTCAGTGAGCTGAGAACTTTCATCTTTGAAACTGTTATCATCGATACTTGGAGTAAAGTGGAAGTAGTGGGAGTTATGCAATAATGAAATTAATTGCTGGGACTCTTCCATTACAATCTGAGCCTTTATATAAACAAGTCTTCACAAGATGGAAAAAGGACACATGTATTCAAGCAATACAAGAGCATACATACATTCCATTGCATAAAATATTTTTCTGCATTCATAGTTGAAGAGTTTCTGGGCATTGTCAGAGTTCGACAAAGTTCAGAGTTGAAGTACCTCTCCATCTGAACACGTAAACTGAGTTGTCCTGGGAGACAATTACAACAACCGTGGGTACAAGCCGGTGCAAATTTGTCTTAAGGACAGAGTGCAACTCGTCTCAGTTTTGCATATCCTTTAATATTTTATTTTACATATATATTGTAATTATATTCTGAATTGGAAATAAAATTGTTCTTCATTTTTTTCTGAATATTTATTTTATTCGCATACGGAGGTAACAATCTTAAGACAAATCTTTCAGAACCTCTTTGTTCTGAAACGTTTTACTGTATATGAAATTAAATAAGTTTTCGATTCGATTCTGAACAATTTTTTTTACTGTTGAAACTGAATATCATTCGGTTATATTCAGAAAAAGTCTCTTCATCTTTTTTGATCTCGTTTTTGAACGAACCATATTCTGATTGTTGATCTTCTGTTCCGAACAGAAATGACTACTGTCACTGATGCATCAATGACACCGAATTTGGATGCTGCGGCAACTAAAAATCTGAATCAAGTAACAACTATGCCAGTAATGACACAATCAACTGTTGCTGTGGCTGGTTCTTCTCATGGAGAGAAACCAGAAAAATTCAACGGGCTGAATTTCAAGCGCTGGCAGCAAAAGATGTTGTTCTACTTGACTACACTTGGATTAGCCAGGATGCTCACTGAAGAGAAACCAGTTGTGCCTCTAGACAACCTCGAACATAGAGCTCTGCTTGCTCAAGAGAGTTGGAAGCATAGTGATATTTTTGTGTAAAAATTACATTCTGAACGGCTTAGACAATACTCTGTATGGTGTCTATTGTATGTTTGAGTCTGCTAAAGCACTGTGGCTTGCCTTAGATAAAAAATATAAAACTGAGGATGCAGGTGCTAAGGAATTTATTGTAGGCAAATTTCTAAAGTATGAGATTGTGGATTCCAAAACTGTAATTAAACAGGCTGAGGAACTACAAATAATTATATCCGAACTCTTAGAAGAGGGTTTGATTATTAATGAGAATTTTCAAGTAGTCTGTGTAATTGAGAAACTACATTCTTCATGGAAGGAGTATAAGAGTTATCTCAAACACAAAACACTTATAATTCTTATGTGATAGTATGTCTATATGTTGATGACATGTTGATCATGAGAAGTACTCGTGATGTAATCATGAATACTAAGAAGATGTTGACTCGAAATTTTGATATGAAAGACATGGGAGTTGCAGATGTAATTTTGGGGATTAAAATCTCTGGAATATCTGATGGACTTACGTTGACACAATCTCATTATATTGAGTTTGTTCTAAAAAGATTTAATGTCTTTAATGAAAGTCCAGTAAAAACTTCAATTGACTTAACTTTGCATTTAGTCGAAAACAAAGGTGAACTTGTTTCCAACGGCTATACAGTTTTTTTTTGAAGAAAAAGTAACTTCATTTTGAAAAGGTAAAGTAACTTTTTGTTTCCAAAAGCAACTTATGGTACAATAAAAAAAATGTAAATCATAGCTAACAAATATATATAACAAAAGATGAAATTGAACTTTCATTAATTAAAATATTACATAATTTATTTATTCAATATTACATAAATTTAAAATACAATAATTGCAAATTCTACCAATACAACAATCGCAAACTACATCAACACAACACACAACAGTTACATACTACATCAATTAAATAATACAATACTTAGACTAAATTATTTTTGGCTTTGATACGATCACTAATTTGTTTATAAAGGCTCAGGTGCTCTGTTGTCATATGACGAGTATCATTTAGAAGCATTGCGTACTCATCATACACTGCTTCATTTTTTAAAATATCCTTGATCTCATGGAGCGTAGAATTCTTTTCATCAAAAGCTTCTTTAAACGTACTCTATATCTCACAAGCATTTTGCTCCACCGTAGCTTTTGCTTTCCCTTTCCCCTTTCCCTTTTTCGTATTTTGACTAGGCCGGCGGTGGACTTCAACTTCATCGTCGTCCTCAATGCTGATGCTCATGTGTGCACCCGATAGTGATGAGTACGCTCCTGATTCAGATATTTTTGTCCTTTTACTGGAATATTCTCATGATTTTCCACCTTTCCATGATCTTTCACCATTGTCCACACGTGCTCGTATTTGATATGTTTCATTTTTTAGTGTAATAAAGATCCCGTGCAGCTGCGCTCACTTGGTCATCGGACCACCCACTGTGATTTGCATCTCTGATTTGGATATTGCTTGATTAAATTCATTGACCAATGGAAGAATTGTGTACCAATGAGACTTCAACACGCTCGATTTTCTTTCAATGCCCGTCTTTCGATGATTGTTGTAATACTCGGTGATTCATTTCTAAAACTCTTTATCATTTTGAGAGTTGCCCCTCACGCTATCGGTTGAAATAACAAGCCGAGCACTTGTAAGCATTTTTCCTCTTCAATGCTCCGTTTTTTTTTTTCTGTTTGTCTTCAACTTCATTGCTCGTCTCGTCATCAAGAATAATGTTTTCCAACCCTTGTTGGGTGGAAAATGGTGGAACTTGAGACTCATCAATACTTTGCCTCCTTCTATCAATTGGTGTACCCGTAGTTGGATTATAATTTTATCCGGGTGCGTATTGATTCATCATTGCCGGATGCGGATACATGGGAATGGAGGATAAGAAAAAATTGAAACATTTGAATTGCCTTGAACATTTGGATACAAAATATTTGGAGAAGGTCGAAAATTTGGATAAAAATTCGGAGGAGCTTGAAAATTTGATGGGGTTAGGGCATCGCTATGATCTTCAACATTTGAAGAATTGAGTAAATTTGAGAAATGATTATTCTCCATAGCATTGAGTGAAATGATTTTTTTGGTAGTTGTATATTTTTTATATAGTATTTAAAAGAGTAATTATTCATATATATCTATAGAGAGTACAAAATATAATATAATAAATTAAAAAAAGGACAAACGGCTAGTAAAAAGAACCGTTGCTTTGATATTTTTATTTATTTATCATATGTTCACAAATTAATTGAAGGAGAGAAGAAAGGACAAATGGCTATTTTTTTTATTGCTGCTTTCCAATGTATAAAGCAACGTCGACTGACAACAACAGCAGAAAAAAATCCAGATGTGAACATACAAACCGGTTGATGTAGACAGAGCTTTTAGGAAACTTTGCCCAGTCAGCTCTTTTCCAACAGCATAAACCTTTTCTTAAAGCTTTAAAGAAAAAAAATAAACCCTCCATTGAGGTGCCCTTATACGAAAAAAAGCAGCACCAATCTGCTGACTGCTTACGTACCTGATGGTGGGATCAAAAGCTGCCGTAGTATGCCACTAGAGTTGGTTTACCATGTAAAATGAGTGTTATGGTGTATGTAGTGTGTGTCGATCCAAGTTGCAGTTGATTGGTCTATTTAGAATGTCTCAAACTAAATATCGTTAAAAAAATATCAAAGAAACACAAGTATCGACCAATCCAACAACCTTAATCTAACGAGGCATGTAAGCTTTGGTGTCCCGAGGTTGTCCGCACCTAAGGCCTCTTGGTGGAGCTTTGTTGTTGTTGTAAAAGTAAAGAAAGAGGTCAAGGGCTGAACATGTAGCCTATCTTTGAAAGCACCCTAGTCCTCTTAACTAAGGGAACATTTGGCCTACCCTGGTCCAAGGCCTTGAGCTCTAGCGGAGGGGACATCGGACCCTTCCAGATGAAATATGTTCTATTTTATCTTTTAGGTTGTGCCCACCAAGTGTTTCCGAAGAAGGCCTCAAGTCTATATAAATTTTGATTACCCCCTACAAACCTAGTTATTGCTTGTCAACGAATAGATCAGTCTAGTGGATGATGGTGGACATGCAAAACATTGGTTCATGATGCCCGTAGTGTAACCTTTGGGACTGAGTTTCCTTTGCAAAACACAAACGAGAGTATGGGCTAAGGGGCCGTTTGTTAAAACTAAAGACCGAAGTTTGAAGTCTGAAATCTGAAGTCTTAATTCTGAATAAATTAAGTAACTGAATATTTTAAGTGCTAAATTGATTAGACTGTTTGGTAACACTTATTATATCTGAAATTAGAATTTGTTTCGTGAGTATGTATGTGGGTGTCGGTGTAGGGTGGGTGAGGGTGTTGGTGTGGGGAAATGGGGGTGTAGGTGGGTGTAGGGTGGGGTGTGGGTGTGGGTGTGGGTGGGTGTTGGGTGTGTGGTGTGTGGGGGTGGGTGTCGGGTGGGCGTGGGTGTGGGTGTGGGTGTAGGGTGTGAGGGGTTGTGGGGGTGTAGGGGTGTACATGGGTGGGTGTGGGTGTGGGGTGGTGGGTGTGGGTGTGGTGTGTGGGGTGTGGTGGGTGTGGGTGTAGGGAGGGTGGGAGTGGGGGTGTTGGAGTGGGGTTGTGAGGGTGTAGGTTGGTATGAGGATGTGGGGTGTAGGGGTGGGTATGGGTGGGTAAGGGTGTGGGCGGATGTGTGGTGTGTGGGGGTATGGGTTGTGTGGGTGTGGGGTGGGTGGGGGTATGGGTGGGGTGGATGTGGGTGGGGTTAGGGGTAAGGTGGGGTGTAGGTGTGAGGTAGGTATGGGTGTGGGGTGTACCCCTACCTAACGTAGATTTATTGAAAAAATTCAGCATTAAGTAGTTTCTCAACCACTTAAAATTTTCCATAATTTTTCACAGGAAATTCAGAAGATCTTAATTAATTAAGAGGTGTTAAAAATCATTATCAAACAACACTTATTTTAATAATCACTTATTCTTTTAAGAATAAGTGTTAAGTGGTGTAACCATACAGGCCCTAAGGCTTTTCTTAAGCTTCTAAGACTTGTTAGAACTAAAGATTAGATGCTCAGCCTATAACAGAGAAATAGTTAACAAAAGAAGCCTTGGATTATATGTTGCTTGCTATGAGTCATATTAAGGTTGTGGGCCATGAAGTCCGACTTGTGCTCGTATTATTTGATGCTTGCTATGAGTCATATTAGGGTTGTGGGCCACAGTTAATAAATAAAGTTTGTTGTATGTAAGGGTATTATAGGAATATGCTAGTAGTGTGAGGGTATAAATGGTATTGATAATGTTGGTGATGTAGCACCTAGTATAAAAGCAATGTACTGCAGCAAATCTAATTAATTCTGATTCAAATAGAAAAGAATCTTTTCCTCTATTTTGTTATCTTGGTAGCAGAACCAGGTATGTTGCTGTAACAACCACCGATGAGCACCACCGCACCTATGTCGTCCTCCGCCGCTGGTGCAATGGCCGGAGCATCAGCAGCTGCTACTGTGAACGTCTCTTCCACGCCGACAAACACACAGATCTTGAGCGAATCCATGATCAGAACTCAAGATGTTGTTTCATTTGGCGTTTCTGGAACTCCAACTGGAGCTCAACCCACCGGAGCTGTTCCAACCTCCATACTAGGAGCTTCATCCTTCCCTTCGTTGAGCTACATGCAGTCCAGAATGTTCTCTCCCAACTTCAGATTGCCTCCTCTGTTCAATTTCACCTTGCCTCCACTGTCTGGACTGAACTTTGGCCATATAAGTCCTTCAACAGGTATGCTTACTTCAAGTTTTCCGTATGTACCTCTTGTTCCAAGTCTTGGAAATCTGGGGATGAATTCAGTGTCAAATCTGCCATTTACTGGAAGCTTGAATCATACGTACGGTGTGAAGTTGGATAGATCTAACTATTTGCTTTGGAAATCGACTGTTTTACCTATAATTAGAGGTCTTAGGCATGAGAGTCATGTTTTGAGAGATGACTCGCAACCCATGTTTTGATCAAATTCTTTTTCAGTGTCACTGTCACCTTTTCAAAGACCTCAGACTGCAGACGAATGGAGCATAACATATCAGTTATTGATTGGTTGGTTGATGAGTTCCATGACAGAACAGGTTTTGCAAGAAATGATAGGATGTACAACTGCTAGAGAAATATGGGTGACATTGGAGACTCTCTTCAATAGTCAAGCTGAATCTAGGATCTTGGAGTATAAGAGTGCCATGACTAGGGCCACAAAAGGATCAAAATCAATGGCTAACTATCTGGCCCAAATGAAATCTTATGCTGATAACTTGGTTGCTGCAGGCTATCCAGTGTCTAAATCAGAACTTATATTGGCTACTTTAGGTGGTTTGGATAAAGAGTATGAAGCAGTCATCGTAAATTTAACTACAAGGGTTGGTTCCATGAATTGGCAGGAAGTGCAATCTCAGTTATTAACTTATGAGAGGTTACTTTTGAGTTTTAATTTTGGGGGCTCAGTTGACATCCAAGGAGGTCCCTCTGCTCAATTTGCTAGTAGGACAAATTCAAGAAAAAACTCTAGACCTGGTAACACCTCAAACTCTACCAGCAGGGGTAGAGGTGGTAGCGGAAATAGAGGCAGAGGGGGTGGAGGAAATACAAGTGGAAGCTCTAATAGACCTGTTTGCCAACTGTGTGGAAAAAGTGGACACATTGTGACTGCTTTTTGGCACAGATTTGAAGAGGATTTTGCACCTCCCAGTTCCAATAACAGTTCCTCCAAACAAGCACTGATGGCCACTTCACAAAGCACTGTTGATTCAGCCTGGTATATGGATAGTGGAGCAACAAATCACATCACATCTGACATCAACAACCTGCATATCACTGGAGACTACTCAGGATCAGATAACCTTACTGTTGGAAATGGTGAGCAACTCCCTATCAAACACATTGGCACCTGTACCATTCCTACACACATCAACACACCACTTCACCTTAAAAACTCCTTACATGTTCCTACGATTAAAAAAATCTAATTAGTGTCTCTCAATTAACTCATGATTATCCTATGATTATTGAATTTGACAATGAATGTTGTTATATTAAGGACAAGGAAACAAGGACTCTACTTCAAATAGGAGCTCTAAGACATGGCCTCTATCAAATTCCCGTTGGTCCAAGTTCCAAGAGTCAAAGTCCCAATTCCAATCAGATCTCCATTCAATCCAAGAGTCTGCCTCAGCTCAAGAATAAATTTTGTAATGCCTTTGTTTGTTCTACTGTTTCAGAAACAAATTATAATGTATGGCATAAAAGACTTGGTCACCCTTCCAAAATTGGCTTGAAGAATGTTTTGAATCTTGATAATGTGTCTGTTTTAAATGATCTTTCCTTTTGTAAAGCATGTCAACTTGGAAAAATGCATGGTCTTCCTTACAATAAGTCTGTTTTTCATGCTAAATCTGTGTTAGATGTTATTTACACTGATCTATGGGGTCCTGCACCTGTTGTTTCTACTTTAGGGTATCAATATTACATTCACTTTATAGATGATCATTCTAGATATACCTGGATTTACCCTTTAAAACATAATTCTGAAGCTCTTTCTGCTTTCCTTTCCTTCAAAAAACTTGTGGAGAATCAATTTCAATCCACCATTAAGTGTCTTCAATCAGATTAGGGGGGAGAATATAGAGTCTTTGAATCCCACTGTTAAGAAAATGGCATTATGTTTAGACACCCCTGTCCTCATGCTCATGGACAACATGGTAAAGTTGAGAGAAAGCATAGGCACATTGTAGAAATGGGGTTGACCCTTCTTGCTCAGTCCTCCATGCCTTTTAAGTTTTGGTGGCACAGTTTTGAACAAGCAGTCCAGATCATAAATGACCTTCCTACTCCTGTCCTAGACAATCAGTCACCATCAGAAGTCCTGTTCAAAGTTAAGCCTGTTTACACCAAATACAAAGTCTTTGGATGTGTCTGTTACCCTAATCTGAGACCTTACAACACTCACAAATTCAGTTATCATTCCGTGAAATGTGTTAACCTAGGTCCGAGTCCTCAACATAAAGGATATAGTTATCTTGATAAACATGGAAGGATATATGTAAGTAGAGATGTTGTCTTTAATGAGTCTGAGTTCCCTTTTAAGGATGGTTTTAGTCAAGGACCTAGTAGAGCTGTTCTTGTTGATCCTAATCTGGTTAACACCTTCCATCTGCCTTTTGAAATTCTCCTGTCAAATGATATGACCTCCAGTCCTAATAGCTCTCCTGGTAGAATGATAGAACCCAATCTCACTGTCACTAGTCAGAATCATAATGCTGCTGAAGTCAGTCCTATCCCTGACATCAATAATCAGGATTACAATGATCCTGAAACCAGCCCTGCTTCTAACACTCAGTCTAGACAACCTCAAACTCCTGCTGGTATCACACCCTTCAGTTCTTCCTTGAATCCTTCACCTCCTAGAACTAGTTATCTCTATGATTCTATAGATCAGGAATCTGGAAGTTCCTCTGGCCCTTCCCCTTCTAATAGTCCTATCCAAGAAGTGCCCTTAGATAAACCTGCTGGTCATCCTATGAAAAACAGATCCAAAAGCAGTATTTTCAAGCCTAAAGCCTATCATTCCTCCATCATCAGAACCAATCTTCCTGCTCATCTTTCTGAACCAGTAAGAGTATCTGATACATTGAATAGTCCTCAGTGGAAACAGGCTATGGTGGAAGAATTCAAAGCCTTACAACAGAATCATACCTGGGATTTGGTACCAGCAGCACCAGGACAGAATCTTGTTGGAAATAGATGGATCTTCAAAATGAAGATGGGAGCATTCTGAAACATAAAGCAAGGTTGGTTGCTAAAGGATATCTACAGAAATATGGAGTAGATTTCACTGACACTTTCAGCCCAGTTGCCAAGGCATCTACTATCAGAATTTTCCTCACTATTGTAGTTATGTTCAAATAGTCCATAAGACAAGTGGACATCAACAATGCCTTTTTAAATGGACCAATTGAGGAAGCCATTTTCATGCCACAGCCTGAAGGTTTTATAGATCCTGTCAAACCTCATCATGTCTGCAAGCTTAACAATGCTTTATATGGTCTTAAATAGGCTCCAAGGGCCTGTTCAGTTCTCTTAGGTCACATATGATGGCCTAGGGTTTTTTCCAATCCAGAGATGACACTTCCCTATTCATTTTACAAACTGATAAAGATATGATGTATGTGCTCATCTATGTAGATGACATCCTTGTGACAGGAAGCTCAAACAGTTTGATCCAGAAGTTTATTTCAATGTTAAATTCCAGGTTTGCACTGAAGGACCTAGGTCCTATAGCATACTTCCTTGGAATGCAGGCTTATAGAGATGAGAATGGATTGGTGCTCTCTCAGAAACATTATGCAGACCAGTTGCTGCAGAGGCTGAACATGGAAAACATTAAACCCTGCAATACCTATGTCTGTTGGTGTTCACTTAAGCCCTAATCAAGGGGAACTTATGCAGAATCCACTGTTGTATAGAAGTGCAATTGGTGGACAACAGTTTCTTACCTCTACCAGACCTGATCTGACTTATGTGGTGAATTATCTGAATCAATTCATGCAAGCACCAACTGATGAGCACTGGATAGCATTGAAAAAGGTGCTAAGATATGTGAAGGGGTCACTGCATTATTGTTTATTCATTCCAGAAGGTGGATTTATACAGTTACTGTTAGGTGTAGTGCCCGAAAGACAATTATATAATTATTTTAGGACAGAATTAATAATTCATCTTATTATATGCATGAATGCTTATAATTAAGACACTACTGAAAACCCTAAGTACCTCGTTTATGTAATCACTTAACTCAGTTTATGGCTATACACAAGAGGATTGAGTTAGTTATATGTACGTAAAATTAACTTAGTCCGTATCGTTTATTAATCTGAGTACGGGTCTCATGATTAATTTGCTATTAATGCGCCCAGAACACTTTACGGTGTGACAGTCTTATCCGGACTGTCGGTAATAAGGTACCTAATGGGGCATTTATATATGATGATAATCATATAGGGCTGGACCGATTTGATTTGAGTTCTCGATATAATTCCGTGACCGAGCAGTCTTATCGAATCACAAGATGATCATATATGGATTAATCTTAATCCTGAGGTGATAACAGACGACTGCTTAGACTAGGGTAGAGTTTGATGTGTTAGTAAGGATCACTTCATAGCATGTGGTCCAACACTTCTCGTTGGCTCTATTCTAGGATGAGTGAGTAATCTGTGCTATCACAGATATGGAATCCATTCCTTCCCTCGGGAAGTAGACAGACAGTTCCCTTATTTGTTAATCCTAGAAACTGATCGATTAGCTCGGTTCATATTATATTAGTTATGAACTAATTGGTCACTAGGGGGTTAATGGTAAATAAGGATAAGATGTTTCGAGAAGGGTTTACGGAAATATCCCGAATCGAAATGAATAGTCTATGGAGGATTTATCCGTATGTAATGATTATATCAGTGGACGCTTATCAACTCATAGTTGAGTATAAGTTATCTATATTCGGTAGAGTTCAGTTTCGGGTTTATGGTTGTGTAATCCCGGAATTAATAGATTGAATATTATTGTTCGGTCTGACGGATAATATTATTTAATTTATTGTAGCTACTGAATATGGGTCCATGGTCCCCGACGTGGCTCCTAACATAGCATATGTTTTCTCGTCGTTTCACCTCAATTATAATTGAATAGTTGGATTGGACTATTTAATTGATATGTGGATTAATTGTTTAGTTGGACTAGATAATTAAATACACAGAAAAGAGTTTTTAGGTAATACGATAATAATATTGTCGTAAAGAGTTTTAACGACAATAATATTGTCGTAAAATCTGTTTAACTCTATTATTATTGTCGTAACGAGTGTTTAAACGCAAATATTTGTTACGACAATATTATTGTCGTATCACCTAAAAAAGAGTTTCTCAAAAAGCAATTTTTTTCTTAAAGTGAAGGGGGTTACCGAGCCTGATTTTCCAATTTCCTCGGTGATAACCTCATGATCAGACAAGCACATGATGTGAGACCCAATAATGGTTAAAAATGGTTGGTCTAGGTGTTAAGACGAGAAAATGTTTACCAAGAAGGCAGTCGAAATCAAAGTGTAAGAACTAATGATAACCAAAGGGCAGATCAAGGGCTTAAGGTTAAGGGAGTGGCAACCAAAAGTCCGTTCAATCCTATGGTTGTAGTCATGTAGCTTTTTCAACTATCAAGTTAGCAAAATTTTACTTAGAGGACTTTGCCTGAACAATAGCCTCTACCATGAGTAAGTTTAACCACAAGATGGAATAATATGTATGTAATGCATACTCATTACACATTAAAGTGAAGTTGTGGAATTACAACACTTTTGAAAGTGCAGATTTAATCTATGATCCCTACTGCATGTCCAGAAGCCCCAAATCATAGAGGTTGGTCCAAGAATGGAGCATTTCTTGGCACCTGCATGCTAATGGGTCTTGGCCTAGCTTAGAAATGGTAGTCTGAACAAACATTCTAAGGTGTCACTAAATAGGTTATTTTATCTCACTTTCGATCTCATTGCAATCTTCATTGTCATGCCTTGACGTCTTTAGTATGATAGAGCTCAATTGTATGATGTTCTTACCGCTACTTTACCCCGATTCTTGAGCTATTTGCATGTCTTTTGTCCGGATTTATGAGCTTTAAGGGCTATTTCTTTATATGGTTTGACTCGTAGTCTGAGCGTTGCATTTTATCCTTAATTTGCATAGAAACGTGCTACTTTTGGCTATGTATGACCATATATTGCAGATTTAGGAGATGTGGAGCACTGGTTAGAGTTCATGGTTAAAGGAACGCATGTAGGAGAAGGAAAGATCGATTTAGGGTTTGAGGGTATCATTATCATAAGTGAAGATTCGGACCATGAGATGAAGAAGAGTAATTAGGACAACAATGAAGGGAATAGATGATCTCGGCATGGTTTTGCCCCATTGAGTTGTAGGATGTAATATCGTCGGATGGATCATGGATCCACCCGATTACGCAGCGGAAAGTACAAGATCTAGATCTAAACAATCCAAGCACATAAAATAATAGATCTATCCTATGAGGGGATTTAGATTGCTTACCTGTTTATTGTGAATAAACACCAAGAACAATCCGAGATCCAAGATCCAAGAATTGAGAAGCCACCGTCTTCCGACGTGTATCTCCAAGCAACACCAAGTGGATGGTGATTAAAGCCGCTTGACTTCCTCGATATGCTACCGGAATAATCCCGAGGATTATCCCAACTCGAAACCCTAGCACTAGAGCCGAAAATTCAAGGCTATAATACTTGCAAATATGCGTGTATGTCTGTGTGTAATTTGGCTTGGGAGTACTCTCTTTATATAGGAGAGAAATTCTAGCCTCCAAGGCATTATTTAATTAATACAAAATCAATTAAAATAATCATTTTCCTTAAAAGATAAATCTAGCATATTCCCAAATTAATAAGGATATATAAAAGATTTTCTTTTCCTTAAATTTTTTAACAAATAAATAATTTAATCACTTGTATCATATAATTATCAAGAAACAAATTTCTTGATAATCAACCAAGCATCACACGCCACTTTCTTCTTGACCAATTAGGTCAAGAAGTCAACACACTAATTTGGGCCGAGTCCACGAAAAATGTCTTTTTCATGTATTTAATTATCTAGTCCAACTAAACAATTAATCCACATATCAATTAAATAGTCCAATCCAACTATTTAATATTAATTGAGGTGAAATGACGAGAAAACATATGCTATGTTAGGAGTCACGTCGGGGACCATGGACCCATATTCAGTAGCTACAATAAATTAAATAATATTATCCGTCAGACCGAACAATAATATTCAATCTATTAATTCCGGGATTACACCACCATAAACCCAAAACTGAACCCTGCCGAATATAGATAACTTATACTCAACTATGAGTTGTAAGGTGTCAACTGATATAATCATTACATACGGATAAATCCTCCATAGACTGTTCGTTTCGATTCGGGATATCTCCGTAAACCCTTCTCGAAACCTCTTATCCTTATTCACCATTAACCCCCGAGTGATCAATTAGTTCATAACTAATATAATATGAACTCCCGGAATCGATCAGTTTTTAGGATTAACAAATAAGAGAACTGTCTGTCTACTTCCCGAGGGAAGGAATGGATTCCATATCTGTGATAGCACAAACTACTCACTCATTCCAGAATAGAGCCAACGAGAAGTGTTGGACCACATACTACGAAGTGATCCTTACTAACACATCGAATCTACCCTAGTCTAAGCAGTTGTCTGTAATCACCTCAGGATTGAGATTAATCCATATATGATCATCTTATGATTCGATAAGACTTCTCAATCACGGAATTATATCGAGAACTCAAATTAAATCGGTCCAGCCCTATATGATTATCATCATATATAAATTCCCCACTAGGTACCCTATTACCGACAGTCTGGATAAGACTGTCACACCGTAAAGTGTTCTGGACGCATTAATAGAAAATTAATCATGAGACCCGTACTCAGATTAATAAACGCTACGGACTAAGTCAATTTTAAGTACATCTCACTAACTCAATCCTCTTCTGTATAGACATACACTGTGTTATGTGATTACATAAATGAGGTACTTAGGGTTTTCAATAGTGTCTTAATTATAAGCATACATGCATATAATAAGATGAATTATTAATTCTGTCCTAAAACAATTAGATAATTGTCTTTCGGGCACTACACCTAACAATCTCTCACTTGCACGAAAGGCAAGCGGATTAATTGTTGTAGAGCACACCCTTTATATCTATATCTACAACATTCTCCCACTTGCTCAAAACAAGCAAGACGTATCCTTCTAATCTGTACCCTCCAAGTGCATCTTAGTAATTCATCCTTCCAAGCACGACCGGAGTGTGCCGCCGTAGGGTAGGTCAGTGACCCGGCGCGTACTTAGAATCCGAATACCATGTGACTTGGTACACTGATCAGGTAGGTTGCAGGCTTGGGTCAATCTTTGGGATCGAAATGTCGCATTTCCATCTAATCCGGTGGTACACTTTCAATATGCCTTTGAGTCAACACTGAGGACAAGATCTGCTTAACGATCATCCTTAATCCGACCTAAAGCCAGAATCAGTGTTATCACTTATATTCTAGTTTGCACCTGAATATACTAGCATATTATTCCTCATTCTCCCGAAGAGAGTTGAGGATTAACTAAGCGTCCCATTTAGTATTCATATGCAGGTTTAGATAACCATTCCTGAGAGGTAGGGTAGACTACATCGTTGAATGTTGCATAAATGCAAGAATATCTTACCCAGGTGAATGGTTGGGATTGCCAATAATCGATTCTCGAGAATTTGAGCGAATCAAATCCGTTAGAATGAATCCCGATGGCATGTCAGACTCTGACTTCAGATAACACACCCATGTTGTTCCCAACTGTTTCAGTGTTACCATACACAAACACTAATCTACATACTACTTTACTAATATTGATGCCCAGTCTACGAAAGACTTATCAATATTCTGGTCAAGTCCGCATATTGAAATATATGACTTTGAAATGACCTAGAGGTTTGCTTTAATCCCCAAAGGATATAAGCTATGGCAGGCATCCTGCCAAATGTTCTTTAAGATACCGTTAGTCTCGTAAAAAGGTCTTAGGGAATCACCCCTATTTTCTGCTTTGTAACGAATCTGTCATTTGTTCTTAGCTAAAACCCTTCTATTCTGAATGAATTCAGATTCCGTTGTTGGGCACTGAAGTCTTAGGGAATCACCCCTATTTCCTGCTTTTTGATGAAATCAAGCAAGACTGAGTGGTAAGAGAGATCACGGTTTGGTTAACTCTCTACCTTTTAGGGAATCACCCCTAAATTACTCAGCTTTGCGTTGAATGTTAAACTTTCCTATTCATTGGACTCTTCTCCGTGTAGTTCCAATTACTCCTACTGGGCCTGAGATACTCAGGTGGTTCTACAAGAGTTTCAACAGAACTGGAGGATCAAATTCCATTCACAAGGTTATGGCTTTTAAACCAACCTCTATGATCAGGATCCTACACAGCCCACAAAGGACTATAGGTCATCAATCTACCTTATAGACCGTAAGGTCCTGCAATGGGTAATGGACAAACCATACTCCCACTACGTTCGGGGTGGATCGATATACTGATCTAGTTTAGTAGTTTTTATTAGTGTTATCACCAACTGCCTGTGTTGGATGTGGACTAAAAAAATCAGTTAGTAACATCTTGAGTACAAATACTTCAAGATCCAAAGCTGTGATTTATAGACTCTATCAGACCGATTTTGACAGTATAACCGTCATTCTCTGATTTTATGAGTTTTGTAATCAACCTTTACCCAATGCATCAAGATATTTCACGATCTGAACGTGTACGCAAAATTTCCAGTCCTACCTTCAAGCACTCGGTGCTAAATGCCTCTATTTACGGAAGTGGGGTGAACCGAATTCACTCCTTATCCATAACTGTGTAGGCATCTTTTAGGTAGACTTCTCGGTTTTTCATTACAACGTAAACCATTATTTTGCAACCAATATATTAAATGAGTTCAGCAGCGTGTCGTAGTACACCAATAACTATATAAGGAAAATTTATGGTGTATCCTTTAGTGAAAACATTTCACCTGGATGCAGGCCGAGCATCAGTCCCGAAGACTACGCAAGAACCTATTTCTGAGTATGGAATACTCTATCTCTGGTGAAATCAGAGATTTCCTCAAATATTTTGGATAAACTTACCGGAGTCTCGAATAGTTGTCAGACAAAATGTCACTACTTCAAAAGCTCCCACTAGCTTGTACCTTTCGTATGACCCCGAAGGTTGTTATGAACAAGCTATGTTACTTCTTTAAATCTATTACCCTTTCCTGATTGAAAGGAAACTTAGTCATTGTTCCTTTGAGACAGTGTTCCTTTGACTGGGAGATAGGAATCACCCTAAGCCAGTCTTCAGATCTTGTCTTTAGGGAATATGCACTAGTTAATAGAATAGAAAGAAACGTTCATCGAAATACGGAAACCATTTGCGTTTAAATTGTTTAAGATGTGTTACTATACCTATTCAGCATTTCTTAGTGGTTCTGACTTTATCAAACAAAAGTCCGAGTCTTGGGTTCGTGCTACAAATGTTATATTCATCGTCAATAAGACAAACAAATTATCCTATTGAAAATGAATACGTTCGTTCCAACGAATCCGAAAACAAAAAATGAATTTTCTGTGATACTCAATAATTGAATCCGAGATTCATTTCCTTATATCACTGCCACTAGTCTATCTGAAATAACTGCTTGTTGTCTATTTTATTTATTGTTTAATGCAAAGCTATCTAGTTCTTCCAAAGAACTTAGCTTTTGAGAAAATTTCTAAGGATGCATTGGTCAATGATCCGAAATCACTTTCCTTATCCTCTAATTTCCAATTTATTAATTTTCCGGTTTAGCCTTAAAAACTACTTAGTTTAAATGACTAACACGTATAAACATGCTTTCCCATTCTCGACTTTCCTTAAATAGAAACAGTCTTGAACTAGCAGTTCGTTTGAGTAGACAGTACTCTTGAACTGTGGGATGTCTAATGATGTGTTACTAGCTTGGACTATATGATTTTTCTAATCGACAAATCATAAGACCAAAGCTCCCACTAGTTTATCGGTTCCAAATGCCGTCTAACTAGCAACACTTTGTTCGAATGGTTTGAGAGATCATAATAAAGCTCCCACTAGTTTATCGGTTCCAAATACCGTCTAGCTAGCAACACTTTGTATTTATGATTTTTCAAAGAATAGAAAATCCCCCAGAACTAAGCTCCCACTAGTTTACCAGTTTCAAATAATGTCTAACTAGTAACACTTTATTCTTGTTTTTCCAATGAATGGAAAAAAGTCTTGTGCAGTCCATTACACATTTCTAATGATTCAGAAAAACAACAAATCATAAGGCTAAGGCTCTCACTAGTTTATCGGTTCCAAATACCGTCTAACTAGCAAAGCCTTATGTATATGATTTTCCAATTTTTCAATTTAGAAATTTGTTGTGTAATTACAATTTTAAAATTCACTAAATGAATTTGTCTGATAGTCCTATATCATCTTTTATAAACTAAGTACGGTCGTTTCTCGTTTTACATGAGCGACATCCGTGACATATCTATACTATGTCATTAAGTTTTCAAAGGCTCAAGAGAAAATCTTTTCCGAAAATTAACTGCATTTATTGATAATTACAATGTACTTGTTACTTTCCACATTTTTAATAAAGTCCTATTAGTAACAGTTTAGTAGTCGAGAGATTTAGTTGTAAAAAATATGACAGAAAGTTAAATTCAAAAATATAAATTTTCACTACTAGATTTTTTATTTTATGAATTATAAACTAGAAAAAGTTTATCCTACCATTCCAAGGATTTAACCTCGCATACTACTATCCGAGAGGGTTGATATCAGCACTATGACGGTTAAACTGAGACAATCTCTCTCAATGATTAAGCTTCGAGAATCGAACATCTCACGGGAATTAAACATCCCGGACCTTAATCATTGATTACCTTCCTTTTTCTAATCTAGATATTTCAAAAATATCCATAAAGAGTGTGGCCTACTATATCAGATCCCAGAGTACACCCTGAGTATGCCTACGAGGGGCAGGTCAGTGACCACCCGATATTCTATCCTTTCGGAGACCAAGCCTTGAATTTTGATAGCGGTGAACACCATACGAAGGGGGCCGAAATCAAAGCGGCATGAGGTGTCATCATTCTCTCACGTGCTTGCATCTATAGTAGTCAGTAGAGTCCGTGGGGTCGGCTGTCGCCTTCCCCGCTCCCACTCAATAATTTGAAAAAGTGGTGGGTTTACTAATTACGGTTTCGGTCTTGACAATAAGAAACAATAAATCAAAGTACTCCGAACATGGTCGGTTATGTAGGCAAGCCTACGCCGTCTTATTCGTTGGAACATATGTGACAGTTCAGGCCGATCCGGCAAGAAAAGCCCCGTTTAGCCTGAAGGCTTATCGGCTATGCTAAGTCTTGTCGAACCACTGTAACGTACACCACACGTGGAGGGGAGTCGATTGAGCCGAAGCTCGGTTGAACTCGCCCAACCATGGTTAGACCATTTCCGAACACATGTACTAAGATTTTACGATTTCTACGTTGTCAACCAAAGCGTAGTCTCGTTTCTGTTTAAGGTGGCTTCATCGAGAAGCCATCACCGAAAACTCAACGATTTATCTAAGTGGGATTCACCGAGAATCCATCACTAAAATCGTAACGATTGACAAAACCCGGTTCCTCGGTTTTAATAATTAGTTACTTAATTAATTAACTAGGGGGAAGGGGCTAGAAGGACAAAAAAAAATGATAAATGGGTCCAGAAGGACAAATTTCAAAATCAGAGATTAGTAAGGACAAATTGCTAATATAGTGACAAAAATGCCCCTTAATAATTTTAATAGTAACAGCCAAGGAACAAGTAGTAACAACCCATAAAATATCGTAAACTCCAATGAAAAAATAGTAACTGCCTAAAAACAAGTAGTAACAGCCCATAAAATGTCGTAACATCCAATGGAAAAGTAGTAACAGCCAATAAACAAATAGTAACAGCCCGTAAAATGTCGTAACGGAATAACAGCCCGTAAAATGTCGTAACGGAGTAACAGCCCGTAACATTAAAATGTCTTACCATCCAATAAACAAGTAGTAACAGCCCGTAAAATGTCGTAACGGAGTAACAGCCCGTAACATTAAAATGTCGTAACATCCAATAAACAAGTAGTAACAGCCTAAAAAGAAATAGTAACAGCCCGTAAAATGTCGTAAATGTTACAAAATTAATAGTAATAACCCTAAATCCTATACTTTTCAACCAAAAAAAAAACCAAAAAAAAAACAAAAAAACAGCCTGCTTCTCCAAAGTAGAAGCTTCTTGGCCGGAAATTGGACAACCCCTTCTTGGCCGGAAATTGGACTTGGGCGGAGCAATGGGCGGAGTAGTGATTCAACTTTTCACAGACACACTAAAGCACAAAATCAGGGAGTAATCATGTTCATATCAGAATAAAATCAACGATAATAACTGAGACGAAAAAGGATAAACAACTTCCCTGAAAATTAGCCATTGAATCAGAAACTGAAGCTTCGATTTTGACCATGTGCAGAAGAGGAATCGCCATGCCATCATTGCATTGAAGAGCTGCAAATCCTCCGCTTTGAATGTATCAAATCAGCACAAAAATGGCAGCTTTCCTTTATCGGACGCAAAGGCGATATGGGCTGGGTTGAATACATCCTCTTGAACACCGGTCATGATTTCGATTACAAAAGATTCGATTCGATTTACGGCATCACCCCGGAAAAAATTCGGTACAAAATTACACATTATTTCATTCCATTTACTGTGCTCTGTTTTTTGTATCATTGTCTGACAATTTTAAATTAATTGCAGTTCTGCAATGAATGATTATTTGACATCAGTGAAGAAAATGGCATATGAGATTCTTGAATTAGCAGTAGAAGGATTGAAGATTAATGAAAAGAATGTATTCAGTAAGGAGACGGCTGTTTGAGTGTTTTAGGGATAGAATTATTAGGTTAAGGGTGTTTTGGAAAATTTACACCGGTTTTGTCCTGATTAATTAGCAATGTCCTTGCATCCTGATTTTTTAATTAATTTGTCCTTCCTGCCAATAACCTATAATTAACTACCCCATATTAATTAAAAAAACTTTTAAAATAATTATACGAGTTATACATGCCTAATTTATTCCAAATAAACTAGCTATCTATATGCATTGGAGTGGAATCATGATATGATGCATGCATCTCACTTTTCCGGTTTCTATCACATAATTTCGATCATACACAAAAAAATAACGGAAAAAATAAACACCGAAATGGATCGTTGGTATCCCCGTATCTAACCTATTGAAAAAAACACAAACCCTAACTAGGGTAAACTATTTTCTAATCTGCTGCTGCTTGGTTTTATCGATGATCGGACATCCAAATGAACTTTGATCGTCATGAAACTTTATGGACCTGTTCTTCACTCCTCCTTCTTCAATATGGACCGTTGGATCCGAGTTTTGATGGCCCAATTTATCCCAGAAAGCCGCCGATCCAACTGCTGCATCTGTTTATAACTGTGGCGCATCAGTGTCTTTCCGGATCCGATCGTGCATCGAGACAAAACCCGATCGACTCGAAATTTTTAGAGATTGTTCAAAATTCCTTGATAGTCAATCTGAACGGTCGGATCTTCTTTTCAATGGTCTAATCTCTTCCAAAAATTCGATGAATAGATAGCTGGGGCTGTAGTGCATTTACGACACAGCAGCAACTTTATCGCAACGGTTGAACATCGAGATGGAGTCTGATCGACACGAAATTTTGAGGTCCTGTTCTTCAACTTTTATTCTTCATTCTGACTGGAGGGATTGTCGTTTCAACGACTCAATCTCCGGGAATAAATAAAAAAGCCGAACAGAAACAGAACATATCTACTTCTAGGAAAATAAAATTACAAAATTTTATATACTCATATAAACGAATTTATATGAGTTTACAATAGATCTAACGAGTGAAAAATACCAACCCCAATCCATCTCTTCAACCACGACAATCATAAGGCAACATATATACATGAATAAATTTCGATGCATATAGAAAAGCAAACGAAAAACAAAAAACAATCTAAACATGCTTTTTCCACTCCTAGATCTAAAATTCACATACTTTGATTGATAGATCAAAGGCTCTCATACCACTTGTAGGATGTAATATCGTCGGATGGATCATGGATCCACCCGATTACGCAGAGGAAAGTACAAGATCTAGATCTAAACAATCAAAGCACATAAAATAATAGATCTAATCCTACGAGGGGGTTTAGATTGCTTACATGTTTATTGTGAATAAACACCAAGAACAATCCGAGATCCAAGATCCAAGAATTGAGAAGCCACCATCTTCCGACGTGTATCTCCAAGCAACACCAAGTGGATAGTGATTCAAGCCGCTTGACTTCCTCGATATGCTACCGGAATAATCCCGAGGATTATCCCAACTCGAAACCCTAGCACTATAGCCGAAAATTCTAAGCTATAATACTTGAAAATGCGTGTATGTCTGTGTGTAATTTGGCTTGGGAGTACTCTCTTTATATAGGAGAGAAATCCTAGCCTCCAAGGTATTATTTAATTAATACAAAATCAATTAAAATAAACATTTTCCTTTAAAGATAAATCTAGCATATTCTCAAATTAATAAGGATATATAAAAGATTTTCTTTTCCTTAAATAATTTAATCACTTGTATCATATAATTATCAAGAAAACAAATTTCTTGATAATCAACCAAGCATCACACGCCACTTTCTTCTTGACCAATTAGGTCAAGAAGTCAACACACTAATTTGGGCCGAGTCCACGAAAAATGTCTATTTCATGTATTTAATTATCTAGTCCAACTAAATAATTAATCCACATATCAATTAAATAGTCCAATCCAACTATTTAATATTAATTGAGGTGAAACAACGAGAAAACATATGCTATGTTAGAAGCCACGTCGGGGACCATGGACCCATATTCAGTAGCTACAATAAATTAAATAATATTATCCGTCAGACCGAACAATAATATTCAATCTATTAATTCCGGGATTACACCACCATAAACCCGAAACTGAACTCTACCGAATATAGATAACTTATACTCAACTATGAGTTGTAAGGTGTGTACTGATATAATCATTACATACGGATAAATCCTCCATAGATTGTTCGTTTCGATTCGGGATATCTTCGTAAACCCTTCTCGAAACCTCTTATCCTTATTTACCATTAACCCTCTAGTGATCAATTAGTTCATAACTAATATAATATGAACTCCCGGGATCGATCAGTTTCTAGAATTAACAAATAAGGGAATTGTCTGTCTACTTCCCGAGGGAAGGAATGGATTCCATATCTGTGATAGCACAAACTACTCACTCATTCCAGAATAGAGCCAACGAGAAGTGTTAGACCACATACTACGAAGTGATCCTTACTAACACATCAAACTCTACCTTAGTCTAAGCAGTTGTCTGTGATCACCTCAGGATTGAGATTAATCCATATATGATCATCTTGTGATTCGATAAGACTTCTCGATCACGGAATTATATCGAGAACTCAAATCAAATCGGTCCAGCCCTATATGATTATCATCATATTGATAGCATAATAACAAACCGCAAATCTTAACCGACAGAGTATCGGGTCAACGGTAGTAGTGGTTTCAAGGTCTAATCCACATGGAGTAATGTTCAAGTACCAAAGTCGACTTAGAACTTAGTTCATGTCAAAATAATGGTGGAGAGTATTATGCTAATGCAAAAGTAAAGAATGTACTAACGAATTTACTTCTATGTATTAAAGGGTATAGCCGAACTATGATCCCACGAGCTACTTTTACCCCTAAGGAAAGACTTAACAGGGAGCATGTCTTAACCGACCTACCTATCCAATGTAGTTTAACGACACCCACGGGTGCCAACTCCAAATTCTAGCGATTAGACTGAACAACTCGATCTAACCACCCTATTTGAAGTTAATTAAATCTCCCTTTAGAAAACTGATTAACCTAACATGATTAAGCTCTAGAGTCGCTCGAACAACGATGACAAACCTCTGTATAGGGTTCGGACCTAACAACTAGGCCGAATCTACGCAATGTTCCTAAAACCCCTTATCCCACATCTCACCGCAAAATACATCTATAAGTTCGATGTGTGTGACATTGAACTAGGTGATCAATCTAATTCAAAGACGTTAAAATAAGTTTTAGGATGTAAATTAATCGTTTAAACAATAATTTACGCACTACACAACTCCCTATCTCATCCCCCTTAGGGTTTTCGCTCGCTTTCACATAATTCAACTACACATGAATTTAGCTACTCATAATTATGCTAATAACAGAATAAAGAATGGAAATTGAACTAAAAGCAATAAATAAAAGAAACATCATTACCATATAAGCTACTTCAATGAAAATCGATCCAGAAAGTCGAACAAATAGTTGCACCCAAAAAGTTGAATCTTTGATCTTGTACTGCAAAACTAAGCTATGAAAGATGTGTAGAATCAAAGGAAATTATCTATGGAATCAAGGGATCGAAGGGTGTTTAAACTATGCTAAAAGCGCCCCTAAATCGTCTAAGAAAAGTCTAAAGTCGGCAAAACATGAGTAGGGGCTGAATGAGCTGCGTATTTATAGATTAGGTCGAAATCTGCTGTTGTCGGTCCCGGACGCCCGTCTGAGGTATATCAAACGCCCGTCTGGCTTGTCCTCATCCCAAACTTGGCTTTTCTTCACTTTTTATGCTACATTCGGGCCACGATCACGTCTCATAGTCCAAAACATTGCCTTCCGGGTCCTCGAGTCACCTAAGTCCTGCAATAACATAGACAAACAAACACCACACATAATTCTGCAAGACAAAAGCGCTCGGAAAAGAGTGAAATATCGCTAAAAAGGCGGAGTTTACCATCGATATGACAGTTTGACTCCCCGTGTATATAATTCTCGATATTACTCTCGAAACGGCCTATATCTACCCAAAACATGCCAATACGGTGATAAACGGGGGTTAAACTGCACACCAAAGTACAGTAAAGTTGACTCCCATCAACCACCCCACATTTAGCCTTTGCTCGTCCTCGAGTAAGTTAGGCGCTCTAAAACAGACCATGGGATCAACTTTACGACACATGCATAGTGCTCACGACATCAAGGCAAAAGTAAAGTAGACAATGAACGTACACCGCTTGACTCTATCGTTCCACGAAAATGAAGTGTGTGTGTGATATAGACCGAGGATTACACTCAAAATGATCACCGGCTTTGAATACCGGCCAAATGACTACACAGCTCATACCGGGCTAGAATCTCCACTAATCGAGGCAACCGAGGATAAATACGGTCAAGTAGGACTTGAAGGGTTATAATGTCAGGCTCGGGACGGGGTTAATCGAAAGGAATTTTGGGACTGGAGAAAGAGAAAAACACGAGTGAACCTAATCATTTCATGTATCCTTGCTTTGAAACCATACCAAACCACACCAAAATTCTTTCGATTCTTTCTGTACTCATTTATAAACAACCACAACCTTAACATCATACTCTTATTTACTCAAAACATCCTTCTTTGACTTCTTCTCTTTCAACTTTATTCAAACTTCTTCTCTCTTTTTTTCTTTAATTCTTTTTCATTGCTTTTCATTTTTTTGCTCTTTTTTTTTCGAACCACAAGCCTTACAATAAATTCCTCAAACTCCTTCCCTTCATATACTAGCTCGCACTCACTAACTCCTCTCGAAGCACGCACCAACTCCCACCCCACACTTGCTTCAGCAAGTGTGTCTAAAGCAACGACTAAGTCCACTCGCAGGGTGATCAAAGGAAACGTGACCAATAATAAAGCTTAGGGTTCGGGTAATACAGGCTAAGTAACCAAATGGCTCATTTCGGACGGTGGTCAGACCGTCCTATCAAGGCTTAGAGGGGTTACGAGGGAAAAATGTTGGGATTTTGGCTTATTTGGCTCTGGCTAAGTCAAAGAAGCGCCATAACTCTCATCCCGTATCCGGCCTAGGTCAAACTAGTGGTATGAGTGTGTGTAGCAACCAGACTAAGTACAACCAAGGTCTACGTGCATTAAAAAGGGTTCGTATCGTGACAAAATAAAATCGCCCGGCATACATTACTCATCTACTAAGACATCTACCAAATCCATCTTGAGAAACATGCATATAACGCGGTGTCAAATCATGAAAAGTTTTAAAATTTTAAGCCACGAACTGACTCGAAAACGGACATTAACTAAGCATATCACAATTAATGGCATATTTATCAATCGAAACAATAAAGCTAAGTCGTATCCACCCTCTACTTCAAATGAAGCACTATCCTCAGTGTGTGAATGAGATAGAAAAGGAGACTTAGCTTTATACCCGGCAGAAAGGCGCTATCGAATCCCGTAACAGCCGTGAGAAAACACGGCCCCAATCCCTATACCAAACAAAAACAACCACAGCAAAGCATGCACGGGACATGGTCCTCGTGCCAAAATATTGGGTAGGGAAGAGGAATAACAAGAAAACGGCCCTGTCACGTCAGAAAATTCGATATGCAAGTGTAAAGCACACAGTGGATTGCTATAGATGGATGACTGACCCAAGCGGGTAAAGCATAGAATTTTCGATCCCTTTTCATTTTAACCTTCATTTCAACACAATTTATTATCAAACCTCAGAAAAACTCAGATAGTGGTGGGTTGCCTCCCACCGAGCACCTTTGTTTTACGTCGTTGGCTCGACCGGATGACGCTAAACTGACGCAACTCAAAACAACCTCAAATAACATACCAAATAAGCACATAGCATGTCAACCAAATTCAGCATTCATAAGTGTGAGCATGCCCAATGATATACCTAGTGCAAACATCAAAAGATTCGAACTAGTGAACGGCTTACCTCTTGCAATTGTGCCGCTTTCTCCTGCCACCTCACACTTTCTTTCTTTTCCAGCTTTTTAGATGGCTTCCCTTTTGGTTTATGATGATCAGGCGGTTTATTAATCCACAACTTCCCCAGCTTTGGGATCACCGGTGCAACGGGCGATTCTGATTTACTCTTCGTTTCGATCTTGCCTTGATCGACGACCTCTCGTACTTTCACCGCGTCTCCTTTCAACGAACACTGACTGTCCTGCATGTCAGGACGCACCACAACACAAGAAAACAAAGATTCTGTGGATAAACATTCATCAGCTATAGCTTGACGATCTTTATCCTTGTAGACATTTAAACGCTCTCTCTCGCCCCCAACTCCAAACGAAATATCTCCACTCTTTACTCCTATCTGAGCATCACTAGTGGTCAAAAAGGGATGACCTAACAGGACAGAGGTCCTAGAGTCCATCTCCATGTCAAGAATCACAAAATCTACAGGGAACACTAACTTGCCTACCTGAACTAGAACATCTTCAGCTACCCCCAACGGTTTCCTCACCGACCTATCAGCCATTTGTAGGGTCATTCCCGTAGGCTCTAAGTCACATAACCCTAATTTTTCATATAAAGCCTTAGGCATCAAGCTCACAGAAGCTCCTAAATCACATAAAACATTTTCAACTACAGTATTGCCTATGGTGATAGGAATGGAGAAACCTCATCTATCTCTCATCTTGGGGGAATTTTACTTGTCATAAACCGCCGAACACTCCTCCCTCGGCCTTAACTACCTTACCCATTTTCTCTCTCCGGCCAACATCCCTTTCAAACACTTAAAATACTCAGGCACACTAGCAACTGCCTCTAACAGGGGGACATTGATCTCTACCTTCCTAAGAATGTCAAGGAACCTATGCTGATTTTCAGTAAGAACTAGCTTCTTAGGGCCTTTAGGCGGGTAAGGCAACGTATTCTCATCAAAATCAGGAGGGGGAGGGGGCATAAAGTCATGTTTACCTCGAGCTTTTGGCCTTGGAGGCCCAGATGTAGCTTCTTGTCTTGTTGTTGGCTTGCTCGGTTCCTCCTCTTTTATATCCAAAACTATGAAATCTTGCTTCTCCCTTTCTTCAGCTCTCTTGGATTGAGCTGCTTGCTCTCTCTCAGCTTCTAGTGACCTCTCTTTCCTAGCAATCGCGAGATCTCTCTTGACAGCAGCTAACTCTCTTCTCATAGCTTCCAACTCAATTTCCATTATCTCTCTCTCTCTGCTGCCTTAGTTTCATCCATTTCATCCAAATATTTCTCTGCTTCGACCCCTCTCTTTGGCTGGTCCACTCCAAATTCTCTACCACTTCTGGTGAATATTGCATTCACTTGTCTCGGGTTCTGCTCAGCATCACTCAAATTCTTCTTCAGTGTGTTTGCGATTTGCCCAACTTGGGTTTCCAAATTCCGAATGGCGGAGTGAGTGGCCACTTTTTGCTCAATAGCATTTTTATTCAATTCAGATACAGTCCTATCCAATCTTTCCAGGATTATCTCAGCGGACGTCTTCTGAGCACCAGAATTGTTCAATTGTTGAGTGTTCTGATTGTTCTGGTGAAGATGAGCATTCGGATGCTGATATGTGCCGACCACCGTTGTTTCGAGTGGCTGATTTGCTTGCTGATTACCCTGCTGGCCCTGATTCTGATTCCAGCCTTGACTCTGCCCCCAATTCTGATTCTGCAGTTGCTGTTGCTGTGTTTGATATTGCTGATTCTGATTATTCTGATAGCTACCTTGGTTTTGATTTTGGTATGAATTCTGATTCTGGGGATTCTGGTTCCAAGATTGGTTATTTGGGCTTTGGTTCTGCTTGAACCCATGGTTCTGATTGTTATTGTTTCGATTCCAATTCTGCCCATGTTGGTTCTGATTCCAATTACCCCCATTACCTTGTCCAATATAGCTCACATTGTACTGCTGCTGCTCTTCCATGCCATACTCGCACTGCTGGCCCTGCTGGTTATCAAAATTCAAATTCCACTGTTGCTGGCCAAATTCTTGTTGATTCATATTTACCTGCCCCATTGCATAGACATTCATCCGCTGCTGGTCATTCTGATTGCCAGACTGCTGTTGTACCAGAGTAGGCGTCAACTGTTGTGGATAAGTGGGTTTTTCGATGATGCACATTCCATTGCAGAATGTCCACATCCACAAATTTGGCATTGTTGTGCCTTCTTTCGTTCTAACTCCATTCGGTCCATCTTTAGCACCATTTCTTGCATCTTGTCGTGCATGGCCGTCTCTCTATAAAGCTCTTTTTTCAGTGACTTTACACTTTCCATTGGGGCTTTCTTCTTCTTTCTGCTCGACCCCCATTATCCTTCTCCATCTACCGCGTTCTCTATCTGTCTCATAGCTTGTTCAGGCGGCAGATTCATGATATCTCCGCCACTTGCGGCATTCAGCTTGTTCTGATCCATTGGCTCTCAGGCCCTGAATAATATAATAACTTGCTCCACCGTAGAAAAACTGTGAGGAGGGCATCTCTTCATAGACCCCTAAACCTCTCATAAGTCTCTTTTAAGGTCTCTCCCTCGAGACCATCAAACGAAGAGATTTCTTCTTTCAGATCCAGAATCTTCGCCGGAGGAAAATACTTCTTCAGAAACACTCTCGTTACATCTACCCAGGTATGTAGTGAATCGTTGGGTAATGAATCAAACCAATCTTTAGCAGCTCCTCTCAGTGCAAACGGGAAAACTATCAGCTTTATTGCCTCTTCACTAACCCCATTATATCTCATCGTCCCACAAATTTGAAGAAAATGATCTAGAAAGCTGTTTGGGTTCTCAGTTGATTTCCCGTGGAATAGAGCATATTCCCCCAACATGTTCAGAATATTTTGCTTGATGTCCATGTTGTTTGCATTAATTGGGGGCACTCTAATTGGATTGTGCCCTATAACCTCTTGTGGGGTGGTAACATAGTCTCGACAGACTCTCGGTCTCTGTACCTGCTTGTTCTGATCGGTGGCTGATAATTCTGCTGTTGTTACTGCTGATAAAACTGCTGCACAGGGGGTTGCTGAGGATACGGGTTTTGGAACCCCTGTTGATTCTCCTGTTTCCTTAGCATTTGTAGTACTCTTTTGACTGTAGATTGGTCATACTGACCGAACTGCTGAGTGTTCTGTTGTTGCAACGGCACCGCCGAGTACGCTCGTGTTCCCCGTTCTATTTACCCCAAGTCGTCTATCACCCGGTTCCCAACTGTCCAAACTGTCCACCTCGGTTACTCCCAATTCCGGTTCTCTGAGTATATTGAGGGTCGATCGTTTGCTAGAGTCTCAACCCATCATTCTCCAATTGTTCTATACGATCACGGATTTGGGTCAATTGTAAAGTTGTATCTCTGAGGTTGGATGTACTGCCCGGTGCATTGTGCTCGATTAAGGGCTCTTTGCCATCTCTATGATTCGGTGAATCCTCCATTCCCTCTGTGGATTCTGAAAATGAACTTTCTATTACCCCTTCTTCCTCAAACAAAGGGTTCGGACTGGCAATCAGAGGTTCTCCTCGGCGTTGACTATTTCTATGACGTGCAAAAGCTTCAATTTCTTCAATTGGCTCGATGAGTGGTTCTTTGGAGCTTCGGGTCATTCACTGACAAACAAGAAACAACAAGAAAACAAAATAAAAACGACCTAAGCCCAAGCTTTCGGTCAACTTACAAGATATCAAACGTTACTCCCCGGCAACGGCGCCAAAATTCTTGATAGCAAAATAACTAACCGCTAACCTTAACCGACAGAGTATCGGGTCAACGGTAGTATAGTGGTTTCAAGGTCGAATCCACAGGGAGTAATGTTCAAGTACCAAAGTCGACTTAGAACTTAGTTCAGGTCAAAATAATGATGGAGAGTATATGCTAATGCAAAAGTAAAGAATGTACTAACGAATTTACTTCTGGGTATTAAAGGGTATAGCCGAACTATGATCCCATGAGCTACTTTTACCCCTAAGGAAAGACTTAACAGGAAGCGTGTCTTAACCGACCTACCTATCCAATGTAGTTTAACGACATCTACGGGTGCCAACTCCTAATTCTAGCGATTAGACTGAACAACTCGATCTAACCACCCTATGTGAAGTTAATTAATTCTCCCTTTAGAAAACTGATTAACCTAACATGATTAAGCTCAGAGTCGCTCGAACAACGATGACAAACCTCTTGTATTGGGTTCGGACCTAACAACTAGGCCGAATCTACGCAACGATCCTAAAACCTCTTATCCCACATCTCACCGCAAAATACATCTATAAGTTCGATGTGTGTGCCAGTGAACTAGGTGATCAATATAATTCAAAGACGTTAAAATAAGTTTTAGGGCGTGGATTAATCGTTTAAACAATAATTTACGCACTACACAACTCCCTATCTCATCCCCCTTAGGGTTTTCGTTTGCTTTCACATAATTCGACTACACATGAATTTAGTTACTCATAATTATGCTAATAACAGAATAAAGAATGGAAATTGAACTAAAATCAATAAATAAAAGAAACATCATTACCATATAACTGCTGAAAATCTGATCCAGAAAGTCTGAACAAATAGTTGCACCCAAAAAGTTGAATCTTTGATCTTGTACTGCAAAACTAAGCTATGAAAGATGTGTAGAATCAAAGGAAATTATCTAGGGAATCAAGGGATCGAAGGGTGTTTAATCTATGCTAAAATCGCCCCTAAATCGTCTAAGAAAAGTCTAAAGTCGGCAAAACATGAGTAGGGGCTAAATGAGCTGCGTATTTATAGATTAGGTCGAAATCTGCTGCTGTCGGTCCCGGACACCCGTCTGAGGTATATCAAACGCCCGTCTGGCTTGTCCTCATCCCAAACTTGGCTTTTCTTCACTTTTTATGCTACATTCGGGCCACGATCACGTCTTATAGTCCAAAACATCACCTTCTGGGTCCTCGAGTCACCTAAGTCCTGCAATAACATAAACAAACAAACACCACGCATAATTCCGCATGACAAAAGCGCTCGGAAAAGAGCGAAATATCGCTAAAAAGGCGGAGTTTACCATCGATATGACAGTTTGACTCCCCGTGTATATAATTCTCGATATTACTCTCGAAACGGCCTATATCTACCCAAAACATGCCAATACGGGGATAAACGGGGGTTAAACTGCACACCAAAGTACAATAAAGTTGACTCCCATCACATATATAAATGCCTCACTAGGTACCCTATTATCGACAGTGCGGATAAGTCTGTCACACCGTAAAGTGTTCTGGGCGCATTGATGACGTAGATCAAGTGATAATAAAATACTTGACCACCATAAATCAATACTAGCAAGAGGACTAGGTCCATCGTAGTACAACTATAGCGAATCAAGGTCGATCCCACAGAGAACCAATTGTGGGTCATTTATATACAAACAATTAATTATTCATATCAAGGACATGAAGGCGGTTTACGACCAAGATGAGACAAGAAAAGATAAACGACACGACTCGACACAACACAAATAAAGACACGTAATTAATCTCCCCAATTATTATGTTATCGTTTGGATCTAGAGATTTTATATAATTAAGCGATACTCGACAACTATTAATCCGATTCGTATTTCTTTTATATTGGCTGCGGGAGTCATCCCCTAAACTAGATCTAGCTCCGGGTAGGCCATCTAGATCACTATGCTACATCACGTGACTTCGCTTTTTAGGCCTCCATTTCATATGACTTGCATGCTTACAAAACTAGGGATGCCGATATTAACCGTATTCCTCACCTAGGCAACATTCCTATGATTAGGCGTACTTCCTAAGCGATCGCATCAGTCTCCGTCCCATTAACACTAACTTTTTAGGTATCATGTTAATCTACGATGTACATATAACTAGGTGTCGACAATTCCCAAATATAACACAGATCTAGATCTCGCTGAAAGTCCCGGAAGATCAATTCATGAGCCGACCTAGGAGTACTATATTGGTATTTCCTAATCATACGTTAATTAAAACAGACGAGCAACGTAGCCGTAGCCATACCTACTAAGATAAGAAATTCTATGTGGACAATCACACCATAAAGACGTGGCTAGACTGACTTGGCGAAAAACTAAATCTTAGCGTTTCTCTATACTTATCGGATAAAATAGAAGTTCATAAAGCAATTATATAGATCTACTAAAAACACGGTTGTCGATCATACCAAAGTCATCTATAGGTCACCGGATGACAGATCTGGGCGTGTGGATCCTCAAAGACAAGGAATCCCCACAGCCTCATATCGTATCCTTAGATCTACATCGTTCGGTGAAGAATGAAAAACCTCAAACTATAAATAATAATTGGGGACTTAATTACAAAGAACAAAGAAGAAATAAATACAAGAACTTACATTATTGCAGAACTTGTATAAAAACTGCTTTGAGAAAAACTGAGGATTTTATTATAATTCAAGAGAAGTGTCTAAGGTGTGTCTCAAATGAAATTTGTACAGCTGTATTTATAGGGGTTCAAGCTAATTAAAAGATATACCTCAAAATATCAAAACAATTAAAGATAACTCCCGGCCGATCTCCGGGAAAAAAAAAAATGCGCCCCCCCTTGGTGCGTGTGGAAGGGGATGCCGCCGCCATTATGTCCCCAAGCTTCGGATTGGCTTGATTGCTCTTGTCATGCCTTACTCCTCTTTTCGTGCTTATCCGATCTTTATCTTGAATTTCCTTTGATTTATCTTGAGATTTAATTCTTCCATTTTCATTTATCCTCCAAAATTTATCTCAATCTACAAAATAAATATTTATCACAAAGTAAATCATATTTAAATAATAAAAACGGATAAATACCAAATTATAAATAAAAACAGATAAATACCAAATTATCTCTTTTAAATAATACAAAATGGATAAATACCAAATTATAAATTATAAATCACATAACATTAAATAATCAATATAACACGTGATTTAATTATAAAATATATATTATTAATCTCGATTTAAGGTCAACGTTGATGACTTTTATGGGTATAATTTGACTGTCATCACGTATTAGTAGCATATTAATCATGAGACCCGTACTCAGATTAATAAACGCTACGGACTAAGTTGATTTTAAGTACATCTCACTAACTCAATCTTCTTGTGTATAGCCATACACTGAGTTATGTGATTACATAAACGATGTACTTAGGGTTTTCAGTAGTGTCTTAATTATAAGCATACATGCATATAATAAGATGAATTATTAATTATGTCCTAAAACAATTAGATAATTGTCTTTCGGGCACTACACCTAACATGAGTGTCAACGGATCGATGGCCTAGGCCACCGAGGGTTTGATAGCCCAAAAGTTCAAAGACTGATCCTTATCATACTTAGATCATAACCCTAGTTCGGTTTTGCAACTATATAAGGAGAGAAGCATTGCAAACGAAATATAAAGAAGAGAATACATCATTAACATTCATATACATTATATTTTGGTTGAATAAAAGTTGTTTCTTTCGGGATCAAATACCTAGAAATTCATTCTTCAATATCGAGAGCTAGACCGACATTGAGGTTTACTTTTTGAGGTAGTCGCCGTATGCTTGCCTATGAATTATACGCGGACGCGTAATTGCAAATATTTCATGTCTATCCTTTTTTATGTATGATCTGTGCAATTTCTAGTTAAAGCATGATAGTTCAATTCGAATATAGTTCGAGTAGTATAATGATTGTTTGATTTGCAGAAAGTTAGTGGTTAAGTTTTGGACTAGTGATAAGCGTCAACTTTGCAATCATTTCGTGTGCATTTTACCACCTATTTGTAGTCTATTCGATGTAATTTTGGGGTATTTAAGTGTTTTTATATGCATATTTCACCACGAGTTGAATCACGAGACGATAAGACGTTTACGTCGAAAATCTCGATATTTTTAGGTGATTTGTATGTGTTTTCTTGGTGTTTGTCACACTTGGGAATGTGGTTTATTTTTATTATAGGTATGGCGTGATAGAGGTGTTAGTAATATCATCCGCAACGGAAGCGATTTAAGGATCTAGATCTATTATTTATACATAATAAAATAACTAGATCTACTCTACAAGGGGTTGTAGAATATACCTCTTGGATATCAAAATCCAAGTAGAAGAACCGCAATAGGAAGAACAAAAGATGGTGTCAAGAGCACCACGATCTTCCGCACGTGTGATCCGAGCAACTCCCGGTGGAAGGAAATCCTTGTTTCGAATCCTCCCGATATGCTACCCGGAAAACCTCCAAGATTTTCCCTCTTACCCCTTGGCCGAAAATTTTCCTTCCTCTCTCTAAGAGATGAAAGTCGAAATTTGTGTGTGTATGAGTTGGGAAAAGCCTCTTTATATAGGAGAGCTCTTTTTGTCCTCCAAGTATATTATTTTGCAAATAAATAAATCCAATAAATAAAAGATAATCCTAGAATATTCTAGAACAAATCTAGAATAATCTTTATCTTTATTTTTTACCATAAAATATTTATCCAATAAATATTTTGTGCACATGTCTTATTAATCCACAAGAAAACTAATCTCTTGTTCCCTAAGACACTCTTGTGGCCGAAAATTATTGCTTGTGACCTTCGACTATGATACACTCATTGGGCCAAGATTATGAAAACTGTCTTTTTCACCTATTTAATTATTTAGCTCAACTAATTTAATAGTCCACTAAACAATTAATTCACATATCGTTTTAATTAAATTCTAATAAGAACTAAATTAATATTAGTAGGATTCGACGTCCGAGAATATCTATGCTATATTGGAGGCATGTCGGGGACCATGGACTAATAATCAGCGGCTCCGATAAATCAAATAAATAATTATCTTACGAACATAATAATTATATTCGATAAATCAATCACAGGAATATGTCACCATAATCCCGTGACTGCACTCCTCCGATTATGAGATTATATTTATCTCCTCACGAGAATGATAATAAGCGTCCATTGATATAATCATTACATATGGATTAATCCTCCATGATCGTTCATTCTAAATCGGGAAGTTAGTTCGTTAACCCTTTTTAGAACCTATTATCCTTATTTACCATTAACCCCCTAGTGATCAATTAATTCATACAACTCTTTGGTAGCTAATCGGTGTAATATGAACTCGTACGATCGATCGGTTTCTAGGATTAACAAACAAGGGAACTGTCTATCTACTTCGATAAATTGAAGGAATGGATTCCGTATCTGCGATAACACAGACTACTCACTCAATCCAGTACAATGCCAAGATGGGGTAATTCAGATCACAGACTCAGTGTAATCCTTAACCGTCAAGTTAAACCTCATACTGATTCAAGCAGTTGACTGTGATCACCTCAGGATTAAGATATATCCATAAATATGATCATCGATTGATTCGATAAGACTTCTCGATTACGGAAGTATATCGTGAATTCTAATCAAATCGGTCTAGCCCTATATGATATATCTATCATATATAAATGCCCCACTAGGTTCTCTTAACCGAAAGTCCAGATAAGACAATCACACATACTGTGTTCTGGGCACATTAATAGCACGTTAAAGGAGAGACCCGATACTCTCGATTAACTTCACTACGGGCTAATTGTATTTTAAGTACATCTTCACTAACTCAATCATCCCGTGTATATCCCATACACTGAGTTAAGTGATTACATAAACGATAATACTTTAGGGTTTTTGACGTGGCCTTTTCTAGTGCTATTCCAGTCCTTAACCGATAGTGTATCGGGCCAAATTGTAGTGCTAGTGTGGTGAGTCAGGTGTCGAATCCTCAGGGAAACAAGGTAATTCTTTTAAGTGTGGTTAAACACCAAACAACTATTATTATCTCGATCTAAATCGCGGGTTTATCATACGAGTCACAATTCTACTAAGAAACAGAAAATGAATTCATAAATTAAAATTAAACTATTATAATATATATAAATACATAAATATATATAGTAATACATAAATAGTACAATATATATATATATATATATATATATATATATATATATATATATATATATATATAGATACCAATATATTAAATACTTATAATTATTATAGAACTAGCCAAGATATATGTAATTGAATTATTCAATCTTTTTAGTTTAATGGATGTGATCGATCTTCCTTTTATTAGGTCAAATTGAGTAAATGAAACGGTGCACTCCTCGAGGTTAACAATTCCTCCTCACACGAGCGTATGAAATTGTCATATGTTAAATTGTCATCAGTTCAATCTCCACAATCGCCCCATGCTAATCTCGGTTAGTCTGAACAGGTACCGAGTACAAATCTACCCCGGATAAAAGAGGTTATTCCGTTTGTCAGACGGCCGATGTTATTCAAAAGGCTCCGGTTGTCAGGCGGATCGATTTAACTTTCCGGTGTTAGTTTCAATTAAACCATTGATTTTAACATTATTACGATCTTGAGCACAATTTTTAATAAGATTCACCTTTCCCAAGACAAATCTGGCCCCGGGTAGGAAATAGGATTCCGTTGTCACGTTTTCGCACGGCCAATTTTACCCTCCGGTTTTTCTATCATTTATCTCATATCCTAACTTCTCTGGTCAGTTCATCGTTAGGTTATATGTTGCGATTCATCTTGATTAATTACTTCAATCTGAATATTATCGATACGTTGCAAAATAGAAAAAGATTCAATTAACTCAATTTTAGTCAATTTTACTTAGATGACCTCCATTTACTGAAAAGATTGAAATAATATGATTACATAACATTGGCTAGTTATTAGATTTAGCCTACTAACATTATAACGATTAAAAAGATAAAAATAAAAATAACAAACATAAATACTTTAGAAATTTACCCGATTACAACTGCTGAATCAGAGGTCGTATTCTTCCGGACATTACAACGACTTCAGCAACATTGAACTTCCGATAATTTTCCGAGCATTATAACGATACTACTATTTATTTATGGCATAAGGCCTATATACATACATACTACTACTAATTAAGAGATTAGAGGATATATATGAGCTAGTATATATATATTGGTACCCCCCTTTTTGTCTGCAAGTCTGCTGAATTTATAGGCCAAATTTTCCAGGGCCGGATCGATCCGAGGTGATGCCGGATCGATCCGGGAATAAAAAACCACTGGATTATTTTATGCGGGATCACATGCTAATCATCATTATGTTTCCAACTGACAAGCCGGATCGATCCGAGGTTAATCCGGATTGATCCGGGTAGTTTTTCCATAACTTGATCTGAAACTTGATAAAATCATAACTTGAGCTCTGGATCTCCAAATATCATGATTCAAGAAGCGTTGGAAAGCTCTTGAAAAGATCTATAACTTTCATGAAGGACGCTTCTTCAGAAAATGCCTTTTTGATGGGCCATTCGTTCGTCAAGAATATAATTCGATAATAGTATCACGAACCATTGATCCACTTGAACTTTAAGTCTCGTGGCACTTCCTTACTTCCTTCAAAAGATATGATTTTACTTCAAGAAGTGTCGTCACTCGGGGTCTTGGTTTACCTAAAAATCTGCAATAAAATACCAAAAATACCCACGTAAATCTGACACGACACTCCGGTTATTAAACCGGTACAAAATTTATAACTTTTTATTACTTTTACTAGATTTTTATAGTATTTAGATTTATTCATTACTTTTAATATTTCATAAGATTATCGTTCTAATTTCTTATATTTTATATAGAAAGAGTTAATAAAATATATAAAACATCGTAATTTTTATCATATAAATGTTATACATCAACTACTCCCCATTTAGCTCTTTGATCGTCCTCGAGCAAAATAAGCGGTAATATATAAAAATTACAATAAAATTGATATACTTGGTAGATTAAATTTCAAGTCAGTAAAATATCATTTCAATATTATAAATATATTAGTTATATCTTTTTTAGAAATTAACAAGATAAAAAGTGTATATAACTTAGATAAATTATGTATCAAATATCATTTAAATGAAATTCTGCATCATCTACTTAATAAATATAATTAAAATTCTAGAATTATTCTCCTATCTCAACTTATATGAAATATTTGGAATCAAGGACTAAGTCAAGTAGTTGACAAAATGGCTTATAACGTTTTTAGGCTCAGGGTATTGGTTAATCGAAAGGATAGAAAAGGAAATCAAAAGAGAAAGAAGCAAGTCGTACGTACTTACACCTTCATAATTTTGATAAAAAATATCTCGATTAATAACATCCTAATATCATTTCACCTTTTTTTTTTAAATAACAGTTTTTGACAAAAGATTGCCTTCCGAATAATATTTATTCCAATCTCAGCATATACCACTACTGAATTTCGATGTCGTCACCGCTATCCATAAGCACATACTAAACTTGCGGGATTTCAAAGAAATGTAGACCATTTTAAGTTAAGGGTCGGTTTTATCTAGTTAATCATAATGGCTAATTTCGAGTGAGGTCTTGATCACTCTACAAGGCTGAGGTGGGGACAAAAATTGGAAATTACGTTCGGGTTGGCTTATTTGGCCATAGTTAGTCAAAGTAATGCCAAAAATCTCATCATTCCTAATCCGATTCCATATTCATATTTCGTTTTGAAAAGAAAATTATTCTAACATTTCATTATAGATATAAGTATATCTGCTAAATTTCATAAAAAAATTACTTGATAATATTTATGTATAATTACATATACTTGAAATCTTATAAAAATCTAAAATGACATATATAATATAATTATAATATATCTAATTTACTTTACTTAATTAAAATCTATTCTTACCAATTTATATTATTTTTATTCATATTACTTATATATTATCTACTTATTTTTGTTCAAGGAAAATTAAACTAAGTATTAAGCAATTAAGTATAAATTTATATGAAAAAATTTAATTTTTATTTTACTAACCTAACTCTACTCCCCACTTACGAAGTGGCATCGTCCCGATGTTCAGTGAGTAATAAAATAGGTTCGAAAATAAAATTAAAATTTTTATATGATTGTTATTATTTTAACGATATTACTTGCGTGTATTATTATGTTTCCATTAATAGAAGCAACATAAAAACATATATATATATATATATATATATATATATATATATATATATATATATATATATATATATATATATATATATATATATATATATATATATATATATTAAACAAGATTAAAATTATTACACTCAAAGAGAAACATAATTAAACAGATTATTAGTCTACCAACTTAAAGAACTACTATCTTAAAAAAAACTAACTTCTTAACTAACAACTCTCCAACTCGTCACTACCAACCGATAACTACCAACTCAAACAACACATCAAAGCGTTGACGAACATCCGGGAGTATCAACCGGAAGTAGGCCAACTTGAGAACCACGAGATGGAAAAATCTCGTCTTGATCAAACTCAGGAACTCCATGCAAATGAACACAAAGTCGCAATATAAGCCAAGCGAACGGCATTGGCTTCCCTCTACTACGTCGCTCTATTGCGAAATTGACCGCCGTCTTGTGAATCAATATCCCCCAATCTATATAAGCTCCAATAGTGATTGCATACATCAGAAGCAATTCACAATCCTGAATTCCCGAGAAATCATTTGTGGGATAGACTCGTGAATTAATAAAATGTTTCCACGCCCTCAGGTGAGGGGATAACGCAAGAGTGGAAAATCATAATTATGATCAAAAAGAGGAAACAAATATTGGAATGCTTCTGCGGTTCTATTGACAATATTAAAAGGATTTTCCAGTTCCCATTGGAACTCAAAATGTGTACTGGGAAAAAAACCACAAGGCGGAATTTCATAAACTTGATTAATAACGAAGGATGAAAAGGGAATAACAATGCCTAGGACAGTAATGAGTTGAGTTGCTGTTATCGCAGTGTCTTCAGATAGAGATGAATAAAAGTCCCGAACTACAGAAATATTTATTCTACCCCTCGGATGTTTAACAAATTTCTTCCAACCAAAGCCTCGTATCAGATTCCTACCCCACTGATCAACTTTTTCAGTGTTCAAACCTTTCTCCATCAGAATAGGAGATCGGACAAAATTTAAACGTCTTGGAAGGTTGTTATGAAAACACGAGGCTTGACTTTCGGGAACCACACCGTCAGGCGTATGTGGTTCATAACTATTAACCGAGGGGGATGAGTGATTAGACATTTTTATTACAGATAGGAAAGCTTATACAGATAGAAGTTAAAAAGGAATGAGCAATTGTTGAAGGCATCAGCTATTCCCTTTTATAGAAATGTACCTATCATGCAAAAGTAGAAAAGATCTCATTTTTGGCGTTTTTGTACTTCCCGGATCGATCCTGGAAAAGGCCGGATCGATCCGACCTATAGCTGGAAATCTTGTCAGGTCGGTACACTCACGCCGGATCGATGCGGAATTAAGTCGGATCAATCCGATGACTACTATTCACGGACAGAGTTGTTTTGGGTTGAAAATTTCCCAGAATTTTTTTAAAGTTGATAAAATTTTGCTCAATAACTTTGGTTTCTTATTTATTTTGTTATTTTTATAGAGTATTGATAACGACAAACTTTACTACATGGTGCGTAAAACAAAATCACACGAAAATAAAATCAAAATAACATAAAATCATATGAAAATAAAATCGAAAACTAGTTGTACGAAAATTAATTGTTTTAAGTGTCAATAATCATAAAATTGTTTAAATCACTCCTCATCATCACTCATCTCGACAAAACTTGAACTCGGCATGGCTTGAGAATTAGCTGGATCAAAAGTCGGTTCATGGAATGGTTCTTGAAAATATGTTGACATTCTAACCGAGCCATCAAATCCGATCGAGCTCATCCCTGTCGTGACATCAGTATAAGTGCTTTCCCATCCCATCGTGGTATGGCTAAATGCTCCTAATCCTCCCCAACCAGATGTAGCTGCTGTCGTAGTACCTGTCGAAAAATCCCCTATACCACTAGTTTGATATCCAAAAGAATGCGGCATTTGTTGGAAGTTTGATCGAGGTGGCATCGGTGGAATAAAGTCGGACATGGTATACGGCTCAGATTGGCATTGCGGAATGTCCATTTCGGCGTAGGCAGGGTTCGAAAGTATATTCATTTGATATATACCTCGCATCCCTTGTCTCAAATCTTCAGACCACTGCCTATTTCTTTCCGCATAAACAACCATATTGGCATTGGCACGATGAACATCATAGGCTAGGGATTGAAACATGTCGTGTGTGATGGTGTTTGGAAGCTGAGATTGAGTTTGACTAGATGATGGAGGAACAGTGGTGGATTGAGAAACAGGTGGAATAGGCTGAGGTTGACGGTGGTTAGGGTTCATAAAATCTATTCTTCCCGCCGGCCTAAGTGGTAAACTAGGACCTATCAGTGTTTCATCAACCATAATCAGATTATCATTTGGGAGCTCAAGAACACCTATCTGGCGACACAAGGAAGAAATAAAACAAGGAAAAGGCATGTGACTGCCTGGTTTGGCAGTAGAGACAAATTCCTTGGCCCGTTTATACATAACCTTGCCTACATCCACAGGTATATCATTTACCATTGCCCAAGCAATACACAGATCATCTTTACCAAAAGATGTCAAATGACGAGTAGGGTAAAGAGTCGAACTGATAAAACGTTTAATAGCTCTCATATCCCTTATACACTTTCCATAGGAAAACCTATTTTCATGCCATATAGCCGTGGGATCTAACGCGTCTTCGGGTCGTTGAGACTATATGGTCAAAGTCTGAGGCTCATCTAGATTCCATACCGTATAATAATCCTCATTTTCTGGTATATCAGGGATACCATATATAGCATTTATAATCTGGGGATTAAACGGCACTGTCCTGGTTCTTAAGGTTACCGAAGTTAACTCACCATCCTCTGTTTCATTATGAGTTGCTACCAGAGAAGAAAATTCAGCTACTAAGGTTGTGTTAACTTCACCTTCCCTTAAACTGGCTAACTCCAGCCACTGTCGCCTTTCAAAAATTTCTTTCACTTCCCTTCCCAAATCCTTGAAATCTAAACCCCTCTCTATCGCCACTAGACACTTTCCAAACTTATTTTTTAAGGCATTTCTAGCTGCTCTAGACGCGGTTCTTTCAAAACTAACAGAAAATTCTTCCTCTATTAAAGGCCTTGTCTCTATGACCGGGACTTGGGTAGGGATATGCGGCTTATGTTTTTAGTGGCTTTTGATGATTCGGCCATTCTACGATAGTGACACAATAACAAAACAACACAAAACAACACAAAACAACAATACAAATGTGAGTGACAAAACAGTTGAAATCAAATAAAAAGTTGAATAAAAAACGAAATTAACAAAATAAATTACTACAATGTTACCTTATAGTGCTTAAAAGGTTGAAGAGTTGGCCGGAAAAGATGAATGTCGCCGGAGTTAAAAGTTGAAGCTTTTCTTGAAAATTTCTCAACTTTGAATGAAAAATTTAAGAGAAGAGAGAAAAATGAGAAGAAATAAGGATTGTGGTGGTGTGAGAGTGATTTTTAGTGATGATTTAAAAGAAAATTTCCGAGTGGGGGAGAGGATGGGGGCGGCTGTTTTTTCAGAAAAAAGTGGAAGAGGAAGAAGAAGGGAAGAACCCGTTCTTTTTAGGTTTTTTAGTTCCCGGATCGATCCGGGACTATGTCGGATCGATCCGACCAATTTTTTTTTTTAAACATAAAACTCTATAAAACTTAATAAAATCTTTATAATATTTCTGCTAAATTTTAAATAAAACCTTTTATAAAATTTATAAAACTTTTAAACAATTTCATAAAGATCATATTTATAAAATTTTCAAAAGTTATATAAAATCTTATAAATATTATAAAACTTATAGGGGTCCTAATTCCTCTATTTCTAAATCTTCCAGAGTTCTGATATAACGTTCTATCAACCTAACCTTGAGAAATGAGGCGTTCGAATTTTCTCTTTAATCTCCATCGGGATTTTCGGATAACCACCTAATCGTTCCCTTCTTAACAACATTCAAACACTCATCCTGAGATTTGGTTGTGCTTTCTCCACATTTCCCATTATGCTCACTTTTTCCACAGATTCTGCATCGCATTAAAAACTTTGCCCTTCTCTTTATCGAACTTCTCGATTTTCCATTACAAACTTCTTTCAATCTGATCTCTCTCAACAGTTGCTTGTTTTTCTCAAAAAACTGAAGCTTCTATTGTAAACGCGACATCCTTATCAAGGCCTAACTTTAAAAGCAAAATAAAAACTTCTATTCTATCTAAAAAAGACATCCAGTTCTTTTACGTCTGTCCGGTAAAAGACGAAACTAGTTCAAACATATAACACACAGGAAAAGTAAAGTAAAGAAAGATAGCACCTGGGATTCAGCTGAATTTAGTTTTCCTGCTTTTCAGTTTTGCGGCGGATCTGTTAGCAACATCACTTCTTTCCTCAGAGAGGTCTCTTCTCCTTCCACAAACAGCTTTACCCTGTGGTCATTGGCTATAAAAGTTGTACTTCCAACAGTTAGTTCAACGGCTCCAGATTTGTAAACCCTTGTTACTCTAAATGGACCTGTCCATCTTGTTTTAAGCTTACCTGGAAATAACTTTAAACGTGAATTGTACAATAACACTCGATCACCTACATGGAACTCACGTTTAAAGATTCTCTTATCATGGAAAGATTTCATGTGTTCCTTGTAGATTCGAGCATTTTCATAAGAATCAAGACGAAATTCTTCTAGTTCTGTTAATTGAAGCAATCTATGATCACCGACAGCCTTAGGATCGAAATTCAGAAATCTAATAGCCCAGAAGGCCCGGTGTTCTAATTCAACTGGGAGATGACAAGATTTACCAAAAACTAATTTGTAGGGAGAACAACCAATTGGTGTTTTAAAAGGCGTTTCGTACGCCCATAATGCATCATCTAATTTAACTGCCACTTTTTTACGATTTGAATCCACTCGTTTTCTCCACGATTCTTTTGATTTCTCTATTTGACACCTCTACTCCGTCCTTTGGTTTGCGGATGATAAGGTGTTCCTAACTTATGCGTTACACCATATTTTTCAACTATCTTAGTAAATGGTCTATTGCAAAAGTGTGACCCTCTATCACTAATGATTGCCCTCGGAATGCCATATCTGGTAAATATATTCTTTTTAAGGAATCGTATGACAACTTTGGTATCATTAGTGGGAAGAGCTTCAGCTTCTACCCATTTTGAAACATAATCTACCATTACAAGAATAAATCTTTTTCCAAAAGATATAGGGAAAGGTCCCATGAAATCTATACCCCAAACATCAAATAACTCACATTCTAAAATAGGTTGCATAGGCATTTCATGTTTTTTAGATATATTTCCCCATTTTTGACATGACTCACAAGATTTAACATACTTATAAGCATCTCTATATAGTGTAGGCCAATAAAAACCATATTGTAAAACTTTAAAAGCAGTTTTCCAACCTCCATGATGACCTCCTGCCTCACGATCATGGCAAAACGATAAAATACTTAAAATCTCATTATTAGGTACACATTTTCTGATTATCCCATCCGAACATTTACGGAAAAGGTCTGGTTCCTCCCAGTAATAAAATTTCAAGTCGTAAAAGAACTTCTTTTTCTGTTGCCAAGTCCAATGAGACGGAATATAATCACAGGTTAAGTAATTAATGATATCTCCAAACCATGGTGACATGTCCTTAGAAGGAATTCTATTCTTTAATAATTGCATGGTTGAAGGAGTATCTATTCTAAATAGTTGTTCATCAGGAAATGAATCTTTAATTTCATTTCCTATTTCTTCATCATTTTCCATTCTACTTAGATGATCTGCTACTACATTCTCACTTCCTTTTTTATCCTTAATTTCTATATCAAATTCCTGTAGTAAGAGAATCCATCTAAGAAGACAAGGTTTAGCATCTTTCTTACTCAGTAAATACTTCAGTGCTGAATGGTCTGTATAAATTATTACCTTAGAACCAACGATATATGATCTAAACTTATCTAAGGCAAAAATTACAGCCAACAGTTCTTTTTCTGTAGTTGCGTAATTAAGTTGAGCTGCGTTTAATGTGTGAGATGCATAGTATATTGTTTTGAGTACTTTGTTATATCTTTGACCTAAGACAGCTCCTACAGCTAAATCACTCGCATCACACATAATTTCAAATGGCAAACTCCAATCTGGTGCTACTAGCACTGGTGCAGTAGTCAACCTCCCTTTTAGGGTATGAAAAGCTTCCATACATCTACTATCAAAGTTAAAAGGTACTTCCTTTTCAAGCAAATGACTTAGAGGCTTTGCTATTTTCGAGAAATCTGCAATGAATCTTCTATAAAATCCTGAATGTCCAAGAAATCCTCTTAGAGTTCTTAAATTAACCGGTGGAGGTAACTTTTCGATTACCTCGACTTTAGCTTTATCAAATTCGATACCTACTTCAGAGATTCTATGACCTAGAACAATCCCTTCTGATACCATTAAATGACATTTTTCCCAGTTTAAAACTAAATTGGTATCTTCACAGCGTTGTAACACTCGTTCTAAGTGCGATAAACATTCATCGAATGAATCTCCGTAAACACTAAAGTCATCCATAAAAATTTCTAAGAATTTCTCAACCATATCAGCAAATATAGCCATCATACACCTTTGAAACGTAGCCGGTGCATTACATAAACCAAACGGCATTCTTTTATAAGCAAAAGTTCCATAAGGACAAGTGAAAGTAGTCTTTTCTCTATCTCCTGCTGCAATGAATATCTGTAAATATCCTGAATAACCATCTAAGAAACAGTAATACTTATGTCCACTTAAACGTTCCAACATTTGCACTATGAATGGAAGTGGATGATGATCTTTCTTAGTATGATCATTCAGTTTTCGAAAATCAATGCACATTCGATAACCTGTAATCTCTCTTGTTGGAATCCATTCATTCTTTTCATTCTCTTTCACTATGAAACCTCCGTTCTTTGGTACCACTTGAGTTGGACTTACCCATTCACTATCTGATATGGGAAAGATTATCCCCATTTCTAATAGCTTAATGACCTCTTTCTTAACAATTAACTGCAAATTTGGGTTGAGGCGGCGTTGCGGTTGAATACAAGGTTTAGCATCTTCCTTCAGAATTATCTTATGAACGCAAATCTCAGGGCTAATACCTCGAATATTAGCAACTGTCCATCCAAAAGCTTTCTTATGCTTTTTCAACATTCTAAGTAATCGATCTTCTTGTAGCTCAGTTAAGGTTGACGAAATAATAACCGGTAATAGATTATTAGTTTCAAGAAAAGCATACTTCAGATTTAAAGGTAACGGTTTCAATTCCAGATTCTTAGGTGGATCTTCCAGTGATGGTTTAAGAGCGGTCCCTCTAGTTCTAATTCCAAATACTTATGCCATGATGGTTTAAAAGTAAAACTTCCTTTATCTAGAGAAATGATTATCTTTTTCATTTCGGTGTCCTTCTCATCTTCCTTATAGATAGACATAGTTAAGCATTCTTCTAATCTGTCTTCAAAAGTTGGTAAGCGAATATCATAGACGCAGAATGAATATCTTCTATAAAAGAACATGATTCTGGTGATCTGTATGGATGGTTCATAGCTTTGAAAATATTGAAAGCAACTTCATCTTCATTGACTCTCAGAATTAACTCTCCTTTCTGGACATCTATTAAAGTTCTTCCTGTAGCTAGAAATGGTCGACCTAAGATAAGCGGCGCTGAATATCCTTCTTCAATTTCCATAACTACAAAGTCTACTGGAAAATAGAACTTGTCTACTTTAACCAATACGTCCTCAATAATTCCTTTAGGGTATTTAATCGATCTATCTGCCATTTGCAGAGTCATTTCAGTCTTCGTAAGCTTTCCTATGCCTAGTTTCTTATAATCCTCATAAGACATGAGATTTATACTAACTCCAAGATCACATAAGACATTCTTAAACAGAAATCCTCCAATTTCACATGGAATGGTAAAACTTCCAGGATCTTTCATTTTAGGTGGTAACTTATGCTGTAAAACTGCAGAACATTCTTCATTTAGACATATATTCTCATATTCCTCTAATTTTTTTCTTGTTTGACAAAATTTCTTTCAGAAACTTTCCATAAGCAGGCATACTAATTAGAGCTTCGATAACAGGGATATTAACATGAATATGACGAAAAGTATCAAGGAAACGAACATACTTCTTATCAGTTTTAATCTTTTTAATTTGATCTTTAGGTGGGTAAGGTAAAGATTCTAACTCTATAACCTTTGATCCCAAAGTCATTTTCTCTTTTCCTTTCTCCTTAAACTTCTGAGTATTACTTGATCGCCAAGTATCATGATCTTGAGTTTTTTCTTTTAAAACATTCCCTGAATCAATCTCTACTTCAGATTCCTTCAGTTCTTCTTGTTTTTCATCCTTAGTTTCATTATCATTCATTTTAACATGTTCCTTGAATAAAGTCCTTAATTCTTCATCCATGGGATCTTTCAAAATCCTAGGGACTTTTACCCATTTTTCACCTTCATTCTCAGGTTCCATACTTCTATTTCCTTTCAAGAAATTCTCTATAATTTCTTCTTCCTCATCGGTGAATTCAAGTTCCTCTTTAGTTTCATCATTCTTTTCATCTAAATCATCTTCTACTTCATTATTTCTGAAGTTTTCTATTCCATTACTACCACAGAGGTTTCTACTTCTCGTAACTACAGCATTTACCTCTCTCGGATTTCTTTCCATGTTACTTGGTAATCCTCCTGGTGGTCTACTGTTTTTACGTTCACCTTCCCTACTCAAATGATCTTCCATATTCCTTAATGAGGCTTCTATTGTTCTCATTCTGGTATCATGGCCACTCATAGATGTTTTTATTGTACTCATATATTTGGTGACTGTACCAATAGAAGTCATCATTGTTTCCATATTTTTAGCTTGAGTAGATACCACACCCATCATATTTTCCATTAGTTTTTCCCATTTTTCAATCCCTTCTGCAGGCTGAGTTGAACTTTGAGTTACTGGTATACTTTGAGTGGTGTGTTGAGGATAGGATCTAGGTAGTGATTGTAAATTCTGATTAGATGTATTTTCTTGATAAACTTGATTATTATTCGAATTCCTATATGGAACTGGATATGGCGGTTGTCCTTGCTTACTAGGGTTTTCAGACCATCGAAAAGTAGGGTGATCTCTTCTAATAGCATTAAACGAGTTTGAGTATGCATTGTTCAAATTCCTATGCTGCTGAAGAAAACTTACCTCCTCTCTCGAATATCCTGTTGGTTCTTCAATCCCTAATGGCATATTATCCTGATTTGAGTATTCAGTTGGTGTACTATTTTCTGGACTTTGGTTTTTGTTCGATTGTAGGCCATCAAATTTCCTACTCAAATTCTCCAAATGTTCTAAAACTTCTGTATTAGATGTAGATTCTCCTGCAAAAACTACTTTTCTGGTGCTAGAACCGGTTTCCCACATTCTGTTATTTTTGGAAATCTTTTCTATAGCATCGTAAACTGTTTGAGCTTCACTCATCATTAAAGAACCACCACATGCATGATCTACATCCGCACGTGAGTCTTTTCTTAATTTACGACAAAAAAGTTGAATTTGCATATCTAAGGAATAACCATGGTCGGGACAGGCTCTTAATAATTTTTTAAATCTTTCCCAAGCATTCCCAAGCGTTTCTTCAGATCCTTGTCTAAAGTTGGCAACCTCGACTTTTAATTCCAAATTTCGTCCTGGAGTGAAATATTGTTTCAGAAATTCAGTCTGAATATTCTCCCAACTAGTAAGTGAATGATGTGGAAGAGACATAACCAATCTCATGCTCGTCCTTTTAAAGAAAAAGGAAACATAGTCATCCTCGTTAGTTCCTTATGAGCACCTTGACTTTTGGCTGTATTGCACAGTTCTTCAAAAAGATAGAGATGATGATGTGGATCTTCATCATCCTCTCCTAGAAATTGGGCTCTTGCGTCAATTAAACCAAAAAGATGAGATTTAATTTCGAAATTGTTCGCTCCTTCATTTGGTAAAAGAATGGGATTATTAGTCTGGTTTCTTCTTATGGTTTGATCACAGAGAGGTCTCGGGTTTGGTGGGTTATTACGATTATTCTGGTTCCGATTCTGATTATTCCTATTATTATTATTAGGGTTAACAGGGTGTTGTCCATGCCCTAGAGCATGTTCTAGCCCTTGTTCAGGTGTTTCATCACTGATTTCGGCCATTCTCGTATTTCTGTTTGATGATGATTCTTGGTCAGGATTTCCCTGACTAGTATGACCACGTTTACTCTCTACTCTTAACTGCATTTCGTAAGTGTTTATGTCAGGCTTATAAGGAGTGAGTGGGGCCTTACCGCTTCTGGTCATCAACTAACGAAAAATAGAAAATGCTCGACTTAGGTAGAAAAATGAAAATTGGTAACTAAAAGAAAGTAGATACCAACGAAAAACAAAATAGAAATGAGATAAGAAAAAATGTTGACTTATCCTCGAGAATTTTGAGTTGATACAAGTAGTAACCATAGACACAAAGAAAAAATTAGCGTCGTTCCCCGGCAACAGCGCCAGAAAGCTGACGTGGCCTTTTCTAGTGCTATTCCAGTCCTTAACCGACAGTGTATCGGGTCAAACTATAGTGCTAGTGTGGTGAGTCAGGTGTCGAATCTTCAGGGAAACAAGGTAATTCTTTTAAGTGTGGTTAAACACCAAACAACTATTATTATCTCGATCTAAATCGCGGGTTTATCATACGAGTCACTATTCTACTAAGAAACGAGAAAATGAATTCATAAATTAAGATTAAACTATTATAATATATATAAATACATAAATATATATAGTAATACATAAATAGTACAATATATATATATATATATATATATATATATATATATATATATATATATATAGATAGATACCAATATATTAAATACTTATAATTATTATAGAACTAGCCAAGATATATGTAATTGAATTATTCAATCTTTTTAGTTTAATGGATGTGATCGATCTTCCTTTTATTAGGTCAAATTGAGTAAATGAAACGGTGCACTCCTGAGGTTAACAATTCCTCCTCACACGAGCGTATGAAATTGTCATATGTTAAATTGTCATCAGTTCAATCTCCACAACTGCCCCATGCTAATCTCAGTTAGTCTGAACAGGTACCGAGTACAAATCTACCCCGGATAAAAGAGGTTATTCCGTTTGTCAAACGGCCGATGTTATTCAAAAGGCTCCGGTTGTCAGGCGGATCGATTTAACTTTCCGGTGTTGGTTTCAATTAAACCATTGATTTTAACATTATTACGATCTTGAGCACAATTTTTAATAAGATTCACCTTTCCCAAGACAAATCTGCCCCCGGGTAGGAAATAGGATTCCGTTGTCACGCTTTCGCACGGCCAATTTTACCCTCCGGTTTTTCTATTATTTATCTCATATCCTAACTTCTCTGGTCAGTTCATCATTAGGTTATATGTTGCGATTCATCTTGATTAATTACTTCAATCTGAATATTATCGATACGTTGCAAAATAGAAAAAGATTCAATTAACTCAATTTTAGTCAATTTTACTTAGATGACATCCATTTACTGAAAAGATTGAAATAATATGATTACATAACCTTGGCTAGTTATTAGATTTAGCCTACTAACATTATAACGATTAAAAAGATAAAAATAAAAATAACAAACATAAATACTTTAGAAATTTACCCGATTACAACTGCTGAATCAGAGGTCGTATTCTTCCGGACATTACAACGACTTCAGCAACATTGAACTTCCGATAATTTCCCGAGCATTATAACGATACTACTATTTATTTATGGCATAAGGCCTATATACATACATACTACTACTAATTAAGAGATTAGAGGATATATATAAGCTAGTATATATATATTGGTACCCCCCTTTTTGTCTGCAAGTCTGCTGAATTTATAGGCCAAATTTTCCAGGGCCGGATCGATCCGGGAATAAAAAATATTATCCACTGGATTATTTTCTGCAGGATCACATGCTAATCATCATTATGTTTCCAACTGACAAGCCGGATCGATCCGAGGTTAATCCGGATTGATCCGGGTAGTTTTTCCATAACTTGATCTGAAACTTGATAAAATCATAACTTGAGCTCTGGATCTCCAAATGTCATGATTCAAGAAGCGTTGGAAATATCTTGAAAAGATCTATAACTTTCATGAAGGACTCTTCTTCCGAAAATGCCTTTTTGATGGGCCATTCGTTCGTCGAGAATATAATTCGATAATAGTATCACGAACCATTGATCCACTTGAACTTTAAGTCTCGTGGCACTTCCTTACTTCCTTCAAAAGATATGATTTTACTTCAAGAAGTGTCGTCACTCGGGGTTTTGGTGTACCTAAAAATCTGCAATAAAATACCAAAAATACCAACGTAAATCTGACACGACACTCCGGTTATTAAACCGGTACAAAATTTATAACTTTTTATTACTTTTACTAGATTTTTATAGTATTTAGATTTATTCATTACTATTAATATTTCATAAGATTATCGTTCTAATTTCTTATATTTTATATAGAAAGAGTTAATAAAATATATAAAACATCGTAATTTTTATCATATAAATGTTATACATCAGTTTTCTGTAGTGTAAATACTATTGTCACATCGGTGAATATGAGAATAATAAATATGAATAATAATATCATTTCATTTATTAAATAAAACAATTATAAAATTGTCTTTCGGGCATTACACCTAACAAGAAGGCGTGACAAGGATCACAATGATACGAAAATCGTCTAAAACGGAGTTCATATGAGAAAATAACACGAGATTCAAATTTGACGATCAAGAAAAAATAAATAAATTATTAGTGTAGTTTTTTTCGGGATCCCAAAGTTGGTGTTGAATGAGATAAGAGGTCTCAGTGCCAATTTCCATTGGGAACTATTGTGTAAAAAAAATAAAAACAAAGCAGCAAAGCAGCAGTTGAAGCGTACACATGATTCACATGGGGCCACGCCCTATTGGCTGCATTTAATGCAAAGAATTGGAAGACATTCGTAGCAAGCCTTATATGATGTCCTATCTTTAAAATTAAGTTAAAAAATAGAGTTTTCTCCAAAATAGCTTCCACAGCACAGTCTCTATCCCTCTTTATTTTTAGGGATATGAACAGTGCATCCCTACTTGTGGGGATGCATTATTCACGCCGTAAACATATTTAATTATTAAAAATTATAGGGATAGGGATGCTGTTGGAGTGAAATAATAAATATTTAATGTGTATAAATAGGGTTGTGAGGTAGAATATGTATTATTTAATATTATTTGAAATGTTATAGGGATAAGGATATGGATGCTGTTGTGGAGTTTTTGAATTGAGATATTGTAAAATATGGATATGTATTATTTTATATTATTTTCGGGATAAAATTTGGGTCATCTGATAAGAATACCCTAATAGGAGGCGACCCTTTTATTTTATTTCCCGAAAAAAATTCCGAAGTATAACACTGGGGTCGGCGATTGGTTTATTTAAAAAGTCATCTAGGTCAAATTTCAACACACATATTTCATATTATAATTTTATTTCTATCTGTAGCCACTTTTTAGAATAGATTTATTTTATTTTCTGCAACATTTCTTCAACAACAACAACAGTTTTATTTATTTTATTACGCGATTACAATACAACGAAGTAACGATTCGAGTGGTGGATTGCTGCGTTTTTCTTTGGTAATTTTTATTCAATCCTTTTATCATGTTTATTATTAATTTCTTCATGAATTTCTGCACTTTTATTATTACTATGCATAGCTACATTTTTTTATAGCTATATTATGTGATGAAACTACGAAATTTATGCCTAAACGATGATCTAGGGATGAGTAGAGCTTAAAAATTAAATCTTTTGAGTTGTTGTGTCCTAAAATTTGATCTTAATGCTTGAATTAAACTAATCACTTGATTCATGATTCAACATACGACCTTTATAAATGTATTTTGCGATGGAGTGTGCGAACTAGAATTTTAGGATTGCCATGTACGAACTAGTCGAGTTCTTCATAGCCTGTTCCTTGGTAAGGTTTTTCTAGCTAAGCCGTGAACTTAGTGGATGCGGAGCATCTCATTGTTTTTATCATATTAGGTCAATTAAATCCTATAGGGGGTCTGTTGAACCGAATATAGGGTAACTAGGTTGTGGTATTAGCACCTAGGGACCAGTTTAGAAGATTGCACCCACGACACATTCATTAGAAACCATTGGTTTGTTGGTCGGTTTAAACTCGTCCCTAGTGATTCGGTAAAGGTGTTGAGAGTAGTGTTCTTGACCAAAGTTTGGCTATTTCTTTTATCATACGTCTTAAATTTATTATTTTTGTCTTTCTCTAGTTATAATTAATTTCACCTTTTTGTGAGCCTGAACTAAATACGAAAGTGGTTGTGATACTTGACCAATTCCTCGTGGGATACGAGCTTACTCACCGTTGTAGTACAACCGACCCGGTACTCTGCCGGTTAAAGTTAATTTACTATAATTTGGCCATCAAGTTTTCTGGCGCCGTTGCCGGGGAGGATAAATGAGAGTTTGGGGGTAGGTGAGCTCAAACGTACAAGCATGACCTTGCAAATGGCGGATAGGTCGATTAGGCGCCCAATGGGAGTTGTGGAAGATGTGTTGGTTCAAGTAGGGAAACTTGTCTTTCTGGTAGATTTTGTAGTGTTGGACATGGATGAGGATAGTCAAACCCCTATTTTATTAGGTATACCTTTCTTAGTGACGGGTAGTGATAATGCGGTTTATTATCACGGTGGTTCAGCGGTGTATGTTGCGTGGATATATGGCTTACTTGGTGTGTTTAATAGTGTATGAGGCCGGTGGTGGCCGGCGGAGCTACGGAGGAGTATATGAATGCTTGCGAGAGAGAGAGTTTTTGCAGAGTTTTGTTCTCTTTTTTATGTTAGAATCCTCTCTTTGGTGGTTACACAAGCCCTCCTTTTATAGGAGGAGGGAAGCTTAGGGCTTAAGCTTAGACAGGTAAGCAAATAAGATAGCTTAGCAGTTAAGTAAACTAAATATCTAGATGACAAGTGAATTGAATATCTCGGCAGCATCTTATATGGTTGCATATGTCGCCACAAACAAGGTCGCCTGCTTCATCGTCCTGCCTCGCCCTTGCCTTCGGATGCTTCCCTTTAAGTCTTGTGCGGTCACTTATGGACCTATGGTCCAAGGTCGCAGGTCGGCCCCCTGAGCTACCAGTGACCTGGTAGGTTTGAAGGCTCTTGGCGGGGACCCGTCTGCGGCGACCTCGACTTGATTGGCGTCGCGGACGCTATGGCCATGAACCTTATCCGACTCGGTGGTCCAGTTAGGCTATTCCCGGGACTCATAGGTGGCGATATTATTTAGACACATCAATGGCCCCCTACTCAATGTCTTAGGCATTTTCACGAAATGTCAAGCGTGGAGTAAAGTGTACGCGAGGATTATGCACTATTTGGGTCTAAGGCGACCTTGTCGTCTGAGGCGACTTGTTCACTCCGGACCGTGCTATTCAAGCGGATGGCCTCAAAGTGATTTTGGGTCTATGGCAACCTTGTCGTCTGAGGCGACTTGTTCACTCAGGACCGCGCTTTTCAAGCAGATGGCCTCAAAGTGATTTTGGGTCTATGGCGACCTTGTCGTCTCAGGCGACTTTGTTCACTCAGGACCGCGCTATTCAAGCAGATGGCCTCAAAGTGATTTTGGGTCTATGGAGACCTTGTCGTCTGAGGTGACTTGTTCTTGGTGAGGTGATCTATCAGTTCATGTGTAACGCCCCGATTTCCACCATATTGATTTATAAAGGATTTTATAGACATTTCAAAATAGCTGTCTAGATAAAAAAAAAATTATTTTCAATTTTTAAGATCTAGTGATATATGTTATTTTCATATTATTGATTAAGGTGCAAAAATTTGGAATATTTTCAACGTAGAAATGATTTTGTTGTGACCATATTATTTTATAATAAAAGTGATCTTATTATTATTGTTGTTTGTTGTTGTTTATTACTTATTTATTTTGATACTATGTGGTTATAAATGTTTTAGTGGTAATAATATGTTCTACTTAACTGATAAAATTCACGTGAGGAAATAGTACATGTTAATTAGCTTTATTTGCATGGTTAAAACTATAACTTAATTGTTGCCTTAAATACCTTTCAAGGTTGATTTATTAGGAATTAAAGTGAGAATTAGACGTTACCAGTATTCTAAGAAATTTCTTTCCTATACCATTTAAATGATTGTTGTAATGGTTTTTTTTTTTTTTTTATTCTACTTCTTGTATAACGTAGACCTTTACTATACAAATAAGTGGCATTATTGAGTCATATAAATGTTGAGGTTATGGAAAAGGATAATAATAGTATTATTAATTTAGCCATGAGTTGCTCATATTTTTGAAACTGCTAGACTAGTTAATTGAGTACTAAATAGAGGATGATAAGTGTCAATAGTTAGTTTGGAGGAGTAGATGTCATTAATACGCAAAGTTGTGTGTACATATACTCATGTATTATTTAGGTGGAAGAAGAAAATAAAAAAAAAAAATGTCGAATTCTTCTTCCATATTTTTATATGCAATTTTATTAAGTATTTCAGATCCTCCATCACCAATAAAGTGCAAAAGCATGTTGTAGACTAAGTTGAATCTCATAATGTTATATATTACAAGGAGTTAATACAACAAGATGATGAATGTGAAATTGCCTAGCCGAGCCGTGGTTGTTTTAATGAAGGTTTGTGGATAGACATATTTGATTAACAGATATACCCGGTGAGTTCAATTTTATTTTTTATAAAAATCAAGTGTGTTTTTTTTCAAGTATTTTCAAAGTATTTTAATTTAATATATTATTGATATAGATAAATAATATGTAACTTGTTAAAAAAAATTATTAACTTTCTCGACATAATGATAATAACATGATAAAACAAATCTTGTACAAATGACATTTCATGTCCCACCTCGGTGGCATGGTACCGTACTTCTCGCTTCGCGCGGCATGGTATATTATACTTGTACTTTTCCCGCTTCGGCGGCATGGCTAGTTCCCGCTCCGGCGGCATGGTTTCTCGCTCGTTCTCGTTCTCATACTGTAACGCCCCGTTCCCGGATACCGAGCCCTTATCCGGAAATGCGACGTTCGGCACATATATAAATAAAATTTAATTCATTTATACATGTAAGCCTACAATCAATACAATCGAAGCGCGCGGAAATTAAATGCTCGGGTAATAAATATCCATAAAGATACTAGAATAGAAAAAGGTACTAAAAGCTGAAAGTGTATCAAAACAATACAACTGAAGTCTCTCGAATAGTCCAATGGAAAGTACTATGAATCAAAGTATATAAAACAGTGCAACATCTCAAATGTAAACAAAAGTGCAAGGAATGAAATATCATGTTCAGAGATCCTCTTCGGGAACATACTCCTCGTAAAACTCGTACTCCTGTTCGCCTTCTCAACCCCAAGCACATACAATGAAATGCACAAGGGGTAAGTATATAATATACTCGTAAGGAAGAGAAGTACGTTTCGGTTTAGAATATGAATAAGATTTATTATCAAGTTTCTATTAAAAGGCAAGACAGACTCGATTCTACGCATAAAGGTTACATCTCCCAATATGCCTAAACTCGTAACTACTTAGCTTATCTTTGTTACAACATGCTATCAAGGTGGAACGTGACATATTGAAATCTTCGGGATACAATAACCCCGGAACGTATTGAAATCTTCGGGATACAATAACCGGTTCCGATAGTATGAACATACGGCGATGCCTATAGGCTCCGCAGCCGATAGGACACTCACTTTGTCCGTCCGTTCATACATCACGCTATAGATCTTCGGGATCTACCCAAGACCACATGGTGTTTAATCTTTTATCTAGCAAGTTGTGTTATATTAGGTGATTAACCGACCATCCTAGTTCATTAGATAACAATCCCTCATCGAAGGCCAAAGATAAACAAGCCGGAAGACCGGCTCCAGTGGACGCTCGTCCGAAGGACCGACGCTCGTCTAAAGGCCACGGACGCTCGTCCAAAATAGTGGACGCCCGTCCAGACATTCCCTTTCAATCCTGTATCAAAATTTGCACCTCAGACGCCCGTCCGAAGTATCCAGACGCTCGTCCAAGTTTGGACGCCCGTCCAGAAAACTGGACGCCCGTCCGACCTGGCGATTTCCAGAAACTGGTTTTGCACATCATCGTATTCATCCGTTTTCCAAACAAAAACCCAATCTTTCCTGACCAAAAGCACTCGAGTTAAACTACCACCCATACTAAAACATCAACCATCATTTAGGCATAATATTAACCCAATTTAGAACCCCAAAACCACAAGAAATCAACACAATCACCACCTATACAAAAAAAAACTGAAACGTAAGGGTTTCTCCTTACCTAATGCAGCCCGTAAACCGATCCGAAACTCAAAAAATCTGCAGCTTTGGTAACCAAAGCGGTATCAAAACGATCCTTGTTATTCCACGATTCTCCCGCTTCAAACGGAACTTCAAACGGTGAAGTATCGAACCGGGAATTAGCAAAAGTCTTCTCCTTCCACCCTTTGCTCTCAAAACTCAAACTCTCTGATTTCTTTCAACGTAAAGGCTTGCTGTTTTGTAACCTCCCTTTGAATTAAATGGGGAGTTTTATTCCCCCAATAATCTCCCATTAACTACTTGCCACAACCACCCCTAAAACAACACAATTTACGAATCAGCCCCAAACTTACATATATATACATACTCGTATTATATATATATACATAAATAAAATACTTAAATTCCATAATAAATAAATATAATATTTCGTTCTCGCAAATTGACACGTCTCGCTCTTTCCCGAGAATCGGAATATTACATTCCTCCCCCTTAAGAGGAGTTTCGTCCTCGAAACTTGAACGTACTCGGTAAATCCAAAAACTCCGGAAATTCGTTGATCATATCACCCTCAACTTCCCAAGTTGCTTCCTCAGTGTATGGTTGCTCCACCGAACAAGAACCAACGGAACCATCTTTCTCTTAATCATCTTTTCCTTCCCGTTCGTAATCTTAATCGGCTTTTCATCATAAGCGAGGTTGTCCCGAAGTATCTCGGATCCTTTGTAGACTCAACCTCTGTCTTCGTCAAACACTTCTTCAACATTGAAACATGGAAGACGTTGTGAACTCGGACATAGACTCGGCAACCGAAGTCTATAGGCTAAAGGTCCAATCCTCTCCGAATTTCAAAAGGTCCAACATACCTCGGGCTCAACTTTCCTTTCTGACCAAAACGCTTTACTCCTCTCATTGGTGATGCCTTCAAGTAAACACGGTCACCAACCTCAAACTCAAGCGGTCTCCGTCTGACATCTGCCCAACTTTTCTGCCTATCTTGAGCTATCTGCAGATTCTTCTTCACTAACTGAACCCTCTCTTTGGCTTGCTCAACTAACTCTGGCCCAGTAAGCTGTTTCTCCCCAACATCTTCCCAAAACAAAGGCGTCCTGCATCTTCTACCATACAAAGCTTCAAACGGTGGCATGCCTATGCTCGCGTGATAACTGTTGTTGTAAGCAAACTCTGCAACTGGTAGATAATCTACCCAAGATCCTCCTACCTCCAAGACACATGCTCTAAGCATATCCTCAAGTGTCCGGATAGTCCTCTCGACCGACCATCCGTCCGAGGATGGAACGCCGTACTCAAATCCAACCGGGTACCAAAAGCCTCCCGTAAGCTCGCCAAAACCGACCGACGAACCTCGAATCCCGATCGAAACAATGGAGACCGGAACTCCACGAAGCTTCACTATATTGTCCATATATAGTTCCGTCATCTTTGCCAAGGGCATATTCATCTTGAAAGGCAAGAAATGAGCCGACTTGGTTAATCTATCAACGATTACCCAAATAGAATCGTGTCCACCCTTCGACTTAGGCAACCCCGAAATAAAGTCCATAGTGATCTTTTCCCATTTCCACTCTGGGATATCCAATGACTTAAGCATCCCGCCTGGCTTCCTATGCTCAGCTTTCACTCTCTGACAGACGTCACACTCAGAAACAAACTTAGCTATCTCCAGCTTCATTGAGGGCCACCAAAATCTTTCTTTCAAGTCCCGGTACATCTTGGTAGAACCCGGATGCACTGCAAAAGCAATCTTGTGTGCCTCTTCCATAACTCTCCGTCTCAAATCTTCAACATTAGGCACACAGAGACGATCCTGATACCACAGATTTCCATTCTGATCCAACACATAGCCGACTGTAGGCTTCTCCCTTGCAACCCTCTTCAAATCAACCAAAACTGCATCTTCATCTTGCTTTGCTCTGATCTCATCCATCAACTCTGATCTAGCCAACAACGGTGCTGCAAACTGACGGTCCTCAATCTGATCAAATCTGCTAAACTGCAAATCATCAACCCCTGCTGTGATAGCCTCAACACTGGGCTCTAAAACCACTGGATTCCTGCTCAAGGCATCTGCTACTACATTTGCCTTTCCCGGATGGTACTGAATGTCTAAGTCATAATCCTTCACGAACTCTAACCATCTCCGTTGCCTCATATTCAGATTCTCCTGAGTGAAGAAATACCTTAAACTTTTGTGGTCGGTGAAGATTCTGGCCTTGACCCCATACAGATAGTGCCTCCAAATCTTCAATGCGAAAACCACTGCTGCCAACTCTAAGTCATGTGTGGGATAGTTCTTCTCATGTACTTTCAATTGCCTGGATGCATAGGCAATGACCTTTCCTCCTTGCATCAACACACAACCTAGACCCTGCCCTGAAGCGTCGGTGTAGACATCATAATCATCGAACACCTCGGGTACTGCCAAAACCGGTGCCGTAGTCAACCCGTCCTTTAACAACTCAAATGCTAACTCACACTCGGGTGTCCAATCAAACTTGGTGTTCTTCTCGTGTAAGTCTAGTGAGTGGAGTGGCTATCCTTGCGAAATTCTTCACAAACTTTTCGTAGTAACCGACCAAACCCGTAAAGCTCCCGACCTCAGAAACTGTAGTCGGTGTAGGCCAACTCTTAACTGCCTCAATCTTGGCCGGATCAACCTGAATGCCATCACCTGAAATGACATGACCCAAAAAGCTCACTTGGTCCAACCAGAAGTCACACTTGGAAAATTTTGCATACAATCGCTCCTTCTTCAACGTTTCCAAAACAATCCGGAGATGCTCTTCATGCTCCGCCTCATCCCTAGAGAATACCAAAATATCATCAATGAAGACAATCACAAACTTATCTAGGTAAGGCATGAAGACCCGCTGCATCAAATCCATAAATGCAGATGGGGCATTAGTGAGTCCAAAAGGCATAACAAGGAACTCATAATGTCCATATCTAGTGCTGAATGCTGTCTTCGGAATATCTGCCACTTTAACTTTTAACTGATGGTAGCCTGACCGCAAATCAATCTTTGAAAACACTTTCCGACCCCCGCAACCGGTTGAACGGATCATCTATCCTCGGTAGTGGATACTTATTCTTGATAGTCGATTGTTCAAGGCCCTGTAGTCAATACACATCCGCATGCTGCCGTCCTTCTTCTTCACAAACAAAACTGGTGCTCCCCAAGGTGAAGTACTGGGCTGAATGATGTTCCTTTCCAACATCTCCTTGAGTTGAGCCTTCAACTCCTTCAATTCAGCCGGTGCCATCCGTATGGTGCCTTGGCAACCGGTGCCGCCCCCGGAACTAAGCGTATCTCAAACTCAATGGCCCCGTCCGGCATGTTCCCCGGCAACTCATCCGGAAAAACCTCTCGGATAATCTCTCGACCACTCTAGTATCTTCCAACTTAGGCTTTGCTTGTTCCACATCCACCGCGTACAACAAGTAGCCCTCACATCCTTTTCGACATGCCCCGATGGCCTTGACCGCTGAAATGATAGGATGTCTCTTCTTGCTTGGCCTGTAGACGTTCCCCTGATAAGTCTTATCTGCTTTCCCCGGGACTCTGAAAATAACCCTCTTGGCCCTGCAATCCAAGTGGACATAATTCTTGGATAGCCAGTCTATCCCAAGAATCACGTCGAAGTCTGAGAAATCCATGACCGTGAAGTCACTCTTACACTGATAAGGTCCTACCTGAACATCCACTTGTGGTATCATCTTAACCACCTTATTTACCTTGCCTAGGGGTGTAACAATCTCCATAGTATCTCTCAAAGGCTCCATAGGTAAATCTAGTTTCTTAGCAATCCTAGAGGACACAAAGGTGGTTGAAGCTCCTGTATCAAATAAGGCCCTGACTACTAGATTGCCTACTCTTATCATACCTATCATGCATTTGTCCAGTTAACTAAAATTACAACATGTTCCAAGCATGCTATAAATAACTCAAAAGAACAAAACAAACATAAACGGTACCTGTGATCACATCATCCTCTGGCTCAACCTCTCTGGCATCAACAGCAAACATCTGTACCTGCTTACTCGGACCTGCTCTACCAGCTGACCTGCTTGAGCACTGGCTGCCTTGCATGGACAATTCCTAGAGAAATGACCCTGTTCACCACAAAAGAAACAACCTGAGGTAGCCGGTGGCCTAGCTGCCGGTGGAGCGCCAGCTGGTGGCCCGACCGCGGTGGGGCACCACCCGGTGGTCTAACCGGCGTCCGTGCGGGAAACCTCCCGAACCGCCGCCGCGGAGCCCCTCCGCCACCGCCCGACTTGTTTCAAAGCTTCTTTTATTACCAACAACCACCGTAGCTCTCTTCCCGAAAGTCTCGACTTCCAAGGCTTTATTCAAGTAGCTCCGCCATATTCCTTGCCGTAAAGCCTAGCATGCCCGACCGAATCCCATATGCCAAACCGTCCTTGTAACGGGCCATCTTTCGTTCTTCCACTTGCATCAACTCCGGATAAAACCTTCCTAACTCATTGAACCGATTTGTGTACCGGGACAACGTCACGTGATTACCTTGTTCAAGTTTCAGAAACTGACTGGCTTTTTCTGCTTGTACCGTTGCCGGAAAGTACTCGTTGTAGAACATGGCTTTGAAAGCCGCCCAATCTGTGACCTTACCGTTGCTACTCTGAACTGCATCTATCCAAGACTCGGCTGAACCTAAAAGAAAACCGACCGCTAACCGGGCCATCTCTTGTCTCAGGAACACCTATATTCCTACACGATTTCTCAAAACTTCGATCCATTCCTCCGCCTTTGCATGTTCCACAATCCCATAAAAATCTTGCATACGGTTTCTTCTCCGCCTAGTGTGCCAATCTACCGATGGTGCCGACTCAACAACCGGCCCTAACTGGTGGGTAAACCGGAGGGTAACCATAGGCATCCGTCGCCGTCGCCGAACCGGTGGCCTGAAAGGCTGATAGACCGGGGGATAACCAAGGGGTACCTGCGGCTGCTGCTGATAGTAATACGGAGCCTGATGCTCAGCCTGGTAAGGAGGATAATCTAGATACTGCTGAGGATACTGCGGAGGGTACTGTGGCTGCTGAAAACCATACTGAGGGATAGCCTGCTGTGGTGCCTGTGTCACCGGTGGTGGATAGACAACCGTCCTCTGCTGAAACTGCCCCGACCCGGGCTGATACGAAGAAGGCCAGAGTGACGCTGCATGGTTAACCACAGGCGGATGAGGTGGTGGTGGAGCCTGATGCTGAACCTGCTCCGGCTCAGGTGACGGTGTAGCTGTGCGAAGCGGCGGTGACAAACTGCGACGACCCCTAGAGGTTTCACCCCTCTCAGACGTCTGATTACCAAGAGCCAAAGTCCTCGATCTTGTGTTTCTAGTCATCCTGACAACCAAGAGAACCAGAGTGTTACTAAGGATCTAAAGATAAGATTGAGTTAAACTCAAGAATAGAAGTCTAAGGAACACGTATCTCTGATACCAACTGTAACGCCCCGTTCCCGGATACCGAGCCCTTATCCGGAAATGCGACGTTCGGCACATACATAAATAAAATTTAATTCATTTATACATGTAAGCCTACAATCAATACAATCGAAGCGCGCGGAAATTAAATGCTCGGGTAATAAATATCCATAAAGATACTAGAATAGAAAAAGGTACTAAAAGCTGAAAGTGTATCAAAACAATACAACTGAAGTCTCTCGAATAGTCCAATGGAAAGTACTATGAATCAAAGTATATAAAACAGTGCAACATCTCAAATGTAAACAAAAGTGCAAGGAATGAAATATCATGTTCAGAGATCCTCTTCGGGAACATACTCCTCGTAAAACTCGTACTCCTGTTCGCCTTCTCAACCCCAAGCACATACAACAGAAATGCACAAGGGGTAAGTATATAATATACTCAGTAAGGAAGAGAAGTACGTTTCAGTTTAGAATATGAATAAGATTTATTATCAAGTTTCTATTAAAAGGCAAGACAGACTCGATTCTACGCATAAAGGTTACATCTCCCAATATGCCTAAACTGTAACTACTTAGCTTATCTTTGTTACAACATGCTATCAAGGTGGAACGTGACATATTGAAATCTTCGGGATACAATAACCCCGGAACGTATTGAAATCTTCGGGATACAATAACCGGTTCCGATAGTATGAACATACGGCGATGCCTATAGGCCCGCAGCCGATAGGACACTCACTTTGTCCGTCCGTTCATACATCACGCTATAGATCTTCAGGATCTACCCAAGACCACATGGTGTTTAATCTTTTATCTAGCAAGTTGTGTTATATTAGGTGATTAACCGACCATCCTAGTTCATTAGATAACAATCCCTCATCGAAGGCCAAAGATAAACAAGCCGGAAGACCGCTCCGGGTGGACGCTCGTCCGAAGGACCGGACGCTCGTCTAAAGGCCCCGGACGCTCGTCCAAAATAGTGGACGCCCGTCCGGACATTCCCTTTCAATCCCGTATCAAAATTTGCACCTCGACGCCCGTCCGAAGTATCCGGACGCTCGTCCAAGTTTGGACGCCCGTCCGAAAACCGGACGCCCGTCCGACCGGCGATTTCCGAAACCGGTTTTGCACATCATCGTATTCATCCGTTTTCCAAACAAAAACCCAATCTTTCCTGACCAAAAGCACTCGAGTTAAACTACCACCCATACTAAAACATCAACCATCATTTAGGCATAATATTAACCCAATTTAGAACCCCAAAACCACAAGAAATCAACACAATCACCACCTATACAAAAAAAAACTGAAACGTAAGGGTTTCTCCTTACCTAATGCAGCCCAGAAACTGATCCGAAACTCAGCAAAAATCTACAAACTTTGGTAACCAAACTGGTATCAAAACGATCCTTGTTATTCCACGATTCTCTCGCTTCAAACGGAACTTCAAACGGTGAAGTATCGAACCGGGAATTAGCAAAAGTCTTCTCCTTCCACCCTTTGCTCTCAAAACTCAAACTCTCGATTTCTTTCAACGTAAAGGCTTGTTGTTTTGTAACCTCCCTTTGAATTAAATGGGGAGTTTTATTCCCCCAATAATCTCCCATTAACTACTTGCCACAACCACCCCTAAAACAACACAATTTACGAATCAGCCCCAAACTTACATATATATACATACTCGTATTATATATATATACATAAATAAAATACTTAAATTCCATAATAAATAAATATAATATTTCGTTCTCGCAAATTGACACGTCTGCCCTTTTCCGAGAATCGGAATATTACATTCTCGCTCGATGGGCCCGCCGAGGGTTTCGCAGTCGGGTTAGCTGAGCATTGGGCCTGTAACCGCGGTTGTGGGACTCGAGGCAAGTGGACTCTCCGGAAGCCCCAGGAGATTGGGTGTCGGAAGGACGGACTTCACTATAAAAATTACTTGTTGTGGATATAAGGTGGTGAAACGGGAGTCATAAGGCAGAGACAATCGTATCAGCTGTATCGATGTCTAGTAAGGGAACTTGAAGAATTGATGGATCTCGAATGAGCTTGCTCGAGTTGAACTTGATACATAAATTTTAAACAAGTATATTATTACATAAATACTCGAACAAGTTTTCTAGAAAATGTATATATTGTTACATCATTTTTTAAAAAATATAGAACACTCTCGCACATGCTCATACCAGCGTTTTTGCTGACGACTAGTTTTCTTTGTTTCTTTGTGTTTTTGTTTTGTTTTTTTTTCTTCTATAACTAAAATCAGATAATGGTTCGAAAGAGATGTAATGAAGATGAAAGCGATGACATGGACCTGGATTTAGAACATTCTATGCAACTATGTTAATTACAATTGTAGTATATTATTTGTTGTAATTTTTATAATTGAAACACTTAGTGAATATTTGTAAATATAATTGTAGTTTTATTAAAATATTTTGAGAATTAAAGTCTAGTTAATGAAGTCGCGGCGATAGCTTCACAACCCCTCCTAGAATGACTCCAGTTGACCTAGGGGTCGGGAGTAGGGTATTACATCATGAGTAGTGGAGTAGTTGAACCGTCGGATCGTGGCTGTCGTCAGCCCTCTTGATAACCGCAATTACGTGGGCCTTGATACCTTTTTGGTAACCGCCCGAGTAAAACACGTGGGCATTGATGGACGTGCCATAATGATGATTGTTTTTGAATTTCAAAAACCGAAATGGCCGCCCGAATCTGAGCCGTTCGATGGGAAGATTCTTGGCCGCATGATCAACTCTCCTTACCTATATAAGGTTCAACCCCCCAAAACCTCTACACTTTTCACCCATTCCTTTCTCTTCAGTTTTTCCTCTCTTAATCTTGTGTGCCTTCTGTGAGTGTAAGGGTTTTCCGGTGAGAGCTTTGAGGAGGATTTGGAGGTTACGGTAACCAGTTTGGGGTATTGCGGCGAGGATTTGAAGATTCCGGCTAGGAGTCTGTGGTTACCGGCATGTTTTTCCAGTTTCTTGTTCGATATTTGCTTTAAAATAGGTAAATCCTCCTCCCTTAAGCCTCTTTCTTACTTTTCTTCTTGCATTTCAATGCTTTTTGCCTATTAGTTTCGGCTCTAGCAATGTATGCATGATTTAGGGCGCTTTCTAGGATGTTTTGGGTATGGTTTTTCTTCAAAAGGTATAAAATAAGTGTTTTTGCTACCAAATATGGTATTCTGGGTTGACATACATGGATGCTTTAGCTTTGTGACTTTGCACCCCCTTTACTCTTGCATTGTAGCATATGCGTTTTTTTTTCTTCCTTTTTATTTGTCATTGCATTCCATTTCTCCTGTAAGAACGGAGGGGAAGGTGTCGAGATGGGTGCGATCACCTCCCTGGCTTAATCCTCATTATCCCAGGTCTGAAAGCTCCACCTTTTCCTCTTATTTTTGCAGGATGTCCGACTACGAGTATTCGTTGGGAGGCGACTCGGATGAGGATCAAGAGGCATTTGACTACGCATAAGATGAAGGGGAGGATGACCCCTCTAGTCCTGATGTATCAGCTGGGGATGAGCCGGCCTCGAAAGCAAAAAATCCTAAGCCCAAAAATCCGGAGGCGCTGAGAGAGTTTGCCCTACAAGCTGAATATGAGAAAGCAGTGGAGGAAGAATGGTCTAAGCTCTGAGACAGCGACGACCTCAATAAGTTTCTTAGACGTTGGTATAGGATCGACACAGATACTTACAGATTTTCCTCGTTTGACTACTCAAATGATGAGGACAAGTTCAGGCCTGGGGACCGCGAGGACTATGTGGGCGCTCACCGCCCCGGTGATTCCTTGGTCCTTCATTTTGATCATTTCTACACGGGGTTCAGACCCCCTTTCGACCCATTTTTGGTTAAGATATTTGAGCTCATGGGAGCGCTGCCGAGTGATTTTGCTGTTGGAGCAGCGATCCAGCTTATGGCCTTTATTGTGATGTATCGGACGATGAAGAGGGAGCCAACCCTCACTCTTTTGGGTCAATTTCACCTTTTTTGCAGGACTTTTATCCCGGGGCAGATATCTCTGAAGACCAGAACTCCTCGATTACTTTTCTTGCTACCCAATGAAATTCACCACTGGCAGGAACGCGTGCTTAAGGTGGAGTCGAAGGTCGGGTGGCCGTTTCCCTACGCCGTCCCACGCCGAGGAAAGTCTGCTCTCTTGATTGGCGAGCCCTTTGTTACTGAGCTTCGATTCGTTAAAGGGCTTATGACCCTTATAAATTATGATGGGGTCGAGTCTTCTTTGAGAAATATGGCTTGGGTCGACCGTATTGACGTAGGTTTGCCGTATACGAGCAGGGCAGGGATAGTTGGACTGCGCAAAGCACATGCCCTAGTTGCTATAGAACAGGAGGGAAGCGATCCTGACTGGATAGGTGATTGTCATTTGGGCAAATGTTTCCCATCTGAATGCCCTATATGCCTGGGCGATCCTGAGAGAAGACCCAACCGTAACACTCTTTTATTGCTTTTCCTTTTATTATTTTTTGTACCTTATTGTTTTTGTATTCCATTTTTTGTCTTGTTTTTTACGAACTCTTTTTGCAGTTAGCATGGTGGATGTGAATGAACGTCGAGCTCAAAAGCAAAAGCTCACTGAAGAAACTGCCAAGGCTAGGCGGACGTTGTTGAAACATGCTCCAGGGAAGGTACCACGTACTATGGATGGTTCCATTATTGATGAGACATACAATCATACTCGGACACTGCAATCGGTGGCACCGATAGGTGCAGGCTCAAGCCAGGTCAGCGGGGCCCAGAAAAGGCTGCAAACTGATGCTCCTGCTAAAAAGCCTCAGTCCTTTAAGCGATCCAGAGCCGAGAAATCCAAAACTGCTGGTGGAGCTTACAAAGGTTCTGATCGCCTAGATAAGCGACCTGCTGATAAATCCATCTCGCATCCGGAGGCGATGACTGAGGGGATAGCTGAGGAGTTTGGATCCTCGCCCAAGGAGCCGTTGCCTCGAGGATATAAAGTGAAGGAGGCCCTATGGTTGGATTCTGAGTTTACCCAAGGCCTTGACATGGCTAAGGCGAGCCAGATCAGGGAGGCAATTGCTGACGTCATTCCTTTGGGCCGTCTTTCGTGGGATTCGCCACCGGGAGTCTAGATGGATATTGGTAGGGGAATCACTGCTCGCGTGGTGTTTCAAGATGATGCTCCTGCCAAAGACGAGGTCGCTGAGCTGAAGGACCTCACAGGTCAATTCGGGATCGCCTCCTCCATGGTAAATCTTTATTTCTGTTGTATTTTCCTAACTCTTCATATTTCCGCGAGCTTACCCGTTTTGTTTGTCTCAGCTTGGAACTCGCATCTACAAGGCTACAGAGGCCGCCAACAAATGTAGGGCTGAGCTCAGAAAAGCAACTGTGGCCTTTGGTGCTTCGGACAAAGCTAGAGTTGCTGCTAAAGACAATAATGTGAAAGCTTTGGCAGAGATAGAGCGTATGAAGGCAAGCGCTAAGTTGGATGCTGAGCTGCAACATAAGGTGGCGATCTTGAATGAGGCTGCTCAGAAATCCGATGCAAACTTAAAGGTCTCCCAGGAGGAGAATTCGAGCTTGAGAGAGCAACTTGCCACAGCAAACAAGGCCACCGAGGAAGCTGGTCCTGAGACCATTGCTAGGGATAAGCTTTCCGATGCGTTTCTAGATACTCAAGAGGCGAGCTTTGTTCAAGGCTTCCACCATTTTGCTCGTTGCCTCTAGGCGTATCATGGTAGAGAAATAGTCGGACTTGATGAGATGGTCCGGTGGATCGCCATGTCCCAGCGAAATCCTGATTTGCTAGCCCTTCATCCAGATATCCCTTATACTAGCGATCACATTGTCGATATCCAAGCTGGGCAGATAAAAGACGGCGAGCCGGTTTGGGATCCCTCTCCAGTTAACCCTGTAAACTTGGCCATCTTGAAGAACCCTCATGTTGCACCAGTTACTGATGTACAGCCCGGTGATGAGTATATTGACACTCATCCCAACTCAAACTAAAGATTCTCTGCTTTGTGTTTTTTGAAACAATATGTGCGATTTGTAATAATTTAACTCTGCTTTTTTCTCGAACTACCTTGATGCTTTCTTTTGTAATAACTTAGCTTTCATTTTCTGCACCTTAACTTGTGGCCACTTTGGCTTGTTGAACTTGATTTGCGGCCATTTTTGGCCTCCTGATTTAAGTACTTTTTTCTTTCTGCTTTGTCATCTCTTGTATGTGTATGTGTGTGGCCCCCTTTATTTTGACGAGGTTGAGAGAATAGCTTGGTAAAATAATAGAACTTTGTGAATCGCCCCTGTTTGAAACAAGAATGTCTGCGACCTCGTGGAGATAGATTATCTGCCATTTGTATTGGAGTTTTGAAAATTCCAGTATGCGCCCCCCTAATTTCTTGGCGAGCCTGAAAGGTTGGGATAGCCAGAAACTGAAGGTGGAACTGCCTTAACCTAAAATTTTCGTTTATCCGGCCCCCTTGTTTTAAGCAAGGCGATGGCGAGCTTGAGTAAAACATGATTAACCTCCGTGATTGGGGTAAAAAAATCCTCGGGCCCCCTTGCTTTGGTCAAGGTCGCTATGGCTTGTTTCCACTTGCGTCCCCCTCGTTTTGAACAAGACTGACTGTGACCTTTCCTGAAGCAGGCGGCGGGCGTGCTGCTGAAAAAGATAAAGCCCTGAATTGATTGGACAGCTCATTGGCATGCTTTTGACCCTATCGGTAATCGCACAGTCAGTGTAGCCTTGAATCTTGTGTTGATGACTGTCAGGTGCTTAAATACGGCTTTTGAATTTCAAAATTTGGATAAGCCGTGTGAATGCTGACCGTCTGATCGTGTTGATCCTGACCGCTTGTTCCATTAGGATCCTCTATAAAAAGAGGGGGTTTCCCTGGTCCTCTTTCATTCCTTTCTTGTAAGTCTGTATTTTCTGATCATGTCCTTTCGATCTGGAGATGGTAGCTCAGTACGAGTATAGAAGGCCCGCCCTATGCGCGATGTGTCTCCCTTCTTCCTTACTGCCTCTGATACTGCCAAGGACCATTTCTGGCGCTACTTTAATATGGTCTAGTCTGGGAGGGAGAGGGGTTTGAACGAGGACAAGGATAAAGGTGATGGCTCACCGCTGCGGGTTCGGCCTTCTGGGTTGTTGGATTTTCTCTCCCCACCTATGTCACCCTTCAACCTTACGATGGTGAGGGAGTTTTACTCCGTTTTGTCAGAGATTTCTCCTATGGAAACTGTTAGATTTATCTCTCTTCGGGGTGTTTTTGTCAACTTTACCCCGGAGGCTATTAATGGGGCTCTTCGCATTCCTGCTATCGACCCCACTACTCATTATGGGGTTGCCTGGAATATTGGTGATGAGGAAAGTAGGCAAGTTTGACTGCGTCACGCGATTCATGAGCTTTTCCCCAATAGTCCACGTCCTCGCACACTAGGCCTCACGTCTAAACTGTCTCGTAGCAACCGAGAGTGGAAAAGGTTTATTAACTCACGAGCTCTTCCAACAGTGGATTTCGAGGTCGTTACCGAGGCTGAAGCCTTCCTTCTCCATGCCATTCACGACCCCCAAGTGTATGTTGATTGGAGGATCCCGATTCACCGTGAGGATGTTCAGTTTGCCATCACTATGGATCCTGATCGTCGCATTCCTTTTAGCTCGCTGATTGCTTGGCTATGTGCTGATGTAGATAGGGTGCTGAGTCATTCGTTGGATCGCTGTGGGTTCGCTTGAAGTAGTAGCTTTGAAAACCCCACCGGCCCCCTTGTTTTTGGTTAGACCGAAGGAAGTTGTAGTCTGTAGGTTTGCCAAGAACAGAACGGACGGCCCCCTTTATTTTGAGCAAAAACGAACCTTTTTATTCGACCATTTTTTTTGCTTAAAGTAGATAGATGTCTCACATGTAATATATTTTCAAGTTGTCGGCGTGCCAAGGCCTGTCATTTTCACGGCCTTGGTTGTCTCGCAGGATGTAAGTGCCTTTCTTTATTATCCTTGCGACCTGAAGTGGGCCTTTCCAGTTCTCAGGTAGCTTGCCTTTTTTGGCCTTATGTCCGGTGGCTTGTCTTTTCTGTAGAACATAATCTCCCACTGTGAAATGATGACTGCGGACACATTTGTCCTGGTGGCGTTTGGCCGCTTGTTTGAAATTGAGCAAACGGCCATACTAGTTGATTTACTTTTCTTCTAATTGATCGAGGTCGAGCTGCCTAGTCAGCGGGTTATCCGCCTCGCTGAAATGCGCGACCCTTAAGCTTGGTAGGGCCATTTCCACCGGGGCCATAGTAGGTTAAAGCAAAGGGATTTTCCCTTTTGGTTGTTTTCCTTGATGTTCTGAGGGCCCATAAGGTCACTGGTAAGTGATCCGGCCATTTTCCTGCTTTCTCGTCCAGACTCTTTTTAAGTACACTTAGTACTTGTTTGTTGATGTTTTCGGCCTGACAATTGCCTTGTGGGTAGCATACTGACGACTGCCAATGCTTAACGTTATTCTCTGCAAAATGCGTGGAACTCATCCCTGAATTGAGGTCCATGATCTGATACTATCACACTTGGGACGCCAAATCTAGTCCAAACTTGATCGAGCAGGAAATATATTATATCTTTAGTATTGATTTTGACCAAGGCTTTGGCCTCGATCCATTTGGTGAAATTATCGACGGCGACCACAACATATTCGCATCCGGAGCGACCTCTTTTGAGCGGCCCGATGAGGTCAATAGCCCACATGTCAAATAGGCAGGCGGCGATGACGATGCTTTGTTTGACTGACGGTAGCCTGGGGATGTCCGCAAATTTTTTACATTTATCGCACCTTCTAGCATATATTAGGGCATCTTCCACGAGCTTTGGCCAGTAGTAACCAGCTAACAATTTTTTCTGTGCGAGAGTGCAGCTAGCCGGATGGCCGCCACATATCCCCTCATGTAGCTCTATAAGAATTCCTTCAACCTCCTCAGGTCACATACATCGTGACAAAGGTTTGGAGAATGACCTTCAGTATAAAATGTCGTCTAAGATGGTGTACCTGGCGGCTCTTCTAATCAGGGCTTTAGCCTCCTTTGGGTCATCAGGAAGTGCTCCTGATCCAATATAGGCCTTCATTGTGTCGATCGAGCAAGGATTAGCCGGTTGGAAATCCATGACCTCGTCTCGATTGATGGCGGGCCCTGATAGGTGTTCCACCATGATCGATGGGTTACTAATTTCGTCGTAGCTAGTTAGCTTTGACATGTAGTCCACTCTGTGATTGTCCTCACGAGGGATGTGGATGAATTATTTGAAGCTTCCGTTGAGCTTCTTGACGAGATCGATAATTTTTTTCAAGATTTCGCAGTGAATCCCAAACGACCATGTCACTTGATTGACCACCAACTGATAATCACAGAATACCTCTGCATTTTCAATTTTCATGGCGTGGGTGAGCTCAAGCCCGGCTATGACCGCCTCGTATTTTCTTGGTTATTCGACGTGGTGAAATCAAATCTCAAAGCCGTTTCAATTTCTTCCAAGGTGCCTGGTTCCAATAGGATAATCCCGGCACCGCAACCTTTGTGGCTAGCAGCACCATCGACGTAAAGCTGTAAACAGTGACTTGGCCTCTGAGTCTCGTCTGCTGTGGTCGCTACTGTGTCGTCGCTAGGCTTTGAGTTGGTTTGTTCCCCTGATTCTTCGTTGAATCTTGTTTCTACGATGAAATCTGGCAAGGCCTGGCTTTGACAGCTTTTTGAGGTTCGTACTGGATGTCAAATTCGGTGAGTTTGATGGCCCATCGTAGCAACCGACCAGATAGATCCGGCTTGTGTAGGACTTGGCGCAGTGGGGCATCGAACAACACAGTAATAGTATGCGAGGAAAAGTAAATCCTTAACTTTCGGGTGGCTATGACAACGCAGTAGTCTAACTTTTCGATATTAAAATAGCGACTCTCAACTGTACTGAGGGCCTTAGAGAGAAAATAAATGGGCTTTTGAAGGGTACCATCCTCCTTAGCAAGTGCAGCGGCGAAAGCCCGGTCTGAGGCCGCTAAATATAGAAGCAAAACATCTCCAGTTACAGGACTGATCAGCAATGGCGGGCTTGACAGATAAGCTTTGAGCTCTTTGAAGGCCTGCGAGCATTCCCCAGTCCACGGAAAGGTTTTGTTCCCTTTGAGGATTTTGAAGAAGGGTAAAATCTTTTCCGTGATTTTGAGCTGAATCTCCCTAGAGCGATTATCCTCCCATTCAGCCTCAGTACTTCTTTGATTGTTGTCGGTTCGCTCATATTGATTAGAGCCTCTATTTTCTCAGGGTTTGCTTCAATCCCCCTTTGGCTTAGCATGAAGCCTAAATATTTGCCAGCCTAAACCCCAAAAGTGCATTTTGTGGGGTTTAGTTTCATCCAGTGCTTCCTCAAATTCATAAAGGTTTCGCGAAGGTCCACCAGGTGATCCTAGCGACTCGATTTCACGACCATATCATCAATGTATGCCTCCATGTTTTTGCCGATTTGGGAGTTGAAAACCCTGTTCACCATCCTTTGATATGTTGAACCCGCATTTCTCAGACCAAAAGGCATCATCTCATAGTAATAGAGTCCTCCGGCGGCCCTGAAGGCGGTCAGCTCTTTGTCGTCGTCGGCCATTTTTACCTGATGAGAGCCTGAATAGGCGTCTAGAAAACTCAACATCTCGAAACCCGTGATCCCTTCTACCATTTTGTCAATTCGTGGCAGCGCATAAGGATCCTTGGGATAGGCTTTATTCAGATCGGTGAAGTCAACACACATCCACCACTTTCCGTTGTGCTTCTTTACCATTACAACGTTAGCTAACCAAGTTGGATACTGAAGCTCTTTTATTATTCCTGCTGCCAAAAGCTTTTCGACTTCACCCTTTATAGCGACTTCCTTTTCTCCGGAGAATTGGTGCGCTATTTGTTGGATCGGCTTGAAGTTGGGATCGATGCTTAAATAGTATAGCGCGACCTCCGGCTCCATGCCCCTCATATTGGTTACCTCACAGGCGAAGGCGTCCATATTTTCTTTCAAAAGCTCGATCAGCTCTTCTCGTTCCTTTTCTGATGTCTGCGATCCAATTTTTATTTTCTGATCGGGGTATTTTTCGGTTATAATATCCTCGAACAACTCATCCTCTGCTGTTAAATCTGATTGATCCCGGACCTACAGTGTTTCTACCTCGACAGTTTAATCTGGGACCTCTTTCACCATGGCGATCTGATGTGCCCATGTTAAACCCTTCGACTCTGGGTCGCTTGGAATCGGCCCTGTTCTTTGACATATATTCGAGAAAAAATCCGGGCCGGCTAGTGGCGACCCCGATTTCATCTCCCATGTGAAATTTGACTCGTTCATGCAGGACAGACACCACCATTTGAAATTTTTTCATGGCCGGATTCCTAAAATCATGTTATAGTAAGAAGGAAGGTCGATGACCAGAAAAGTAATTACCTCGGTTAGGCAGGGCTCGTAATCGCCTAGAGTGATGTTGAGATTGATTGTACCTTTGACCTTGACCGTGTCATTGGTGAAACCCTCGAGGACTCGCAGGTAGGGCTTCAGTTTTGCTTCTCCAAACGTAATTTGCATAAGACAGTCAAAATAAATGACGTCGCGACCTGCTCTAGTGTTGACCCCATGCTTGTCATTTATTCTGATTTTCAGAATAATGGGGATCTCCATAGGACCCTCTACAGTGGTGAGTTCACTTTTGGTGAACATGATTCCTTTCTCTGTTTCTCCTAACACTATTTATTTTTCGAAACCGTGTGTGTTGATGAAATGTATTTGTGACTTCAGCTGACTGTTTCTAGGGAGATTCCCATGGATAACCTGAACCTCCTTCTGATAAACGCGAGGTTGCCGCCCTTTATGGGTGCTGGTTTCCCCATCGCGCTTATACTTAGCTGCCGGTCCCTCTCGGATTAATCGGTCAATTTCTCTTCTCAGAGTGAAGCCTTCATCAGTGAAGTGGCCATGATCCTTGTGGTAGTCGCAATACTTCGATTTATCACGATTCTCAGGATCGCCTTTCATAGGCCTTGGTCTTTTGAAGTGCTCGTGAATCTTGAAGAGTGTCTGGGATGCTTTAGTGTTAAGCGGCAAAAAATCATTTTCGTTGAATTTGTACGGCTTCTTTGCGTCGCGATCATGGTTCACATCCTTACCCTTTTCTTTCTTACGATCATCCCCATGATCCTCTTTCTATGAGTGTTGTTCTAGTTTAGATTTTGTTTTTCCAGATGGCGCTTCACTCACCCCTATCATCCTAGCCCTTTCCAGCATTTCCCGGAGGCCTGCTTTGGGTGGACGCAGGTTAAAATCCGTCTTCATCGGACCCTTGGCTATTCCTGTAAGAAAGCAAGTTATGATGGCGTCATCGGGAATGTTCCTCGTTTGATCGTATATTCTGATGAACCATTCATAATAATCTTTTCTAGACTCATGTTCCCCCATGCGAACCTTATACAGATCCTCAATGGTCTTTTTAGGCCGGCTTGCCGATTCAAACTCTTTGACGAACTTTGCAGACAAGTCCTCCCAGCTTTCAACTGAACCCCGCGGAAGTCCGCGGACCCATGATGCGGCCCTGTCCTGCATGCTACCGACTAAAGCGAAGCACCAGGCAGACCTATTCTGAGTTTCTAGGGTGATGCGTCCTTAGAAAGCGGTGAGCCAATCATTTGGACAAGAGTTCCCGTTGTAATAATCATAACTGGTGTAGCTAACCTTTTTCTTGCTGGTAGGCAATGTCTCCGCAATTCTCTTGGCGAGCACATCGATCCCCGAGATCCGGGCGGACTTTTCAGTGGGCCTCGACCTCTTTAGCTCTGCAATCTCCTTCCTCATTACCTCTATTTTCTCGGCCATGAGGGGGACGAACCTCGGCCTGGATGGGCGCTGAGCATCAGCTTGCTCAGGCTTATGCTCTGAGCCCGCATGATTTTGCGACTCCTCTTGATGAGCTATTTTTTCCCTTATGATTATACGGGCATCCTTAGCATTTTCCTTCTCATGCCTGAGAGGTATCTCTCTTTCTGGAAGGCTGAGACGACTTAAGGCTGGGGCCCTGTCCTTCTCACCTAATCTTTTTAAAGCTGACCCTCTTTCCTCTGTCCTTACTTTCTAATTATTGCGACCCGATTGACCCGTGGTTTGGGCGACATCCTGGCCTTGCTTGCGGCCTTTGCAACCCGACGATTGAATACTTTCTTCAACCTCTAACCTTTGGAGCTGACTCTGGCGGCATTTGTTTGGGGCCACGGGATGGACCTCGCCCCTGGGTGGATTCGGAGCTCGGACCGGCAATAGGGCCCGGCCCAGAGATACTAACCACGAGTTAGTCAAGTACATTGTCTCAGTATATTTTGCATACTCCCTCATCTCTGTGACCTCCAGATCCTCTTGGTATCCAGGTACCCTCTCCGGTACGATTTGTAGACTGTGTTGTGGCCTAGGTGTTCCGACTGCGCCCTTTTCCTTGCGAGCCCCTTCCAAAGCCGCGACAGCCACCTTTGATTTAGTTTTTTGATTCAAGACATTCCGGGCGTCACCAACGGCTAGGCCCTCTCGCTGTGACCCATCCCAATCTACAGTAGGATTGTCGAATGTCTCATCTCTGCCCTCAGCACGGGCCGGATACTGCGCCCCCTTCTTTGCCGGGGTTTCTGGTATTAACTATCCCATACTTCCTGCCATCACTGGGATAGCAAGCTGATTGGTCTTGAAGATATGATTTGCTGATTGGGTCATTACCGAATTTCTGACAATCTTATCCTCTCTGACAAACTCAACTACCGCGTACCTTCTTTGACTTTTGGGGAGTCGGTTAGAGATCTTTTGGTAGGTCTTTTGAGTGAGCTGAAGGGAGATCTTTTAGATAGTGATAGCTCGGGTGATGTGGCGGCTGGAAATACGAATCTCGGGGGTAAAAGGTGATGATTCAAACGCAAATAACCCCAGAAATTAGTATGGCTTCCTTCTGCAAGTGCACACACTGTTTTTTGCAAACAAAATGGTTTCTTTTGACAGTGTTGTTCGAGGTGACAGGAAAACAAAGGCAATATATGGGGTCTTTCTGGTAAAATGGTGATATCATACACGAGCGCAACACTCTCCAATCTATGGCTGCTTAACTAAAACACAAATTTGAATGAAGAACACTACGAGAGAGGTGATTTCTCAAACGCTAACTCGTGAGTTTCATGCAATCTATGTCAAAGTTACCTTTCTTCTATCGAGGTGACCACCGAGATGTATAAGAACTCAGCTGGGCTTAGTAGATCGGTGAAGGTGATGCTCCTCCAATCCATTGTATGTAAGTATTTTTGGATGACTTCCACGCCTGAGAGACTGAAAGCTTACTCTTTTCCTGGTAACGGAGCCAACTGATAATGCGGTTTATTATCACGGTGGCTCAACGGTGTATGTTGAGTGGGATATCGGGCTTACTTGGTGTGTTTAATAGTGTATGAGGCCGGCGGAGCTACGGTGGAGTGTATGAATGCTTGAGAGAGAGAGAGAGAGAGAGAGAGAGAGTTTTTGCAGAGTTTTGTTCTCTTTTTTATGTTAGAATCCTCTCTTTGGTGGTTACACAAGCCCTCCTTTTATAGGAGGAGTGAAGCTTAGGGCTTAAGCTTAGACAGGTAAGCAAATAAGATAGCTTAGCAATTAAGTAAACTAAATATCTAGATGACAAGTGGATTGAATATCTCGGCGGCGTCTTATGTGGTCGCATAGGTCGCCATAAACAAGGTCGCCTGCTTCATCGTCCTGCCTCGCCCTTGCCTTCGGATGCTTCCCTTTAAGTCTTGTGTGGTCTCTTATGAACCTATGGTCCAAGGTCGCAGGTCGGCCCCCTGAGCTACCAGTGACCTCGTAGGTTTGAAGGCTCTTGGCGGGGACCCGACTGCTGCGACCTAGACTTGATTGGCGTCGCGGACGCTATGGCCGTGAACCTTATCCGACTCGGTGGTCCAGATAGGCTATTCCCGGGACTCATAGGTGGCGATATTATTTAGACACATCAGGTTGGACTCTACTAGATGTCCAGAAATAGGAGATCACTATGAGGGCAGGAGATGAGACCGTCACCTTCAATGTTTACAAGAGCATTAATCACCCGGGTGATTATTGGGGTACCCGTGAGGAAGTGCAGAGGCTGGAAGTTTTTGAGGAGAATCCTATGAGTTTTGAGGCACCCAACGGGGAAGTGAGTAGTGAGAGTGTCCCTAGGATGAGTGTAGAGTCAAATGTAAAATTTGGGGGATATGAGTCTTGCTGAAGACTTTAATTCGGCAACCTATCCAGTTTTTTTGATTCCATAAGTCGAGCTAACAACAATAAACAAAAGCGCTTGCAGGAGACAACCCACCTTCTTAAGGTTGTTAGTATTTTGTTTCCTCGATTAGAAAAATAAAAGGTGAATATTCAACCACGCCACTTGATTTTGTTGCATGCTTTGTGATAATCCATATTTTATATGCTTTATACATCTCCATACTTGTGCTTACCTACACTTAAGGTTTCGGCCTTTCAACGTAGTGGATTCTTTGTTTCTTTGTTGTGATTGCACCGGTACCCTAGGAGATACATTGGAGGTTGTCACTTTGCATGGTTGCGCCCGATTGCCGGTTCAACTAAGTCTTTCTTTCTTTACTTTATCATTGACACACCGAGGACGGTGTTCCGTTTTAAGTGGGGGGTGGTAGACTTAGCTTCACTTGACAATGTGTTTAAATGTTATGCATCGAATACGTTATATGCTTAGCGTTTGGTCTTTATTGAAAAAGATTGAGCCATTTTTAAAAAATTTCATGGTTTTGATGTTGCGAATCCTATGTGAGTCAAGTATTCTTTGGTTAAATATTAGTCGTGAGTTGCATGCATGCGAGTCAAACCTTCATCTTGTTGTGTGAATGGAATATTTATGCACGTAATAGCTTTTCTTTCATGATTGTGGTTGGTTAGTGAATGATTATAGATGTCATAGACATTAATCTGTTACCTAGAACTTATACCATTAACTTCGAGGCGAAATAGAACGGTCAATCTTGGTAGACTAAGGGATGACGGTCCTGGCATTTCTTTGACCTGACCAGAGCCAAATAGCCAACCCTATGCATAATTTCCACAGAAACGCCTCTAAGCCGTTGTAGGGTGGTTAGACCCCCACCCGAACTTAGCCACATTCGTTGATTAACCCATAATTACCAACCCTAAGCCTTTATTTGAGGTCTACATTTCTTTGGCACCCTACGAGTGAGTTTTAATTTTATTTTGGGCACACTTGCTAGCACAAGTGTGGGGTGGTGAAGATTTGTATCAAATTATGTAGTTGGTGGATCTATTGTACTATGAATGCGGAGGGGTAGTGAAGTATGTTGGCGTTTGGTTTGACAAAAAAAAAAGAAAAAAAATTGAATTAAGTTGAGTCAAGAAATGTGGACGAAATTTTTCGAGTTAATATCTCTAATGTAATATATGGTGATAGGATGAAGTAAATTGGAGTGAGTGTTCTTGAATTCTTGGTGAGCTTGTTCTTGAGACAACTATTTTTGCAAGCAATCTATGAGTTTCATCTGGGTGACAACCGTTTTTGCATCTTACTCCTGTTTATGATACGGTGTTGAAAGGAGGTGAGCTATGGCTTAAGTGTAAGACGTTCTGATTAGGCTCACTCGTATTTCTCTTTTGATATTCTTTTTATCCTTTCGTTTAGCCCCGTCCCTAGCCTAACGTTATAACCGTGCAAGTCCTGCCTGACCTTAGTTAGCCATGACTTGACCTTGATTAATGGAGATGATTATGAAGTATAAGCCTATGGTGTGACGCCATTAGTCATGCATTTATAATCTGATCCGGTTGACCATGATTAATGATTGAGAACCTATACACTCACACACACATTCCGTTTCAATGATAAGATACGTTTTGGCTCGTGGTTATTCGCTTGTTGACTAGTTTTTACTCATTGGATATTTCGGTTTCCCATATGATCGCAATGTTGACGTCATGATTTATTTTTGAATCGCTTGATTTGCTCGAGGGCGAGAAAACGCTAAGTGGGGGGTAGTTGATAAGTGTCAACTTTACAATCATTTCGTGTGCATATTACCCCCTATTTGTAGTCTATTCGATGTAATTTTGGGGTATTTAAGTGTTTTTATAGGCACATTTCACCATGAGTTGAATCACGAGATGATAAGACGTTTACGTCGAAAATCTCGATATTTTTGGGTGATTTGTGTGTGTTTTCTTAGTGTTTGTCATGCTTGGAAATGTGGTTTATTTTTATTACAGGTATGACGTGATAGAGGGCGTGACGAGGATCACAACGATAAGAAAATCGCCTAAAACGAAGTTCGTATAAAAAAAAATAGCACGAGATTCAAATTTGGCGATAAAGAAAAAATAAATAAATTATTAGTGTAGTTTATTTTGGAATCCCAAAGTTGGTGTTGAATAGGATAAGAGGTCTCCGTACCAATTTCCATTGGGAACTATTGTGTGAAAAAAATAATCAAAATAATAGTTAAAAGTTGTAGATGACTGTTTTTAATCTAAAATGAAAAAAAATGACAAGAAAAAATGATAGTGATTGAGAATGACAAAAACACGTATGTTACTATATGTTGTTATAGCAACATATAGTAACACATGTAGTAACATGCGCGTTTTTATTCTTCTCAACCAGTATTTTTTTTTCTTGTCCTTTTTTCTCATTTTATATCTTGTTTTATTCTTCTAACGTGCGACCCAATAAAAACGAAGCAGCAAAGCAGCATTTGAAGGGTACACATGATGCACATGGGGCCACGCCATATTGGCTGCATTTAATGCAAGGAATTGGAAGCATAGTAGGAGGCGGACCTTTTATTTTATTTCCCGAAAAAATTTCCGAAGAAAACAGCGGAGTCTGCGATTGGTTTATTTAAAAATCATCTAAGTCAAATTTCAAAACTCGGATTTCATACTATAATTTTATTTTTCCTCCGTAGCCACTCTTTAGGATAAATCTATTTTATTTTTTACAACTATTCTTCAACAACAACAGCAGTTTTATTTATTTTATTACGCGATTACAATACAACGAAATGACAATTCAAGTGGTGGATTGCTACGTTTTTCTTTGGTAATTTTTATTCAATCCTTTTATCATTTTATTATTAATTTCTTCATGAATTTATGCACTTTTATTATTACTATGCATAGCTAAATTTTTGATAGCTAGATTATGTGATGGAACTACGAAATTGATGTATAAACGATGATCTAGGGATGAGTAAAGCTTAGAAATTAAATCTTTTGAGATGTTGTGTCCTAAAATTTGATCTTAATGCTTGAATTAAACTGATCACTTGATTCATGATTCAACACACGACCTTTACAAATGTATTTTGCGATGGAGTGTGCGAACAATTTTAGGATTGCCGTACGCACGAACTAGTCGAGTTTTTCGCGGCGATTCCTTGGTAAGGTTTTTCTTCGGCTAAGCGTGAACTCGGTGGATGCGGAGCATCTCATTGTTTTTATCATATTAGGTCAATTAAATCTCATGGGAAGCTGTTGAACCGAATATAGGATAACTAGGTTGTGGTATTAGCGCCTAGGGACCAGTTTAGGAGATTGCACCCGCGACACATTCATTAGAAACCATTGGTTGGTTGGTCGGTTTAAGCTCGTCCCTAGTGATTCGGTAAAGGTGTTGAGAGTATTGTTCTTGACCATAGTTTGGCTATTACTTTTATCATACGTCTTAAATTTATTATTTTTGTCTTTCTCTAGTTATAATTAATTTCACCCTTTTGTGAGCATGAACTAAATACGAAAGTGGTTGTGATACTTGACCAATTCCTCGTGGGATACGACATTGCTCGCTGTTGTAGTACAACCGACCCGATAATCTACCGGATAAAGTAGGTTTACTATAATTTGGCCATCAACTGGTGAACTCTCGACTGGTGTTTGCATCAAGGGTTCGATAGATAGATTTGCCCTGGTCGTTCTTACTATGCTAATTCTTAAGTCATGGCTTCTTTTACTTGTTCGTTAGACTGGCCACATACGTTTATGTTTTTGTAAACTATTCTCTAAGACCCTTTTAAGATGACGGAATTAGTTAGGACAAAGGTTTTTAGATCACTATAGGTTCACCAAGTCCGTTCAAGATAGGTGCCTTAGTGAGGTTTTCTTATCCATAGGGTTGAATGTTGGATCATTCTCCTTGGTCAAATAAGGCACTTCTATAGATCCTATCAATGCATGTTTGCTATTAAGGCCGATTCCAACCACAGAGTGGTTCGAAATATCAGGGGAGTGTAACCATTAATATAACATGAATTAGGGTTTGAGTAAATGCATAATTTATATCATTAGACTATATGAGGTTAATCCGATGCATGTCTTAATTTGATTAAATATCGTAAATGTAGCGAAGAATTGTATAGGCTATTGTATCCCCAACCAATCCTTTTTAGCTTAGGTAGTCATTGCGTGACATGTTGGTCAAATACCACTTGTTAGAAATAAATTAGTTTTAATGATGAGTGAGAGACTAGATGTTATAGATGCAAGCAAAAAGATGTTTAGAATGAATGTATAGGATTTCGGTAGAGTCTGATTCTTGTAAAGGTTTGATCGGACAAGTACTGTAATAGTCAGCTGATAGGATCTCAGTAGACCTGCTTAGGTTTTTAGGACATCAATATAGTGTCTAGGATCTGTTGTTGAGCTGAAGGCTGAGGTTTCAAACTCAGTAGAGAAGGCTGAAGGTACAAACTCAGTAGAGAAGATTGAAGGCTAAGGTTTCAAGCTCACTATTGAAGTTTAAGTCGGGGCTATAAGGTTTGAATTCAGAAAAAGTCTGTGATGGCATGGACTTACCTTGTAGACCTTGTATTGAAGGTCTAATATCCTTAAGTTAATGTGATGAAGGGTCTTAGTTATTCTGAAAATATGGTGTACTATGATCTCTAAAACTAAGATCAGATGATAAGCAAGTCAGTTGAATGCTCAGTCAAGCCAGTTAGTAGAGCATGGAGTCAACTGGGCTGTTGTACATCTCAGCAGACCAACATACGGATTCACAGCTAAGATAGTACAAGTGTTTTGATCCGTTTCAAGAAGTAATCAAGATTATTATAGAGGAATAATAAGGATAAAGGTCAATATAAACTGTATGATCAATAGGTCAATCAATAGTAGAGTTTAAATCTCCGTTATGAAGATTTCAAGCCGCTTTAAATAGAGCATTTTCATTGGTTGATAGACTGTCACTGTCAGGACGACACTGACACTGACATGGATCATGTAACAGAGAATTTCAGAGGAATATTCATGAAAATCCTACAACGTGCCTTTCTGAATTCAAATTTTGAACGTTGGATTTTCAAGTATAAATAGACGACATTGAAAACCAGAAGAACTACAAAGAATTAACTAATTTTTCATTGCAATCAAGTTACTCAACTAAGTCCTGAATTTTCCTTCTACCTGCTGAGTTCTTAATTGCTCAACCCATAAATCATCAATTGTTCATCCCTACAAGTTTGATCTAGTTTCTACACTTGAAGACCGAGCTAGTGATCTTTCCATACTGATCAAAGCTCTTAAAAGCTGAATCACTTTCTTGATTCAATGCTCTTTGCTCAACAAAGATTTTCTGGATAGAAAAGCACCTGCTGAGGTGTCAAGGACTATTGAGCGTGGTGGATCTAGTGAAGAGACAATCCTACCCTTGAAGGACCAGTGGAATACTTGGAGAAGCAGCAATCCGAACTGTTATCCTAGTGTTCAGATTGTGAAGCTATAGTCATTAGTCAAGGACAATATTTCCATTGCATCTTGTAATTGTACCTCAAGTGCATTTGTGAATTCCTTCAACTTCACAGGAGAAGAGTGGACAAAAGGATTACACCACCCTGAACCACAATAAACTTTGTGTTTTTATTTTTGCATTTACTTTCTGCATATCATCACATCAACTACTAACTTCCCAATCTCCTAAACAAACACTACACAACTGAGTGCTCAACACTTAGCACATCAGTTTTCAATGAACAACAAGTTTAAGGTTTTAAGTTTTATCAGTTGCATATAACTCAGTAGAGATGTATATTCAACAGACTATCAACTCAACAAAGTTATCAAAACTCTAGAAAAGTTTTCAAGTGTCAAGTTTATCCCCCCCCCCCCACTCTAAACTTGACCAAAGCCTTTCCAGGGGAGCAACAATTGGCATCAGAGCATAGCTTCTATTATGAAGAGATTCTTTCTTTTTGTTCTTAGTGAAAAACTTTGAAAACCTTTTGTAGTTTCTTTTTTTTTCAAAGATCTTCATGGTGTCACGACATTATAGGTAAGCTATTAATGTGCATTATGGACAGGTTTGACGAGTATAAACTTCATTTACAGGATTATCTAGCTGCAATACATGAAGAAATGATTGATGTGCTAATTGATGGACATATCCAAATTATGGATTCACAAACATAACCTGGTGGTGGTCAAGCCAATGTCCCAAAGCTCAAGGACAGATGGACCAACGAAGTTAGAAAATGAGCAAACTTGGATAATGTTGCCGTGGATATCATTTTCAGAACCCTGGACATAAACATGTATCTAAAAGTCAAAGATTGCAAAAGTACTAAGGAAATCTGGGATAAGTTGAAACTTGCCTGCAAAAGTTCAGATTCTATCAAGGAGAACAAACTCACAGTGGCCAAGCATAAATTTCAAGAGTTCAAAATGAAATATGGAGAAACTATTGACCAGATGGAAACCATATTCAATGTTATCATTGAACTGGCACTGCTGGCTATTGTCTACACCAAGAAGGAAATCAATGTCAAGGTGCTGAAAGCCTTGCCATCTAGATGGAAGATGAACGTGGCTGCCATGGAAGAATCAAGGGATCTCAAGACTGAGGACACATTTAAACTGTTCTCAGATCTCAAAGCATATGAGTTCAGTGAAGATCCTAAGAAAGATGCTGAAAAGAAGGCACCAAAGACCTCATCATTGGCTACTACAACTCAATAGCAAGAAACTAGTTACTCTGCCGAAACATGGATGAGTTGGAAGAGCAAATGGCAATAATAATAATAAAAAGTCAAGAAACTGAGAGCTGGACAGTCATTCACCAAGAAGTACACTAAGGATGACAGATATAAAAAGAAAGAGGAACCCAAAAAAGAGAATGAATATATGTGCTACCATTATAGGAAGCCTGGTCACTTCAAAACAGACTGCCCAGATCTGCTGAATCTGAAAGGAGAAGAGCTACCAGAAAAGCTTTGAAGGCTGGAGATAGGGGTATACATAGTCCAGTCCGGTCAGTTTTTCACAATTTTTAGAACCGAACTGCTTGGACAGTTTTGAAATTTCAGAACCAAATTGGACTTAACTCACCTATGAAACCGACCCAACAATCCAGTCCGGTTTCAGTTTTTAAACTATTTTTTAGATTTATCTAAGAAAATATTTGTTTTTGTTCAATTCCCTGTAAATGAGGACTTTATATCAACAACATTGATGCATATTCAAAGTAATTAATACACGAATACACCACACACACCAAATAATAACTTGCAATAACTTGCCCACATCAAAATGATAAGTTGATAATTTTTTAGCTTATATCCTTCGATTTCAAAGATCTCACACCGTTGTATGAATTTATTGTACTGAAGATGGAAAAGACATTGACGATGATTGACGACGGAGGTTGGTGGTGGTGCCATGGTTTGGTGGCAGTTTTTTTCTTTCAAGAATGAGTGAAGACTGAAGGGAATTGGGGAAAGCTGAAAGTTCAGGTCCGTTAAGTTGAATGTGGTGGAAGAGTGGAAGGATCTAGAGAGAATCGAGGAAACATGGAGAGATGCAGATATGTTTAGAAACCGGAGCTTAGGGTTAGAGGCGTGTAGTGCTTATATATGTAGGTATTAAAAAATATTTAAATATATATAATGTATGTATATCATTTTTAATAAATATAAGATCAGTTCGGTTATTACTAGTTTTTCTAGATAAAACCGAAAATTGGATTGAATTCACGGTTCGGTTTTTGTCCAATAAAAAAACAATGGGAAAACTGCAGTTTATGATTTTCAATCCAGTTTGGTCCAATCCAGTTGGATAGTCAGGTTTTTCAATTTCTCTCTGCAACCTAGCTAGAGATTCAACTGATGATAAAGTAGAGTGAAATAGCCCTTTCTAGAGCAGAATCAGATGATAATGCACTTATGGCTCACACGGAGGATGCTGAAGAAGTATTGAATTATGTATCCAAAACTTCTGCACACAGTGCATGTTCCTCCACTGATGGTTCCATTCCAAGAAGTTCTGAACTGAATGAGACTCTATGTCATAGACTTTACAGAAACCTTTAGCCCTATGGCCAAGTCTACAACAATCAAAGTTATTTTAACTTTGGCACTGTCTATGAACTGGCCAGTGAACCAGATTGACATTAATAATGCCTTTCTCAATGATCCTTTTACAAGTCTACATGAAGCAACCATAAGGGTTTGTGGGCCCTTTAAGCCCTAACTTTATGGGCAATAAACAACGCCTTGTATGGTCTAAAGCAGGACCTAAGGGCTTGGTTTGATGCTTTTAGGTCACAGATGCTTGGCTGGGGCTTCAAACAATCTATATCAGATCATTCTCTGTTCATGCTAAAACATGAATATAAGATTATGTTTGTATTGGTCTATGTGGATGATATATTACTTACTGGAAACTCACCTTCTCAAATTCAAAGGTTTATCAAACAATTAGACTCTAAATTCTCTCTTAAAGATCTAGGGCCAAGTTATTAGGGATTCAATGGGAATGCAAGTTGCTCTTAGATATTTTCTGGGAATGCAAGTTGCTAGAGACAGTTATGGTTTAAACTTGACACAGTCCTATTATGCTTCTCGGCTGCTTAAAAGGCTGAATATGGAGCATCTCAAACCTTGTCCTTCACCAATGGTGGCAGGTAAACAACTAGTTTCTAAACAAGGAGAGCCACTGGCTAATCCTGGGTGTTAGAAGTACCGTTGGGGCACTGCAGTATCTGACTCTGACTAGGCCTGATGTAGCTTATATTGTGAACACTTTAAGTCAGTTTATGCAGGAACCTTACACAGAAAATTGGCTATTGTGTGTATCTAGGGAATACTATTATCACCTGGAGTTCAAAGAAGAAATCCGCAGGTGCAAGATCTAGTTATGAGTCTGAATACATGGCTCTATCAAATCTAGGAGCAGAGATTCAGTGGATCATGCAACTTCTGGGTGAGATGAAGTTTAAACTTCCTGCTATACCAGCTATGTGGTGTGATAACACATGTGCAACAACATTAGCTCAAAATCCGGTCTATCACGCTAGAACAAAACATATTGAAGTGGATATTCACTTCGTCGGAAACTTGGTTCTTGATAAGAAGCTCAAAGTATGCTACATACCATCATCAGTTCAAGTGGCAGATATATGTACTAAGCAACTGCCTATTGCTGTTTTCTGTACATTCAAAGCCAAACTCAATGTGACTGATTCACATAACCGTTGGAGATGAGGAGAAAAGATTCAGGGTATTAGTAATTAAAGATGTGTGGTGAGATTAGGTGACATGTGTCACATAGATAGACCATTTCGCTTGTGTTTAAATTTTTTTTTTTTTTAAGTTTTGACTGGAAATTCCCTTTGTACCCCTACCCGGTGCGCGGCACACCAATTGACTCTTGTGTGCACCGGGGAAATGGGAAGCTGATAAGCAGCGGTGGGAGGAGGAGAGGACTTAAATAAGGTTTTAAAAGTCTTGGCATATGACATCCATCAGTAAAGGTGGAGGAGTGCATCGTTTGTTTGCAGGGAGAATGAGGCATGACCGGGGGGATATTTAGGACATGTCGAAGAAGCGGCATGAAGGATTCACAATGATGAAGAAGAGGGTATTTATGTCATTGTACTCTTTAACTATTATTAGAAGTTGCCCCGGCACTAATATTTGCACTTTGGCAATACCAGCTGCCTACTAAAAAGTAGGCATCGCAAACATCTTCCCGAAGAAAATTTTCCATCAGAAATGTAACATAAACGAACCGTAGTCATAAAAAACTTTTTTAAGTACACCTGCAATACGATCAAAGTTGCTGGAAAAAAGCCCTCGGTTCAGACAGATTTCTAATTCCTTTAAACTTCTAATTTTCTGCGGTACTGGACTAAATATACAGGTAATTTGCAAAGCATCAAAACGAAACCTTGTCTATACTCTAGTTTTTGTTCTTGTTTTTTTTAAACCTAAGTACAAAAATGGCTGCCATTTGATATGAATGAAGTTCCTTGAGAATCATTGGGGTTGCAACGACAAGTCTCCTCCCAAATCCGTGATCAGTTTGTCCATGCTGTACAACATGGCTGTAGTAGGAAGAAAGAAATTTAATGAATATTGATTGTAACAAAAGGTATAGAAGGCTTCCTGCATGAGTTTATAAATTTCAACAGATTTTGCACAGGTTTGTACTAGTTACTTTACTACCACATGAATTATTGACAATGAAATAGTATTGCCTCACAAGCCCTGTAAAAAATGGTTATACCCTAACCATGAGGGCCCCCCCACCCCCGATCCTATAGGAATGTGGGGAGAGGTTAATCAGGTAACCTAGAGCTCAGAGTCAGGGGCTTGCTGGTTCTCCATCACTGAAGGGTGTTATCAATCGGAAATCAACCCCTTTTACGGGAATCGAACCGCTGACCTCCGGGCAGGTCCGCCGTCATTATAACACCCCGCTCCTCACCACTGGCCATATCCAGGGATCTCACAAGCCCTGTAGAAACTCTACATTATGGAGTATTCTTTACAAGTTCTAAGCCTTTGATTCATCCAAAATGTAAGTGCAACAACAAGAATCTCTTACTTTTATCTCTAAAATATAGTAGTAGAATTTACGATACATATAACACATTTTACATAGATCTGGAGATCTTCAACTTTTCTCACTAAATATAGATTCTGACGCATTTCACTCTATTTTGAGGTTAAGTAAATTGAAAAAAAGATGGTGTTTGAGTCTAAAGTTGAGAATATAGGCAGAAGCGAATTCTCTAATAAGCCTTGATAGAAGAGTTGCACAGAATAGGCAAGCAGGAAGCAAAACACAAGTATGCCAACTAATGCAAAAACATAAAAAATAAAAATAAACACGATTTTCGTGATATGATCAGCTAATGGAATGTTATTGTCTAAGGAGGTTAACCACTCACCCATAAATGACGCGGAACTCATGGAATTCTGCAAAAATAAAATAAAATTACAGGGGATGATACACTGGCTAAAAGATGGTACCCAAAAGAACATACATGAAGTAAAGGAAAGGAAAAGTGAATAAGAACACAGTACCACAAGACTTGAAAAGGACTGAGCCTCCTTTGGGACATGTGAATGCTCTGGAGAACAGTTTTCAAACAGATTAGACTTTTTCAATCAAGCATAGGCATAGTGCACTCTACCAGAAGCATTTCAATGATTTCTATACTAAACAAACCTTGTGGCAAGTCACCATGTTTGGAAAGGAAATCAGCAAAGCTAGCTAGTAGTGTTTCTTGATTCTTGCTGACGTCATCGCTTAATGGTGGTTGCACCGGCTGCGTACCATTTCCCTTAGGACATTCAGTATTCACTCCACAAGTCAAACTGCCATGAATTGTTCAGAATCAGTAACAAATAGATCATTAAAATTTCTGACTACTGGATATTGGACAATCAACATATTTCACGAAGGAGAAGAGAAATTAACGCCATTAACTTTTGATGTAAATTTTCCATTGGAATGGTCCCATCTTGTGATTGAAACACAGATTCAGAATCCTTCCGTGGCATTACAACCGTACTCGCATTCTTCAAACTCTCCTGGCAAATCAAGACAGATTTCACAGTTGCGTGAAGAAACTGTTAAGGATGTCATTTGGGTGGAAAAAAGATAAAACTGTAAATCATGCTGTAAATAATACCTTCAATACACTTATGAAAGATACTGAATCAGCGACGCTCGGAAAACGCATTGCAAACTTCTGTAACTGCACCATGACAACATCACATCAACGTATTATTTGCTTATACTCGATGACAGATGAAGATAAAAGCACCTTTTATGTTACCAAAAGTCTTGCCAGGTTGGTCTAGATGTTTGCATTAATCTACTTGGCAATACGGGGACATGCATTACCAAACTGTCCCGAATAAAGGTCGAAAAAAGCGTACTTGGCCGTTCGAGTCCTTGTAGCTTGCAAGTACAACTCTTCCACCTTTTGCAGGATTCTCAGAAGCACATGAAGTCAAGGGCCAAGAAAAATGCAGCTTGGAAATGAAATGTTCTTCCTGCAACACATTATGAGTGACAAATCATCACTTATTAGTCTCACAGATTATGTTGTGTCTAATAATACAGAAGGAAGCTGAAGTACTGTCATAACACTATATCAAAAGAAGTCACAACAAAAGTTAACATGAAATAGGATATATAACAAAGTACAATTTAATCAAGTAGTGCACAGACACTGCCAAAACATTCATAAAGTTAATAAGATCAAGAGGATAAGCAACACGGTGATCAATCGTACGAATGGCCAGAAAGAAAAGCCAAGTGAAAAAACAGTTACAAACAGAGATAGCCTCCTAATTTTCCAGAATAACTCTATTACATTCGAGTAGTCAAACCAACTTTTCAGGTAAGAAATCAGTTCTTATACGAAATTAACAAAGTCCAGAAAGAACACAAGCAAGGGAAGAGAAAGAACCGTATCTAGGCACCAAACTGGCCTATAGTATATGAAACTATGGGTATTTCTTAAAATCAGATAGATCAAAATCAAATGCATTCTTAGAAAGGGTAGTCTAAAAGAGCCATCTCATTTTACAAAAATAAACTTTATTATGAATGCCGTGTACATCAACAACAATTGTGGTAAATTTTCATAAACTCAAACTAGTTATATAGTATAGATACTGTGGGAGCAACACTTAGAGAGGCAGGCCACAACAATTAAATTCAACAAGTATTTATTAGGAATTTGAAACAACTGTTATGAAATTCATATCGAATAAAAGATACAGAAGTTTTCCATCGAAACCATGGAAAAGGGCTCTCATCCTCAAGCTCTTAGGGAAATCCATTACCTACGGGTGCTTGTGCAACGAGTTGAAAAATTATAGGGCATCTATTTGTTGTCTGGTAAGGATAAAGAACGCTCGCAAACTTGAAACCTTCTTAGACACCTCAGTCAGCATATAAATCGGGTTCTCAATGGGAGACGGGAATGATATCCTAGGTCCTGAAGATAAGAAAGTTGATAAGTACGAATGGAAGCACACTGCTGACCTTCTATGGAACTTAATTGTCAGGATTCAGCATAGAACTGATAAAAAGTTTGTTCAACAGACTTTGGAGAAGTCTTTTCCCTGAAGCTTCTATTCATCACTTCACTAGACTTCATTCAGACCACTACACTACCCCTTCTTTTCTTTCTGGTCTAACTCACCTATACCCTCTTTGCAAGTTTCCAACCCACTGGATTCAGCATCCATATTTTGATGACTTTATGCAGCCGGCTTGGGTGACACTTGGTTCAGTATTAGTAAATCTTTCCCAATACTCCATAAGCATATCTCTCTCTAGAGTAAGAAGGTGTTTGTTACTATTAAAGCTCGTAAGAACACATGCAAGGACAGAATTGCAGGCCTACGACAGATTGCTATCAAACCCCCAATTGACTCCATACATCAACAACAATTGTAGTAAACTTTCATAAACTCTGTACAAATTGATTTGCATTAACACTGTGTAAGCAACACTTATAGAAGCAGGCCTCAACAATTAAATTCAACAAGTATTTATCAAGAAGTAAAACACAGCTGCCATAAAAAAATTCATTTCCAATAACAGAGTCCCTAATAATAAAGCATCTGATTTGCAACACAAAATCATTATCAAGCATATCTCTGTAAAAGCCAGGCAAGGAGTCAAAAAAAGATCTAAAAACTTAAGGCAGTAAGACATGTCTAATTTTTCAATCAACTTGCTCCCAAAATCATGCTAATATCACTGCCTACATAGGGAATACAATCTCCACTGCCCATAAAACAGAGTATCAAACAACAGAATCTATAGGTCATTCAGTAAATAAAGAACAATACATATACAAATAACTTAAAAGAAAATACTGCAAATAACACACGGAAAGGGTAAATAAAGCAAATACAAAACCCCTAACCCCAAGGAATTACAAAACCCCTAACCCAAGTATGAAAGATGAAAATAAAAAAACGGCCATACAAAGAGCAATAATGTACTGACATGGTTTTTGCCGGAGACGGAGATGATGAGCTTGATATCAGACTCCGAATTTGCAGCGCCAGAGCCATACAAAAGGCGTAGAGAGGCAACAGAGGAAGAAGAAAGCCATGAACCACCCATCTTCCGAAGATTGGGAACATCACAGAAAGGGATGAGGGAATCAGAGAGAGTGGTATTTGACTGAGCATGGAATGAGGCGGTTGTGTGGTTGAAGAAGACAGCGTACTGTATCTGGTATTCCCTTTGTGTTGGAGACATTGTTTGAGGCAGAGGCAAAATCAATGGCGAGTGGAGCTTTGATACTAACTATAACACCTATTTAGTATGCAGCCATTGTTTCTCTCTTTAGTTTTTTTTTCCTTCTGGAGAAATGTTCACGTGAGGAAGAAGATTGAGAATGGTTTTATTGAAAGTTAATGATTTTTTAATTTATTTTTTATTTGTAAGGAAATTTTTTTTTTAAAACCGATAACTGGGCCACGTTGCACACATCGATTGGCGGGATGAAAAAGACAGACAGCAGTAGTATTTTCCTGTTTCTTGCGGTGCACCCAACACTGCAGCTAACACCTGTCCATATTTGATTCGTTCGTACTGCCTACACTACTGTTATTATAATAACACTTTGCAGAAGTTGTTTTAATAATAATGATACGATCACGACAGTTGTGTGATACTACATCCGTCTCATAATAAGTGTTTATTTTTTTAAAATGAATTGTCCCTTAAATCTTGTCTATTTAGAAAATCAATATATTATTTAACGCAATTTTCAAAAGTAATCCCATCATTACAATTAATGTTTATATATTCACTTTATATTCAAAAGAGCATTTATTATTTTACAGGGTATACATATCCTTCACTACTTAAAATACAACATATTAATTTTTTTTCTTAATATGTTTATACCACTAAAAGTTGTTAATTTTTGTGGAACGGAGGTAGTAATTATTACTGACACAACTTTATTTTATAGACTAATCATGATCAACTTAGACTTATGTTTATCAACGGTATAAATAATCGTGTTGCGTCACTGCTATACGATTATCAGTACTACTGTTTTAATTTTTTAAATTGATTACCCTTCCTTCCCCAAAAAAAAAAAAAACCTGTATATCAAGGGGAAAAGAAAACAAAAACATAGAACGATGAAACACAAAGAAAATTGAGAAAAAATAATAATAAATGGAAATGTCGATTTCTCAACTTGTAAATCCTACATATAGCAATTAACCCAAATAGCTCACATTTATTGACCGAAACACCTAGTTTTAGCTCATAATGGGTGAAATGTTGATACCGTAGAATATACAGTTTTAATCGTCATCGGTAATTGCCTTGATCAAACATCGATCCAACGTTGGATTATGTGTGATCAACCCTGAGCAAAGTAATCCCCTTGACCGAACCTCGATCTAACATTGGATTATGTGTGATCAACCCTGAGCACAATAATCCCCTTGACCGAACCTCGATCGAACATCAGATTATGTGTGATCAACCTCGAGCATATTAATCCCCTTGACCGAACCTCGATCTAACATTGGATTATGTGTGATCAACCCTGAGCACAATAATCGCCTACATCGAACCTCTATCGAACATCAGATTATGTGTGATCAACCTCGAGCATATTAATCCCCTTGACCGAACCTCGATCTAATGTCGGATTATATGTGATCAACGTTGAGCACAGTAATCCTCTTGACCAAACCTCGATCCAACGTCGGATTATGTGTGATCAGCCACGAGCATAGTAATCGTCTTGATCGAACATCGATCTAATGTCGCATTATTTGTGATCAACCTCAAGCATAGTAATCGACTTGATCAAACCTCGATCCAACGTCGGATTATGTGTGATCAACCTCGAGCATAGTAACCCCCTTGACCAAACCTCTATCCAACGTCGGATTATATGTGATCAACCCTGAGCACAATAATCCCCTTCAACGAACCTCAATCTAACGTTCGATTATGTGTAATCAACCCCTGAGCACAATAATCACCTTGACCGAACCTCAATCCAGTGATGGTTATGTGTGATCAACCCCTGGGCACTGATAACGCTCTAAATGGAACCAATAATTATACCCTTATTCACCCCGAATTCCGCCCAATAAAGGATAGATAGACTCGTTATTATGTGGAATATATGTCAAATGCTATGTGAGTGTTTCCAGGATCGTAATTCCGCATCTATGCTATTTTCCCGAAGATTTGGTACTGTTTCGTCTCGTTTTGTATGTTTTATAGGATGTACCGAATCTGGAGAATTAGAGAGTGGATCTGGACCGAAAGAAATATATTGGGCCAAGTGATTAAAGTCCAAGAAGAAGCCTGCTGAAGAAAAATGAGAAAAGTTGGCCCGGTTTACCGAGGGATAGGGCCGGTAAAAACCGAGGACTTGTTGGACACGAAACTGATTCTGCTGCATTATCTAGGTCGGTTAGGGTTTTAGAGAGTCTTAAGTCGGTCATTGTATCTATATAAGGCCGCATTAACAGAGTTCTTAATAAGTTTTACATATTACATTACATATATTATATATTTAGATGAAATAAAGTTATTTGAGCTTTGGAAGAGTTATTTTCGGTTTCCTCCCTTCTTCCATCATCTGTAGCTTGAGTAGATCGAGCTAGATCACCATTGTTGAAGGTATGAAGCTTTGAACGTTCCTTTTTGTCTTCAATATGGTAGATCTGTTCGTATTTATGTGTTTTAGTTAATCTGCATAAGTTTAAAGACCCCATAATTTACTTAGAATAATCGTAATTGAGCAATGTAGATCCAGGGATAGGAAAAGCCGCCCCCGGTAAACCGGCGGTCTATACCTGTTTACCGAGGCATAATTTAGAAAACCTAAAACTGGGATTCACTACAGCTACGTTGATCGACAGGTTTAATTAACAGTAGGTTGGATTTGGCCAATCTACTTATTGTAATCGTAAACTGGCATGAAATATGAATAGTGAAGTGCTAAGTTTGGACATAGTCTTGAATGGACCCTAAGAACGTGTTGATCAATGTCGACAGCTGTCTAGGCGGGTTAGCGGTATGAGTTTGCGCTCGATATCGGCAATTCTAGATCTTTATGCGTGTGGGCTATTACGGACCAATTAAGGAGGGTAGCTTGCGTATAGATTGTCTACTACCATTGTCGGAGTAGATAGGAGTAGGAATTGCACCCGTAGCTGATAATGATAATAATGATAATTAAAACTAAGCTCGCGATTAATCTAAGGAAATTATGTGGGGAAGTAAACATAACGATTAACTAATCCAAGTTAGTAGATCGGTGAGAAGAAGGAGAGGAGTACCAAGTTTGTTTTCTTTTATGTTATTGTTGGTCCATGACCGCCTCTATGTTGCTTCTCAATTAGGTTAGAATCGTCTATACTTATAGTTGCATTGTCTTTGTGGGATCGACCTTGACTCGCATTTACTATATACTACGATGTACCTAGTATTCTTGCTAGTAATATCGACGTTAGTGACTTACACGCGATCAAGATTTTTGGCGCCGTTGCTGGGGACAATAGCCAATTATAAATATAAACATTTTAATTCTGATTAAGAAGTCATTTTTATTTTATTTTGAGTCTTGAGTCGTTCTGTATCAACCCTGCCCTTGTTAAACTGCCAGAAAAAGAAATTTCAGGGCCGTTTTACCGTGGCTAACCCCCGGGGTACCGAGGCCTGAAAAAGTCAATTTATGTACAGCCTTTGTTATTCTGTGTTATTCCCTATTGATTTTAGTTAGTAGGTCCGCAATAGTTGGAATCACACCCAACTGAAGCGGAAGTTGCTAACATTTTCCGTGTTTTACCTTGTCTTTTTGCAGGAAGATCAGAACACTTCAGAAATTCGATCAAACCAGAGTTGAAAAAGCGCAAACAAGTCAAGCAATATGCCTATAACGATATTGAACATCACACCAATTTCCATGTACCCTAGATCTGAAGCAAGAGAGCATTATGAAGCTATAGAAGCGGTTGGAAAAAGAGGAAGAAGAAATCAAGCAGGAGCCTGAAGAGAACTTAAAGGAGTATAGCACATATCGTCCATGTGAGTTCCCTTGTGAGTTAATTGACATATCGTCTTCAGATTATGATTCTGATGATCCTGAAGAGGATCCTGACTTGATGTTTTCTGAGCCTGAGGATTAACCAGACTCAGACATCGTGGTGAAGTTAGGAGACCCTGGCACGTTCAGACTCCTGATTTCTGTTAATGGTATATCAGTAGGATTAGGCCTCTATAACTCTGGCTCGAGTTGCAATATTCTACCTTTTTCCCTCTGCCAAAAGATTAAACTTCCGGTCGTAATGAATCAAACCAGGACCATAACTTTCATCGATAGAACTAGAGATATGCCTACCGGTCTGCTTAGGAAGTGTACGATTAAGGCAGGAGGGTTCAGTTATCCAATTGATTTTACGGTGATAGACGTACCAGAGGACCCTAGTACCCCAGTTCTGTTAGAAAGGCCTTTCTTAGCGACAAGCATAATAATCGCCTTGATCAAACCTCGATAGAACATCGGATTATGTGTGATCAACCTCGAGCATAATAATCCCTTTGACCAAACCTCGATCTAACGTCGGATTATGTGTGATCAACCCTGAGCACAGTAATCCCCTTCACCGAACCTCAATCTAACGTTCGATTATATGTAATCAACCCCTGAGCACAATAATCACATTGACCGAACCTCAATCCAGTACTGATTATGTGTGATCAACCCTTGAGCACAGTTTGCCTTGACCGAACCTCGATCCAACATCGTATTATTGCTGGATATACAGAAACCCGAATCCGGATCCGATCCATAATTGGATCGTCAGATCTGATTCTCAGCACCGATCAAGACGCTCGATCATGCACATCGGAAGCTACGAATAAATTCACATACAAATTTACCACAATTTGATTCACACAAATAACTAATATCACTACAAGAAGGTTGAAGATTTACCTTATTTAAGAGGAATAGTAAATCGACAGATGGAGAAGCCGCAGTCTTCCGGATTGTATCTCTTAGCGACGACTGGTGGACGTCGATCCTCGCCGCAAAACCTCCTCGAATATGCCCAAGAAAAACCTAGGTTTTTTCTTCTCTTAATGACTAGAACAAGAAACTAATTTTTCTCTTCTATTTGAGGATAAGTGGCATAAATTATGAATGTATATCGTGTTGTGAAGAACTCTCTTTATATAGGAAATAAGTCAAGAGAGAGTTATCATTTTCACACCACAATTACCTATTCCCATAGGGAAAAGATATTTGCGATAAGATAAGAGATAATCTCAATAAATGAGGTAATGATTATAAAATCCATCTCTTATTTTTCCATTAATTATCTAACAAATAAATAATTAATTACACATGTGACATAATCTAGAAAAATTACTTCTCCTAATTTTCTCACTATGTGTGGCTCAATTATTGATCTAAAATGGCGTTGATAATCTAGGTCTATTTTGTGTTGGTAGAAACTCTCTTTTTAATAGCAAAATAACGAATAATTTGACAGTTTATCTCTTACACACAAATTTATCTTTTCCTTTTAGAAAAATAAAAACTTTTATCCAATAGGAAAACGAATTTCCTATTTATCCAATAAGAAAACTAATTTCTTATTTATAATTATTTAATAATTACATTATCCACATTATAATTAATTAAGAGAAAATTTCTTTTCCCAAAATCAAAAAAATATGGCGCCATTTTTTATGTCATTTGGGATAATAGAAAATGTCTTTTATATATTACATATCATTTACCAAATAAATAATATTCGCATATTCATTAAATAGACCAACTATTTAATTTATTCTCGATGTTCCATAAAACAAGAAAACACTCGTGTGTTAGGAGCCAACCCGGGGACCATGGACCTATAACCAGTAGCTACAATAAAATGAATAAAATATTCATCGTACATAATATTTCTATTCAACTTATTAATTCCGAAATTACGCCACCATAAATTCGAAACTGAACTCTATCGATTATAGATATAACTTATTCTCAAAATGTCGAGTTGATAAGTGTCCATTGATATAATCATTACATATAAACTAACCCTCCATAGACTATCCGTAGAGAAGAGGGATTATTTCTGTAACCTTCTTCAATACATCTCATCCTTATTTACCGTCAACCCACTAGGGATCAATTAGTTCATAACCAATACGAACTCCCGGGATCAATCAGTTTCTAAGATTAACAAATAAGGAGATTGTCTTTCTACTTCCCGCAGGAAGGAATATATTCCACATCTGTGAGACACACACTCCTCACTCATCCTAGAATAGTGCCAACGTGAAAGTGATTCGGACCGCGCCTCTTAGCGATCCTATACGAACACATCAAACCTTATCCTGAAACAAGTAGGAGTTTGTAATCACTTCAGGATTAAGGTTAATCCATATATGTTCATCGTGTGATTTAATAAGATTTTTCAATCACGGAATTATATGAGAAATGCCGATTAAATCGGTCCAGTCCTATATGACTACATCATATATAAATGCCCCACTTAGATAACCAATATCGACGGTCCGGATAAGACGGTCACACCATAACGTGTTCTGGGTGCATTGATGGTGGTTTAATCAATAGACCCCATACTTGGATTAAGTTCACACGGACTAATAGTTCAAGTGTATCACCATAAACTTAATCCTCATGTGTGACACACACTAAGTTATATGGCTACATATGATACGACTTGGGGTTTTCAGCAATGTATTACATATAAGCACAAAGAAAATAATAAGATGAGAATAAATCTGTCATTTATTAAAAATAATTACAGAAATTGTCTTTCGGGTGCTACTTCCAACAATCTCCCACTTGCCCGTATAGACAAGCAACAGTTGCCTTTCGGGCACTCTACATCTAACAATCTCCCACTTGCCCGTAAAGACAAGCAACAATTGTTTTTAGAGCACCTCACCCTTATTCTATCTATCCACAACATTCTCCCACTTGATCTAAAGCAGATGAGACATATCTCCCAATTTCATACTCGCCAATCGCTTAATAGTGACATTAGATGCCACACGACTTGGTAAACTGATCAGCTAGGTTGTCGGCTCGAGGCGATCTTTTAGGACCGAAACGTCACCTCTTTGCACGATATGTCTGACCAGGTGGTATTTAATTTCAATATGCTTTTGACCTCTTGTGACTGCAAAGATCATTAGCATGAGATACCTCTCAGCTGTTTTCACAGTAAAATGGTCTCGAGACCTGAAATTACTTCCCGATCCAACAAAGAACTTCTCAAGCCACACTGCCTCTTTAGCTGCTCCGAAAGCTGCTATGTACTTGACTAACAGAGCCAGATTGGCAGTGCTGGATTTCTCAAGACTGTAGCTCCATCACAATGAGTAAACACTGAGCCTGAGATCGATTCACGATCATCCTTAATCCAACAAAAAATAAGAATCAGTGCAGTCAACAACACTCAATACACAAGCATATGATTCCTCATTCTCTTAAGATACTTGAGGATGCACTATACTGCTGTCCATACTCGAATCCAAGATTCGATTACAATTGACTTTTAATAATCTGACATTCTCTATCCAAAAGAGAATCTATCCCATTTTCTCTATATCTGAAGATTGAGAGAATTATTCCGTGAGGGGTTGGGTAGGAAACCTCCCTTTGAATATTGCATACGAAAATGCATCATCATCTTAAACAATAAGATGGATGGGAAACTGCCACAACTTGTTCTCATGAATTCGACCGAATCAAATTCTAAGAATATAGTCCACTTCTCTAATTCAGAGAAGTTTGGCTCGTCAGTTCTTGACTTCAGATAACACACTCATGTTGTCCTCAACTGTTGCAGTGTTATCCTTTATAAACACTAACGTCTACTACTTTACCAATATTGATTCTCCAGTCTACAAAAGACTCATCAATATTCTGGTCAAACCCACACATTTAAAACATGTGACTTTTAATGACCTAGAGGTTTGCTTTAATCCACCAATGGATATAAGCATAGCAGTCAATCTGCCATTGGCTTTAAGCATAAACCTTTCTGTTCCGAATGAATTCAAGCTCCGTTGTTGGGCAAGAAAGTTTCAGGGCATCACCCCTGGTAATCTTTCTACTTTCCAGGGAGTCAAGCAAGGCTGAGTGGTGAAAAAGTTTCAGGGCATCACCCATTTTAAACTATATTCTTCTTAGGGAATTACCCATAGACCACTTGGCTTTGCTCTGAAAGTTAAACTTTCTCATTCATTCGTCTCTTTTACACGTAGATCCAATTACTCTCACTGGGCCTGAGACACTCAGGTGGTTCTACAGGATTGTGAACAGAACTGGAGTACCAAAACTCCATTTACAAGTTTATGGCTTTAAACCAACCTCTTTTATCAGAATCCTATACAGTCCTTGCAAAAGACCATAGGTTATCAATTACCCCTAGCAGACTGTTAAGTCTGCATAATCACGGCGGGTTGATAACGGTCATTTTGTGCCCGTTATTCTATGACCTTTATCCCCGATTCTAGTTTAAAGGAGCTATAATAGAGTAATAATAAGTCGTAATACGCTTAATTTGCATATGCCGAGAGTTACGATTCGTTATTATGTATTAGGAGGTTTTATTATATTATTTGATGTTACAGACTGTATTTCATGCTATATTTGTAGTAACTCATTTTGGAGCACAAGGATGGACTTCAGAGAAGCTTTAATAGATCGCGAGACAAGTTCGAAAGCCCAAGGCATAAAAGAAGAAGAAAGCCCGAAGCATATAAGGCTCGGTCGACCGAGCCTATGCATTCGGTCGACCGAGTGGGCTCGTAGTCCGAGAAGAAGTTCGGCACATTGTTTGAGGCGGTTAGGGTTCGGTAGTGTCGGCATTTAAGTCGGTTTTCTATGTCGGCTGAGGCTCTATATAAACACAAGTCCTTTGTATTTTTTATTATGCATTCACCAATATCAATTCATACATACAAATAAGCAAATAAGGATTCATTAGGCTTGAGAAGGAGCTGAGGGTGCAATCATGTAAGCCCTAGTTCTTCTTCTTATTTTCTTTTAGTAATCAATTTCCCAATTATGCTTTGATTGTTTGAGTAGTTATTCATATCTAGATGATGTAGATCTAGGCTATGACGTTAGGGCAGTGATGATATCTTGTCTATGAGGATCTCATACCCTACGTCCTCTACCTAATATCTACGGATCAATCTGCGTGTTTAATTTACGTGCATTTAGATTAATTTATATGATGTCCCGATGATTCACTATATAATCCGATTCGTATGAGAAACGGCGAGAAATATATTCGGGGATGTAATGCGGGAGTTAAGCACTCGGGTGACCGAGAGGTGTCACTCGGTCGACCGAGTGTCCCTATTCGGTCGACCGAGAGCTTCCGAACTGTTTCATCCGTTAATCGATCACGTCTTTATGATTAGGTTAGCTTAATTGAATCGTTATCTCGGTAGGTATGGCTATGGCTACGTCACTCGCTTAATTTAATTAAAACGTGTAAGAAGGAAATACCGATATAAAACTCTTAGGTAGGCTCATGAATTGATCTTCGGACGTTCAGCGTTATCTAGGTAGGTTTATATTAGGGAATTGCGCGCACCTTGTTATACGTAGATCGTAAACTAGCATGAGACTATAACTTGGTAATTGTTGGTTGGACGAGAGTTTGAGTGATCGTTTAGGAAGTACGCCTAACCATAGGAATGTTGCCTGGACGAGGTGTACGGTTAATATCGGCATCCTTAGAGTCGTAAGCGTGTGAGTTATATGAGATGGAGGCACCAAAAGGCGAAGTCACGTAACAATACCACAGTGATCTAGTGACCTACCGGTGCTACATCAAGTTTTAGGGGATGACTCCCGTAGCCAATATAAATAGATATGAACGGATTAATAGTTGGTGAGTCTTGTTGTTATATAAATTGTCTAGATCCAAATGATTACGGTTATAATTGGGCAGTTGATTACGTTATTTGTTTATATGTTTGAGTGTGTCTTTCTTTTCTCGTATTCTATGTTGGTCGTAGACCGTCTTTGTCAAACGAAATAAATAGGTTGACTATTTAAGTTAGGATCCACAAATTGATTCTCTGTGGGATCGACCTCGACTCTATCTAGCTATACTGTGATTGAACCTAGTTCACTTGCTAGTGGTTATTTAGGCATCGAGTTAATAATTTAACTTGACCGCAATCAAGTTTTTGGCGCCGTTGCCGGGGAATCAATGGTCCAATTGCTTAAATAATCTACTTAATTCTTTCGTTTTTCTGTTTTCTTTTACAGTAAGTAGAAAAAAAATAATTTAATAATAATAAAAAAAATAAAAATAAAATAAAATTTTATATAATCTGTATGTTCGGTCGACCGAACGGTGTTACTCGGTCGACCGAGCCCCTTAAGTGTTTTATATTTTCTGAATGTTATCTGCCCCCTTTTGTTTCTGTTTTTCCCGTCAGCAGGTTGTAAGTCTAGCAGCAGTATGAGCAATCATACTGACCGTTAGTTTACTAACCGTTTGTTGTTTTTCTCATGTTGCAGATAATCAGAACTGAATCACTCAAGTAAGATTGTTCGTGATAAGCAATATGTCATCAAAGCAATTTTCCAAGGTTAAAGAAGAGGATGTTAACGTTTTAAGAACTAAGACAACACCAATGAAGCCGATGACGCAAAAGCTAAAAGAGAGAATAGCAAAAATGAAAGAACGAATTCAGGAAGCCAGAAAGTCAAGGGAAGCAAGAGAAGCTTATGTAAAAAGAGGTATGTGTGCTTTAAATCCCGAAGAAATATCTTCGGATTCGGATTCAGATATTGATTATATGGACTACATGTCAGAGATAGAGTCTGGTTCTGAGAGTAGCATAGATATAAAACGACCTATAGTCATCTGTGCTAAAGTGGCAAAATATGTTGAAGATGAATCTCGGTTAATGCCAAAGTTAGGTGACCCTGGAGCATTCCTTGTAGATGTTACCCTAGAACAAGCACACTTGGGATTAGCTTTAATTGACTCTGGATCAAGCTTAAACATTTTCCCTAAGAGCCTTTGCGAGAGGAATATGATTCTGACTCCCACAAACACCCCGCTGAAAGTGAGGTTCGCGGATAGTACTAGAACTATCATGTCTGGAAGAATGAATAACATGATCATTGGTATCGGACAACTTCGGTTTAAGATAGATTTGGTTGTGATGGACATAGAGGAGCATCCGTATAGCCCAATCATCTTGGGTAGGTCCTTTATTAACACCTCTAGAGCCCTCATTCGTATGACTAGGCATGAGATCACATTGTTTGATGCTAAAGGTTCTGAGACTTTTGGGATAATGAATCCTGAGTTCCCTATTCCGGTAAATGTTAATATTATAGAAGTCGTTGGTTCTAAACCGGATTTTATCCTAAGTCCAGAGGAGTGTGATGATGACAATGTTGAAGATAGAGATGAGAAAGAGATCCTGACAATCCTAAGCCGAGATAGAACTGCTCAGCCTGCTCCTGTTGTTAATAATAATGATGTTGAAGCCTCGCCTATTTCAAAACCTAAGGATAGGAGGAGGAAAGTCAAGCGAAGAACTCGTAGAGTTCGTATTCAAGAAAGCTCATCGAAGTCTGAAACGATCCCGAAAGTCGGTGCCTGTTTAGATGGACAGTTCGACTGTCTTTTCGTCAGACGCACATCCCACGGAAAGGCACTCGTGCAAAGAAATGGCAAGACGTTTTCGGTGAAGGTTAGTCGGGTGAAGACCTGGCAAGTCAAGAACAATCCTTAGAGAGTGATATTTTTGGAAAGTCGAGCTACCGACTTAAACTGTAGAACTATTTCTATTCTTCGTTATTTTATTTTACAAATAAAAGTAGCGTGAAACGATAAGAAGTTTTTTTTTTCTATTTTGCCGTGTTCCGACGACTGCTGAGTTAAGGATGTGCAAAATAAATTTTTTTTATTCGAATCGTTTTTACGTGAAATGGAGTGTAGTAACTGAGTCTTTGTAAGAAATTGTTGATTAAGGAAATAGAAAAGCGTTATTTTACAAATGCTTAGACCAGATTGTTTGATTTATTTATGATAAGAATGGGATTGCTTTTGTGCTTGAGACAACTTGTCGGTTAGAAAAATTTTTTGCGGTAGGAATTGCAAAAGTGAAATAATAATTTTGGCATGGTTATATGTTGTGGTTAATTTACGGTGTGTCAAAAAGATTAAATGGTCAACACCATTAATTTCTACATATCCCCATTCACCTTCCCCTCTTCCCAACCATTCACCTTTTCCTCTTCCCAATTTCTTTATTCTTTCAATTCCAATTTTCAAATTCCACCTTTCAAATTCCATTTTTCTATTTAACCCATTCATTCTCTCCTCCATTTTCTTCATCCTTTTCTCCATTTTCTTTATCCAAATTCTTCATCTACCTTTTCCCCAAACCTCTGTAGAAATCAAATGGAAATATTTTGAAAATCTTCATCTGTTTCACCATTTTCACTCACTTTGAAAATCCTGTCGAAACGTTTTTCTGATCGATCGATTCAGTCACTGGGAGAATACAGAGCCAGAAAAACGTTCATGTCGAAACTCCACACTCGGTCAACCGAGTGATTACTCTCGGTCGACCGAGAGTCTGTCTTCTGCCGCCGTCCGGCCGCGTGTCTTGTTTATCCGTCGGGATGCCACCAAGAAGACACGAGCCGCTCGGTTGTGGGCATGTTGAAGGCAACATACCATTAATCAACGGGGTACCACAATTCACGAGCCGGGAGGTATATTCTTCATTTATTAATCATTTCGTTAATGCCCTGTACATCGAGCTCGAGGACTTGGATTTGGATAATTGTGGAGATGAGCTTTTGGAATTGGTGGAACGTTATCAATGGCGTGATGTCGTAGCACCCCCCGGCCGAGTCAACGTCAATTGGGTAAGGGAATTTTATGCTTATTTACGCGTACATCCCGACACCAATATTGTTACTATTCGTGGCCAACCGATTGTAATTTCCCCGGGTACGTTTAATGCTTATTTTGGTCTGGATATCTCGGAGGACGGGCCAGAGTTTATGGTTGGTGCCTATCTTGGGGTAGAATGGACTATAGGGGAGGTTGCCCGCACATTTGCGGAACCAGATTTCAGGAGATGGGAGGATAAATGCCTTCATCGGCTTATCCGTTCTAATATCTTTCCGGCTAAGCATGTATCTACGGTCTACTATACCCATGCCACTCGCTTTATTGGTTATACATGGGATGGCCCGTGAATGTGGGGGCGTTGATACGCAAGGAAATGACGGACGATGCTCTCAAGCCTCGGCATACCTTACCTTTTGGTTCACCGATCACTACATTCGTGAGGGAGCCGAGTGCCCAGTGTTAGGCGGCGATTCCTATGTGGGGCCAATGCCTATTCTATCTTTAAGTTCTGTCGCACCGCCTATCGTTCACGGCCACGATCAAGAACAAGAAGGGGAACCCGAGGATGATGCTGACGAAGCCGGCCCGAACAATTTGCAACTAGCACCATTCAATCCAGGATTTTGGGATTAAGTATTTTTATTTGCGTGTTTGCATTTCCTATAATTAACGAGTTTTTATTTTGACTCAATTCTACTAGTGTGTCGTGTTATATAGAGCGGGTTTCATTGCTTCCTAAATTCAAACTCATGTGATGTTTTGGACTTGCTGAAATATATTGAAATGTAATCATTAATTTATAGACTTAAAAATATTTAAGGAAATTGTTTTCCCTTTTACGGTCCCTTTTTTCTGATTATTACTGTTTGGACTAATCCTGTAACGAGTTTCGAGCTGTTAAGATGTGTGTTGCAGTGATTATTCTTCTGCGGCCAATGCTTGTGCCGGTTAAACTTTGCCGGATTCCCAAGACTTGTTCAACTTCCACGCTTATCCAGAGCTAAGTTCCTTTTTTGAGTTTGTTATTTCAGTTTTTACACATTGGGGACAATGCATGGTTTAAGTGGGGGGGGGGGGGGGGGGTACAAGTCACTTAGCTTAAACAAGTTTCCATATGCTCCCATATATCAAATAATAAATAAAATGAGTAAAAATTAAAACTTTTAAACTTAGAATCACATTTACTTTTGTGAGTTCCTGATAATTATATCTAATAAGAAATAAACCATACTTCATGAGTACGTGATCACTTTATACTTCTGCGATTTATTGATTAGTAAACTTAATGATATTCATATTGTCCGTTGCGAGTAGTTGTTTATTATTCAAGTATTCGATAACTGAATCGAGTTGTACTACGCTTATTATAAAAAGTGAGAAATTATTATGTGTACATTGCATAGATAATTGGTTATGCTTACCTAGTATCAAATTTATCGTCTGATGTGTTCCTAAAAATTCTGGCCACAAAAGCTGAGTAATAAGCTTGAGACGTACCTGTGTTTGATAATGTTAAAACACTGGGCTTGTAGTAAGTTACCAAAGTAGCCTCGCGCTTGTGGTAATATTCAATGCTATTTTTTGATCTAAGATAGAGGGGTGCTCTAAAAAGTTTTCCTTCTTGAGATTGATAGTATCTGAAAAATATGAAGATATGAAAAGAATATTCAACTCTTTAAGAGGCTTTGAGTAGTACTCGGTCTCCAATTCCAAAAACCCTATAGATACGCTCTTGCTTATTATTCTAGTGCTTCAACAATTAAAAGGCTTAAGAAGTGGGAATACTGAAGTTGGTGGGTTAAGACTACAAAGTTTGCATAAGCTCTAATCTTGCTACGAATATTTAAAACTCAATGCACATGCACACGACACATCGATTCATGATGAATAGTGGATAATGGATATCTGATGAGCATAGGGGATATGAGTTGATTCGAGTTTCTTGTGTCAGGATACTGTGACCACGAGAAAGTAGTTTATGGGGAATAACTTATTGATATTTTGATCGGGACGATCAAAGGCTAAGTGGGGGGTAGTTGATAATGGTCATTTTGTGCCCGTTATTCTATGACCTTTATCCCCGATTCTAGTTTAAAGGAGCTATAATAGAGTAATAATAAGTCGTAATACGCTTAATTTGCATATGCCGAGAGTTACGATTCGTTATTATGTATTAGGAGGTTTTATTATATTATTTGATGTTACGGATTTGTATTTCATGCTATATTTGTAGTAACTCATTTTGGAGCACAAGGATGGACTTCGGAGAAGCTTTAATGGATCGCGAGACAAGTTCGAAAGCCCAAGGCATAAAAGAAGAAGAAAGCCCGAAGCATATAAGGCTCGGTCGACCGAGCCTATGCATTCGGTCGACCGAGTGGGCCGTAGTCCGAAGAAGTTCGGCACATTGTTTGAGGCGGTTAGGGTTCAGTAGTGTCGGCATTTAAGTCGGTTTTCTATGTCGGCTGAGGCTCGATATAAACACAAGTCCTTTGTATTTTTTATTATGCATTCACCAATATCAATTCATATATACAAATAAGCAAATAAGGATTCATTAGGCTTGAGAAGGAGCTGAGGGTGCAATCATGTAAGCCCTAGTTCTTCTTCTTATTTTCTTTTAGTAATCAATTTCCCAATTATGCTTTGATTGTTTGAGTAGTTATTCATATCTAGATGATGTAGATCTAGGCTATGACGTTAGGGCAGTGATGATATCTTGTCTATGAGGATCTCATACCCTACATCCTCTACCTAATATCTACGGATGAATGCGTGTTTAATTTACGTGCATTTAGATTAATTTATATGATGTCCACGATGATTCACTATATAATCCGATTCGTATGAGAAACGCCGAGAAATATATTCGGGGATGTAATGCGGGAGTTAAGCACTCGGGTGACCGAGAGGTGTCACTCGGTCGACCGAGTGTCCCTGTTCGGTCGACCGAGAGCTTCCGAACCTGTTTCATCCGTTAATCAGTCACATCTTTATGATTAGGTTAGCTTAATTGAATCTGTTATCTCAGTAGGTATGGCTATGGCTACGTCACTCGCTTAATTTAATTAAAACGTGTAAGAAGGAAATACCGATATAAAACTCTTAGGTAGGCTCATGAATTGTTCTTCGGACGTTCAGCGTTATCTAGGTAGGTTTATATTAGGGAATTGCGCGCACCTTGTTATACGTAGATCGTAAACTAGCATGAGACTATAACTTGGTAATTGTTGGTTGGACGAGAGTTTGAGTGATCGTTTAGGAAGTATGCCTAACCATAGGAATGTTACCTGGACGAGGTGTACGGTTAATATCGGCATCCTTAGAGTCGTAAGCGTGTGAGTTATATGAGATGGAGGCACCAAAAGGCGAAGTCACGTAACAATACCACAGTGATCTAGTGACCTACCGGTGCTACATCAAGTTTTAGGGGATGACTCCCGTAGCCAATATAAATAGATATGAACGGATTAATAGTTGGTGAGTCTTGTTGTTATATAAATTGTCTAGATCCAAATGATTACGGTTATAATTGGGCAGTTGATTACGTTATTTGTTTACATGTTATTTGTTTATATATTTGAGAGTGTCTTTCTTTTCTCGTATTCTATGTTGGTCGTAGACCGTCTTTGTCAAACGAAATAAATAGGTTGACTATTTAAGTTAGGATCCACAAATTGATTCTCTGTGGGATCGACCTCGACTCTATCTAGCTATACTGCGATTGAACCTAGTTCACTTGCTAGTGGTTATTTAGGCATTGAGTTAATAATTTAACTTGACCGCAATCACGGGTCAATGGTTAAACCATACTTCCACTGCATTTGGGTGGATTGATATTCTGATCTAGTTCGGTAGTATTAATCAGCGTAATCCCCAACAACCAATGTTGGATGTGGTCTAATTAAATAATATAGTAACTCCTTGAGTATCTTTACTTCAAGGTCCAAGGTTGTTATTCAAACATTCTTTCAGAAAGGGTGCGACGGTACAACCGTCATTATCCGATCTTTAGAATCTTATAACCAACCTTCACTCATTGTATTAAGATGTTTGACGAACAACCGCCATCTGAACGTGTATGTAAAATCTCTAGTCCTACCTTCAAGCACTAGTGCTAAATGCCTCTATTTGCGGAAGTGGAGTAAATGCACTTCACTCTTTATCCACAAATACATAAGCATCTTCCAGGTAGACTTCTCGGTATTACATAATAATGTAAACCGTTATTTTGCAACTAAAATCTTAATTGAGTTAAGCAGTGCATTGTAGCATATCAATAACTATACAAGACAATCTATGGTTTATCCTTTCAGTGAAATCATTTCGCTCGGAGGTAGGCCAAGCATTAGTGCCAAAACCATGCCTTAGCCTATATCTGAGCATGGAATACTCGTTTCTCTGGTAATATCAGTGATTCCTCCAAATATTTAGACAAACTATCGGCATTTTGAGTAGTCATTAGACAAAATGTCTATTACTCAAAAGCTCCCACTAGCTTGTATCCTTCATAAGGCCCCGAAGGTCAATATGAACAAGCTATGATACTTCTTTAGCTCCATTACCATTTCCCAATTGAAAGGTTACCTAGTCATTTTTCCTTTGAGATAGTTCTTAGAGTGGAGATAGGAATCACCCTTAGCCAGTCTTCAGATCTTATCTCTAGGATATATGCTCTAATTAATAGATTCTGAAGAATCGATTATCTAAATACGGAAACCATTTGTCTTAATAGTTTGTGGTGTGTTACATATACCTTTTCAGCATTACTTAGTGGTTCTGACTTTATCAGACAAAAGTCCGAGTCTCAGAATCGTATACAAATATCATATTCACTTTCTTTAAGGCAACTATATTATCGATGTGAAAGTGAATCTATTTGTTCTAACGAATCTGAAAACAGATATTATATTTCTTTGATATTCAAGGATTAAAATCCAAAATTTATTTCCTTATATCACTCTCACTTTCTTAGCTAAAATAACTGCCCGTTGTATACTCTTTATCATGAATGCCCAGCTACCTTGTTCTAACAAAAGAACTTTAGCTTTTGAGTCAAATTACTCGATTAAGAAAGTCTATAAGGATTCATAGGTTAGTGATCCAAAATCACTTTCCTTATCCTTTCCTTTCTTTGATCAATATTTCGGTTTAGCCTTTAACTTATTTAGTTTAGACGACTTATACTTGTAGACATTTACCTTCCCATTCTTGGCTTTCTTTAAAGGAAATGTCCGTGAACTAGCAGTTCATTTGAGTAGACACTACTCATGAACTATGGGATGTCTAGTGAGATTGATACCAAATCATTCTCGTCATCTTTGAACTAATTTTAATTTGTCTCCCGTGTAATACGAGTGACTGCAGTGACATACTTATCAATGTCACTTTAGGTTTGTAGGCTCAAGAGGAACATCCTCTTCCGAAAAATTAATTTGCATTCTCGATTTATGAGTTCAACGTTCTTGTTACTTTTCCACTTTTACGAAGTCGTTATTAACTTATTAGTCAATATAATATGTTTAGCAGTTTAGATACCTTGAGATGATATGTAGTTGCAATAATAAATTATGATAGAAATGTAAATCAAATCATACACCACAACAAATAATTATTTTAGGAATTATAAACGTGATGTCATGCATGCAGTTTATCCTACCATTCCAAGGATTTAATCTCACACCTCAGTGCCGCCGACGGGTAAGTCAAAGAGGTGATGATTAAATTGAGACAATCTCTCTCAACAATTATTTGAGAATTAGACATCCCGATTTAATTGTTGATTACCTTCCCTTTTTAGCCAAGATATTTCCAAAAATACCCTTTAGAGTGTGACCTACTATTTCAGATTTTTAAGTAGACCCCGAGAATGCCGCCGAAGGGTAGGTCAGTGACCCGACGAGTACTCAAAATCCTATCCTTTCGGAAACGAAGCCTTGAATTTTGATAGCGGTGAAGGCCATCTGAAGGGGGCCGAAATCAAAGCGGCACGAGGCGTCACCATTCTCTCACGGTGCTTGTGTTAACAGTAGAGGCCGTGGGGCTGGTTGTCACCTTCCCCGCTCCCACTCGTTATTTTGAAATTTTGGTAGTCTCATTAGGATTTTAGAATTATCTAACAATCTAAAAACAATAGATCATGAATTTAATTTAATCCTCCAATTAGTTTATCGGTTCCAAATACCGTCTAACTAGTGTCTATATTCACGATTTTCCAATTTTATGGATTTATAAATTCTTTGTGTAGACGCTACACAATTAAAATTCACCAAGAATTTTATAATCCTAATATATTAGGACTTATGAATTTCCCACTAAATTAAAAAATAATAAATCACAAATTTAAAGCTCTCACTAGTTTATCGGTTCCAAATACCGTCTAACTAGTGACACTATATTCATGATTTTCCAATTTGTCGATTATTTAGAAATTTTTTGTGTAGTCACAACACAACAAAAATTCACCAAAGAATTTAAAAGTCCTAATTTTATCATGATAAAAATTTAGAATCTCAGAATTTTCCAATAATCGAAAACAATAAATCATGAAAAGCAATCACCAACTTATCGGTTTCAAATACCGTCTAGTTGATATCCAATTTTGCATGATTTTCCAATTTTTGATTATCCAAATTCTAATTTATGTAGTCACTACATAAATAAAACCCTGAAAGATTAATAATCCCAAATTAAGTTTATCATGTGAATTTTATATCCCGATAAAATTCCGTTTCCTTTAATTAATTTAATTTATTTTTAATCTAAATTAATTATCGTGTTCATACATGTCTAATTAACGTCAATATTAATTTTCTACAAGTATGCATATGCTAGGAGTGGAATTCATGAATATGATCCATGACATGATTATATCACATAAATAATCATACAAGAAAATAAATGCGAAATTAAACCACTGAGATGGACCGTTGGTATCCCCGTATCTAATCTATAAAATTAAATAAGTAAACCCTTCGTTCATAAAATTTCTAATCTTTAATGAACTTCCGCCGCTGCTTGGTATATAATTTTCTGGTCCAGATCTTCAAAAAAAGCCCTTCTAGCTGAGTTGGTTGAAGCTCATTCTTCCTTCATCACAACCCGAGTTCGACTCCCTGCTCTTCCTTTTTTATTTTAATTTTTTTTCGTTCGTTTTTTTTATCGTTTTAAATTTTAAATTTTTTTTGGTCGTTTTTAATTATAATTTTGTTTCGTTCGTTTTTTTGATCGTTTTTAATTTTAAATTTTTTTTGGTCGTTTTTAATTATAAATTTTTTTTTCGAACAAAAAAAATTCGAACAGGGAAAAAATGCAAAAAATATCTAGAATTTGATCCGGCAAAAGGGATTCAAACTCAGGACTGCACACAATTAAACCTATGACTTGACCACTATGCTACAGCTTTTACTCTTCATAGTATTCGTCCGATTTATTTAAATAGGCCTCGGCCGAATAAAATTAAATGCAGAAAATTCAAATTGCAAAAATAAATTACATGATGTCCTATACCCAAAAAACCGGGTTTACAATAGATCTAACGGTAAACAGGTACCAACACCAATCCATTCGTCAACCAAAACATTCAATCGCATAAAAAAAATTAAAAGATGCAATTTTATTATATTCAACTCCTTATTAATTAATTATGCAATCAAGATCGCAAATTCGCTTCAACCTCTCTCCGATACCACATGCTGGGTATACAGAAACCCGAATCCGGATCCGATCCATAATTGGATCGTCAGATCTGATTCACAGCACCGATCAAGACGCTCGATCATGCACAACGGAAGCTACGAATAAATTCGCATGCGATTTTATCACGATTTGATTCACACAAATAATTAATATAACTACGAGAATGTTGAAGATTTACCTTATTTAAGAGGAATAGTAAATCGACAGATGGAGAAGCCGCAGTCTTCCGGATTGTATCTCCTAGCGACGACTGGTGGACGTCAATCATCGCCGCAAAACCTCCTCGAATATGCCAAAGAAAAACCCTAGGTTTTTTCTTCTCTTAATAACTAGAACAAGAAACTAAATTTTCTCTTCTATTTGGGGATAAGTGGCGCAAATTATGAATGTATATTGTGTTGGGAAGAACTCTCTTTATATAGGAAAATAACTTGTCAAGAGAGAGTTATCATTTTCACACCAAATTACCTATTCCTATAAGGAAAAGATATTTGCAATAAGATAAGAGATAATCTCAATAAATGAGATAATGATTATAAAATCAATCTCTTATTTTTCCATTAATTATCTAACAAATAAATAATTAATTACACATGTGACATAATCTAGGAAAATTAATTCTCCTAATTTTCTCACTATGTGTGGCGCAATTATTGATCTAAAATGGCGTTGATAATCTAGGTCTATTTTGTGCTTGGAGAAACTCTCTTTTTAATAGCAAAATAACTAATAATTTGAGAGTTTATCTTTTACACACAAATTTATCTTTTCCTTTTAGGAAAATAAAAACATTTATCCATTAGGAAAACGAATTTCCTATTTATCCAATAAGAAAAATAATTTCTTATTTATAATTATTTAATAATTACATTATCCACATTATAATTAATTAAGAGAAAATTTCTTTTCCCAAAATCAAAAAAATATGGCGCCATTTTTTATGCCATTTGGGATAATAGAAAATGTCTTTTCTATATTACATATTATTTACCAAATAAATAATATTCGCATATTCATTAAATAGACCAACTATTTAATTTATTCTCGAGGTTCCATAAAAGGAGAAAACACTCACGTGTTAGGAGCCAACATTGGGACCATGGACCTATAACCAGTAGCTACAATAAAATGAATAAAATATTTATCGTACAAAATATTTTTACTCAACTTATTAATTCCGGAATTACGCCACCATAAATCCGAAACTGAATTTTATCGATTATAGATATAACTTATTCTCAAAATGTCGAGTCGATAAGTGTCCATTGATATAATCATTACATATAAACTAACCCTCTATAGACTATCCGTAAAGAAGCGGGATTATTTCCGTAAACCTTCTTCAATACATCTCATCCTTATTTACCATCAACCCACTAGTGATCAATTAGTTCATAACCATTACGAACTCCCGGGATCGATCAGTTTCTAGGAGTAACAAATAAGATGATTGTCTTTCTACTTCCCACAGGAAGGAATGGATTCCATATCTGTGAGACACACACTCCTCACTCATCCCAGAATAGTGCCAACGTGAAAGTGATTCGGACCGCGCCTCTTAGCGATCCTTAACGAACACATCAAACCCTATCCCGAAACAAGTAGGAGTCTGTAATCACTTCAGGATTAAGGTTAATCCATAAATGATCATCTTTTGAATTAATAAGATTTCTCAATCACGGAATTATATGAGAAATGCAGATTAAATCGGTCCAGTCCTATATGACTACATCATATATAAATGCCCTACTAAGATAACCAATATCGACGGTCCGGATAAGATGGTCACACCATAAAGTGTTCTGAGCGCATTAATGGTTTAATCAATAGACCCCATGCTTTGATTAAGTTCACCACGGACTAACATTTCAAGTGTATCACCATAAACTTAATCATCATGTGTGACACACACTAAGTTATATGGCTACATATGATACGACTTGGGGTTTTCAGCAGTGTATTACATATAAGCACAAAACAAATAATCAGATGAGAATAATTCTGTCATTTATTAATTCTAAAAACAATTACAGAAATTGTCTTTCGGGCGCTACTTCCAACAATTATGTTATGAACCCCGAGCACAATAATTGCTTTGCCAAACCTTGATCCATTGTCGGATTACGAGTGATCAACCCCGAGCACAGTAATCGCCTTGACCGAACCTCGATCCATTATCGGATGACGAGTTATCAACCCTGAGCATAGTAATCGCCTTAACTAAACCTCGATCAACATTAAATCTAATGTTGGATCATAAGCTGAATCGAGTTTTCTATGACTTATTCACCTTCAATTCGTAAAAAGTTTAATTCGATTTTTTTTTTGAGTTTGAGCTCAAATCGAGCTACTTGATTATTTTTTGCATATACAAAGCATTCCACCCTAAACCCCAACTCAAAATTCATCTTCGTAAGAAAACTCCAAACTCCATGGTGTCGGCTTCTATTCTCAACCCTATTCCATTGGCTACCATTATTGCCAAAGCAATTTTTGATATTTCCAAAGCAAAAATAGTGTGTTGAACAAATGATGCATGTGTAATATGTCTTGGTTATACCGATTCTAGCCTTGGCAATACCAATGGCCTAAGTCCCTTGGGCTTCCACACATCGAGCTTGAATTAGATTACTGATTGCGCTTCGCCCTCCGCCACTCTATAGCTCTTGTCCTCCGGCTCTCCGATGCGTGCTCCGGCTCTCCCATGCATGCTCCGGCTCTTGTATCACCGATGCGCATCGCTGAATCAAGTTTATTCTTGCGTTGGTCGTTTTATTAGTTCACTATGAAGGAACTTTCCAAAGCTCATTTTTTGTGTCATATTGCTTAGCTTGGTTCTATCAAAATATGACATAAGCCACCTCACCCGACTATCAATATCAATTTTCATTGGTGGTTCCGGATGATTGGACGGTATAGGGCTTTCACTTCGTATCTCCAATTCATACAACAGAGAATCAATTGTCAGATCCTCTATTACTTTCTTTTACAATTCATCATATAAAGTAGATTTTAGAACAAGTGTTGTTGTCATGTTTTCTTCGTCATCTCCCACTGATTTCCTTGTACAAAATCCTCTATCATACTTTTGAAATTCAACAAAATTACAGATATGTATCCACATTGCATCTGCATCCGAATTAGCCATTAACAATATCCTCTTCCAATAGCATATTTTAAAGTCAAAAATTCAACTGAAAAACTACAACAAATTGATGTTGTCAAAGAGAATCAAAGATCAAACAACATGAATCCTGATCATTTATTGAGAATAATTGGATCAAAATGAAAAGCAGCATATCCTAAAGTGAAAAAAATGAATAGCAGGGGAAAAAGATTTAACCGATGAATTCAAGGACACATTACATGTGGCTAAAAATCCACAATTCTCATGCATTCAAAATCCTAAATCGCATTTGTAACGCCCCCAGACCCCGGGTCTGGTAGAGTCAAATGAGTCATAAATTTTCCGGTCAACTTCTTAGACCGCCGTCCTCGCATTGTCTAAAAGGGCTAACCAGAGTTGACAAGACCTTTATGTCTCACACTTATATGGGGTGAGCATTCTACTACTTTACCAATATGGGACTATACATTCCCCCCTATAAGGGACTAGCGTCCTCGCCAGGACAGCCAAGACTTGTCCCAGTAGACTTGTCCCATTTTCGTCCCTACCAGAGGTAACTAGAGACCATCCTTAAACCGTCTCTAACTAGGGGTGCACATGGTCCGGTTTTCCGGTTTTTCCGGTTTTTCACTTTCAAAACCAAACTATTTTTTACGGTTTTCAAATTCACAAACCAAAACCGAACCATAATAAAACCATTTTATTCGGTCCGATTTGGATCGGATTGGTTCCGGTTTTTCTTGGTTTTTTGTCTTCTCCATTCTATATATATATATATATATATATATATATATATATATATATATATATATATATGCGTGTGTGTGTGTGTGTGTGTGTGAGTGTGTGGTGTATATACATACATACAATATGATATTGTCAATTGTCATACTTTCCACTTTGGCTGATCATATAAAGCCATGTAAACTATTTTGTTTCATCTTCTCATAGGTCCTATTAGGTTTGGGCCAAAACCTACGTGTGTGAGTGAGGTAGTTGATTGAAGTATTAATAGATAATGGTCTGAGATATTACTTATTTACATTTGTGATAGTTAAGTGGATTTTATTTGCACCACACCTAATCTACTCGTGCATCACTCTACCTGTGCACTATAGTAGAACCGATTTTTTGTGTAAGCATTGTGATAACCGACTTTGATTAAAGGCCCCCATAATCAATAGTGATATATATAAATATATAGACATATACATACATATATACAAACACAAACACACACATATACATACATACACACATGTAAATATTAAAACACACGGACACACACACATGTTGGATAAATTTGAATAAAAAATTAATAATGGAGGGAAAATCCGAATGGACATGTGACAAATGAGTTGCATTGGTTCGGTGAAAGGTTGCAACCAAATTAGGGTTGCACCTGTTCGGTTGAATTATTTTGAAAAGATGCAACCGATAGTAAATAGCCTCCATTTCTGCCTATAAAATCCCTGCATTACTGAATGAAAATTTTAGACAGATTTTTGTACAGACTACATACCAAAATTCTGCACAAATAAAAAGCCAATTTTCTGCATAAACACTTGTGCATAGTCAGAGATATTCAAGGCCGAATCAGTTGGCCGTCTTCTTCACATCTAAGTGCAAGACTAGAAGAAGGAATGACTGTTGTATCTTGGGAGACGATTGCCATTACCGTGTGCACATAATCGAGGCAAAAATGTCTTAAGGACAGAGTGTTACACTCGCCTCAGTCAATAAGTTTTCTGTCCTATTTTTGCTTTAATTACGTGTTAAACTACATGCTAGATGATTAATTTTCCAACAATCTTAAGACGTTTTTGCATTGTTTGTTTAGATGATTGCTTGCTGTTGATATCACATGATTTCTGTCTTAGAATTAAATTAAGGAATACACAATTTTTTTTATTATTCTGGTCGGAATGCCATGTTGTCAAAACATCTTGCCGGCCTGCCATTTACTCTGCCTGCAAATTAGATAGATACTGGACACTAGTGAGTAAATTTTGGGCTTACCATGTTCCTCAACTTTTGATTGGTGAAATTTTGTTGCAGTGAAAAGTTTGAGTCACTGGCGTCGTGACTGTTTGAGTTTGTTTAAAGAAGAAGAAAACAATATATAAATAAGCAGAACAGATGTAATGGAAATGCCTTAAGTGAAAAAGATGCATCGGTTCATTTTTCTTAGCCTGCAAATATGTGATCACAAGTTTCATAGGAAGTTAGGAACAACAAATGTAAGGTTTTATCCTTTTATAAGACAATATTATTGTTAAACATATTGATTTATGGCGTGTTCTGGAAAATGGAAAAAATATATATATATATATATATATATGCAAAGGGTTGATTTTTGAATACCGAATGTGTCAGACATTGGTGTTCTACATTTAGTAAGAAAAAATAAAAATAAAAATTAAAGAACAAAATTAATCCTTTGGATTTTCTCAAGAAACTAAACGTGAGAAGTTGTATATGTAAGCGAATCATTGTGTTGTTTTGCAAAAGGGGCACTTTAATAGAATTGTTTTACGAGGTTCTAAATGCTTGAAAAGTTCTATTTTATTTAACTTCCGTAACCAACATACACCGGAGAAGATATCCTTTGTTTTGTATATTAATTTGGTGAATCTTGCAGGGAGCAACTTTGATCGACCATTGATTAAGTTGATTTTGTACTTAGATATGAAACATAATACGTCTGTGTTAGGTTGTGTCGTTTGAAACAATGATTCGAGGGATGCATTTGACATATATTTAATTTAGGGGTCGTTCTACTGTAGAGACTCTCTAGTAGGGAACTGTCTACGTGGCAGGATCTGGACCACACAGTTTCCCGAGGTGGAATACACAGTGCCCTGTGTGTAAAAATTGTATGGTGGGATCTTCTTGGCGTAGACTGATTCCCAAGAGGAGTCCTTATGATAGAATTTTCCTTAATTTAGAATAATTTTATTTCATTACTACTGCTGCTATCATGAATGTGTGCAAAGGTAATGATGGTACTTGCTGTTGACATCTGATCATATGTTGGGCATTCAATTTTAACTTTGCGCTTTGTCGTTATATATGTGAAAATATTTCTCAATTCTTGCTTCCGAGTATTTGATTGAATGATTATGTACATGAAGATGTCTATAACAGTAAGTGTACGTGTGTTCTTTGATAAAATGAAAGGAATGGTTGTGTCTCAATTAAAAGGAGTTATGTGACTTCTAGCATGCATATTTTCTATTTTGAGAAATTTTTTATTATAGACATGACTGTTAATGAAGAGACATATATTATATGAAGAGTTATGATAATGAATCACTTTATTGGCTGTGCTTTTATTAAATAATGTGTATATATATATTTTATAACTTGTAAGGTTCATTTTATTGGTCTAACTCTTCTTTATTGGTACTTGATAAAAGAGGTATTGATTCAATTTGGTGTACTTATTCAACGTGTAAAGTTTGTGCCAAGTGTGGTACTACAGGTTGGAGTACTTGTGAAATTTGATGTGTTTATCTTCTATCACTAAACAGAACACCGAGGTGAATCTAAATAAGATTGTGTCTGTTGTGACACATGTGTACGTGCCGGTTGTGGCACTGTATGTTGCACCCGTGACAGGTTAATCTCATCATGTTGTGCAACGGCAATGTCTTTTATATTTATCAGAATGAAGGTGAGAAAACATAGCAAACGGATTTAATGTTTCCGTGGTAATCTTGGTGGTGGATATGATTTATTGTTTCATGAGTCTTGCTGAGGCGCCGGCATCATTCATCAAACAACTACATCATACATACCTTAGTCAAACGGTATTGCTGAACGCAAGTACCAAACTCTTAAAGATATGATGAATGCTATGTTGATAAGTTCGGGTTTACCTTAGAACTTGTGGGGGAAGTTATCCTCTTAGTGAACTTCATTCTGAGTAAGATCCCTTCTAAGAAGAAGAATGAAACCATGTATGAACTGTGGAAAGGCCCCAAGCCTAGCTACAAATTCATAGAAGTGTGGGGGTGTATGGTTAAGGTTGAGGTACCTAAACCAAAGCAAGTGAAGATAAGACATAAAACAATTAAGTGTGTAGTAGTGCTTATTGGCTTCTGGTGCACAAATCAGACATTCCTGATGCATATTAAAATGTGAACATTGATTAAAGGAATGTTGTATTTATTGAGGAGATATTTCCTTGTAAAGACAAGGAGAAAGAAGGTTCAAGTTCAATCTATAGCCTTTGACCGGATGTTAAGGTATTTGAAGTTTACAATGAACCCCGGGATACAGTATACAAGATATCCAGCAGTATTGAAAGGATATTGTGATGCAAACTGGATATCTAACTGTAAGGATTCTGAAGAGAGTTTGAGAATGTGATAAACACAAGAGTAAACTTCAACTTAGTTTATTCATTGAGTAAAAAGATGTATAAATAGATACAATTGAGATAGAGAGACTAGCTAGCTAGGGCGGCCACTTGAGTATGTAGATGTGGGCGGCAAGCATGCAAAAGTAAAAAGTAAAAGCTATGTCTATGACATAAAGTAAACTAGAGTTTGACATATTAATTGTTTATATGAATCACAATTAATATGTCTTTTACAAACAATTAATATGTCTTTTACAATTAAATAAGGTGTACAAAATAATATGCACGAAATCCCGAGGCTCGGCGAGTCCGCGAGCACCGTCGGCGGACTCGGTATTCGAGTAATATTTCCACACCCCCCCCTCAAACTCGGGTTTGTATATGTTGATGCGGCCAAGTTTGCTACTTAGTCCGCCGAACGTAAGAGAAGAGGTGGAATAGCCTTGGTAAGAATATCGCATTCGATCCGCCGAGGGAACATACTCGGAGTTGAATAATCTTGGCATCAATCTTCTCCTTCGAAAGTGTCGTCAATGTCCACATGCTTGGTTTTATCATGATGGATGGATCCGTCGCCATGCATAAGGTCGAATTATTATCACAACAGAGTGTGATAGGTTGCCGATACGGTTCTTGAAGTTCGGTCGCCCGCACTTTTTAGCCATAGAGCTTCACAAATGCCAAGTACAAGTGCCCTTAGTTCGGCTTGAAAGATCGCTTCTTGACACATTAGGTTGTTTCTTGCTCCTCCAAGTAACCAGGTTCCCCCATATATATGAGCAATAGCCTGTGGTAGACCTCCTGTCAATGTGACATCCAGCCCAATCAGCATCAGTGTAGACCTTGATTGATCTATCGGTAGACTTGGTGAAGTGCGAGGCCTTGGCCGGGGAGTGGATTTTAAATACCTCAGTATCCTATTCACTGCATCCCAATGTTGCTCAGTAGGGCAATGCATGAATTGACTGACCAGACTGACCCCATATGCAATATCAGGTCTTGTGTGAGAAAGGTATATGAGTTTGCCTACAAGCCTTTGATATTGTTCTTTCCTGACAGCAATGTCACCATGCAGTAGGGTATGACTGGGGTCTACTGGAGATACAGCAGGTTTGCATCCCATCATGCCAGTTTCCTTCAGTAGGTCCAGGACATACTTCCTTTGGGAGACTGAAATGCCATTGGTGTTTCTAGCTACTTCCATACCAAGAAAGTACTTGAGGTAGCCCAGATCTTTAACTTGGAACACCTTTGCCAGTAGAGTCTTCAAGTTCGGATCTCGGTAGAGTCATCTCCAAGAAGGATGATATCATCCACATATACAATTAGAATGGACCTCCTCCGGTTGGTTGTCTTGACAAACATGGTGTGATCGAGTTGCATTGATGATATCCGGCGGCTTTAACCACGGTAGTGAGTTTTCCAAACCATGCCCTTGGTGATTGCTTCGAGCCATATAGAGATTTCCTCGCTTGCACACCTTGCCTTGAGTATGAGGATTGATAAAACCAGGGGGTACAGTCATATAAACCTCCTCGGTGAGGTCCCCATTTAGAAAGGCATTTTTGATGTCCAATTGGTGAAGAGGCTACCAAGTTGGACAACTAGGGAAATCGACTCGACGAAGGTGTTGAGCTTTGCCACTGGTGCAAAAGTTTCCTTATAATCAATGCCATAAGTTTGAGTGAATCCCCTTGCTACCAATCTGGCTTTATACTTGTCAATTTTACCATCAGCATTGTATTTGATAGTGAATAACCATCTGCAGCTAACTGGTTTTTTGCCTTTGGGAAGAGTTGTGAGGTCCCAAGTATGATTATCCAGGAGAGCAGTCATCTCAGTTTTAACAGCAGCCTTCCACTTATCATTTTGAAGGGCCTCCTGAATATTTCTAGGGATAGAGTGAGAGTCCAGGTCCTGTGTAAACATGGCAAAGACAGGAGACAACTGATCATAAGATAAATAAGTATGAATAGAATGATCAGTGCATGATCTTTTCCCTTTCCTTAGAGCAATAGGTCTGTCATCTACTTCAGGAGACTGCTGAGAGTCGGTAAGCTGAGGTCCAGCAGACTCGGTTCGCAGGTTGCCGAGGTTCCGATTCGGCGAGGCTCGGGTCGCAGGTTCCCCGAGGCTCGGTGGGGCCGATGAGTATCGTAGACTGCGGGTCGCCAGGCCGCCGAGGGTCGTAATGTGGGCATCTGGCTGCTGAAGGTTATGAGTCTGTTGAGGATAAATGGTTTGATGAGGGAACGGACTTAGTTCAATCTCAATTAGGTTTCCATCAGTGACTGGCTCAGTAGGTTTGCTGTAATAAGGAGTTTTTTCAAAGAATTTTACATCCATAGAATTGTAAAATTTCTTTTCAGTAGTAGAGTAACACTTGTAACCTTTCTCGTTTCGTGCATATCCAAGGAAAATGCACTTATGAGCTTTAGGATCAAGTTTACTTCGTGTTGAGCATGAATATAAACAAACACAAGTACAACCAAAGATCTTTGGAGGCAATTGGGTAATAAGATGAGAGCGAGGAGTGTGTGGTCGGCGGGGTTTGGAGAGGAGTTTTGAAACCTAACACTCGCTGGGAAGTCTGTTGATTAAATATGTTGCAGTCAATATAGCTTCACTCCACATGTATTTAGGAACATGTGTAGTGAACATGATTGATCTGGCCATTTCCAGCAGATGCCTGTTCTTTCTTTCAGCAACCCCATTCTGTTGAGGTGTTTCCACACAACTACTGATATGAACAATTCCTCTGTTTGTCAAGAAGTTACTGAGGTTAGACTCATAGTATTCCAGAGCATTATCAGTCTTTAAGATCTTGATCTTAGTATTAAATTGGGTGGAGACCATGTGATAAAATTCTTGGAAGATAGGTCCAACTTCAGATTTGTCTTTCATTAAGAAAAGCCAAGTGTTTCTGGTATGATCATCAATGAAGGTTACAAACCACCTTTTTCCTGTTATACTTTTCACTCTTGAGGGTCCCCATACATCACTGTGAATTAGGGTGAAAGGGGAAGAGGGTAGGTGAGGTAATTTAGCATACACAGATTTGGTGAGTTTAGCAAATTGACAAATATCACATTGAAGATCATTAAGATTACATCCTTTAAACAATTCAGGGATTAAAGACTTTAAATAACCAAAACTTGGATGTCCTAGTCTATAATGCCATAACATGATATTGTCTAGGTTCAGAGTGCAGGCTGCTGAGGCAGATTCTGTCTTCAGTCTTCTGTCTTCAGCAGGTTGATCACAAACAGTCCTGAGCAAGGTTTAGCTTGTCCAATCACTTCCTGTGAAGAAAGATCCTGGAATGTGCACTGATTCTTATTAAAAACAATAGTCCAATTCAGATCTTTAGTGAGTTTACTGACAGATATAAGGTTACAGTCTAACTTTGGAACAAACAAGACATTCTGTAGATATATCCGATTAGTAAGTTTAACCTTCCCAACACCTTTTGCATAAGAAACAGAACCATCGCTAGTCTTAATTCGTGAATGCGGTTGCATGGCATATATTGGGTAATAAGGTTTTTATTACCGGTCATATGGGAAGAAGCCCCGAGTCAACAATCCAAGTCTCATTACTAAGATGTGAGTAAAATATACCTGTTTTAGCATGAGTGGCCATTTCAGTAGGGGAGCTACCTTCCTGATGCTGAGCAATAAAGGCTTTAAAGGCAGCAAACTGAGCATTCAGCTTACTGTCATTCTCCTCTTCACTGACAAGTCTGCCTTGATTTTCCCTGGTTGGTTTTGAGGTTTTAGAGGGGTTAGGCTTGCCATGTAGCTTCCAGCAATTGTCCTTGGTGTGATTTGTGCGTTTGCAGTGATCACAGAACAGCTTTCCAGTTTTATCAGCAGGCTTCCTGTAAGTCTCATTAACCTTCAGTAGGGCAGTACCTTCAGTAGGGTTGTCAGCAGGGGTGTTTAGCGAAGATTACTTTCCTCCTCGCTTTCCTCATGTTTGACCTCAGCAAACATGGATTTGAGATTTGGAAGAGGTTTAGTAGCAAGAATTCTACCTCTGACATCATCAAGAGTAGGATTCAGTCCAGTAAGGAATTTGAATACTCTCATTTTCTCGATAATGTCTTTAAAGAGAGCAGTATCTTTAACATCATTCCAGGGGTGAGTTTCCAACATATCTAGGTGTTGCCATGCCTTAGATAGTTGATTAAAGTATTGAGTTACAGACATATCCCCTTGTCTGCAATTTTGAATCTGAGCTTCGAGTTCATAGACTTCAGATGTATTGTCCTTTTTTGAGTAAAGGTCTCTGGCATTGTCCCAGATTTCCTTAACACTGTCATACATCATGAAGTTCTCATCGATCTCTTTTGTCATAGACCTCGTGAGGATGGTCATGACTTGGTTATTTTTCGTGTCCCATGCTTCAAACTTGGGGTCGGTTTCAAAGCGAGGGCGAGTGTTTGGAACCGGACGGATATCCCATCTTGCCCGGCCGGAGATATACATTTTCATAGACCTTGACCATAGCAAGTAATTGTTACCATCAAGTTTATGATTTGTAAAAGAAGAGTGTTCGATTATCCCGTCCGCCGAGGCACTGTGAGTCTACCGAAGGAGATGAAACTTCGAGATAATGTTGACATTTTTTTGAAAAAGAACTGAGTTTTGCAGCGGATTTTAGAACTCAGTAAGGCTCCGATACCATGAAGAGAATTTGAGAATGTGATAAACACAAGAGTAAACTTCAACTTAGTTTATTCATTGAGTAAAAAGATGTATAAATAGATACAATTGAGATAGAGAGACTAGCTAGCTAGGGCGGCCACTTGAGTATGTAGATGTGGGCGGCAAGCATGCAAAAGTAAAAAGTAAAAGCTATGTCTATGACATAAAGTAAACTAGAGTTTGACATATTAATTGTTTATATGAATCACAATTAATATGTCTTTTACAAACAATTAATATGTCTTTTACAATTAAATAAGGTGTACAAAATAATATGCACGAAATCCTGAGGCTCAGCAGAGTCGTCGAGCACCCCGTCGGCGACTCGGTATTCTGAGTAATATTTCCACAGATTCAAAATCCACTAGTTGATATGTATTCACTATTGGTGGTGGTGTAGTGTCCTGGAAGTCCACGAGACAGAAATGCATAGCTCATTTCACGATGAAATCTGAGTTTATAGCATTGGATTAGCGTGGAGAAGAAGCTGAATGGCTTAGAAATATCATTGAAGACATTCCATGTTGGCCTAAGTAGTGGCTGCTATTAGCATACTCTGTGATAATCAGTGGCTATAGGAAGGGCACCAAGTTGTACGTATAATGGCAAGCCTAGATATTTACTTCGTAGACGCAATGCCATTAAATAATTGATCTCTAATGGTTTGATTTCCTCGATTGTATAAAGTCAAAGGATAATCTTGCGGATCCGCTTATAAAAAGGTTTAGCTAGAGATCGGGTGTCAATTTTTGACAAACGGGATGCGACTTAAGCCTATTACGCATGTTCCCTTATAATGGCAACCCAACCATAGTGACTGGAGATCCCAATATCATGGTTCAAAAGGGACAAATAATTTATGAGGGACATTTAGCACTTACCCATTCTGTTAAAAACAAAAGTGCTTTCTGTGATTTTGTTAGGTTAAGCATTAAGCTTTTAATGATTCCTATATATTGGTTAGCCAGGTGGGGTATTGCAGAGTACTCTTTATAGGAGGTCACCTATGTAAGTGGAAGTGAGGCTGCTTCTGTGAGAATTTGAGGGCTGAATTCTCTAACATACTTTCTAAAACCAAGGTGTTCTAGGGCCAAAATGGACACAACCATGAGAACTTCGAGAAGGCCAGTGGGTCTATTGTGTTGATATCATTGTCTAGGCATGCACCAAAGCCTGAGCAGTTCAAGACCTAGTTCACTGCTTAGCCGAGTATGTCCGATGATATTCTACTAGGGAAGGTTCAAGGCAGCAAACCACCTCGCCCGATGCAATAGAACTCCGTTTGATATCTCTTCAGAGTCTGCATTGCACTTGCATTAATTTTCATTCATGTGGGGGATTGTTGGATAAATTTGAATAAAAAATTAATAATAGAGGGAAAATCCGAATGGACATGTGACAAATGAGTTGCATCGGTTCGGTGAAAGGTTGCAACCAAATTAGGGTTGCACCTGTTCGGTTGAATCATTTTGAAAGGATGCAATCGATAGTGAATTGTCTCCATTTCTGCCTTTAAAATCCCTGCATTACTGAATAAAAATTTTAGACGGATTTTTGCACAGACTACATACCAAAATTCTGCACAAATAAAAAGCCAATTTTCTGCATAAACACTTGTGCATAGTCAGAGATATTCAAGGCCGAATCAGTTCGCCGTCTTCTTCACATCTACATGCAAGACTAGAAGAAGGAATGACTATTGTATCTTGGGAGACGATTGCCATTACAGTGTGCATATAATCGGGGTAAAAACGTCTTAAGGACAGAGTGCTACACTCGCCTCAGTCAATAAGTTTTCTGTCCTATTTTTGCTTTCGTTTTTGCTTGAATTATGTGTTAAACAGGATGTTAGATGATTAATTTCCCAACACACACACACACACACACACACACACACACACACACACACACACACACACACACACACACACACACATATATATATATATATATATATATATATATATATATATATATATATGTCCGATTTGGTCCGGTTTTTATTATAAAAAACCAAAACCAAATTGTTTTTCACGGTTTGGTTTCTTACTATACAAAAACCAACCAAAAAACTATGGTTTACGTTTTTCCTGTTGGACCGGTTGGTTTGGTTTCCGATTATTTTGCTCACCCCTATCTCTAACGGTGTAGCGCATAGTTTCGTCTGATGGTCAGCTCTGAATACCATTATGTAACGCCCCCAGACCTCGGGTCTGGTAGCGTTAAATGAGTTATAAATGGTCCGGTCAACTGCTTAGACCGCCGTGCTCGCTTGGTCTAAAAGGGCTATCCCGAATTGACAAGACCTTTATGTCTCACACTTATAAGGTGGTAAGAATTCTACAATTTTACCGATGTGGGACTTTACAGCATCCCGAGTCATCTTAGATTCATCATAAATTATCACTAACCAGCGTAATTGCAGCATAAGCAAAAACCCATGCGCTAATAAAAGAAGTGTGTGGTACTTACCAGTCAACCCCCACCCTGTAGACATGTAGTGACTATGAGACGATGGTTTTCCTTGTCGAGCACCAAGGAGGAACAAGAGCGAGGATTGTTCGGCAAGTTCGCAAGTCGATCATACCAATTGGATGCATTTTTCCTCCGACCACTACAACAAAACTGGCTTTTTGAGGCGCGTAAAATAGTCATTTGCGGCGCACATGGTATGCTTCAGAGTTTAAAGCCGCTAAAAGTCGAAAGCCTTTAGCGGCATGCTATAACACGCTGCCTTAATCTTTTGGCAGCTTGTGGAACACGCTGCGGTAAGGTTTTAGCAAACTTTCAAAACATGTTGCGATAAGCATTCAAATGCTCTCAATGAACGCTACAAGAATCATTATTCGCAGCCTTGCAAAACATGTTGCCGTAGTTTTAGCGGCATTCAATAACATGTCGCCGTAATCGTTATTTGCGGTGTTTTTTAACACACGCGTTAAAAGATTATACGAGCATTTTACACATGGTTCATATCATTGCTCTTTTTTCATATTTTAAGAGAAATTAATTTATGCACCACACAAAATAATATATATTACGAGAATACCAAAACTAAATACTTATAGACATTTATATAATGTATAAAAAACCAAGACAAATTCAAGTGCTACAATCATCCCAACACCTAGAACAAAATATGTTGCTAAACAAAATGGTAATGCCTCGTAAATTCACCGTCAATCCAAAAACTCGAAGTACATATATTTCTGTAATCCCTCAAAAAAATTGTCTTCAACTCGAAAAAATGTAACTAATCTAAAGACTAAAGATCAAGATCACCAACACCCTCTATATACAAGTAGTTTAGCTTCCCAATAATAATACTATTATCGCTAACCTTGAGTCTTGTTGGCTCAACCAATTCAGATACTAAAGCATCACCATCATCCAGCTAATGATCCAAAGTAAAACCTCCCTAACCTCCACTAAGCCCTGCTCTCTTGCTTATGTACACCACCTCGTATTCTGACTCATACTCATTTTCCAATACAATTCAGCCATTGACGATGGCAAGAGTTGTTCTCAAAGTCTAGCTGGCAGCCCCTGAATGCATCGCATCATCATTGTCTCAAAATGACACACTGGTCATATAAACATAAAAATAATAACTTATTATATATTGTATTAGAGATGAATTTGCCCCGAACTTACCAACCAAAAGCAATCGTACACATGATATTGAACCTTTGATTTGACAAAGAGAGTTTTTCTCGATTGTACATCACTCGAAACTTCTCAAAGCATCATTGATTGCAACAACTCGTTTTTCATATAATACCGATTTGACTTCTTCTAATGGTCTTGCAAGATAACTATCAGCTCACGAATGTTTAAAATTTAAAATGAGTTAGGATTTTATGCAAACATATAAAACATGGGAAAGAGCTGCATACCTTGCCCATAAAGAGCTGAAATTTGCTTTTTTTCTCAACGTTGGAAGCATAGCAGTCTGTTGTAAACAAAGACATATTTTTCATTACATGCAAGATTTTGTAGTAGCACAAGTTTAGGAAATGGTGATTTGAGATCCTAATGAATCATCAAAAAGAAAGAACAGAGGAACAAAAATTATGGATACAGGAAATACTTCATCGATCCCACCAACTCTATCTTCCGTAGACATCTAGTTATCGACTCTTCCCTGCCTATCTTTTACATTGTTTCTATTTATATGGCTAAGAAATATACAACCTTCAAGTATTTAAGAGGAAAACTTACATCATCGTGGTATGAAGGAACAGCTTACACTCACGTGATGATCGCAGCTCCAATGTAACTTTGTTTTGGTGTAATCTTGCATGGCTATATGAATATACGGGAAGGATAAGATAAAAGTCGTCAATGAACATATATAGATGCAAGAACCGATAATGCGATTTTAAAAAGAAACAAAAAATAACACAATATCTTACCGTAGTTTCATTCCTAGGTTTGGAAAGGCTCAAAATACCCGGATCCTTCCAAACCAAATTACACAATCAAATCACCATTAATGAAACTCTTAACGTTTTTTATTATGAAGTTGTACTGTTGATCTTGAATAGTGCTACACTATAAATCATACTTCTTTCTTTCAAACCAAAAAGCTTCTGCATGATGCAATACTACCAACAAGGTGTCAATACTTCATCCGATCACTAACTCAATCAACATTGTATATGCCTACACGAGGTATCCGGGATGCAACAAAAGCTAGAAGCCATCACTTTAACAAAAGCGATAAAATTGGTAGGCAGAAACTTATCGGATGAAAACTTTAGCAAAGTGATTAAAGCCATGGCTCACAAACATTCTTTTAGTATTCAATTCTATTTTTAAGACAAATTTGAAGATTGCGAGCAATCCAAAGATGCAGTTATCTAATGCATAAACTGACAATAGAGTGAACTAATGCTTCTAACCAAGCTCTGATTAAGGTACTTCTATTTTGTTATATGTTACGATAACTGTCACATTTACACATGAGAATATCCATCCTTACCCAGTTTTGTTACCATCTTTTTTTTTCTATACATAAACCAATCTACATCAATATCAATTATAACTTCACTCAAAAAAAATTGAATTATACATAATTAGCTTTTCTCGCTTGGATTTTATTCATTAGTGGCCGATTCTATGTAATTTTATGTCATTGAGTGTTATCAATAATAGAATTTCAGAACCTTGAACACAGAGATAAAGCCAAGATACCTTGGCTATATTTTTTCTTCATCCATATCAACTACCAATCCGATCTGATCATTCACGTAATCTAGCTATTCAACCAATCTTACGATTTCTTCTTTTCTTAAAGCATTCAATATTACTGTCCCATTAGGTGGAATGGCCTCAGGTTTATCCTACAAGAAGTGCAGGACCACGCATTACTTTGCTTCAAGAAATATTCAAACAACAAAAAGGCAAAAGGAGCAGAGGAGGAAAAGCATTTCATTTTAAGCAAAATAGTACATAACATCCACATCAGCTACTCAACAAAACAACTATAATACTAAATAACATCCAAATTCAATTTTATTTTAAGCTACAAAACCAATATCTTGATTAACAAAATCCAACAGATAAATTGTTAATAAAACAGAAATCTCATGAATAACCTCTATGGAAGAAAACTAAAAGAAAAATACATGTTTATCACATAGAAAGAACTTACGGCATAAAAAATATACCAGAGCAGCATGTTAAGATTTGAGATTTATGCTAAATCGTCCCCTATAAAATAAAAAAAAAAACCTAAAATCGTCAAGAAGAATTAGAGGAAAATCCGAAAAAGGATGAAATAAAAATTAACCTTTTCAACCGAGGCTTGCAGCGGTGGAGGAGAAGGGCGACGTGTAGAGCCGAAGGAGAGCGCGCCAATAAGGTGGAGAAGAAGAATCCAGAGGCTTTGGGTGTGGAAGAAGGATACCGAATGAAAAGACGAGGAGAAGGGCGGAGGAATAGACGTGGGTTTATTTTGTTTTTTTCAATTAAAATGTTAGCGCGTGATTTTTATTTTGACCGGGCAAATTTTTTAATTCGCGCGAAACGAAAACCCAAAAGTATCGATTAAAGCATTTAACAGCATACGTTTATCATGCTGCCATTGTTTTTTAACATTTCCGCGACGCGTTTTGCAGATTGCGTGTTAAACTATTCACTTATCCGCAGCTTAGATTTAATAGCAAGCTGCAAAATATTAAATTAGCAGCGCATTTTAAATGCACACTGCTAATATGACGCTGCCAAAACTCAATTTTCTTGTAGTGCGACGGGATTTTTTTAGGAGTACCACCCATTCTGCTCCTTATTTGTCAATATACCACCCAAGGCAAAAACAAACGATTTTGGTTCGCGATTGACGTGGCCTTTTCTAGTGCTAATACCAGTCCTTAACCGACAGTGTATCGGGTCAAACTGTAGTGCTAGTATGATGAGTCAGAGTGTCGAATCCTCAGGGAACTTGGTAATTCTTCTAAGTGTGGTTAAACACCAAAAAGCTGTTATTAACTCGATCTAAACCGCAATTTTATAACATAGATCACTAATATTCTACTTAACATAAAATAAATGCGTAATTTAAAAGTTATTCTAATATAATATATATAGATATATAAATATATATAGATGTACATAGATTGTAAAATATATATATAAATATAAATATATAGATACCAATATATTTTATAGAACTAGCCAAAGTTTATATAATTGATTTATACGATCTTTTCAGTAGACGGAATGTGCTCGATCTTTCCTTTTATTTTAGGTCCAATTGAGTAAAAAACGGTGCACTCCTGAGGTTAACAATTCCTCCTCACACGAGCGTATGAAATTGTCATATGTCATTGTCATCGTTCATTCTCCACAATCGCCCCATGCTAATCTCGTTAGTCCGAACAGTACCGAGTACAAATCTATCCCGGATAAAAGAGGTTATTCCATTTGTCAGATGGCCGATGTTATTCAAAAGGCTCCGGTTGTCGGGCGGACCGATTTAACTTTCCGGTTTTAGTTTCAATTGAACTCGTTGATTTTAACATTATTACGATCTCGAGCACAATTTTAATAAGATCTATCTTTCCCAAGACAAATCGCCCCCGGGTAGGAAATAGGATTCCGTAGTCACGCTTTCGCACGGACAATTTTACCCTCCGGTTTTTCTATCTTTTATCTCATATCCTAACTTTCCGATCAGTTCATCGTTAGGTTATATGGTGCGATTCATCTTGGTTAATTACGTGAATCCGAATATTATCAATACGTTACGAATAGAAAAAGATTCAATTAACTCAATTTTAGTCAATTTTACTTAGACAGCATTCCTTTACCGAAAAGATCGAAATAAAACGATTACATAACTTTGGCTAGTTATCAGATTTAGCCTAAAAACATTATAACAACGAAAAGATAAAAACGAACATAACAAACATAAATACTTAAGAAGTTTTACCCGATTACAACTGTTGAATCAGAAGCTGTATTTTTCCGGATATTACAACGACTTCAACAACACTGATCTTCTGATAATTTCTCGAGCATTATAACGATACTACTTTATTTATGGCATAAGGCCTATATACATACATACTACTACTACGAAAAGAGGTTAAGAAAATATATATTGGTCTCCCTATATGCCTGCAAAGCTGCTCTATTTATAGCAAAGTTTTCCAAGCCGGATCGATCCGAGAAAGGGCCGGATCGATCCGGGAATAAAAAATCTTATCCTAGGATTATTCTCTGCAGGACCACATGCTGGATAATCATTATGTTCCCTCGGATCGATCCGAGGTAAATCCGGATTGATCCGGGTATCTTTTTATTCCATAACCTGATCTGAAACTTGATAAAATCATAACTTGAGCTCTGGATCTCCAAATGACATAATTCAAGAAGCGTTTGAAAGCTCTTGAAAAGATCTATAACTTCCATGAAGGACTCTTCTTCAGAAAATGCCTTTTTGATGGGCCATTTGTTCGTCGAAAATATAATTCGATAATGGTGTCACGAACCATTGATCTACTTGAACTTTAAATCTCGTGGCACTTCCTTACTTCCTTCAGAAGATACGATTTTTCTTCAAAAAGTGTCGTCACTCGGGGTCTTGGTTTACATAAGATCTGCAAATAAAATACCAAAAATACCCACGTAAATCTGACACGACATTCCGGTTATTATCCCGGTACAAAATTTATAACTTTTTATTACTTTTACTAGATTTTTATAGTATTTAGATTTATTCTTAACTATTAATATTTTATAAGATTATCGTTATAATTTCTTATATTTTATATAAAAAGAGTCGATAACGTATATAAAACCTCGTAATTTTTATCATATAAATGTTATACATCAACTACTCCCCACTTAGCTCTTTGATCGTCCTCGAGAAAAATAAGCGGTAATATATAAAAATTACAAGAAAAATGATATACTTGGTAGATTAAATTTCAAATTAGTAAAATATCATTTCAATATTATAAATATATTAGTTATATCTTTCTTAGAAATTAACAAGATAAAAAGTGTAGATAACTTAGATAAATTATTTATCAATTATTATTCAAATGAAATTTCACATAATTTACTCAATAAATATAATTAAAATTCTAGAATCATTCTCCTATCTTAACTTATATGAAATATTTGGAATTAAAGACTAAGTCAAATAGTTGACAAAATGGCTTATACATTTTAGGTTCGGGGTGTTGGTTAATCGAAAGGATAGAAAAGAAAAATCAAAAGAAAGAAAGAAGCAAGTCGTACGTACGTACTTACACCTTCATAATTTTGATCAAAAATACCTCGATTAATAACATTCTGATTTTTAAATTTTTTTTATTTTTTTTTATGATATTTAAGAACTAAAAGCGTGCGTGTGTGTAGAAAATCAAACTTACAAGCATTGCTTCATCAAGATTAATCGGAGTAATACTCTTTCGATCGAAAATTACAAGTCCGGTTTCCTTAAACTTGTAATCATTCTTGAGATCTTATGATTCGACTTTTTATCAGGAGCTTTTAAACCTCATAGTGATATAGGACATTTCGAGATAATACCCTACTACACTCAAATCATTGGTAGCTACTACCGATATTTGAAAAAAAAAAATTTAGTTGTCGATCAAAGATAAGGAAGATACCTGGTATTTGATTAATTCTGTGTAAATATGGTGCTTCGTTCTTAATTCTTTTATAGAATATTAACATATCCGAACTTATTACCAAAATCGACTATCTTGCAAGCGTCATGAGGTAAGATCGAATATACTAATACTTATCTAAATTTTTTCAATCTCAGCATACACCATTCTTAGTTCTTGTGTCATCATCTCCTTTCATAAGTACGTACAAACTCGTGGATTTTTAAGAAATGTAGACCAAAATAAGCTAAGGGTCGGTTATAATCAAAAATGGCTATTTCGAGTGAGGTCTTGATCACTCTAATCAAGGCGAGGTAGGGACAAAAATTAGAAATTTATTTAGGTAGGCTATTTGGCTATAGTTTATATATAATATATATATATATATATATATATATATATATATATATATATATATATATATTTTTTTTTTATGGTGCCAAAAAAAAAAAATCGTCATCCCTAATCCGATTCCATATTCATAATTCGTTTTGAAAAGAAAATTATTCTAAAATTTTATTATAAATATAAGTATATTCGCTAAATTTCATATGAAAATTACTTGATAATATTTATGTATAGTTACATATACTTAAAATCTTATAAAAATCTAAAATTGACATATATAATATAATTAAAATATATCTAATTTACTTTACTTAATTAAAATCTATTCTTACCAATTTATATTATTTTTATTCATATTAATTATATATTATCTAGTTATTTTGATTCAAGAAAAATTAAACTAAGTATTAAGCATTTAAGTATAATTAAATTTATATGAGAAAATTTTAATTTTAATTTTACTAACTTACCTCTACTCCCCACTTACGAAATGACATCGTCCCGATGGTCATTGAGTAATAAAAAGTAGGTTTGAAAGAAAAAAAATTAAAATTTTATACGATTTTGATTTTTATTATTTTTCTCAACATATATTATTTTGATTAAAGAAAATGACATATATATTAAACATTAAGGATACCATTACAACTGTTAAAGAAAACGTAATTAAAAAACGATGAAAAGACTAACTTAAACAACTACCAACTTAACAACATCAACTCCTAACTGATTTTCAACAACTCATCAAACCGTAGATGAACATCCGGGAGTATCTACCGGAAGTAATCCCAACTGAGAATCACGAGATGGAAAGATCTCGTCAGTAGTGAACTCAGGCACGTGATTCAGTTGGACACAAAGTTGCGAGATTACCCAGGCAAACGGTAGTGGTCTTCCCCTATTACGCCTTTCTACTGCAAAATTAATTGCAGTTTTAAACATCAAAATCCCCCAATCAATGTATGCCCCCACGGTCACTGCATACAACAGTAGCATCTCATCATCCGTAACCCCTAAAAAATCTCTAGTTGGATAGATCCGAGAGTTAATGAAGCGTTTCCACGCCCTCAGATGAGGGGGTAAAGCTAAAGTCGAAGAATCATAGTTATGATCAAACAGTGGAAACACATACTGAAAAGCTTCTGTAGTACGATTAACAACATTATAAGAACTTCCGAGTTCCCAAAGAAACTCGTAGTGTGGGTTTTGTTCAAAAGTACATGGTGGGATTTGAAAGATCCGATTTATGATAACTGGCGAAAATGATATAACGATGCCCCTAACATTAATGATATGAGACGAGGCTGTTGTCGTTATCTCAGTAAGAGACGCATAAAAATCTCTGACAATTGAAATGTTTATTCTACCTCTGGGAGTCCTAATCAGCTTTTTCCATCCACAACCTCGGATTAGATTTCGTCCCCACTGATCAATTTTTTCTGTATTTAAGCCTTTCTCCATCAGAATAGGAGAATGGACGAAATTTAGATGTCTCGGGACGTCATTATGAAAACACGAAGCATGGCTTTCGGGAACCACACCATCAGGCGTATGTGGTTCGTAACTATTAACCGAGGGAGAGGAGTGGTTCGACATTTTTATTAGATACAGAAAATAAACAAAGACAGATAGAATTAAAGAAGAAATGAGCAAAGATGAAGGCATCAGCTCTTTCCTTTTATAGAAAGGTAGTAATCATGTAAAAGTAGAAGAAAATCTACTTTTTGGCGTTTTTGTACTTCCCGGATCGATCCGAGAAAGGGCCGGATCGATCCGGCTTCTCAACTAGCAATCCTGTCAGGTCGGCATACTTACGCCGGATCGATCCGGGAAAGGGCCGGATCGATCCGGAAAATTACTATTCATGGACAGAGTCGTTTTTGCTTGTAAAATGCCTAGATTTTTCTAGGTGATATGTTTTCTCCCTATCTTTGGTTTATTTTTATTATGTTATAACGATAAATTTTACTACACGGTGCGTAATACCATAAAATCAAACGAAAGTAAAATAAAATTCTACGAAGATCGTATTAAAATAAAATCCTACCAAAATAAAACCAAAATAACCTAAAATTTTTACGAAAATGAAATTGTACGAAAAATAAATTGTTTTCAATGTCAATAATCATAAAAATGTTTAAAATCACTCCTCTTCATCACTCATCTCGACGTGGCTCGAACTTGTCATGGCTTGAGAACGGGCCGGATCATAAGTCGATTCTTGGAATGGATCTTGAAAATATGTTGACATCCGAACCGAGCTATCTAGTCCCATCGAGCTCATCCCTCTCGTGACATCAGAAAAAGTGCTTCCCCATCCCGTCGTGGTATGGTCAAATGATCCAAATCCTGGCCAACCAGATGTTGCAGCTGCTGTAGTACTGTCGAAAAATCCCCTACACCACTAGTTTGAAATCCAAAAGAATGTGGCATTTGTTGGAAGTCTGAGCGAGGTGGCATCGGCGGAATAAAGTCGGGTATGGCTGGGATTGGCAATGCGGAATATCCATCTCGGCATAGGTAGGGTTTTGCAGTATATTCATTTGATATATACCTCGCATTCCTTGACGTAAATCTTCAAACCATAACCTATTCCTTTCCGCAAAAACAGCCATATTGGCATTAGCACGATGAACATCATAGGCCATGGATTGAAACATGTCGTATGTGATGGTATTTGGAAGTTGAGTTTGAGTTTGACTAGATGAAGGAGGGACAGTAGTGGATTGAGAAACATGTGAAGTAGGCTGAGGTCGGTGGCGGTTAGGGTTCATAAAATCTATCCTTCCTGCCGGCCTAGGTGCATGGTAAACTAGGACCTATAAGTGTTTCGTCAACCATAATCAGATTATCATTTGGAAGCTCAGGAACACCTATCTGGCGACACAAGGAAGAAATAAAACAAGGAAAAGGCATGTGATTGCCTGGTTTAGCAGTTGAAACAAATTCCTTGGCCCTTCTATACATAACCCTGCCTACATCCACAGGTATATCATTGACCATAGCCCAAGCAATACACAGATCCTCTTTACCAAAAGATGTCAAATGGCGAGAAGGGTAAAGAGTCGAACTGATAAAACGTTTAATAGCTCTCATATCCCTTATACATTTTCCATAGGAAAACCTATTTTCATGCCAAACAGCTGTGGGATCTAACTCGTGCTGGGCTGTCGAGACTATATAATCAAAATCTGCTGGCTCATCTAAATTCCATACCGTATAATAATCCTCATTCTCTGGTATATCAGGGACACCATAAATAGCATTTATAAACTGGGGATTAAACGGCACTGTCCTAGTTCTTAGGCTGACAGAAGTTAACTCACCATTCTCTGTTTCATTATGAGTTGCTATCAGAGAATAAAATTCAGCTACTAAGGTTGTGTTAATTTCCCCCGCCCTTAAACTGGCTAACTCCATCCACTGTCGCCTTTCGAAAATCTCTTTTACCTCCCTTCCCAAATCCGTGAAATCCAAACCCCTCTCTATTGCAACTAAACACTTTCCAAATTTATTTTTCAACGCCTTCTTAGCTGCAGCAGACGCGGTTCTTTCAAAACTAACAGCCAATTCTTCTTCTGTTAAAGGCCTAGTTTCTATAACTGGGATTTGGGTAGGGATATGCGGCTTACGTTTTTTACTGGCTTTTGATGATTCGGCCATTCTATGATAGTGACAAAATAACAAAACAACAACAAAACAAACACAAAACAACACAAATGAGTTATAAAAATAAAATAAAAAGTTGCTTAAAAACGAAATTAACAAAATAAGGGACTACAATGTTACCTTCCAAAGCTTAAAATGTTGAAATTTGGCCGGAAAAGATGAAAATTCGCCGGAATAAAAGTTGAAGCTTCCCTTGAAAAATTCTTCAATTTAAACAAAAATTTGAAGAGAGGAGAGGAAAATGAGAAGAGTTTAAGAATTGGGGTAGTTTAATAGTAATGTTGTGTGATGATTTGAAGAAAAAAATTCGAATGGGGGAAGAGGGGAGGGGCGGCTGTTTGAAGAAAAATGAAAGAAGAAGAAGAAGAAGGGACCCCGTCCCTTTTTTTAGGTTTTTCAGGTTCCGGATCGATCCGGGGTTAGGTCGGATCGATCCGACCACATTTTTTTTTTTTTTTTTTTTTTTTTTAAACTGTTTAAAACGTCAAAAAAAAATTATAAAACCTTAATAAAATTTCTGCAATTTTTTTTTAATTAAAACCTTTTATAAAAAAAAAAAATTTATAAAACCTTTAATAATTTCATAAAGATCATTTATATAAAATTTTCAAAAGTTATATAAAAATTTTATAAATATTTTACTCTTAAGGGTCCTAATTCCATTACTTCTAACCTAACCTTAAGAAATGAGGCGTTCGAATTTTCCCTTTGATCTCCATCGGGATTTTCGGATAACCACCTAATCGTTCCCTTCTTAACAACATTCAAACACTCATCCTGGGATTTGGTTGTGCTTTTCCTACATTTCCCATCATGCTCACTTCTTCCACAAATTCTGCATCTCATCAGAAACTTTGCCCTTCTCTTTATCGAACTTCTCGATTCTCCATTACATACTTCTTTCAATCTGATCTCTCTCATCAATTGCTTGTTTTTCTCAAAAACTAAAGCTTCTATAGCAAACGCGACATCTTTATCAAGGCCTAATTTCAAAAGCAAAATAAAAACTCCTATTCTATTTAAAAAAGACATCCAGTTCTTTTACGTCTATCCGGTAAAAGACGAAACTAGTTCAAACATATAAAACACAGAAAAGTAGAAGAAAGATAGATAGCACCTGATATTCGGCTGATTTCAGTTCCTCTGCTTCTCAATTTGTTTGATTTTTCTGCTTTTTCAATTTTTTCGGGGGATCAGTCAGTAGCATTACTTCTCCCTTCAGTGTGATTCCTTCTCCCTCCACAAATAACTTCACTCTGTGGCCATTGGCTATAAAAGTCTTATTTCCATCGTTAGTTCAACGGACTCCGCATTTGTAAACCCTTGTTACTTTAAATGGACCCGTCCATCTTGATTTAAGCTTTCCGGAAATAACTTTAAACGTGAATTGTACAAGAGCACTCGATCACCTACATGGAACTCACGACTATAGATTCTCTTATCGTGAAAAGATTTCGTGCGTTCCTTGTAGATTCGAGCATTTTCATAAGAATCGAGACGAAATTCTTCTAGTTCTGTTAATTGAAGTAATCTATGATCACCGACAGCCTTAGGATCGAAATTAAGAAATTTAATAGCCCAGAAGGCTCGGTGTTCTAACTCAACTGGGAGATGACAAGACTTACCAAAGACTAGTTTATAGGGAGAACAACCAATTGGTGTCTTAAAAGCTGTTCTGTACGCCCATAATGCATCGTCTAATTTAACTGCCCAGTTTTTACGATTTGAATCAACTGTTTTTTCTACGATTCTTTTGATTTCTCTATTAGACACCTCTACCTGACCACTGGTTTGCGGATGATAAGGCGTTCCTAACTTATGTGTTACACCATATTTTTCAACTATCTTGGTAAATGGTCTATTACAAAAGTGTGAACCTCTATCACTAATGATTGCCCTTGGAATACCATATCGGGTAAATATATTCTTTTTAAGGAATCATATGACAACTTTGGTATCATTAGTGGGAAGAGCTTCAGCTTCTACCCATTTTGAAACATAATCTACCATTACTAGAATAAATCTTTTTCCAAAAGATATAGGGAATGGTCCCATGAAATCTATACCCCAAACATCAAATAACTCACATTCTAAAATAGGTTGCATAGGCATTTCATGTTTTTTAGATACATTTCCCCATTTTTGACAAGACTCACAAGATTTAACATACTTATACGCATCTTTATATAGTGTAGGCCAATAAAAACCACATTGCAAAACTTTAAAAGCAGTTTTCCAACCTCCATGATGACCTCCTGCCTCACGATCATGACAAAACGATAAAATACTTAAAATTTCATTATCGTGCACACATTTTCTGATTATCCCATCCGAACACTTACGGAAAAGGTCTGGTTCCTCCCGTAATAAAATTTTAAGTCGTAAAAGAACTTCTTTTCTCGTTGCCGGGTCCAATGAGACGGAATATAATCACAGGTTAAGTAATTAATGATATCTCCAAACCAAGGTGACATTTCCTTAGAAGGAATTCTATTCTTTAATAACTGCATAGTTGGAGGCATATCGATTCTAAATAGTTGTTCATCAGGAAATGAATCTTTAATTTCATTCCCTATCTCTTCCTCAGTCTCCATTCTACTTAGATGATCTGCTACTACATTCTCACTTCCTTTTTTATCTTTAATTTCAATATCAAATTCTTGAAGTAGGAGAATCCATCTAAGAAGACGTGGTTTCGCATCCTTCTTACTCAGTAAATACTTCAGAGCTGAATGGTCTGTATAAATTATTACCTTAGATCCAACAATATATGATCTAAACTTATCTAAGGCAAAAATTACAGCCAATAGTTCTTTTTCTGTACGTTTAATGTGTGAGAAGCATAGTAGATAGCTTTGAGAATTTTGTTATATCTTTGACCTAAAACAGCTCCTACAGCTAAATCACTCGCATCACACATAATCTCAAACGGCAAACTCCAATGCGGTGCTACTAGCACCGGTGCGTAGTCAACCTCGCTTTTAAGGTCTGAAAGGCTTCCATACATTTACTATCAAAGTTGAAAGGTACTTCCTTTTCAAGTAAATGACTTAGAGGCTTAGCTATTTTCGAGTAATCATCAATGAACCTTCTATAAAATCCTGCATGTCCGAGAAATCCTCTTAGGGTTCTTAAATTAACTGGTGGAGGTAATTTTTCAATTACGTCGACTTTAGCTTTATCAACTTCGATACCTTCTTCAGAGATTCTGTGACCTAAAACAATTCCTTCTGATACCATTAGATGACATTTTTCCCAATTTAGTACTAAATTGGTATCCTCACAGCGTTGTAACACTCTTTCTAAGTGCGACAAACATTTACCAAAAGAATCTCCGTAAACACTAAAGTCGTCCATAAAAATTTCTAAGAATTTCTCAACCATATCAGAAAATATAGACATCATACATCTTTGAAACATAGCAGGAGCATTACATAAAACAAACGGCATTCTTTTATACGCAAAAGTTCCATAAGGACAAGTGAAAGTACTCTTTTCCCTATCTCCTGCTGCAATGAAAATCTGTAAATATCCTGAATAACCATCTAAGAAACAATAATATTTATGACCACTTAAACGTTCCAACATTTTAACTATGAATGGAAGTGGATGATGATCTTTCTTAGTATGATCATTTAGCTTTCTATAATCAATGCACATTCGATATCCTGTAATCTCTCTTGTCGGAATCCATTCATTCCTTTCATTCTCTTTCACTGTGAAACCTCCTTTCTTTGGTACAACTTGAGTTGGACTTACCCATTCACTATCTGATATGGGAAATATTATCCCCATTTCTAATAGTTTAATGACCTCTTTCTTAACAATTAACTGCAAATTTGGGTTGAGGCGGCGTTGCGGTTGAATACAAGGTTTAGCATCTTCCTTCAGAATTATCTTATGAACGCAAATCTCAAGGCTAATACCTAGAGTATCGGCAACTGTCCATCCAAAATCTTTCTTATGCTTTTTCAACATTCTAAGTAATTGATCTTCTTGTTGCTCAGTTAAAGTTGATGAAATAATAATCGGTAATAGATTATCAGGTTCAAGAAAAGCATATTTCAGATTTAAAGGTAACGGTTTCAATTCCAGATTCTTCGGCGGATCTTCTATTGACGATTTAAGAACTGGTCCTTCTAGTTCTAATTCCAAATACTTATGCCATGATGGTTTAAAAGTAAAACTTCCTTTATCTAGAGAAAGAATTATCTCGTTCATTTCGGTGTCTTTCTCATCTTCTTTATAGATAGACAGAGCTAAGCATTCTTCTAATCTGTCTTCAAAAGTTGGTAACTGATTATCAAAGACAGAATGAATATCTTCTATAAAAGAACACGATTCTGGTGATGTATATGGATGGTTCATAGCTTTGAAAATATTGAAAGCAACTTCATCTTCATTGACTCTCAAAATTAATTCTCCTTTCGGAACATCGATTAAAGTCTTCCCGTAGCTAGAAATGGACGACCTAGAATAAGAGGTGCCTGAATAACCTTCTTCCATTTCCATAACTACAAAGTCTACCGGAAAATAGAACTTGTCTACTTTAACCAATATGTCCTCAATAATTCCTTTAGGGTTTTTAATCGATCTATCCGCCATTTGCGAGTCATTTCGATTTTAGTAAGCTTTCCTATGCCTAGCTTTTTATAATCCTCATAAGACATGAGATTTATACTAGCTCCAAGATCACATAAGACCTTCTTAAAGAAATCCTCCAATTTCACATGGAATGGTAAAACTTCCAGGATCTTTCGGTTTAGGTGGTAACTTATCCGCGTAATTGCGAACATTCTTCATTTAGGCATATATTCTCATATTCCTCTAATTTTTTCTTATTTGATAGTATATCTTTCGAAACTTTCCATAAGCGGGCATACTAATTAGAGCTTCGATAACGGGGATATTAACATGAATATGACGAAAAGTATCAAGGAAACGAGCATACTTCTGATCAGTTTTAATCTTTTTAATTTGATCTTTAGGTGGGTAAGGTAAAGATTCTAAATCTATAACCTTTGGCTCCTTAGTCAATTTCTCTTTTCCTTTTTCCTTAAACCTTTGAGTATTACTTAGTCGCCATGTTTCAGGTTCTTGAATTTTTTCTTTTAAAACATTCCCTGAATCAATCTCTACTTCCGATTCCTTCAGTTCATCCTTTTTTTCATCCTTTTTTTCATTATCCTCTATTCTAACATGTTCTTTGAATAAATTCCTTAAATCTTTATCCATGGGATTTTTCAAAATCCTAGGGATTTTTACCCATTTTTCACCTTCATTCTCATATTCCAAACTTCTATTCCTTTTCAAGAAATTTTCTATAATTTCTTCTTCCTCATCAGTGAATTCAAGTTCATTTTTAGTTTCATCATTCTTACCATCTAAGTCATCTTCTACTTCATTATTCCCAAAGTTTTCAACTCCATTGCTTCCACTGAGCTTCCTACTTCTCGTAACTACAACATTTACCTCTCTTGGGTTTCTTTCAGTATTACTTGGTAATCCTCCAGGAGGTCTACTGTTGTTACGTTCACCTTCCCTACTCAAATGATCTTCCATATTCCTTAATGAGGCTTCTATCGTTCTCATTACGGTATCATGTCCACTTTTCATAGATGTTTTCATTGAACTCATATCTTTAGTGATTTGTACCAATAGAAGTCATCATTGTTTCCATATTCTTAGCTTGAGTAGATACTACACCCATCATATTTTCCATTAGTTTTTCCCATTTTTCAACTCCTTCTACAAAGTTGAGTTGAACTTTGAGTTCTTGGTATACTTTGAGTGGTATGTTGAGGATAGGATCTAGGTAATGATTGTAAATTCGATTAGATGTGTTTTCTTGATAAACTTGATTATTATTCATATTCCTATATGGGGCTGGATATGGCGGTTGTCCTTGCTTACTAGGGTTTTCGACCATCGATAAGTAGGGTGATCTCTTCTAATAGTATTAAACGAGTTTGAGTATGCATTGTTCAAATTCCTATGCTGCTGAAGAAAACTCACCTCCTCTCTTGAATATCATGTTGGTTCTTCAATCCCTAATGGCATGTTATCCTGATTTGAGTATTCAGTTGGTGTACTATTTTCTGAACTTTGGTTTTTGTTAGATTGTAGGCCATCAAATTTCCTACTCAAATTTTCTAAATGTGCTAGAACTTTCGTATTAGATGTACATTCTCCTGCAAAAGCTACTTTTCTGGTGCTAGAACCGGTTTCCCACATTCTGTTATTTTTGGAAATTTTTTCTATAGCATCGTAAACTATTTGAGCTTCACTCATCATTAAAGAACCACCACATGCATGATCTACATCAGCACGTGAATCTTTCCTTAATTTACGACATAAAAGTTGAATCTGCATATCTAAGGAATAACCATGGTCGGGACAAGCTCTTAACAGTTTTTTAAATCTTTCCCAGGCATTCCCGAGCGTTTCTTCAGATCCTTGTCTAAAGTTAGCAACCTCGACTTTTAATTCCAAATTTTGTCCAGGAGTGAAATATTGTTTCAGAAATTCAATTTGAATCTCCTCCCAACTAGTAAGTGAATGATGTGGAAGAGACATAAACCAATCTCGGGCTCGTCCTTTTAAAGAAAAAGGAAACATAATCATCCTCATTAATTCCTTATGAGCACCTTGACTTTTGGCTGTATTGCATAGTTCTTCAAAAAGATAGAGATGATGATGTGGATCTTCATCATCCTCTCCTAGGAATTGGGCTCTTGCGTCAATTAAACCAAAAAGATGAGATTTAATTTCGAAATTATTCGCTCCTTCATTGGGTAAAAGAATGGGATTATTAGTCTGGTTTCTTCTTATGGTTTGATCACAGATAGGTCTCGGGTTTGGTGGGTTATTACGATTGTTCTGGTTCCGATTCTGATTATTTCTATTATTATTATTATTATTATTATTAGGGTTAACGGGGTTTCGTCCATGCCCTAGAGCATGTTCCGGCCACTTGTTCGGTGTTTCATCACTGATTTCAGCCAATTCTCGTATTTCGTTTGAAGATGATTCGTCAGGATTTCCCTGACTAGTATGACCGCGTTTACTCTCTACTCTTAACTGCCTTTCGTAAGTGTTTATGTCAGGCTTATAAGGAGTGAGTGGGGCCTTACCACTTCTGGTCATCAACTAACGAAAATACGAAATTGATAATAGTAAAAATTGGTAACTTACCTATAACGTAAGTACCGACGAAAATTAAAATAGAAATGGGATAAGAAAAGTGTTGACTTATTCTCGAGAATTTTGAGCTAATACAAGTAGTAACCATAGACACAAAAGAAAGAAATTAGCGACGCTCCCCGGCAACGGCGCCAGAAAGCTGACGTGGCCTTTTCTAGTGCTAATACCAGTCCTTAACCGACAGTGTATCGGGTCAAACTGTAGTGCTAGTATGGTGAGTCAGAGTGTCGAAGCCTCAGGGAACTTTGTAATTCTTCTAAGTGTGGTTAAACACCAAAAAGCTGTTATTAACTCGATCTAAACCGCAATTTTATAACATAGATCACTAATATTCTACTTAACATAAAATAAATGCGTAATTTAAAAGTTATTCTAATATAATATATATAGATATATAAATATATATAGATGTACATAGATTGTAAAATATATATATATAAATATAAATATATAGATACCAATATATTTTATAGAACTAGCCAAAGTTTATATAATTGATTTATACGATCTTTTCAGTAGACGGAATGTGCTCGATCTTTCCTTTTATTTTAGGTCCAATTGTGTAAATGAAACGGTGCACTCTCGAGGTTAACAATTCCTCCTCACACGAGCGTATGAAATTGTCATATGTCATTGTCATCAGTTCATTCTCCACAACTGCCCCATGCTAATCTCAGTTAGTCTGAACAGGTACCGAGTACAAATCTACCCCGGATAAAAGAGGTTATTTCATTTGTCAGATGACCGATGTTATTCAAAAGGCTCCGGTTGTCAGGTGGATCGATTTAACTTTCCGTTTTTAGTTTCAATTGAACTGTTGATTTTAACATTATTACGATCTCGAGCACAATTTTAATAAGATCTATCTTTCTCAAGACAAATCTGCCCCCGGGTAGGAAATAGGATTCGGTAGTCACGCTTTCGCACGGCCAATTTTACCCTCCGGTTTTTCTATCTTTTATCTCATATCATAACTTCTCTGATCAGTTCATCGTTAGGTTATATGGTGCGATTCATCTTGGTTAATTACGTGAATCCGAATATTATCAATACCTTACAAGAATAGAAAAAGATTCAATTAACTCAATTTTAGTCAATTTTATTTAGAAGCATTCCTTTACCGAAAAGATCGAAATAAAACGATTACATAACTTTGGCTAGTTATTAGATTTAGCCTAAAAACATTATAACAACGAAAAAGATAAAAACGAACATAACAAACATAAATAATTAAGAAGTTTTACCCGATTACAACTGTTGAATCAGAAGCTGTAGTTTTTCGGATATTACAACGACTTCAACAACACTGATCTTCTGATAATTTCTCGAGCATTATAACGATACTACTTTATTTATGGCTTAAGGCCTATATACATACATACTACTACTACGAAAACAGGTTAAGAAAATATATATTGGTCTCCCCTATATGCCTGCAAAGCTGCTCTATTTATAGGCAAAGTTTTCCAAGCCGGATCGATCCGAGAAAGGGCCGGATCGATCCGGGAATAAAAAATCTTATCCCAGGATTATTCTCTGTAGGACCACATGCTGGATAATCATTATGTTCCCTCGGATCGATCCGAGGTAAATCCGGATTGATCCGGGTATCTTTTTATTCCATAACATGATCTGAAACTTGATAAAATCATAACTTGAGCTCTGGATCTCCAAATGACATAATTCAAGAAGCGTTGGAAAGCTCTTGAAAAGATCTATAACTTCCATGAAGGACTCTTCTTCAGAAAATGCCTTTTTGATGGGCCATTTGTTCGTCGAAAATATAATTCGATAATGGTGTCACGAACCATTGATCCACTTGAATTTTAAATCTCGTGGCACTTCCTTACTTCCTTCAGAAGATACGATTTTTCTTCAAAAAGTGTCGTCACTCGGGGTCTTGGTTTACATAAGATCTGCAAATAAAATACCCACGTAAATCTGACACGACACTCCGGTTATTATCCCGGTACAAAATTTATAACTTTTTATTACTTTTACTAGATTTTTATAGTATTTAGATTTATTCATAACTATTAATATTTTATAAGATTATCGTTATAATTTCTTATATTTTATATAAAAAGAGTCGATAACGTATATAAAACCTCGTAATTTTTATTATATAAATGTTATACATCAGCGATTTTCTCCCATTTTTTCATGAATGTGCACGATCTTAAGGTACACAAATCCCCTATTGGGGTTCCCCTTCCCAATTAGGGTTTAGTTTGGCTTCAAAAACACCTAAAACGCGAAAAACGGAGTGATATTTTGACAATTGAGTGGTAGCCCAACATTTGCCTTGTCTCAATAGTGGTATTTTGACAAAGGTCCCAAACCTGACACCAATTTTTAATTCAGGAAATGTAGTTTTTTTTTTTTTTTTTTTTTTTTAAGCTTTGGGGTATTTTAAGTATTGGATATTCTCACTACAAGAAAACTTGTTTACATGGACGAACTTTAAAGGGACGACATTGTCGTCCCTGTAAAAACCTTTATTGGGACGACGTTGTCGTCCCTTTAAATGAAATGAAAAATGGTCAACCTTTTTGGTGGTTTTTTTGGTGGGAAACTTTAAAGGGACGACAATGTCGTCCCAATAAATGAAATATTAACCCCACCGTGCCAGCTTGGAATTCCACGTGGGCAGGCCCATTTAAAGGGACGACATTGTCGTCCCATTAAACCATTTCCAGAAAATTATATAATATATGAAAAAATATACTTCGTATTATATTTTTGTTTTTAGGGAAGACATTGTCGTCCCTTTAAAGCAAAGAAATTTTTTCCAGAAAATAATATGTTATACGAAACAATAATATATTTCTTTTGTTTATAGGGACGACATTTGTCGTCCCAATAAAGTAAATTAATTTTTTTTAAACATAAAACGTTGTGTTAATAAATAAGATTCACTTTTTTAATAAAATTTTCATTTGAAGGGACGACTATGTCGTCCCTTTAAATAAAAACAATCTTTTTAATATACATATTCTAATAACCATTCCGTTAAAATATAAAATACATTATTTTTTTTATAAAAATTACTTTATCGAATGATAATATACAGGTGATTCTGATAGTACTCTCTACTATAGATTCTCCGATCCTTATCGAGCGATTCATTTGAATCTCGGGGTTCTTTAACGAGCGATTGAACTCAATCCCGAGATCCATAATCGATTAAGTGATTTCAACCCGATATCTTTCTTTATAGATCATTCTGATAGTACTATCTACTATAGATCGTCAGTTCGCTATCGAGCGATTGATTTGAATCTCGGGGTTCGTTAACGAGCGATTGAACTCAATCCCGAGATTCGTTATCGACTAAGTGATTTCAACCCGATATCTTTCTTTATAGATCATTCTGCTAGTACTATCTACTATAAATCGTCAGTTCGCTATCGAGCGATTGATTTGAATCTCGGGGCCTTAACGAGCGATTGAACTCAATCCCGAGATTCATTATCGATTAAGTGATTTCAACCCGATATCTTTCTTTATAGATCATTCTGATAATACTATTTACTATAGATCGTCAGTTCGCTATCGAGCGATTGATTTGAATCTCGGGGTTCGTTAACGAGCGATTGATCTCAATCCCGAGATCCGTAATTGATTAAGTGATTTCAACCCGATATCTTTCTTTATAGATCATTCTGCTAGTACTATCTACTATAGATCGTTAGTTCGCTATCGAGCGATTGATTTGAATCTCGGGGTTCGTTAACAAGCGATTGATCTCAATCCTGAGATCCGTAATCGATTAAGTGATTTCAACCCGATATCTTTCTTTATAGATCATTCTGATAGTACTATCTACTATAGATCGTCAGTTCGCTATCGAGCGATTGATTTGAATCTCGGGGTTCGTTAACGAGCGATTGAACTCAATCCCGAGATTCGTTATCGATTAAGTGATTTCAACCCAATATCTTTCTTTATAGATCATTCTGATAGTACTATCTACTATAGATCATCAGTTCGCTATCGAGCGATTGATTTGAATCTTGGGGTTCGTTAACGAGCGATTGATCTCAATCCTGAGATCCGTAATCGATTAAGTGATTTCAACCCGATATCTTTCTTTATAGATCATTCTGATAGTACTATCAACTATAGATCGTCAGTTCGCTATCGAGCGATTGATTTGAATCTCGGGGTTCGTTAACGAGCGATTGATCTCAATCCCGAGATCCGTAATTGATTAAGTGATTTCAACCCGATATCTTTCTTTATAGATCATTCTGATAGTACTATCTACTATAGATCGTGAGTTAGATCGTGAGTTCGCTATCGAGCGATTGATTGAATCTCGGGGTTCGTTAACGAGCGATTGATCTCAATCCCGAGATCCGTAATCGATTAAGTAATTTCAACCCGATATCTTTCTTTATAGATCATTCTGCTAGTACTATCTACTATAGATCGTTAGTTCGCTATCGAGGGATTGATTTGAATCTCGGGGTTCGTTAACGAGCGATTGATCTCAATCCCGAGATCCATAATCGATTAAGTAATTTCAACCCGATATCTTTCTTTATAGATCATTCTGATAGTACTATCTACTATAGATCGTCAGTTCGCTATCGAGCGATTGATTTGAATCTCGGGGTTCGTTAACGAGCGATTGAACTCAATCCCGAGATTCGTTATCGATTAAGTGATTTCAACCCGATATCTTTCTTTATAGATCATTCTGCTAGTACTATCTACTATAGATCGTCAGTTTGCTATCGAGCGATTGATTTGAATCTCGGGGTTCGTTAACGAGCGATTGATCTCAATACCGAGATCCGTAATCGATTAAGTGATTTCAACCCTTTTTATATCATTTTAATAATTCATATAATATGTAAGTTATATAATTAAATTGTGTAGTGATTTCAAACCCGGGGCTCGTTAATTAGTCGATTAATGATTTCAAACCCGAGGATCGTTAATTATTTAAAATAATAATAATAATAGTAATACTTTAATGGGACGACAATGTCGTCCCAACAAAGTGTTGTCGTCCCAATAAACTTTAAAACCTATACTAAATCGGGCTGCCTCCTTTCTTCTTCTTCATTTCAACATTTCTGATTATAACAGCCTCCCTCCTTCAGCCTCCTTCAAATCAGACTGCTTCTCCACCTCCCCTCCGGCCAGTTGACTTTTGCGCCACCACCAACTCCACTTCATTTTCCTTTATTCTTCTCTTTCAATTTTCTAGTTCTCCGGCCATTTCAAGCTTAATCCGGTGATTTGAAGCACAAATCTGGCGAATTGATTCACCATTTTCGCTACTTGAAGCACCATTTTCACTACTTGAAGCACCAAAACATATGTAATCCTCTAAGCTTTCCATTTTTTTTTAATTTTTTTTTTCATTTTTTTTTGGCGTTTTTTTACTTTTCGTTTTTTCATTTTATTTTATTTAGTTTTTTCGTTTTTAATTTTCTGTTTTGGCATTGAGGCATATGGTTTGGTATCGTGTAGTGAACTATTGCAACTTGTTGGAGTTTGTATAGATTCGTTTTTGCATTGACATAATCTTGCCCTAATTAATTTTAGTTTAAAAACTAGTAGTGTATTGATAATTTTTTAGTGTGTGTAGTGAATGGTGAATGGTGAATGGTGAATGGTGTGTAGTGAGTGTGTAGTGAGTGTAGTGTAGTTGATAGTGTATGAGTATGGTGTAGTTGATAGTGTATGAGTAGTGAGGGTGTAGTGAGTGTAGTGAGGCTTGATGGTCATATTGATGCTTATGGTGAGATTTATTGGTGTAGAAGGACTTTGGTTATAAATTTGGTATTGTTCGTGCATAAGGGTGTTGTTCCTACCTAAAATGGTACTGAAAATGGCTCTGTTTCAGAGACCTGTTATTGAAGAACATGATGATATACTAACTTTTTCTTGTGCCTTAATGAAAAAAAGTATACTAATGAAACTAAGTATACTATATTAGTATGAGAACATCCCTTGAAATGGTATTAACACCTAACACATATGGAACTAGACATGACCTTGTGCCTTAAGTTAGATACTAACTTTTTCTTGTACCTTAATGAAAAAAAGTATACTAATGAAACTAAGTATACTATATTAGTATGAGAACATCCCTTGAAATGATATTAACACCTAACACATATGGAACTAGACATGACTTTGTGCCTTAAGTGAGATACTAACTTTTTCTTGTGCCTTAACGAAAAAAAGTATACTAATGAAACTAAGTATACTATATTAGTATGAGAACATCCCTTGAAATGGTATTAACACCTAACACATATGGAACTAGACATGACCTTGTGCCTTAAGTGAGATACTAACTTTTTCTTGTGCCTTAATGAAAAAAAGTATACTAATGAAACTAAGTATACTATATAAGTGATTTCAGTGATTAACACCTAACACATATGGTATGTCAAGTTATTGTGTATCGGTGATTTCAAATGGAACTAGACAAGTTATGGTTGTATACTGACAGAAGGAAACCCGAGTTTGCTAAAGGGTTGAGTGAATTCATTGAATACGCACGGCAATTTCTTAACGATGAAGGTAAGATTTGTTGCCCATGCAAAAAGTGTTTCAACATTGGTTTTGAAACTTTGGAGGACGTGGAAGATCACTGTTTCTTTTGGGGATGGGCACCTGGGTATACAACATGGTTTCAGCACGGTGAAGATGGTGTATCCCGTAAACGGGCACGAACAACTCAATTGGTAGTTGAATCCGGAGATGAAATGGCTCCAGTTATAAATGATTTCCTTGGTAGAGCCTCAGAAGAAGAAGTTTTACAGACAGAGGAGGATGACAACATTGATGAACTCCTCTCCAAATTGCACGAACATGTTTATCCGGGATGCAAAAGCTCATCCGCCTTGAAGTTCTTAGCGGATTTAATGCATATAAAAGTGTTGTATAAGTGGCCAAATGAAGGCTTCGACGTTCTTTTAGCGAAACTGAAAGAAGTTTTGCCGGAAGGGTCAAATTTACCAGATTCATTCTACAAGGCAAAAACTCTTCTGAACAAATTGGGTCTGGGGTATGAAAAGATCGATGCTTGCTTGTACAACCGTTGCATTTACTATAAGGAGGCGCCGACTTACAATCATGTCCAGTGTGCAAAACGAGCCGGTATAAGGAGTCTAAAGGAAAAAAAGTAGCTCAGAAAGTGCTACGTTATTTTCCGTTAAAGCATCGTTTGAGACGTTTGTAAGCTTCCCGTCACACAGCTTAGGCAATGACATGGCATAAGATGGGGCATTCTACAGATGAAGATGTGATGAGGCATCCAACCGATGGTAAAGAATGGAAAGAATTCGACGAGCAACACCCGGACTTCGCTATCGAACCTAGAAATGTACGTCTATGTCTGGGTACAGATGGTTTTTGCCCATTTGGTACTACGAGTCAAACATACAAAGCATGTGGCCTGTTCTAACACAAGTGTTGAATCCAAAGACCATGGGTTTGCAACAATGAACCGTATAAACACATGTGTTTACTTATCCAGGACCGTAATCCCCATGCAAGGACTTGGACGTTTATTTGAGGCCATTGATTGATGAGTTGGAAGAATTGTGGTCACAAGGGGTAGTTGTGCTTGATCGCTACAAATACTACCTTCAGAATGCGAGCTGCAGTTATGTTTACGGTGAATGATTTTCCCGATCATAGTTATCTCTCAGGTTGGACTGGTCAAGGATATAAAGCATGTCTAACTTGAAACGACGATACACCTTCGGTACGGTTAGAGAGTAAGACTGGATACGTCGGACATCGTAGATGGTTGCGGGCGGACCACCCTATGCGGAAGAATATGGGGTTTAACGGTAAAATCGAAACATTAAGCCCTCCAGTTGAGAAAACCACGGAGGAAATTCTTCAACAAATTAGTAACCTACCTGAATGTTTGCCGGGGAAACACAAAGAGTACGGTGGTAAAACTTATAAGCGTCCAGAATCTTGTTTGAGTTGGAATAAAAACACCATACTAAATAGATTGCCTTATTGGATGCCGAAAAAACTCAAGTACAATCTAGATGTTATGCACATTGACAAGTGATGATGAATGATGCTATAAATCTAATATTCTTTTAGTAAGTTCATTCAAATATACTTGAATTTAAATATTATATAATACTAGTGCTTTACTTATATTACATCAACATAAATGTGTTCTTTATATCAAATTTTTTTATTATATTCAAATACTTGATCATATAGGTGAATGGCTTGTGCGGGATCGGCCGGTGGTTCTCAACCACCGCACGAGCATCTATTTAGTCTACCGGGCCAATGCGAGGACGGTAATTAATTAACTTTCATTTTTTTTAGTATGATTATTCTTATTTCGTTGAATTAACATTGACACCGATACTACAGATCATATAGCAGATAATGAGTATGAGGAATTCATACAATCACCTCCATCCCCAAAAAAGAAGCAGGGTGAACGTGGACCTGCAAAAGGTATCACCGTCCAAGCCCTCAAGAGAAAGTTAGGAGGCTTGATTCCTCTTATATGGGATCCTAGATTTCCCAAAGTTCAAAAGGCATTGGGAAGATACGCGAAGGATTTTGAGTCTGAGACAGGGAAAGTCGTGAGGTCCCATGTTCCCTGTTACACCCCGACCTGGCGAAAGGTGGATGACCGACTTAAAGATTTAATATGGGAAGAACTTCGGGTACTTAGCTATTCAAATTGTTAACACTTTCAAATTGTAAGTTTCATTATATTAATTTAGAAACCAATCGTTTCATTTCTTGTGTTTTTAGGCATCGTTCCAACCCCTTGAGCCTATTCACCGTGATGCCGTGCTGAAAAGCGCCGGTACTTCATTCAGAAAATGGAAGGCTAGGCAAAGAAAGGATGTAGATGAACACAACAACAAGGGTTGCTGTGGCCTTGTCCCCGACCCAGGGATGTGTTTTCACAAAGCAACAATAGGAAGTGTTTCTCCGCCACCTTAAATCGCTCGCTTTTAAGGTAAAGCTTTTATTCCATTACATGTGTTACGTACATTCGATTATTATTACTTGTTCTCGCTTATATATAATACAATAGTACTATTTTTTTACAGAAAAGATCTGATCAGAATAAGAATAATCGCGCCGGGAGTAAATATGCAGGCCGCCAAGGATGAACGCCTATGGCCGTAGTTCGATGGGATAAGTTAAGAGGGTAAGCATTAGAAAATAAATCCCTATGACTTCATTTTTCTGAATTTTCATAAATAATATTTTTGTTTTTTTCAAAGGTAATGTGAGTCTGAGTGAAGATCCTTTGGGGCAGGATCCTATCAATGTATGGGCGAGCAAGCATAAGAATGCTGACGGTTCTTTTCTCAACAGTGATGTGGAGGCTGCTTACGTAAGTGCCAAACGTTGTATATATTTCATTTCAATACGTTCACATTTTCCTTTTCCTTATCTTAACTGCCAACGATATATGTTGTGTTTAGAGGATGCTGGAGGATTGTCGTGCTATGATTGCACCAGGTCGACCGATGACTTTTGATGATGAGGAGACAATCTTTCAGGCCGCCTTGGGAACTAGGCAAGATTATTTGATTGGCCTTGGCCCTACGCAATCTTCCTCCAAATCCAATTCATCACAATCGGCCCAGTCTACAGCATCGTCATCTTCTTACCATAAAGAATGCAATATGCACATTGAAGAACTTAGAAAGTCTCATGATCAGTTGGTGAAGTTAACCAAAAAACAAGAGAAGAGAAACAAAAAACAAGGGGCTCTTCTCAAATTGTTGCTGACTAATCTTAAGGCTAAGGAACCGGATATGCAAATAGAGGTTAGCTCATCATCTTCCGATGACGATTCTGACGATTCTGAAGATGATTCTGAAGTTGATCTTGACGATGATGAGTAGACATTGTAGAGGAAACTATTCTTACTTTTGGAAACATTGCACAACTTTGTATTTTACGTAACATTTTTTGTTTATGCATTTTTTTTTTTTATGAATCCCTGTTTATAAACACATCTGTTATTGATTTTGGAAAAACAGGATTGGATTGATTTAATAGCATGGGAGGCCATGCAAAAACAAAAAAAATATTTAAAAAAAAAATTTATTTAAAGGGACGACATGTCGTCCCTTTAAATGTATTTCTGGAAATTTTATAAAATTAATTTTTTTACCCAAATTTATTTTAAGGGACGACATTTGTCGTCCCTTTAAATGTTTTCTATAAAAAAAAAGGATTTTTTGTATTAAATTTTATAATGAAAATTAAATATATAATCTTTGAAGGGACGATATTGTCGTCCCAAAAAACGTTGTTAGAAAAAATTAAATTTTTTTCGTATTAAATTTTATAATTAAGAATTAAAATATATTCTTTTAAGGGACGACATTGTCGTCCCAACACAGTTTTTTTATAAAAAAATTTATTTTTTTCATGATAATATGTTTTTTGGAAATTAAATGAATCATCTTTATAGGGACGACAATGTCGTCCCTTCAAATAATGCCATGTCAGCACGTTGAATTTTTTGAGAAAATGTCGTGCCACGTCAGCATTCTTTTAACGGGACGATTTTGTCGTCCCTTCAAAGATGGTCGTTGTTTAAAGGGACAAAGCGGAAGGGACGGCTTTATAGGGACGACGTGTCGTCCCATTAAAAGTTTTTTGGGACGACATAGCCTTTGAAGGGACGACAAAATGTCGTCCCTTTAAACCTGTTTTCTTGTAGTGTTGATCTATTAGAGAAGGAAGTGTATAAACAATTGCTCCATGCACAATCTGAATTTGGTAGAGACCTATTAAATTCATAAGTTCGATTATTACCTTATTTTGATGGGTGAGATCACGAACATCAATCCGTTGCAGCATTCTTAAAACCTATATATGCTGTTAAGGATACGACCTCTAGATTGTTCAAGGCCGACCTACCAATTAAAACATTGTAGGTTGAATGTTCATTGATAATAACCACCAAACTAACATCTCAAGTCAGACTGGTCGGATATGTTAATTAGTAACTCAACACCAAACTAACATTCAAAGTCACAGACTGGTCGGATACGTTAATTAGTAACTCCACGATTCCAAATGAATTAATGCATCAAAGGCCTGAAATGATTAATGTAATGATTGCCTCAGCCAACTGCAATCACTCGAAGACATTAATGTAGTACAACATGCTAACTACACGACGTAACCAAATAATACGTGTTTATCATCACGGTAACATAATGGTGCCGTGTCCGGATTGTGGCATATTGAACGTCAGTGTGAGGAAAAAGAGTGTACCGATTCATATCCTGACATATAGTAGTAGAGACCACATATCAAAAGCAAAGACGTAACATGTATGTTCTGAGTGATCTTATGCCTTGAGCCAGAGCCCTATTAGTACGTAGCATCAATATGACCTATTAGGTATAGGAAGCACAAAGGCTTGTCAATTTGTGTTCAAGATGTCTCCAGCCTCAAGGGCGAAGCACGTTGAGCACAAGGCTTGCGAAAGGCCTCCTCATATGACAAGCCTATTGAAGGCGTGGAGACTTCGCCCACAATAGATCATATCTTAACTTGCCTTACAGGAGACCTTGCATTTCGAGTTCTTTAAAGGCTTCCTATATGATGAACCTACCTTTTAGCCCTCGGTGTTATCAATCGGACATCCACATGTCATGTGTCAAAGCGGTTATTTTAGGGCCCTCATGGCAATGGTATATGTACGTAGAGTCTTTCTATGATGAAATGATTACATGCATCTTTGTAGAGTCATATATATAGAGTCATATATATATATATAAATCGCGAATATGATCCAAGTAATAAATGCCCATGTTTCTTTTGGGTCCCAATTCCAATACGACCCCCATGCTTCATTAGCCCATACCGCTCTCGAAAGAATACTATGGTTAAAAATAGGAACCATAAACTAATAACCCGATAACTCCGTAGGGAAAACCATATATACGTCCTATATATATCTTTCTATGATGAAACGATTACATGCATATCTCTCTCTCTATATATATCATATATATGTATATACATATATATCTTTCTATGATGAAATGATTATATGCATATCTCTCTCTCTATATATAAATGAAGCTAGCCAGTGAATTGATTTGTAGATAAGTCTATATATGGTGTTAAAATAGGTTACTGTCTACATTAATGTTGTTAGCAAAGCATGTGAAAGACGTAAAAGAATTCATGGTACAATTGGAAGAATAGATAATTTATATCACCCACGACCGGAAAATACTTGTGTGGTGTCTTAACTCTTATAGAGACACCGTATGTTTCAATATAAACCACACAGTTTCATTCTATATTTAACTGTGTGGTTCTAATCGTTTTATCCGTCACTTCACATCAAAATCTCATCTCCACACAAGTATTTCCCCAATATTATTTTGTTAGATGAGTTGTCATAGTCATCTTTTTCATTGTACCTTTTTTTTCTTTCTATTATCTTTGTCTTCATTCCTTACCATCCACACAAAATTCTCTTTGGCATTTCTTTCTTTCTTTACTGTACACATCTCATGTCAGTGTTATTATTATTATTTAACTTCTTTTGCTTCTCATGAATATTCAAAGGACAGCCTCTCTATTAGGGTTTTCCTCTTTGAGAGTATGCCCTCAAAATATATTTAAAATATAACTGAACCACTCATTCATTATTGGTTCCCAAAACAGCACACTTTCACCTTTCAAGAAACAAAGCAAGAAAGAAATTCCTCAAACAGGGAAAGAAAAGGTAATCATCTTTCTGTTCTTTTTTCAGAATTAACCTAGATCACACAGTGTATGATAATTTATGTTTTATTTTTTTGTTTTAATTTTTTAGTTCATGTTTTCTTTTATATACAAGGTCAGCTTCTTAAGGGAGTTAATGTGAAATACTTTAACACAACAGATGTACTTTTCTATTTATTTTTTATTTTTTATTTTTTTCTTTCCAGTCATGAATAATGATATATAGGGTTTATATGTATTGAAAAAAATTTTGAATAGTTGGCTCTTGCATTCAAATAACTGAATTATGTGAAGAAGATTATGAAATCTGTATCATATAACTTGAAATGGGGTGGTGGTGTTTGAGATTGCAAGAGAGGGAGAGGGGGGGGGGGGGAGGGATGGAGATTAGGGTAAGCCAGTTAGTGATAACATAATTCACATCACTTAATATAAGAGCTAGTGTATGATAAGAATGTAATAATTATATTTCAGAGTATAACATTTTTATCATTATAAAAGAGAAAAGAATTTTACAAAATATTGATTTTTATGAATCTTGAAACTTTTTCAGTATAATAGAAATTAATCGAGTGACAGCTAGTATGTTTTCTTCTACACATATCACTTCATCCGGTCCGTTGCACAGTCTTTCCCCTAAAAACATGTATTGTCATGAAAATGTGACATCTGACAATCCCAGCAGTTAAGTAAAGTGGTGATGCAATTTCCAATGTTCATACAAGTAGACTTTGGTCTCAACAATTGACAGATCAAAAGAACTTCTCTAATCTCCCTAAGTTGTAGTCGGGAGTCATGCTATAGACACGACGATTGTGTTATAACGAGTGACACAATTTTTACTTTCATATAATACTTGTAGTGGATGGACATCAGAATCAATAGGTACTGCATCATATTCAACTGTGAAAATATGTGTTGTGTCATCGTTATGTCACAACCGTTGTTGAAGTACCATCTTTTCAAAAAAAACTTAAGCTGATGAAGATGTATATAATTAAAATTTTACACACTTTAACACGTCTCCTTAAATGCGCCTATAACAATTTCGAGTCAACTGCAGCACACAAATGAGCTCGAGTCAACTAGGCTCACAAAGGTCAACTAAGTCAACAACAAAGAGGCCCTACACTTGTACAATATAAATGGATAAAATAATACTGGAAGCATTTACACACTTTAACAACTGTTGTACCTGTAGCATTCTGCCCGGTTAAAGTGGGATGGTACCACATGTGCTTCTTGTGAATTCACAACCTACCCGAAAGCCCTCATACTCTCTATATATTCTTCACATACAAAATGCCATTTGAATATCTCCAAACAGGGGCAAGGCCCATACCCCAGTGGTCACAGCTAGGGGTTTACCCTCGCCTCCATTAGAAGGACCCGGATTCGATTCCCCTCCCCCATAGTTTAATTAAAATCTTTTGTTTCCCGCCAAAAAAAAAATAAAAATCTCCAAACAGGAGGATATATTAAGGAGTATAATGTCACAAGAACATATAAAAAAAAGGGGCAGTGGTTTAAAAGGACAAAAAAAAGGGGAAAATAGAAATGAGGACAGTGGAAATATAAAATGGGTGATAAAGACAAATTTACTGTTCATAACCAAATCCACTGGTTTCTGCAGTGGAACTGACCTCAAATTTTATGTTTCACTATAACAGTGGAATAATAACATGTCAATTTTACCCGAAAAAAAATTTCACTGTACTCATTGCATATTTCTAGGTTCAAATTGTTTTTTTTAATAATAAACCCTAAAAAAAATACTTGGCATGAGATGGAACTATGAAGCATGTGCTATAATATTAACCATAATCAAAGACAACATATTTTTTTTTATCAATTTATGTACCAAGTAAAATAAGAAAATAACTCATGATAAAACAAGAAAACCCCATTTCCCCTTCTTGAATTATGGTCGCATGATTGTGCATATATATTTTTTAATTTATCTACTTTTAGTTTTTGTACTTTTTTCCCATAGGAAATGGCTTCATCAAGCTCATACAATACTCCTTGCGCTGCTTGCAAGTTCTTGAGGAGGAAATGCTTGCCTGGCTGCATATTTGCCCCCTATTTTCCTCCGGAAGAACCGCAAAAATTCGCGAATGTGCACAGAATCTTTGGGGCAAGCAATGTGACCAAGCTTCTAAATGAACTCCTCCCACATCAAAGAGAAGATGCAGTGAATTCACTAGCATACGAAGCTGAAGCTCGAGTTAGAGATCCGGTTTATGGTTGTGTAGGTGCCATTTCGTTCCTACAAAGACAAGTCGAACGTCTCCAAAAGGAGCTCGATGCTGCCAATGCGGATTTGATCCGTTATGCTTGCAACGAAATCACCACGAGTGCAATACCGATTGTACCTTCATCTCATAGGGTGATGAACACATTTTATCAAACACCTAGTATCCAACCGCCGGTTCCTCGCCAGGTGTCAACTGAGTTGACTAGAAGAAGTGGTGGCGACGACGACGACGGAGGCCTAGGATTTAATCAAACACCTTCTTTTTCGTTCTCATATTCTTCTAATATCCCTTGGAATGGAAACCAATCCGGAGATTTCCGGCCTGGAGGAAATTTCGGGGGAAACTTATGAGATTTCTTCGTTTCTCCCTTTTTCGGGTGAAATGTCGCCAGAAACCGTTGGATCATGCATGTATGAGCAATCTCATGCATAATCTAAGGGTTTCTGGCAATTCTACCTAGAAAAAGAGAAAAGACACTGCGGTTTTTTGACCTGATTATTTTTTTTTACATGGAAACCCTCTCAGACCTGGTAATAAAATTTCAAGAATGATATATGTATTTTTTAAAAGTCTTTGCTATGAGGGAACATTCAAAGGTTCCTTCCCTGGTATTTTCATGGTTCATGCTTAGAAAATAAGGCTGCCATTGAAATGTGGCAGATATAGTGTTTTTTTTTTTTTCTTCACATAGTGCAAATAGTGAAATTGTGTGGATGTTTATATATATACAACAATTCGTTATTTTAATTAGAAGGAGAATACAAGTGTGGATCCTTTGAATTATTTGTCAAGTGTCAACAACTATACAACTGTAGGAGAATTTCCCACTTGAACTTTCTACATTTTGTTGGTTTTGTTTTTTTTATTTTTTTAAACAGAAAACATGAACTTTGTGCTCTATTTGTACCCCCCCCGGAAGCCAAGCTACAACCGTAAACGAGACGTTCAACACGTATTAATGAGTTAGTCTCATGAAACATGTCATCCTCTTCGGCCAAAGTTTAAAAGAAAAAGGTAGATACAAAAAATGGAACAACTACCTTATTCAAACCCTAATGACATGAAACTAAACTAATAAATGAATAATAATATAACCTCAGACATCCAGTCTACTGTTCCTTCTCAAATTCATCAAAATCATCAAACACCTACATCTTGAGAAAAATGGAGACAAGAACATGATTTATTCCAATAGCGAGTATAAGCGTCAATTGGAATATCCCACACTTTACCAACCGGGAGAGGTAACGATGGGATTGTTTTTATACAAAATTATCATTTAAAAATTAGTAAAGTAGGTTTAATGCATGAAATGCAAAGAACTTTATAACACTATATAGCCTATGACCCTATCCGAAAGTCATAAATCAAGGGTAAGTCGTATGATGCGTCCCCATCAATGAGTCAACTTGCAATGGCCACAAAGGTTATCATGAGATTAAACAGTACCTAACCACTAACATAGACAAAGGCAAATTAAAATGAATGTTATGATATGCAGGTTGAACACATAAGAAACATATGTTGTCACAACAACTCATTGCACAACACTTCAACTATCATTCTTTCTACCCATCCTAAAATCCTAACATAAATTTAACAATAACTTAGTTGGTGTTGTAATCGATTTTCAATGAACAACACACACAAGAACATAATTTCAAGAATTTATGCCCTCACGGTGGGTCCTGCTAGATTTGTCTCGGTTGTGGTGGTGACAACTCCCGAAAACCTCACTCGAGTCACAAACCCAAGTATATGTGTTCGGAAAGTGAGCATCAACGGGTACCTCCTCTTTCTCAGCAACATCAGCCAGTAACTCAGCAAACTTGGACACTGTAACAATAAGACAAAAGAGTCAGTATAAGAACTTGATAACCAAAAAACAGAAAACATAACAAATGTAAAGACCCTACAGGTTTCATATTCCTCTTTACTTAGCTCCTTGTAGAGATCAGGGCCAGCAGTTGGCAGTTTAGCAGAATCAATCAACGCAGAAGAGTACTTCTTTATGCCAATATAAATTCCACTCTTCTGGATATCATCTATCAGTTTTTTATCGACGTCTGTGGGCCAAGGATCGCTACCCAAATCGGCGGTATTCCAACTACCCAGGTCAAGCTCCACCTCAGGACAAAGGAAGAAGAACCGATGCTTCCAGTTTTTGTAAGAGGTCTCTCCCTTCTCGATGAACCGGACGTCCTTCAAGAAGTCTCCTCGGCGTGGAAAACAATAGTACCCGGCCTGGTCAGGCACCTGCTTACACTGGTGGAAGAGCCGAAAATACTTAACGGTGAAGGGGATGCAGGCACACCGGCCCTTATACCATTGGCAAAACCCAGACTCGTGCTATACATTTTCTCTGCATTATGGCGAGGACCTGCTCACTGTTCGGTAAAAACTCGTTTTAAATTTATAATTACCGGAACACCCCAAGTGCAAGGCTCGTAGTAAAGGTGTTACCGGGTCGTCCTAAGGGAATCGAACGTCTATCGGATTAAGTACAGTTATTGTATCGATTATGTCACAAATTATTATCTAAAACTAAGGTATATATTAATTATAATCTAGAAACTATGACTAGAAACAGAAAATAGCAGAAAATAGAACAAAAACGACACTGGACGGGCGTTCACTGATGTGGACGGGCGTCCGATAACGTTCTGGAAACAGAAAATATGCAGAAAACAGCAGGTAAAAACTAGGGTTTTTAAAATAACTAAACTTAGCAACAAAAGTTGATATGAACAAATCGGTTTACCAAATAATTAAAAGAACGGCAAGGCAACGAGAATCCACCAATCAACCAACCAACCCCAACTAGATTGCGCGCTAAAGATACGATTTTTAGTAATGATCAAATCACGAATTCGATTAAATCTCTTTAATCAATTTCTAGGGTTTCGTTTTCTTTCTCAAGCAAAACTAAACTAGCATGCATAACACGATCATGAGATTGTCTCCAATACTCTACTCAACTAATCATGAACAATCTCTTGAATCACAATTAATTGCATCAATTGAAAAGATCAAAGCTTGAACAATATTCTCATATAAATTCAATCAGAAAAGCAGTTCCATCGATCTCTCGATTCAATAAAACATAAACGATAAATCACAACATTCAATTGATGAAAAACCATAAATTTAACTCACTAAAGACGTAGCTAAAAATCCTCTAGTTGGTGTAGTTGTTGATTGGTTTCCTCCGTTGTCCCACCACGAATTGCTTAGCCAACAATCATATTGGTGATCATGATTGTTGGGATGGAAGAGTTCATCTTTGAGTTCGCTCTTAGGAATATACGGCTGCTGTGTAATTCTGATTTTTTTATGAAGCGGTCTGATCTGTTTTTAGGGTTTGGGGCGCTGCTGCTTTTATAGGAAACTAGGTCGGTTCTGCTAAGTCGGCCGAAGGACGCCCGTCCGGTTTGTTGGACGCCCGTCCAAGGATCTTGACTTTGATCCAGACGTCCGTCCATGCTGCGTCCAAACTCTCTGTATCAAATTTCCTCTCCTGGACGCTCGTCCATATATTCAGACGCCCGTCCACCGGGACCTTTCTTCTTTGAATCGAATAAGCCTTCGGACGCCCGTCCGGTGCTTTAAACGCCCGTCCACTGGACGGGTGCAATGGACGCCGGTTCAGCCATGTAAACCTTCATGCCAATCTCAAACTTGCATCTTTCTCCTTCCTTTAATCTTCAATCAAACACCGTTCTAGCTCCTTTCACAACATGCAAGCATACCTACAAGGCGATAGAAACGACCAAAGTGTAAAATCGTACATAAATAAATAAAAACCACATAAATAGCTCGATTTTCACACTTTAATAAATTCTAAACCCATTCTTCCAATTTATCCTTTTAGCAAGTGATTTTCTATAAAAAACACTAAAACACGGAAGATATTGTTACGGAATAACTCGATATAAACCACAAAATTAGTCGTAAACAACTCCCCCACACTTAGACTTTTGTTCGTCCCGAACAAAACAATCAAAACTAGCTCACTTTCATGCAATCCATATAGATCCCTAACTCACGTAACAAAAGATACAACAACTATAGCAAGTGATACCAACATAGAGATAGATTCTGTGTGTGTGTGACAAGCCCTTTTCAATCTTCACAATCCTCTCAAACAAATATCCTCTCAAATAATTTTAATGACTATCCTAGGTATAGGCAGCAGTCGTTCCACACAAAGTCTTCCCGCGCACTCAGTAGGATAATCCCTACAGCATATCATTCGGTTTATACTGGGTATAAGTTCAACGATAACAAAGTCTTTAATTTTTTTTCACTTTCTTTTTTTCTTCTTTGACGCACATCAAAATGAGCTCTTACCCGTCATAGTAGAATAGGATGTTTCGGGCTAACACCCTACCTTACTCAAATCATAGGGTAGCTTTTCCTGACTGTCGTGAGCTTTTGGTCATCATAGTGGAATAGGATGTTTCGAGATAATGCCCTACCGCACTCCAATCATTAACCAGCTTCCGACACACCCATTTATTTTTTTTTTTATTTTTTTTTCAAGACATTAGTTACGTTTCACTTATCACATTCAAACCTTCAGATATTCACAGTGCACGTTCTGAACTTAGGTGTTACTTCACTGTTACTATTAAGAACAAATCTCTCTAAGATAAATCACTAAAATAGTGAAAGGATACAGTTCAAAATTTTTGCTTCAATATCAAAGGCTTTCGTGAGTGTGAAATGAATACTATCTCAAATCAGTAAAAGCATGCTATAATTATCTCTCAAAGTCACATAAAATCATTGTCAGGAAACTACAACTAGCAAGCCATTTGTTTCAATTACATGCTCAAGATTTACAATTATCCAAGTTTACTTTGAAAAATTTTAAAATTGTCGAGAAAATCACAATCCCTAATTGTCAGAAATATAGCATGATAACATACCCAATTTAGACACCCCCCCACACTTAAATCGCATGATGTCCTCCGAATGTGCAAATAAAAGAAAAGAATACTTAGTTGGTTTCAAAGTGGTTGTCGGGCTGTAGGTTGACAGTGGTCAGGCCGTAACATGAATGAACCGCTGTAGCTCGTATCACGAACAGACAACACTAAAAGTGATAAGCGGCAAAAGCGCTCAACAAGATTCGCAACACTCGACATAGCATATAATCTCGGGGTACCAGGGGTATATGAGTAAACATGAATGCACACGAAATGGGCAAATAAAGCATTCACAAATAGGACGGGGATAACCAACACACAAATCACCATGGTTTTATTCCAAATGCCCTAAAAACTTAACTAAAAAGTAACTTAAAAGACTAGGTCGCCTCTAGTAGCGCTTCTTTTATGTCATTAGCTTGACAGAGTAAACCAAGTCAACCTGGATCAGGCCACTTGGGTATGAGGCTAACCACTTCTCTGTCAGAATCAGAATGACTAGGACGGAAATGGTTTTCGCCACAACAACAAGTCAAGTGCGCGAGAAAATCATGAAATTTTTCTCTCCAGACAACACTGACTCTTTTCTTCTTGTTCTTGTTTCTCAGATTCGGCTGAGGTATGCTAACGAGCTCGGGAGCATTGAAGGATCCGCAAGGTTAGGGGTAATAATGTCATCATCCACTCCAAAGAAGTCGGATGGAATCTCTTCACAAATAAACGACTCAACCGTTTCATTTGTCTTTTGAAAGTATAGTACTTCAGGCTTTTCCTTGGGTTGCCCAAAGTACTTCTTAATCCTGTGACCATTGACTTTGAACGGTTGATCGCCGTACCCTTTCAACGTAATGGCTCCACCGGGATGAACATCAAGAATCTCAAAGGGGCCAGACCATCTAGATTTAAGCTTACCAGCAAAAAGATGGAGCCTGGTGTTATACAGCAAAGCCATGTCTCCCACTTTGAATTCCCGATCTTTAATCTTAGCATCGTGGAGTGCCTTCGTTCTTTCCTTACTGATTCTCGAATTCTCGTAGGCACGGAGTCGGAACTCATCGAGCTCGTTCAATTGCAATAATCTCTTTTCCCCACAAAGCTGGCAGTCGAAATTCAAGAATTTAATAGCCCAGTAAGCTCTGTGCTCAAGCTCGACCGGTAAATGGCAAGCTTTGCCATAAACCATTTGGAAGGGTGACGTACCCATAGGGGTCTTAAACGCAAGTGCGATAAGCCCAAAGTGCGTCATCCAACTTCAGACTCCAGTTGGATCTATTGGAATTCACAGTTTTCTCCAAAATCCGCTTTAGACTTCTGTTGCTCACATCGACTTGGCCACTGGTTTGGGGGTGGTATTGTGTACCAATTCTATGCTTGACACCATAGCTCTCAAGAATTTTATCTAGTGGTGCATTACAGAAATGCGAACCTTCATCACTGATAAGGGCTCTAGGACAACCAAATCTAGTAAAGATATTCTTTTGCAAGAATTTCTTTACAACTTTGTGATCATTGGTTTGGGTGGCTATGGCCTCTACCCATTTGGAAACATAGTCCACACAGACCAGAATATATTTGTTAGAGCATGATGATGGGAACGGTCCCATAAAATCAATGCCCCAGACGCCAAAAACTTCACATTCCAAGATAGGCCTCAAAGGCATCGCCATCCTATTACTGAGTCTCCCTACTCTTTGGCATCTATCACAGCCTTTGCAAAAGGAAAGCATCTTTAAACAAAGTAGGCCAGTAAAAACCAGCTTGAAGGATTTTTGTGACTGTCTTAGGTGCTCCGTAGTGCCCACCAGCGGGACCACTATGACATTGCTCCAAGATATCCAATTGCTCATGTTCCGGAACACACATTCTAAGCAACCCATCTTTACAGACCTTGAACAAATAAGGATCCTCCCACACGAGATACTTTAAATCAGAAAAGAACTTCTTCCTCTCCCGATACGTCATTTCCTCTAAATGCCCACTTGCTAAATAGTTGACGTAATCGGCGTACCACGGCCTAACCGTATCAAGCTTCATCAATTGCTCGGTAGGGAAATCGATGCCTATTTCCTTGTGATTTTCGCCACCCTCATTTACTAGGCGAGACAGTGATCACCACAATATTTTCACCGCCCTTCTTATCTTTGATCTCCGGGTCAAACTCTTGCAAAATTAGAATCCATCCGAGTAACCTTGGTTTTGCATCTCGCTTTGTCCATAAGGTAGCGTAGGGCTGCATGGTCCGTCCAAACCACAACTTGAGACCCTAGAAGGTAACTTCTAAACTTGTCGATAGCAAAAACGACGGCTAAGAATTCCTTCTCGGTCGTGGTGTAATTGCATTGAGCCGGGTTCAAGGTGCGGCTCGCATAGTAAATGGGCCCGAACTTTTTATCAATTCTCGGCCTAAAACCGCACCCACTGCGTAGTTAGAGGCATCGCACATTAATTCAAAAGGCTTAGTCCAGTCAGGTGCGATTAAGATAGGGGCACTTATGAGCTTATCCTTTAGGCAATTGAAAGCTTCCTTGCATTTCTCATCAAACAAAAACTCAACATCATCTTTCAGAAGGTTAGATAAGGGCTTGGCAATGGTGGAAAAGTCCTGAATAAACCGCCTGTAGAAGCCAACATGACCTAGAAAACCTCGTACCTCTTTCTTGTTTTCGGGTACGCCATCTTTTCAATGGCCTCTACTTTAGCCTTATCAACACGAATACCGATCTTGGACACCTTGTGTCCCGAACAATCCCTTCATCTACTAGAAAATGGCATTTCTCCCGGTTAAGCACTAAATTCTTTTCAACACGGCGTTGAAGTACCATATCTAGATTTTCCAAGATCTCATCAAAGCTATCGCCATAGACCGAGAAGTCATCCATGAAGACTTCCATACATTTCTCCACAAGTCCATCGAAAATGGCCAACATGCACCGTTGAAATGTTGCCGGTTCATTGCATAACCCGAAAGGCATTCTCGCGAAAAGCAAAAGTGCACGATGGACACGTAAACGTAGTCTTCTCCCGGTCATTAGGGTCGATGGCTATCCGGAAGTAACCAGAATATCCATCGAGGAAACAATAATACTTATGACCACTCAGTCTTTCAAGAAGCTGGTCAATGAAAGGTAAGGGGAAATGGTCTTTGGCGGTGACTTCATTCAATCTGCGATAGTCAATGCAGACCCTGTAGCCAGTCACAAGGCGTAAAGCCACTTCTTCCCCCCTTTTCATTCTTTTCCATGGTAATACCTCCCTTCTTTGGCACAACTTGGGTGGGGCTAACCCACTCACTGTCGGCGATTGCATAGATGATTCCCATATCTAACTATTTTATGACTTCTTTCTTGACAACCTCCTGCATGTGCGGATTCTGCCTTCGCTGAGGTTGTCTGACTTTCTTAGCTCCTTCCTCCGTTCGGATTTTATGCATGCACACATCGGGGCTGATTCCTCGGATATCACCCACTTGCCATCCGAACGCGAGGATGTTCTTTTCAAGCACTTTTATCAGCAGTGCTTCTTGCTCGGGCTCGAGTTTTGAAGAGATGATCAAGGGTAACTTATCACCATCCTTAAGAAAAATGTACTTAAGGTGTTGCGGAAGCGGTTTAAGCTCCAAGTCAATAGGTGGTTGCTCAATACTGGATTTTAAGGGGCCACCTTTTTCCTTATGGGCTTGAAGTGGTTGACTGAAGAATACCTCATCTTCCCGAGGTATAACCCCAGAAAGGTACTGGATCACATCATCCATAGGGATCCTTCGTCGGCACCCGCTTTCTCCTTCTTATGCTTGATCATCTTTCTCAACTCTTCTTCTTCTAGCTTCTCTCGCTAGTTTGTTCCCAATCATCAACCTCCCAATGAATAGTCTCTCTCCGTAAATCCACTTCATCCCAACTACCCATCGGGGCTTCCTCTTCTACGGGGTTAAAGTCTTCCCGATGCGACTCTTTGAAATCATCGTTCATTGCTGGGAATCTCCATGTTTCTTGTTCATTGACAGGCTCAGTGTGAGCAAGTTGTGAAGACGACTCATCAGTGACTACGGCCTGTAATGAAACAGAAGATGGTCCATAGTTAGCTTGATCTTTAATGTTTATAGCTTCAAAAACACCTATCTCTGTTAGCTCTACCGCTTCTTCAGAGTTGGCATCTTCTTCGTCCTCATAAATTGCTTCAACGAACGAGATTTCTTCAATCAAGGTTTCCTCAGGACTTTTCCCTCGTGTGAAGGTAACAGATGTATCATCGACTCTAAGCGTAATCTGACCCTTACAGAAATCGATGAGGGCGGCAGAGGTGTCCAAAAAGGTCCGGCCTAGAATTAGGGGCATCTCTTTGTCGTGGATAGTCTAAGATAACCCGGTCAAGTAGGGAAAACCAAATGTTCAACACGGAGAAGAACATTAGCAACACAACCGGCTGCTGAGCGGCTAGATCGGTCTACCATCTGAAGAGAAATAGGGCGTTCCCGTATTCTTTTATCTAAACCGAGCTTTTTGCAGACGTTCAATGGCATCACATTTATGGAGGCCCCTGAGTCGCATAAGACGTTTTGGAACATGTGGCCTTCAATCTCACAAGAGATTGAAGGTCTCCCGGGTCACCTCGCTTAATAGCAACTTTTTGTGAAACCATAGAGCAATCTTCTCTTAAAACTTCTTCTGCCATCCCTTGAAGCTTCTTCTTGCTTCCAAAAACTTCCTTAAGATACTTAGAGCACTTGGGCATTTCAGTCAATACCTCAGCTAGGGGTATACTCATTTTGGTATCTCTAAGCATCATTCTCACACCGTCATATTGTCTGTCATGACTGAGGGTATTCTCTTTCTTCTTCGGTGGATAAGGAAGGGCTTTATCATTGTTCATGGCTTGATTTTTTATGGCTTCGTCTTCCTTATCCTTCCATCTGACAAACTTTTCTTCCCTCTTCTTTGTCAGGGGTACAGCCACCTGACTTTTCCTCATTTCTCTATCAGAATCATTTTCATCACCCGAAGAATCATCATTAAGCTCCTCCTCACTGTTGCTTTCTTCGGTATTTAACTTCTGATTGCCCCCTCCTGAACTTATGGCGTCAGGAGGGGCTACTCGTTTCCCGACATCTTTCCGGGTCCCGCCTGCTTACCACTTCTTAAAGTAACCTCATTCAGCTCTTCGTCTCCATACTCCCATTGAGGTGTGATGGCAGTGCAAACATTGACATCTGCTTTAGGATTTCTTTCGGTATAACTTGGAAGTTTACCGTGGGGTCTGCTTGCTTGTTGGTCTGCCATCTGACCAACCTGTCTTTCTATTGCCTTGACACTAGTAGCCAGGGTCTTCACCATGTCTACTAGCTCATCAAACTTATGTTGAGGGACACAAGAGGTGGTTTGGTTATGAGGTTGGTTTTGATTCCAACCACCTTGAGGTCTCTGGGAGTTTGGATTGTGAGATTGATTAACCACCCAGGGAGGTGGTCTTTGATAACTTGAGCTGAAAGAAGGTTTGGAATTTGATGGGCCAGGTGGTGCATTGGCTTGATTAAGATTGGGACGTTGAAATCCGGAATAATTCTGATTCTGATTGAAGTTTCTGAAGGTTTGGTTATGATTCTCCATTAAATTCACTTCCTCAGTCATCTCATTTCCCGCCTGCATTCCCAGGTAGTTCACATCTGATGGCCCTCTCTGCTGCTGCATTTGTAAATCGGCTAGCTGCTTGCTCATCATTTCCATTTGAGCAACTAACATCTTAGTCTCAGAATCGCTCGCAGCAGATTCCTTCTTATTCCCACTAACATTGGTCTTCTTTGGAGTTGACCACATGTTATTCTTTGCTATAGTTTCAGCTACCCTGTAAGCAGCATCATCACCTCCCCCTAGGAAGGATCCATGAGTAGTTGAATCAAGGAAGTCTCTATTTGGTTGAGAGACACCTCTGTAGAATAACTCTAGTAGCTCATGTCTACTGTATCCATGGTTGGGGCACTTCCTCATCAACAGATTTAGTCTCTCCCATGCTTTCCCCACACTCTCATCATCAATTTGTTCAAATGTGGCTATCTCCCTTTTCATGTCCATGATTGTCCCGGTGTGAGACAAACTTGAGCAAAGGCTCTTTTGACATCATTCCAGGTACGGAGAGAATGATGGGCTAAAGATTTGAACCAACGGTTTGCTTCACCCTTTAGAGCAAACGGGAAGAGTTTTAATTTGACAATCTCAGAATCAACACCTGGATAGTGGCCTGCTTCGCAGATTTGAACGAAGGTGGACAAGAAGTCATGAGGAATCTTCGTCAGCAGTGCCATGAAAAAACTAATTCTGGACCAGTCCTACCACTCCATTTTTCAGATCGAAGTTCACTTGCCCCATGTCCGGAGGGCGAATAGGTCTATGCCCTTCCGGGAAGTCTTGGTCAAGATAGGGAGCATAGGGGTCTTGATTTAATTGTTTTAGCCGGTTCGACGGAACCGTTGAAATTGATTATTTATCCCGGCCTTGTTGATTCTCGTTGTTGTTGTATTGCTCGCATCCGTTGAAGGATCGATTCATTTGGGCTTGAGGATCCGGATTTTGAACTTCGTTAGCCATAATGTCCGGATTAGGGAAGAGCTTCCTCCCGAGAATAGATCGCTCGGGTTCGGGATTAAATGTAAGAGGTCCCTTCTTACTCCCGGTTTGCATAAACCAAGAAAGGAAACAGGAAGAAATCAACCTTAGGGTTGATGAGAACGAATGTAGAGAAGATTAGAGGGTTTAGAGGTTTAGAAAGAGAGAAGAGAGAAGGAGAGAGGTGACAATTTAAGAGATTGAACCGGCGTTCAGGATGAGTGAACGCTGGTTCAGGGGAAATTCTGGAGGTGGACGCTCGTTCAGGTCACTGAACTAGCGTTCAGAAGACAAATTGGGGGGCAGACGGGCGTTCAGAGTCTGGACGCCCGTTCAGAAAGTTTCTATTTTTTTATTATTTTATTATTTTTTTAATTTAGAAAAGATATAGAAACAGAAACAGGAAAAGAAACCTACCTACGAAAAACTTAAAACAGGAAAAACACTAAGACGGTGAAAAAAACGTGTTGAAATCTTCTAGGGCTAAAATGGAAGGGAAAACAGCAGATTTTGACCTAAAAAACGGTGTTGAACGGCCTACGGCGTTCACCACGTCGTCGGCGTCGGAACGAGCTTTCCGAATTGGGGTCCTGCGCGCCAAACGGACACTCGAGCCGAAAGTTATGGCCAAAATACTGCCGACACAGAAAACTGCACTACGAAGAATCCGACAACCGTTACCGATTCCCCGGCAACGGCGCCAAAAACTTGTTCGGTAAAAACTCGTTTTAAATTTATAATTACCGGAACACCCCAAGTGCAAGGCTCGTAGTAAAGGTGTGACCGGGTCGTCCTAAGGGAATCGAACGTCTATCGGATTAAGTACAATTATTGTATCTATTATGTCACAAATTATTATCTAAAACTAAGGTATATATTAATTATAATCTAGAAACTATGACTAGAAACAGAAAATAGCAGAAAATAGAACAAAAACGACACTGGACGGGCGTTCACTGATGTGGACGGGCGTCCAATAACGTTCTGGAAACAGAAAATATGCAGAAAACAGCAGGTAAAAACTAGGGTTTTTAAAATAACTAAACTTAGCAACAAAAGTTGATATGAACGAATCGGTTTATCAAATAATTAAAAGAACGGCAAGGCAACGAGAATCCACCAATCAACCAACCAACCCCAACTAGATTGCGCGCTAAAGATACGATTTTTAGTAATGATCAAATCACGAATTCGATTAAATCTCTTTAATCAATTTCTAGGGTTTCGTTTTCTTTCTCAAGCAAAACTAAACTAGCATGCGTAACACGATCATGAGATTGTCTCCAATACTCTACTCAACTAATCATGAACAATCTCTTGAATCACAATTAATTGCATCAATTGAAAAGATCAAAGCTTGAACAATATTCTCATATAAATTCAATCGAAAAGCCAGTTCCATCGATCTCTCGATTCAATAAAACATAAACGATAAATCACAACATTCAATTGATGAAAAACCATAAATTTAACTAACTAAAGACGTAGCTAAAAATCCTCTAGTTGGTGTAGTTGTTGATTGGTTTCCTCCGTTGTCCCACCACGAATTGCTTAGCCAACAATCATATGGGTGATCATGATTGTTGGGATGGAAGAGTTCATCTTTGAGTTCGCTCTTAGGAATATGCGGCTGCTGTGTAATTCTGATTTTTTTATGATGCGGTCTGATCTGTTTTTAGGGTTTGGGGCGCTGCTGCTTTTATAGGAAACTAAGTCGGTTCTGCTAAGTCAGCCGAAGGACGCCCGTCCGGTTTGTTGGACGCCCGTCCAAGGATCTTGACTTTGATCCAGACGTCCGTCCATGCTGCGTCCAAACTCTCTGTATCAAATTTCCTCTCCTGGACGCTCGTCCATATATTCAGACGCCCGTCCACCTGGGACCTTTCTTCTTTGAATCGAATAAGCCTTCTGGACGCCCGTCTGGTGCTTTAAACGCCCGTCCACTGGATGGGTGCAATGGACGCCAGTTCAGCCATGTAAACCTTCATGCCAATCTCAAACTTGCATCTTTCTCCTTCCTTTAATCTTCAATCAAACACCGTTCTAGCTCCTTTCACAACATGCAAGCATACCTACAAGGCGATAGAAACGAGCAAAGTGTAAAATCGTACATAAATAAATAAAAACCACATAAATAGCTCGATTTTAACACTTTAATAAATTCTAAACCCATTCTTCCAATTTATCCTTTTAGCAAGTGATTTTCTATAAAAAACACTAAAACACGGAAGATATTGTTACGGAATAACTCGATATAAACCACAAAATTAGTCGTAAACACTCACGAGATCTGTTTAAAGGGATAAAAATCCCTTTTCCTGAAGTGCGACTTTCTTTCCTAACCGGTCTGACCCCGGTGCTGCAACTCGGTCCCATACTGTCATGCGTTTTCTATCAGGTCTGTCGTCAGATTTATCTTTCTTAGAACTTTCCGCCTCTCTCTTTAAACGGTTGGATTCCTAACCCTGACAGTGCTTGTAAGCCAGATCCATGCACTCTTTCATAGATCTCGGAAGTCGGCTATTTAATTTAGCGTATAATCGACCTTCTTGTAGACCAGCTACGAAAGAGGTGATTAGGAGGTGCTTCTGTACGTTCCTGACCTGCCTGGACTCTTCATTGAACCTCTTCAGGTATTGCAGCACAATTTCCTCATTTCTCTGCCTGATGGTGAGGAGGTATGTGGCGTTTCTCTGGAGCGGTTTGGCTGTGATGAAAGCTTGCAGAAACCTCCTTGCCAAGGTTTCAAAGTTGCCGATTGACTGAGGTGGAAATTTCCTAAACCACTCACAGGCCCTGCCCGTAAGTAAGGCCGGAAAAGCTTTGCACTTCATCTCTTCTGCTGCACAGTCCAGGTTCAAATGGGTTAGATATTGAAATAGGTGATCTTGGGGATCCTTGGTGCCTTCATAGGGTTCCAACTAAGGCACCTTGAACCTCTCTGGACACGGGTAATTCAGGATCTGCTCTGAAAACGGAGACTCGAACGACAGGTCATATGATTTCCGACCTAAAATTCCATCGAGCTCTACTCGTGCAGCCTTCTGGGCTTTGGTGTTCACCTGTTTTTTCCATGCGTTAGAGGTGGAGGATAGGGTGTCCCCTCTATCATCCTTACACTGTTGGTTGTTCTGAGGAGCGTTGTTTTCTGGAGCTTCTTCCTCTCGCCCCTTTAGGGCTAAACCCAGCACACTTTTAAACGCTGTCATGTCAAGATTTCGTAACGCCTCCAACAAGGCTTGTTGGGCAGGGTCTGGCATTACCTCTTCTTGTTGATGTTGGTGCTGGCTAGTGGTAGCATTGGGGTCTTTTTCTCCCCCTTCTGTCTGTCCAGCAGCTGTTGCAGTGAGATCGGTTTCCTGGATTATTGAACCTCGGTCTTTTTCCCTGTATTTTTTGGTGGTGCCATCGCTTGTTCTTGATGAGATCGCTGAAAGAGGCCCTTCTTCTCGCACCAATTGACGATGCTGGATATCGTCAGGTATATAATCCGGGCTTAAATTACTCTTAGAACGATTTGTCAAGAACTATCTAATGGTGGGGATGGTGATTGTGGTTTGATTTAGACTGAGCCTGAGAGTTAGTTTCTCTCAAGTTGCCTACATATCTAACGTATGTAATTGGAATCAAGTCTCCCGTAGTTCATTAGGGTTTATTCATATAGGGGCGTCTCGCCTCACATTCCTTGCTCTGCAAGTATAGAATTTATTTCTTGGTCCCTAAGGATTAATTCGAGTGAATCCCTTCGATGAGGGATAATTAAGACTATATTTAAATTATAAGATCAATGTCCTATAATCACGGGATTCTCCCCATCGTTATCCCATTATATATGCATATGTGTGAATCATCAGTATAAGAAAAGACCCAGACGTCCTGCGTTGGGCTCCCCAGGTCGTCTTGACCTGGGTTGCATGACCTGCCCTCCGTTATGACCGAGCCGTCCTGCGGTGGTAAGGCCAGGAAGGGCAAGGCTGACCTACCACCTGGGGTCAGGCCTGGATAACATGGGGCCTTTCACCTCAATACTCCCTTACTTATTTATTACAAGGTCGTTCTCTGAATGACACGTGGCTAGGTCTACCCCGGCCATTGTCAATATGCATATCCAGATATTTGTCCATGACAGTTTCGCAATAGAATGTTCAAAAAATAAGCTTCAGAAATTGTGGAAATATTACTCAGCAGACTCAGTCTGCTGAGGCTTCAGCAGGGTGCTCAGCAGATTGCTGAGCCTCAGGATTTCGTGCATAATATTTTGTACACCTTATTTAATTGTAAAATTAATTGTAAAAGACATATTAATTGTGAGTTATATAAACAATTAATATGTCAAACTCTAGTTTACTTTATGTCATAGACATAACTTTTACTTTTTACTTTTTGCATGCTTGCCGCCCACATCTACATACTCAAGTGGCCGCCCAAGCTAGCTAGCTAGTCTCTCCATCTCAATTGTATCTATTTATACATCTTTTTACTCAATGAATAAACTAAGTTGAAGTTTACTCTTGTGTGTATCACATTCTCAAACTCTCTTCATGGTATCGAGACTTGCGAGTTCTAAAATCCGCCGCAAAACTCGGTTCTTTTTCGAGAAAAATGTCAACATTATCGAAGTTTCATCTTCTTCGGTAGACTCAGTGCCTCGCGGGCGGGATAAGCGAACACTCTTCTTTTACAAATCATAAACTTGATGGTAACAATTACTTGCTATGGTCAAGGTCCATGAAAATGTATATCTCCGGCCGGGGCAAGATGGGATATCCACGGTTCCAAACACCCCTCGCGAAACCGACCCCAAGTTTGAAGCATGGGATACGGAAAATAACCAAGTCATGACCATCCTCACGAGGTCTATGACAAAAGAGATCGATGAGAACTTTATGATGTATGACACTTGCTAAGGAAATGCGGGACAATGCCGAGAGACCTTTACTCAAAAAAGGACAATACATCGAAGTCTATGAACTCGAAGCTCGGATTCAAAATTGCGGACAAGGGGATATGTACGTAACTCAATACTTTAATCAACTATCTAAGGCATGGCAACACCTAGATATGTTGGAAACTCACCCTGGAATGATGTTAAAGATCCGCACTCTTTAAAGACATTATCGAGAAAAAGAGAGTATTCAAATTCCTTACCGGATTTGAATCCTACTCTTGATGATGTCGAGGTAGAATTCTTGCTACTAAACCTCTTCCAAATCTCAAATCCATGTTTGCCGAGGTCAAACATGAGGAAAGCGAGGAGGAAAGTGATCTTCTTGAACCCCCCGCCGACAACCCCTGCGAAGGTGCGCCTGTCGAAGGTTAATGAGACTTACGGGAAGCCTGCGAGAAAGGCCGGAAAGCGTGCCGTGATCACCGAAAACGCACAAATCACACCAAGGACAATTGTTGGAAGCTACATGGCAAACCTAACCCCTCTAAAACCTCAAAACCAACCGGGGAAAGTCAAGGCAAACTTATCGGTGAAGAGGAGAATGACGATGAAGTGAATGCTCGGTTTGTCGCCTTTAGAGCCTTTATTGCTCGGCATCGGGAAGGTAGCTCCCCTACCGAAATGGCCACTCATGCTAAAACGGGTATATTTTACTCACCTCTTAGTAATGAGACCTGGATTGTTGATTCGGGGCTTCTTCCCATATATTTGGTAATAAAAACCTTATTACCCAATATATGCCATGCAACCAAATTCACGAGAATTAAGCTGGCGATGGTTCTGTTTCTTATGCAAAAGGTGTTGGGAAGGTTAAACTTACTAATCGGATATATCTACGAGAATGTCTGTTTGTTCCAAAGTTAGACTCGTAACCTTATATACGTCGGTAAACTCACTAAAGATCCGAATTGAATTTGTTGTTTTTAATAAGAATCGGTGTACATTCCGGGATCTTTCTTCTCGAGAAGTGATTGGGCAAGCTAAACCCCGCTCATGATTTTTGTGATCAACCCCGCTCGAAGGCGAAGACGAAACGCGCCTCAACGACTGCACTCAAAACCTAGACAATATCATGTTATGGCATTATAGACTAGGACATCCAAGTTTTGGTTATTTAAAGTCTTTAATCCCCGAATTGTTTAAAGGATGTAATCTTAATGATCTTCAATGTGATATTTGTCAATTTGCTAAACTCACCAAATCTCGTGTATGCTAAGTTACCTCACTTGCCCTCTTCCCCTTTCACCCTAATTCACGGTGATGTATGGGGACCCTCAAGAGTGAAAAGTATAACGGGAAAAAGGTGGTTTGTAACCTTCATTGATGATCATACCGAAACACTTGGTCGTTCTTAATGAAAGACAAATCGAAGTTGGACCTATCTTCCAAGAATTTTATCACATGGTCTCCACCCAATTTGATACTAAGATCAAGATCTTAAAGCGATAATGCTCGGAATACTATGAGTCTAACCTCGGTAACTTCTTGACAAACAGAGGAATTGTTCATATCGGTAGTTGTGTGGAAACACCTCGGCGAATGGGGTTCTTTGAAAGAAAGAACAGACATCTGCTGGAAATGGCCGTATCAATCATGTTCACTACACATGTTCCTAAATACATGTGGGGTGAAGCTATATTGGCTCGCTACATATTTAATCAACAGACTTTCCAAAGAGAGTGTAAGGTTTCAAAACTCCTCTTCAAACCCTTCTGACCACACACTCCTGCTCTCATATTATTACCCAATTGCCTCCAAAGATCTTTGGTTGTACTGTGTTTGTTTATATCCATACTCAACACAGAAGTAAACTTGATCCTAAAGCTCATAAGTGCATTTTCCTTGGATATGCACAGGACAGGAAAGGTTACAAGTGTTACTCTCCTACCGAAAAGAAATTTTACAATTCTATGGATGTGAAATTCTTTGAAAGGACTCCATATTACGACAAACCTACGAGCCGATCAACGATGGAAACCTGATTGAGATTGAACTAAGTCCGTTCCCTCAGCAAACCATTAACCCTCAGCAGACTCATAATCTTCAGCATCCTGCAGATACTCACATTACTGACCCTCGCCAGCGGTCGCGACCCGAGTCTGCCGACCCAGAGCCGCCGAACCGGAACCTCGGCAACCTGCGAACCGAGTCCGCTGGACCCCGGCTGCGACTCTCGGCAGTCCCTGCGAAGTAGATGACAGACCTATTGCTCTAAGGAAAGGGAAAAGATCATGCACTGATCATTCTATTCATACTTATTTATCTTATGATCAGTTGTCTCCTGTCTTTGCCATGTTTACACAGGACCTGGACTCTCACTCTATCCCTAGAAATATTCGGGAGGCCCTTCAAAATGATAAGTGGAAGAATTTCTTGTTAAAACGAGAGATGACTTGCTCTCTTGGATAATCACACTTGGGACCTCACAACTCTTCCCAAAGGCAAGAAAACGATTAGGCGCGAGATGGTTATTCACTATCAAATACAATGCGATGGTAAAATTGACAAGTATAAAGCCGATTGGTAGCAAGGGGATTCACTCAAACTTATGGCATTGACTATAAGGAAACTTTTGCACCAGTAGCAAAGCTCAACACCTTTGTCGAGTGCGATTTCCCTAGTTGTCCAACTTGGTGGCCTCTTCACCAATTGGACATCAAAAATGCCTTTCTAAATGTGGACCTCACCGAGGAGGTTTATATGTTGTACCCCCTGGTTTTATCAATCCTAATACTCAAGGCAAGGTGTGCAAGGCGAGGAAATCTCTATATGGCCGAAGCAATCACCAAGGGCATGGTTTGGCAAACTCACTACGTGGTTAAAGCTGCTGGATATCATCAATGCAACTCTGATCACACCATGTTTGTCAAGACAACCAACCAGAGGAGGTCCATTCTAATTGTATATGTGGATGATATCATCCTTACTGGAGATGACTCTACTGAGATCCAGAACTTGAAGACTCTACTGGCAAAGGTGTTCCAAGTTAAAGATCTGGGCTACCTCAAGTACTTTCTTGGTATGGAAGTAGCTAGAACCACCAATGGCATTTCAGTCTCCCAAAGGAAGTATGTCCTGGACCTACTGAAGGAAGCGGCATCTTTGGGATGCAAACCCTGTGTATCTCGGTAGACCCCGGTCATACCTCATCGCATGGTGACATTTGTTGTCGGGGAAAGAACAATATCAAAGGCTTGTAGGCAAACTCATATACCTTTCTCACACAAGACCTGATATTGCATATGGGGTCAGTCTGGTCAGTCAATTCATGCATTGCCCTACTGAGCAACATTGGGATGCAGTGAATAGGATACTGAGGTATTTAAAATCCACTCCTGGCCAAGGCCTGCTCTTCACCAAGTCTATTGATAGATCAATCAAGGTCTATACTGATGCTGATTGCGCTGGATGTCACATTGACAGGAGGTCTACCACAGGCTATTGCTCATATATATGGGGGAGCCTGGTTACTTGGAGGAGCAAGAAACAACCTACCGTGTCAAGAAGCAGTGCTGAAGCTGAACTAAGGGCACTTGTACTTGGCATTTGTGAAGCTCTCTGGCTAAAAAGGGTACCGACTGAACTTCAGCAACCGTATCAGCAACCTATCACACTCTGTTGTGACAATAATTCAGCCTTATGCATGGCAGAAGATCCAGTCCATCATGATAAAACCAAGCATGTGGACATTGACAGAAACTTTCTGAAGGAGAAGATTGATGCCAAGATTATTCAACTCCAGTATTTTCCCTGAGCAGATCAGAATGCTGATATTCTTACCAAGGCTATTCCACCTCTTATGTTCAGCAGACTAAGTAGCAAACTTGGCTGCATCAACATATACAGCCCAGTTTGAGGGGGGTGTGGAAATATTACTCAGCAGACTCAGTCTGCTGAGGCTTCAGCAGGGTGCTCAGCAGATTGTTGAGCCTCAGGATTTCGTGCATAATATTTTGTACACCTTATTTAATTGTAAAATTAATTGTAAAAGACATATTAATTGTGAGTCATATAAACAATTAATATGTCAAACTCTAGTTTACTTTATGTCATAGACATAACTTTTACTTTTTACTTTTTGCATGCTTGCCGCCCACATCTACATACTCAAGTGGCCGCCCAAGCTAGCTAGCTAGTCTCTCCATCTCAATTGTATCTATTTATACATCTTTTTACTCAATGAATAAACTAAGTTGAAGTTTACTCTTGTGTGTATCACATTCTCAAACTCTCTTCAGAAATCAATGTAAAAACTCATATTGAATCTTCTTGAATGCAAACCACCCTACCTCGGTATAGACTTCTTGAATCTCAAGTTCTAACAACTTCTATAAATTTTCTCACAACTGGAATAAATTGAAACCAACAAAATGATATTGCAATCCCTCACAAGAAGTACATGTTATTGCAATCCCACTCCATATAAGAAGTATATGTTATTGCAATCCCTCACAAGAAGTAAATTCTGTAAAGATTAGATTTATCTCGAGACAAAAATATCCCTCACGAGAAGTACATGTTATTGCAATGCATCTCCTTATAAGAAGTTGTATTCTCAAATCTTGGCATACCTGGGAGACAAAAAAAACTCAGGCTACTTTTTGAGCATCTTCCTCTCCAGCTCTTAAGTGTCTTCCCAAGATGGATGATTGCTCCACTACACTTTCACTAGGTCTCCACACTGATTCTTGAATGCGGACCTTGTTCCATTTTCAAAACTGTAATTGGTCTTCCTCATAAGACATGTTATCAACTTAGGAACAACATCCGCCATGTGCTTATGCTTTGTCAAGCACTTACAAAGCAAAATTACGTGGAACACATTATGAACTCAAGATAAACTTGTTGGAAACTTAATACGATAAGACAAACAACCTTTCTTCTCGGTGATCTTATAGGGTCTAACATATTTGGGACTCAACTTACCTTTTATCCCAAAACATTTAACTCCCCTCACTAAAGATGCCTTAGATACACATTGTCACGATCCTTAAACTCAAGAGGTTTTGTCTTCTATCTTCCTATTAATTCTGACATTATTGAGCTTTCTACAACCTATCTTGTATCATAACAACTTTATCCTTAGATTTCTTGACTAACTCAGGCCCTGTAACTTGCTTTTCTCCTGCCTTATCCCAATAAGTAGGAGTGCAGTATTTTATGGTCTACAAAGCTTCAAAAGTTTCAACTCTCAATCATTCACGGTAAATGTAGTTATACAAAAACATAGCCAAAGGTATATATTGAACCCAATAGCCTCCCAACTCTAGGGCACATGCCATAAACATGTCCTATAGAGTCCTAATAGTCCTCTATGAGTGACCACCAGTATGAGGATGAAAAACAGTATTAAACTTCAACATACTCTATACCCAAGGCCTCTTGCAAACTGTGCCAAAACTGAGAATAAAAATGGCTACATTTATATGAAACAATGGTAACCGGAACTCCATGCAATATTACTTTCCAAGCAACATACAACTCTGCTAACTCACTTGTTTTGGTATCGACAATCGCTAGAGGACTTGTTTATCAGTCTAAAATAAGACTGACAAACATTATTTGTCGACCTATCAACGATCACTCATATCATATTCTTTCCACCTTGCACTTTAGGTCAACTTGTCATGAAGTCCAAAGTGATCTTTTACAATTCCACTCGTAATATACAAAGTATTTAAATACCCTATAGGTCTTGGATATTCTACCTTGATCTTTTGATAGATCACACATTGAGACATATACATGGCTATTCCTCCCTTCAACCCACGCCACAAAAAGTGTTCTTTCAGCTCTCTGTACATTTTATTGCTTTTATGATGAACTATAAACCTAGGTAAGCTTGCTTCATCCAAATATTCCTTTCTCAAGATTCTGTCTTTGGGTACACACGAATAGTTCTTGAACCAGATACTTCCATATTTTGCAAGAAGGATGTAAGACTTAGGATTATCCAAGGTTTTCTCATTCATCTATTGTAAGAACATATTATTTGCCTAATCTTCAATAATTCTAGTTAGAAAGCGGTTCAACATACATAACTCCAGCTACAACATGCTCCATTACCTCAAGCATCAAACTGTCAAACAACATGACAAACTCTTTCTAACTAATCAAAACCGTATCGAATCTTAAATTGAATAGTCTGCCACTAGATTCCCTTTCTCATGGTGATTTTTATGTCTAACTCATAATCTCTTAAGAATTCTAACCTCAGTTGCATCATGTTGAGCTCTGGCAATATTAAAATATATTTAAAACTCTTGTGGTCAGTGAAAACCTTACATTGTATACCATAAAGTTAATGGTGCCAAATTTTCAAAGCAAAGACCACAACTGCCAGTCCAAAATCATGTGTATGGAAATTTATTCAATGCACCTTCAACTCATTTAGATGCACAAGCTATAACTTTCTCTTGTTGCATTAACATACAACCCAAAACTTACCCACAAGCATCAGTATAAATATCATATGTTTCACATTTCTCAAGTTGGCATAGAATATGAGTTGTGATCAACTTCTCTTTCAAGGTCAAGAAATCATGATCACATTTATTACTCCAATCAAACTTGACTTCAATCTGAGTCAACTTTGTCAAACGCCAAGGAACCCATGAGAAATCTCGGGCTAGTATCCGGTAATAGCCTACCAAACCCAAGAAATGTTTTATATCTAGTGCATTTGTAGGTCTTGTCCACTTAGTCATTGTGTATGTCTCCACTGGGTCCACTAAAACTCTATCCTGGGACATTATATGCTCTAGAACGCAACTTCTTCTGACAAGAACTTGCACTTGCTAAACATGGTATACAACTTTATTTCCTATGAGTGATGTAAGAGTTCAACATGTTTCTGTCCGTGTGGTGCGCTAAACCTAATCAGGTGATCATTATTACTATGCTTTTGTGTTTGTACATATGATAAATTGCACATAATTTTATTAATTGCAAAAACATAAGTACTATATTGTTGGCTTGATTGCACCAAACCTTTATTCATACATATAGTATTTGTTCTCTATGCACTTTCATAATTACTAATCTTCATCCGGTGGAGTAGTAAGTGGAGAAGAGAGTTGTTCTAAGTCGATTTCAACATTTTTATTAATTAAACATGTAGTTGATGTTTTAACACATAAATGATGTTGTATGTGTGTTGTATCATTGAATAACCTAAGTACATTCTTCATTTGTGTCTTGATCATCAATGTAGAAGCCATGTATGATGTGTATCAGTAATTTAGACACATAATTTTTGCCAAAATTTCAAGTCTAAAAGACTTCAGTGGCACTAGTATGTCACATATATAATATAGAATGTAATACCAGTAAAACTTATAGAAATGTTAGATAGTTAGAGTATATGATGATAAGAACAATTTTATGACTTGTAAGATGAATGTATCATGTAACAACTTAATTAAGACATGTATAATGCTCATACAATTATTGTATGTATTTCTTACAAAAAATAAGTTGTCTGAGCTAAAACCAAGGAATGATGAACTCAGAGTAAGGTGCATGACGCTACTGAACGCCAAACAGAAAGTTCCCAAAATTTGTAGAGTTGCCTCACTCTGAAAAGGTTAAGTGGTTGATTAACATGTCATCAGGAACTTGTACGATAAGCACTTGAGAAAATAAGGATTTTGAAATTGGTTGAAAGTTGAAAGATGCAGCATTATATCATTGTACAATATATGAGTAATAGAATTTAGAAAAACATCTTAAAGAGGAGATTCTTTTGAAGAAGAGGCATATTGTAAGACAAGGTGGTTGCGACGGACTCATGCTGGTTTGAAATAAAAGATAATAAGCATTTACACGAGTACCCTGAGAGTAAAACCATAACAGAACACGTCAGACACCGAACTTGGAAACATTTAATACAAAGAGGAAAACCGTTTGGACTTATGAATGATAGGGACAAAATTTACAATGAAGAAGCTTTTTGGTCTGAAATCAAGAATGACAAATGTCCTCAAAGTGATGAAAATATGATATTGAAAAGATTTTTATGGATACAAATTGGAATCAAATGTTTAGGAGAGTTTTATGCATTGAATAAGACCCACGAATAACGAAGAAAACAGCCTCGGGAAAAGTCGAATAAGGTTGGGTCTAGGGAGTTATCCCAGGATCTCCACCATTGGGGTTAAGAAATTATTGATACAACTCACTCAAAGTTTCGGAAAAGTCTTGATTTAAAAAGGAACGAATTGTAGAAGCTTGGAAGTGACAACTTGATAAGAATTGAAGTCTAACTAATGATTAACTGGAGAGCTTAGAAAGTAACTTGGTAAACAACTATCATGTACTTGAAACGGGAATTCACAAGTTCATACCAAACAAGCCATGAATAAGTCCAAAATGAAATGTTTACAAAAGAGGTTAAATATCTACCGGAACACAATGATGCATACTTAGAAAAGAGAATGCCTTATTGAGAGAAGAACGGTCAACCGAATCAAAGCATCTTTTTCTAAGGGTACTTAAGGATGAACACAAGTAAGGAAAAAGGTTTTATTAGACATGATTTAAGGAGGAAGTTGAAATATAGTGCAACAATTTTAAAAGTAGATGGAGCTTGTTTTCTTGATTCATAAAATTAAAACGATGAGATCCTCTTTCAAAGAAAATATAGGGCAGTATACTTTTAAGATAAAATAAGGAAAGGGAAAAAAAATCCCAAGCTTTAAAACTTCCAATGAATGTGGTACCAGTCGCTCTGGAGATTGAGTGGTTGAAAGGAGAGAATGAACATACGGACAATAAAAGTGCCTTGTTGGAAGGTAACTGCATGCATTTCTCACGACCGGTAAGTGCCAAAATGTTAACCCTTACAATCTTCGTATTGTATTCCTCAGTATAGATAAAATTCAAATTAGTGGGATCATCTTCCTAAGATTACTCTTGTTACCTTATCAATTTCAATGACTCAATCCTAGGGTCAAAAGGTGGGAATTACCATACCGGATCATGCGGATGAGAAGTAGAAGTTATTCTTTGCAACATGTCTTCAATGGTTGGTTGGTCCGAATAAAATTGATTTTGAGTATGGAGAAAGTTAAAATTTACAGGTCTTAGAGTTTTCTCGGTGTTATAAAAAAATAAGGCCATTGAAGGGATACAACTTGTATAAAATGAAGAAAAGAATGTACTGCAGTAGATTTGTCGAAGGAAAGTTCATCTTGTTTCACAATTTTACTAAAGACCATTTATTTTGATTAAAAAGCTAATGCAAGGAGAGAAGGTAAGGTATATACAAGTGTGTAGAATTTTTCAGAAATTATGGAGTAGAGTAAGTGACTTAACACCGAAAGCAAATACGTGGAAAAAAATCATTTGCACGTGTTGCAAGAAGTAAGGTCATAAAAATGGCGATGAAAACCTTACGTTAATGGTAAAGAAACCTCCCACTATGAAAATGCCGGATAACTGGGTTGCACCATGAATTAAAAGTTAGAAATAGTTCAATTGTATGTTGTTGCGAGTCAGAACAAGCCGAAAGTTTTGAGAAACGGCGATTCAATAAAGGCAACAAGTGGAGATGGATCTAGAAGGTTCAAAGAAGGCGAGGGGTGCAAGCATGATTGTTGAAATAGTGTCCTAAACCCAATCGGGTTGGACCGATCCGACCGGGTCGGGCCATTTACAGCCTATTTAGTTCATGTAATAACTTTATTATGATTAATAAAAACACTTTTGTTATTATATATTTTGCTTGTCTTCATGTTATTGAATAAGTATATAGTAACGTCCCTATTATTAAACTATGATAGAGAAACCGTGATACTGATTATGGTTGATGAGATCTCTATTCACCTTAATAAGTTTGATACTTAAATGTCTCTAGTCGTGTGTACTGTCAAACAGGACATTGATAGTATGATTAGACTAGCACGTATTGGATGTCTTTTGTCTTATTGAAGATAGCTATAGATTTCGTCTATCGGAGTGTAGAGACACTTGGACTGTACGTGGACGTGTATTAGAGAATGCGTACGTAAGACTGGCCCACTTACATTAAGTGTCGTAATATGTGGCAGTTGTGTAATTATCCTGAGACCGAGTCTTCATGGCATCACGGTGGGGATTGTCATGCTTTGACACTATTGAGGTTTCCCCTAACATGGGGCGATCATGCGGTAGTGCTCGGGCGTGATACTGAAGCATGCGTAGGATACATGTTTGTTCATCCGGAAATTGCGTATCCTATGATTAGGAGTAAATATCCGAAATGGCATTCTTATAAGGAATGTCTAGCTCTCGTGAATCTTTGCAAAGTGGGAGTAAATGAGTTATTCCGAGAGAGAAAGATATCCAAATTATATGATACGATCGTTGATGTACTAACACTCGAAATACGATCATATGGATATTATTACAGCGATAGGATTCTATTTACACGGTAACTGTTTCACATGAAAGGTAGTAGTCATTGCTTTTGACTCTTCCGATTATTGGGGGTCACGGTGTGTTGCTAGACGCTATCCCGTGATCGTTAGTTATGAAGGGCATTTTTGTAATTTGCACTTTGTGTCTACGGGCAACATATTCGGAAGCCTATTGGGTCACACACATAAGAACATCTAGCTGGATTAAAATGAAGTTATAGTGATAACCAAATAAGGAAAGTTTATCTCGACTATAAAGTGTTATAGTGATTAAATTAATATGCCGTTATTTATTTATTATGAATAAATTAAATACAAGATATTAATTATATTGATTAATTAAAGAATATTCCGGATGCCAATTTGTTGGCTAAAGGGGGCGCATATACTGGTGTATAAGATACACTTGGATTGTCCAATTTAATTAATAATATTATCATATATTAATATTGGATATTAATTGGTTTTGGAAAAATAGATTTATGGTAATAAGATAAAGATATTCAATATTAGATATTGACAATATCTTAGATTTATTTAATATAAGATATTAAATTAAAAGTGATAAATCAATCAAAGTGATTTTCCTTATTTTATTAGGAAAATGTTTTCGCTCTCATCAATCTACCAGGAAGCTTCTCCTAATCAGATTAGAGGCTAAAGGGGTGCCCCTTCACCTATAAAAGAAAGGGGTTGGCTAGCTCTTTTGTACATCACAATTCCAAGAGCTCATAATTCTTGTGAAAAATAGAGAGCTTTTTCTAGAGGGTTTTAGAGAGAGAGAAAAGGCCGGTCTAGAAACCGGATTTTTCTAGTAGCAATCCAAGGAAGATTCCTGCGAGGTGCTCGTGTGGATATCGATAGAGGCCGGACACGTGGATGGCTCACGCGTATTACTACTCTCCATTGACGGTCAAAGTGTCGATCTATTAGATCAAGTAAGGTAATCACCGTCAACTACTTAACGTGTTTATTGTATTAAACGAAGTCGATATTGGGATCGAAAATCAAATTTTAAATTCCGCTTCATTATGATTTCCTAACAAAGATGTCTAACAAAACCTAATTTTAAAAGTCAAATCTTAAGTCATAACCTTAAAACTTCTACCTCAATCCTTCACTTAAGAGGTTTCACTCTTTACTGCCACACGACCAAAACTTAAGGTTTCCGACCATACGTGTCTCATCACTTAAAAGACCAACTTAAGTCAATACTTAAGAAACCTAACTCAAGGAAGCTTACAAGGCTAAGAATTTACTCTGTGATACCAACTTTGACACACCGTTTCCGAACACCGAGTCCTTATCTAGAAATGAACAACTCGTATTAATACCAGATTATAAACGTAAGACTTAAAAATACAACATCAAAGTAATATTGTGAAAATTAAAATGACTCGGGAATCATACATACCGAGAGGTAGAAGAGGAAAACCCAATGTCAAAACCATTACAACATTTCTAGTCTGAGGATTCAACGACAATCCACAAGTCCAAAAGTATACAAGGTACAATCGCTTTACAAAACTATACAACGGCCCCAAAAGATAGTCTAACTTATTATCTTTGCATAAAACCGAGATATAAACAATAGCGCTTCAAAGCATTCTGAGGTCACTCCTCGAACTACTCGTAATCACAATCCTCACCGTAACTTGCATCACCATCTCGGGGTGGGAACAATATAACGAGGGGTAAGTACATGCGTACTTAGAAGGGAGTAGAAGCATTAAATTTGTACATATAACAACAAAATATATACATCATGAAAATTCTACACACACTACCAAGTATGTTATAAATGCACACTCCCCTCCAGCTAGACCCAGTAGAAACTTATGCAACAAGGAATGTGTTACATAAAAGTCCAAGGACACTTTGTGAGGGGAAGAGTGCACCACGATACATTAAATCTCTTATATGGCATAGGGCACCCCGCCTTAAGTGGAGTCGAAGGCCAAAGATCTCCCCAACCCTAGGGCGTCGAATCTCTCAGCAACAAAAAAGAAACGTGCCTCACTAAGGACAAGAATTCTTCAACTTTTAGACCACAAGTATGAATTCATGCATTCAAACTAGACACCTAAGTTCATTGCACATAAAAAGTCTTATATGGAATACTAGACCTAAGGTAAATCTATGCTACACGAGCTAGAACGTGTCACAGAAATACCAGTTTCTAATCCAATATCCACAATCCTAAAAGATAAAATTTTCAATGATCTCAAGCTTTCCCCCCGCAGAGGGTCTCCATAAGGTGCAGAGCCAAATCCACTAGAAACCGAACCCTTAACTTTTCCACATAACAAGAACGATATTGACAACCAATAATCAATATCACATAAGGCCAAATGAAATGTCTTCCTATGCTCCTGTGAGTCATAATGCAGTGCCTAAGAGCATTAGAACACCCATATTTAAATTTACAACAAACCACAAACGGCTCTACACTAAGGCATGCTTGAAAATGGATCGAAAAATCATTTCTGCACATTCAAGGCCTTAGGCATACCCCGAAGGCACCTTAGGCGCGCATCTACATATGCTGCAATATTCCTGCACTCTCTGATCTATTAGGCCCCCCTCAAATCCCTTTAAGCACGCGCCTAACTGCCTAGGAGCCCAGAAATTGTTCAAACATCCTAGCTCATTTCCAAGGCATTTTCTCACACATGAAACCCTCACTTCATGCCCAAAACATGCTAAAAACATACCCAAGCAATACATACAAATTCTAAACATCATATAATTACTAGAACATGAATTTAATAGAAATAGATTCAAATGGAACATCTCTACCTCAAAATCTTCAAGCAAGAACTTGAATGCAAACTCCAAGCTTTGAAGAACTTTCAAGCTAGGCTCTGTCCTTAAAACCTACATCATAACCAAAGATTTCTGACCCTTATTTATGTTAGGAAATCAACTAGTTTAATGTAGCAGAATTTAAAATTAGATTTCCGATCCCAAGATCGACTTCGTTTAATACAATAAACACGTTAAGTAGTTGACGGTGATTACCTTGCTTGATCTAATAGATCGACACTTTGTACGTCAATGGAGAGTAGGAGTGCACGCGAGCCGTCCACGTGTCCGGCCTCTATCGATATCCATACGAGCACCTCACCGGAATCCTCCTTGGACTGCTACTAGAAAAACCCGGTTGCTAGACTGACCTTTTCTTTCTCTATAAAAACCCTCTCTATGAAGCTCTCAGTTTTTCCACAAGAATTATGAACTCTTGTAATTGTGATGTAAAAAAGAGCTAGCCAGCCCCTTTCTTTTATAGGTGAAAGTGGCGCCCCTTTAACCCCTATCTGATTAGGAGAAGCTTCCTAGTAGATTGATGAGAAAGAAAACATTTTCCTAATAAAATAAGGAAAATCACTTTGATTGATTTATCTCTTTTAATTTAATATCTTATATTAAATAAATCAAAGATATTGCCAATATCTAATATTGAATATCTTTATCTTATTACCATAAATCTATTTTTCCAAAATCAATTAATATCCCATATTAATATATGATAATATCATTAATTAAATTGCACAATCCAAGTGTATCTCATACACTACAGTTTGCGCCCTATGTGCGAAAATTGGCATCCGGAATATTATTTAATTAATTAATATAATTAATATCTTGTATTTAATTTATTCATAATAAATTATATCTTCATATTAATTTAATCACTATAACACTTTATAGTCGAGATAAACTTTCCTTATTTGGTTATCACTATAACCGCATTTTAATCTGGCTAGATGTTCTTATGTGTGTGCCCCAATAGGCTTTCGAATATGTTGGCCGTAGACACAAAGTGCAAATTATGAAAATTCCCTTCATACCTAACGATCACGGAATAGCGTCTAGCAACACACCGTGACCCCCAATCATCGGAAGAGTCAAAAGCAATGACTACTACCTTTCATGTGAAACAGTTACCATGTAAATAGTATCCTATCACTGTAATAATATCCATACCATCGTATCTCGAGTGTCAGTACTTCAACGATCGTATCTTATAATCTGGAGATCATGCTCTCTCGGAATAACTCATTTACTCCCACTTTGCAAAGATTCACGAGAGCTAGACATTCCTTATAAGAAGGCCAGTTCAAATATTTACTCCTAATCAGAGGATACGTGATTTCCGGACAAACAAACATGTATCCTACGCGTGCTTCAATAACACACCCGAGCACTTCCACATGATCGCCCCCATGGCTAGGGGAAAGCTCAATAGTGTCAAAGCATGACAATCCACACCGTGATGCCATGAAGACTCTGGTCTCAGGATAATTACACAACTGCCATATACTGCGAAACTTAAAGTAAGTGGGCTAGTCTAACGTACGCATTCTCTAATACCCATCCACATACAGTCCATGTGTCCATACACTTAGATAGACGGGATTTATACCTATCTTCAATAAGATAGAAGACATCCAATACGTGCTAGTCTAATAATACCATCAAAGTCCCACTTGACAACATATACGACTAGAGACATTTAAGTATCAAACTTATTAAGGTGAATAGAGATCTCATCAACCATAATCAGTATCACGGTTTCTCTATCACAGTTTAATACTAACGACGTTACTATATATATTCAATAACACGAAGATAAGCAAGATATATAATAACAAAAGTGCTTTTGTTAATGATAATAAAGTTATTACATGAACTAAATAGACTGTAAATGACCCGACCCTGTCGGATCTGGTCTAACCCGATTGGGTTTAGGACACTATTTCAACAATTTAACCTTGTATTTAACCAAGAATCTAAGAAACTTAAGAATTAGGTAGATGAGTTTTCTTATTTCTTACCCAAATGAAATTCTTGTGTCATAGTGAAGCCTTCATCAAGATGATCTTCTTGTTGTGAAAAATCTACAATTCCAAGTAGAAGAAAATGACTTAGTTTGAAGAACTCCCATTTTTACCCCTTATTTTCTTTTAACTCTTTTCTTTCTCTTACCAAAGTTTTGATATGCCTGGACTGCAATCCGGCCCGCGGATTCTAACTCAGGTCCGTCCGGCCACCAAAACCATGGACAAGGCCTTCGGCCACTGTAGTCCGTACGTGTATAAGCCATTATGGGACCTCAGGCCATTGGCCCCGTCTCAAACCTTTCTTATCGCCCTTGCGGGCCTAAGGAAAGGCAAGGGACAGCCCGCCTATCCCCAGGCTATTAGGTCTGCCAGCGACCCGAGCCCACAATATCAGAGGAGCAAGCTACAACCCAAGGGTGATATGACATGTGTATTGGGTCCGCCCACATCAGGCCGCCAGACAACTATCAGCTTAATTAATATTGAATTGTACTTAATTATGTCTTATTGTCATTACCTAAATCCTAATCTATAGCTTGCCTATAAATAGAGGCTCAATGTAACATTTTACATATAGACAATTTATGAAAGCAAGGCAAACTCCGCAAAATTCTCTCTATCATTTTGCACCACAAATTTTACATTTTCGGCCACCATATTCACTATTTCATCGCCGTGCACCACCGCCTTCTATACAAAAACACCGCCAGATATCCACCATCAAACACCACAAATACTACCGTGATAATTTCTACATTATCATTTGGCTCTGTTACCGGGAAAGATCAAGCTTTTCAGTCTTTTCTGGTGTACGGCACCGCCGTAAGTTCATCTTCTACGGCGGCACAGAGAAAATCTTCATCATCTTATCCAGTTTTTTAGAGCTTCTTCATCAAAAAGCTATCAGGATTCTCTCAATCATCAAGAAAGCATCATTCCAACACTAAACGAAAGGTAAGCTCCACAAATATTGAATGAAATCCATGAGTTTACGCTTGAATCATCGCCTCTCTTATTTAGTTTTTGTCTAAGACCTCGCCGGAGCCATGATCTTCATTTTCTGTTCAGATTTTGCATCTTTTAAGCAAGATTTCGGTTCTTTAAGATTTTCATTTGTGTAAGTGAGCAAGAACACATGATAAACTGAGTTTGCACTTCAGAAATCGTCACTCTTAGTACATTCACGTCAAGGATTTTCATCAACAATCTTTTCCGGCGTGTTAGCTTGCTTGTTCTGGGTTTTGTTGATCTAAGAACATTGTACACCAGAATCATAAGGGAATAGAGGTATATTCTTTGACTTCCTATTTGAATCATCACAGTTGTCCTTGATTTTTTGATATTCCGTTCCTAGAATTGTCATCAGCTCTCCGGTAATGTCTTTATCGACAAAATCCTTCGGCCTGCCACCGACAAGATCAGATAGTACAAGGTTGTTAATGTGTTAGAAGATAATTTGTCTTTTAGAGAGAACAACAAGTTGATACAGTACAATGGCATATAGTAATTACAAGCAGTTGGTCCCACACACTCCGGCTAGAGGGACCACTCAGGATCCTCCATGTATTGATAACGTGTAAGTGACAAGGGAAAATCTGCGAGCGCTGCACTATGACAGGTACCCACAGAGGAATCCTCCAAGAGATGCACGCAAAATCATCACTCAGATAGCAAGGTCAAGGGAGATCCTCGCAGAGACCACTGGTCATCGGCATGTAAAGGGAATTTTAGGGACCTCGAGACCACAACTGAGTCATTGGGCGACCTTAGAAAAGATTCCAGGATTTATGGAAGATCCAGACGTGATAACATCTGAAACTTATACGGATTATGTTGAGAAAGCGTATCTTGCCAACTCTCTTCTCGTGGCCAACGGTCAGCCACCTAAGCTGCCCCTAGCACCACCAACTTTTAGTGCTGGGGCAAACATTGAAGACCCTCAGCGAAGGCCGCGGAGTCGATCTAAACACATTGAGTTAGAGGAGAGTGTTCAATCCTCCGGACGTCAAGGCCGCAAGAGAGGTCTGATCGCGTGTAAGTCACTAACGTCGATATTACTAGAAAGAATACTAGGTACATCGTAGTATAGTAAATGCGAGTCAAGGTCGATCCCACAGAGACAATGCAACTTTAATTATAAACGATTCTGACCTAATTAAGAAGCAAAATAGAAGCGGTCATGGACCAACAATGAACATAAAAAAAACTTGGTATTTCTCCCCCTCTTCTCACCAATCTACTAACTTGGATTAGTTGATCGTTACGTTTACTTCCCCACATAATTTCCTTAAATTAATCGAGCGAGCTTTTGATTTAATTATCAGCTACGGGTGCAACTCCTTACCCTATCTACTCCGAAAATAGTAGTAGACAATCTATACGCAAGATACCCTCCTTACTTGGTCCGTAATAGCCCATACGCATAAAGAACTAGAATTGCCGATATCGAGCGCTAACTCATACCGCTAACCCGCCTAGCTATCGACACTGATCAGCACGTTCCTAGGGTCCATTCAAAACTATGTCCAAACTAACACTTCACAATTCGTATTTCATGCATGTTTTACGATTACAATAAGCAGATTGGCCAGATCTAACCTACTATTAATTAAACATGTCGATCAACGTAGCTGTAGTGAATCCTAGTTTTAGGTTTTCTAAATATTGCCACGGTAAACCGGTATAGACCGCCGGTTTACCGGGGTCAGCTTTTCCTATTCCTGGATCTACATTGATTAATTATGATTAATCAAAGTAAATTATGGGGTCTTTAAACATGTAAATTAACTAAAACTAATAAATACGAACAGATCTACCATATTGAAGACAAAAAGGAACGTTCAAAGCTTCGTACCTTCAACAATGGAGATCTAGCTCGATCTACTCTCAGAAACCCTAACCGACCTAGTAGTGGCGGCATAATCAATTTCGTGTCCAACAAGCCCTCGATTTACCGGCCCTAGCCCTCGGTAAACCGGGCTGACTTTTCCCCTTTTTCTTCAGTAGACTTCTTCTTGGACTTCTTTTACTTGGCCCAACATGGTACTTTTGGTCCAGATCCGTTCTCCAATGCTCTAGATTTGGAACATCCTATAAAACACATAAAACGAGACAAAACAGTACAAAATCATCGGGAAAAGAACATAGATGCAGAATTACGATCCTGGGAACACGCACATAGCATTTAACACATATTCCATACAATAACGAGCCTATCCATCCTCTCTTGAGCAGAATTCAGGGTGAATAAGGGTATAATTAATGGTACCATTTAGGGCATTATCATGGTCGTGAAAGAGATGATAAAAAAAGATCCGCTTTACAACGATTGGGAAACAATGAAAAGAGGATCGGCACTACATCGTCCAGGACATAACCCCCCATAAAAAAATGTTGTCCCAAGACAAGAAGGTATAAATGATCAGGTCATTCGCTACGACGCAAAGGATGGGCGGAGCAAGCGACAAGACGATCCCCGCAACCATGCGGACTCCCGGCACGTTTCAAGATGCACCGCCGATCCAACTGTGGAAGATAGATTTGAACAGATATAGAATGAAATTGAGGAATTTAAAAGGGTCCGGCCCATGGAGAAGGCCAAACCAACCTGGGGAATCAGATCACTGTCCGACAAGATTCCGAAGTCGGTACCAAAGGGGAATGTCTATTATCCCACTTACAACTACTACCAAGGAACATCTTGACCTTATGATTGGATCACGACTTTCTAGAGCCGCATCATACTAGTGACTCCGAATAAAACCGCCTGGTGTGTGGCCCTTGCAGGCAGTATGCAAGACCGGGTGGCATCATGGATCCGAAATCTTGCTCCTGGTTTGATTCAGAGTTGGGAAGATTTAATGAGTAAGTTCTTAGTAGAGTTTTAGTTGGCGGGAAGGCCGAAAAAGATGATCGAGGATCTGTACGACATTCGTCAAAAGCAAGCTGACCCGAGTCGGAGTTATTATGCCAGGTTCATGACAGTTTATGATCAAACAAAAAATATTCCCGACAACGACGTCATGACGTGTTTCCTCATTGGGATAGCCAAAGGTCCAATGAAAACCCATTTCGCCTTGCACCCCACATAAAGCTTAAGTGATTTATTAGATAGGGCTCAGAAACATGAACTAAGCAAAGCAGCGCCCTCACCTTCACCGAAGCACAATGTAAATAGTGAGCCCAACCCCCCAAGAAAGGACCACATGGAAGATCGCAGCAAAACTAAGAATCAAGAGAGGGAAGTAAGGAAGCTAGTAAAGTTCAATGAACGCGAGTTCACTCCACTCAACATAAAACCAACTCAGATCTAGTATGAGATTCATGATCGGCACCTCTGAGCCCATGAAGACCGATCTGAAAAACCGTGATGAATCAAAATATTGCGATTATCACAAAGACCACTGACACATAACTGATGAGTGCATCACCTTGAGGAGACTAATCTTAAAGTTGATCAGGTATAGATCCCTAAGCAAGTACAAGAAAGATGATCAACAACCCCGTAGATACACAAATAAAATCCGAGTGATCTTGGAGGAGTTCCCAAGCAATAATCAGCTCAAAAACCAGATTAACTCCATCAGTGACAGGGATTTCGAGAAGCCAATCATTTTGGGTGGCTCCGAGCAATCCATAACTTTCACGCGAAGTGAATTTGCGGTCTTGCCAGGGGCAATAGAAGTGTCAATTGTGATTCAAGTAGGCATCAACAATTTTGGGGTGAATCAAGTTTTACTGGATACCGGGGCTGGCAGAGATATCAATTATCTGGACAACCTTAAGCATATTGGTTATGGAGAATCAAGACTGAGACCTTACATAGGAATGTTGGAGGGATTCTCCAACGACAAAGTTAGAGTCATGGGAAGCATATATCTGGACATCGAGATCGAGGATTATGAGCCCACACGCATCGAAAAGGTATATTTTCTTGTGGTTGATCTACATTCTTGATCGTGTGTAAGTCACTAACTTTGATATTACTAGCAAGAATACTAGGTACATCATAGAATAGTAAATGCGAGTCAAGGTCGATCCCACATAGACAATGCAACTTTAAGTATAAACGATTCTAATCTAATTAAAAGGCGACATAGAGGTGGTCATTGACCAAAAATAAACATGAAAGAAACTTGGTGTATCTACCCCTCTTCCCACCGATCTACTAACTTGGGATTAGTTAATCTTTATATTTACTTCCCACATAATTTCCTTAAATTAATCGAGCGAGCTTTTAATTTAGTTTTAAGCTATGGGTGCAAAACCTAACCCTATCTACTCCGACCATGGTAGTAGACAATCTATACGCAAGCTACCCTTCTTAATTGGTCCGTAATAGCCCATATGCATAAAGAACTAGAAATGCTTATATCGAGCGCTAACTCATATCGCTAACCCGTCTAGACAGCTGTCGACGCTGATCAGCACGTTCCTAGGGTTCATCAAAACTATGTCCAAATTAACACTTCACTATTCGTATCATGTTAATTTTATGATTACAACAAGCAGATTGGCCAGATCTAACCTACTGTTAATTAAACCTGTCGATCAACATAGTTGTAGTGAATCCTCCAGATTAAGTTGTCTAAATATTGCCTCGGTAAACTGGTATAGACCGCCGGTTTACCGGGGTCAGCTTTTCTTAATTCTAGATCTACATTGCTCAATGACATTAATCTAAGTAAATCATGGGGTTGTTAAACATGTAGATTAACAAAAACACATAAATACGAACAGATCTACCATATTGAAGACAAAAAGGAACGTTCAAAGCTTCATACCTTCAACAATGGAGATCTAGCTCGATCTACTCAAGCTAGAGATGGTAGAGAAAGAGAGAAAACCAGAAATAACTCCTCAAAAGCTTGGAATAACTTTATTTCATCAAATTATATAATGTAATTGAAGATTCAATAATAAGATATGAAAGCTTTTCAGTTCCGCGGCCTTATATAGATACTGTTATAAAATTGATGGAGATAACTTCAGATGCAAGAAACAGAAACAGAAGCAATCAAACATAAACAATCAAAGGAGATAACAGAAACAAGAAGAACACAGATTTAACGTGGAAAACCTCTCGGTGGGAGAGGTAAAAAACCACGGGCAGAAAAGAGATATTTTATTATGCACTGAATTTTACAGATTTCAACACACTCGGATAATGAGACAACAACTGTATTTATAAGCACAAATCCCTAAACCCTAGCCGCAAGGAATCTTTGTCTGATCTGCCATAAATACCTTTACACGTGTCCTCCTTTTAATGACACTGTATAGCTGTCACATAACAGAATTAACAGATGTGGGACCCTGCTGTATTCCAGTACTCAGCAGACTATCACCGTGCTGATAGTTACCCTGCTGACAGAAGCTCAGTAGACTCCACCCTACTGAAGCACAGAATTGAATACACTTCTCAGCTGTCCATCACACAAACCGAGTCTTCGATTGATTCCACCGATGTGGAGTTTAAGTCACTTTACTGACAAATCTCCACCTTGACTTCAACTCTCACTAGAGTCAAACAGATTGCATAACCGGATGTACTTGTACCGGATGCATTCGTCAATGCCGATGTACTTGTACCGGACTATCTCCACAAAGATCCACTCCATTGATCCGCCCTCGTAGAGTTTCCGGAATCGATTATAAGCTTTGAATATTCGGTAAGTCCAGGCAAAGCCGGAACTTACTCGCCGAACCGGTTTAGTGAACATATCGCAGGATTCTCCTTTGTGCCAATCTTCTTCACCACAACCCTCTTCTCATTCCTCAAGAAATGATACCGACATCAATATGCTTGGTTCTCTCATGATGAACCGGATCCTTGGCTAAACATATTGCACTAAGATCGTCACAATATATATCGCCCGATCCCGATGCAACCCCAAATCACCGACTAGCCCCTTCAACCGGATACCCTCCTTAGCCGTTTCAAGTAAGAGCCATGTATTCTCGCTTCGCAGTTGATAAGGCTACCGTAGCCTTTGAAGAGTAGCTTTCCACCGACCACCGCATTTCCCAATGTAAACACATACCCAATCATTGATTTTCATCGTCAACATCACCGCATAATCGCATCACAAGAACTGTTACCGCACCGTATCACCTCCATAAATGAGACCAACATCACCGTACCTCTCGGGTACCGAATATCCTTTTAACATGACTTTCCGGTGTTCCTTTCCAGTTGAGCCATAAACCCGCCGACAACACCGACCGCCCGAGCGGATCGGGCCAAGTGCACACCATGGCATACATCAGACTGCCAACTGCACTAGCATAGGGAACTTTTGACATATACTCCTTCTCTTCAGCTGATTGTGAAGCATAAACAGACAAATGAACATTTGATGCCATAGGAGTATCTATTGGTTTTGCAGCAGACATGCCAAACTTGGCCAATATCTTCTGCACATAACCCTGCTGAGACAAGAACAATTTCTTCTGACTTCTATCTCTCCAAATCTCCATCCCCAAGATTTTATTGGCTGCACCCAAATCCTTCATTTCAAATTCAGCACTAAGAAGGTTCTTCAGATTTTGAACATCGACTTTTTCTTGTCGGCCTATCGCATGTTATCCATATACGGGACAAGATAGATATATGATCCATCTTTCAACAGATCGTAGTAAACACAATGCTCATATGGACTTCGTTGTAACCCCGTCGAAGCATGAAACTGTCAAACCTTTTATACCACCGCCTTGGAGCTTGCTTCGACCATACAATGATTTCTTCAACTTGCAAACATAATTTTCCTTTCCAGAACTTGAAAACCCTCGAAGCCGTGTCATGTATATCTCCTTATCCACCTCACCATGTAGAAAAGCGTTTTCACATCTAATTGCTCAAGTTCCGGACTCGCCGTGCCACCATTGCTAGTAACACCCCGATTGAAGTATGTCTAACCACCGGTGAAAATATTTCATCAAAGTCAACCCTTCCTTTTGACCGAATCCTCTTGCAACCAAACGTGCCTTATACTTGACCCCTTCGCCTTTGTTATTCCTTCCTTTTTCTTGAAAATCCATTTACAAGTCACAACTCCCTTGTCGCAGGGTCGTTTGACCAATTCCCAAGTCCGATTCTTCAATAATGACTCCATTTCATCTCCCATGGCAGCATGCCACTGAGATGCTTCTGTACATGTCACTGCTTCCCTGTAAGTAGTAGGTTCAGCAACCTCTACTTCTTCAGCAACTTGGAGTGCATATCCAGCCAAATCATCATATCCATATCTTCTTGGAGGTATCCCAACATTAGATCTTCTAGCCCGCCGCGCCTAGACTCGCCGATCAATGTTTGTATGACGCCCGCCGAGGTCTCGGCAGTCCGGCTTGGATCGGATTCGGTTCATTATCCGATTAGTATAGTGTTGATTTGGATCCACCGATTGTTGCATATCGTAGACTCCACCGAAGCTCCACCTCGTTTCTCAACACTATCGATTCAAAGATCGGTTTCGGACTCGCAGACCTCCCCACCGATGAGTTTAACATAGAATTTTCATCAAACACAACGTCCCTGCTGAGGATTACTTTGGACTCTGCTGATGACCAAATTCTATATCCCTTCACTCCATCACCATACCCCACAAACACTCCCTTCTTGGCTCTTGGCTCCAACTTCCCTTCACTAACATGATAGTAAGCTGTACTCCCAAAAACCCTTAGAACTGAGTAGTCAGCAGGCTTGCCTGACCACATCTCAAATGGTGTCTTGAGATTGATTCCTGTGTGAGGGCTCCTGTTGATTAAGTAGCAAGCTGTCTTAACAGCTTCTGCCCAAAATCTCCTTGATAAACCAGCTTGAGAAAGCATACATCTTGCCCTCTCCAGTAGAGTTTGATTCATCCTTTCAGCTACACCATTCTGCTGAGGTGTATTCCTTACAGTATGATGTCTGGCAATACCCTCAGCTGCACAAAATGAATCAAAATCCGTCCAGCAGAATTCCAGACCATTATCTGTACGAAGCTTCTTGATTTTCTTGCCTAACCGATTCTCCACTAGTGGCCTTCCATCGCTTGAAGTTACCGAATGCATCACTTTTGTTCTTCATCATCACCACCCAAGTCATCCTTGAATAGTCATCTATGAATGACACAAAATATCCGTGACCACCCAATGACTCAACTCTTGATGGACCAAAGCAGTCCGAATGGATATAATCAAGTGATGCCTTTGTATTGTGCAGCCCTGCTGAGAATTTACTTCTATGCAACTTCCCAAACACACAATGTTCACAAAAGTCCAGATTCTCGACCTTATATCCCCCAAGAAAACCTGCTGAAGAAAGAACCCGCATACCCCTTTCACCCATGTGACCAAGTCTCATGTGCCACGGTGAGTCCGCCGAGACCGGTGAACCGTGAGGATGCAACAACAAAGAAGCGGTGCCAGATACGTAGATCCTTGTAATATATACAAGGTTCCCCTCTTGATGCCTTTGAGGACTACAACCGAATCTTTAAAGACATTCACCGTCCACCTTCACCCTTGAAATTGAACACCTTGTCGTCCAAGAGATCGAGAGATACCAAATTCTTGGTCATCTGTGGAACATGTCTTACATCCTTTAGTGTACAAAATTTACCATCCTCTGTCCTTAACTTTACCGAGCCAATTCCCACAACTTTACAGACCTTGCCGTTGGCCATATAGATTTGACCACCATCTATCCGCTCATAAGTAGAAAACCACTCTCTGTTTGGACAAATATGGTAAGATGCTCCGAGAATCAAGTATCCACACATCATTGTGGTGTGTAGAATCTCCCGCAACTAGAACCAAATCCTCATCGATTGCTCGCAGCCAAGGCCGCCGTGCCGTAATTGCCTTCCCGTCGTTTCTTCTTCCTTGGACAATTGGACTTCCAATGTCCCCGCTCCTTACAAGAATTACGGACATCGGTAGACTTAGGACCTTTGGACCCCGACTTCTTTTTCTTCTTCGTCCATATCCTTTTCCACTATTGCTCGCTAGCTACTAGCCCAAAGCTTGACCGTCCGTCCCAAGCGGCCTTGTGTCTCGGCTCCCCGGCATGTAAGGCGGACCTCACATCCTCTAAAGCTACCGTATCCTTCCCAACTATGAAAGATCGCACAAAGTTTTCATATGATGCCGGTAATGACACCAACAGATTAGGGCTGCATCTTCATCTTCAATTTTAACATCAATATTCCTTAAATCAAGTAATATTGTGTTCGGTGATCAAGATGTTCCCTCGGTGGACTCCTTCATGCATCTTCAAACCGAACAACCTCTCGTTTCAACAACAACTTGTTGGTCGGTGACTTGGTCATATACAAGCTTTCAAGCTTTTTCCACAACTTGGTCGCGGTGTCTTCCTCAAAGAACCTCGGTGATAACATCATCGATAAGCACAACATGATGGTTGAATGTGCTTTCTCTTCCAGACCGGCATAATCTCGCCGCACCGTATTTGGTATGTCGGATAACGGATTCCACAAACCCCGCTCGTTTCAACAAGGCACGCATCTTGATTTGCCACGGACCAAAACTGTTCATTCCTCGTAAATTTATCGATTTTTACGTTTACCGCCGACATCTTTTCTTGCTAAAGATCACAACTTTATCACGGATCCTAGCACCTTGTCAAGGTCTTGGTGAAGATGAAGTTGATCGTACGATTGTTTTCTCCGTAACCTTGCTCGATACCACTTGTTATAAAACCGATGGAGATAACTTCGGATGCAAGAAACGAAATGAAGCAATCAAACATAAACAATCAAAGGAGATAATGAAACAAGAAGAACACAGATTTAACGTGGAAAACCTCTCAAAGTGGGAGAGGTAAAAAACCACGGGCAGAAAAGAGATATTTTATTATGCACTGAATTTTACAGATTTCAACACACTCGGATAATGAGACAACTACTGTATTTATAAGCACAAATCCCTAAACCCTAGCCGCAAGGAATCTTTGTCTGATCTGCCATAAATACCCTTACACGTGTCCTCCTTTTAATGACACTGTATAGCTGTCACATAACAGAATTAACAGATGTTGGACCCTGCTGTATTCCAGTACTCACCAGACTATCACCCCGCCGATAGTTACCCCGTCGACGAAGCTCGCAGACTCCACCCTACTGAAGCACATAATTGAATACACTTCTCAGCTGTCCATCACACAGCTGAGTCTTCAGATTGATTCCACCAGATGTGGAGTTTAAGTCACTTTACTGACAGATACAATGATCGAATTATGACTCTAAAAAACCCTAATTGACCTAGACAATGCGGCAGAATCGATTTCGTGTCCCATAAGGCCCTCGGTTTACCGGACCTAGCCCTCGGTAAACCGGCCTGACCTTTCTTCTTTTTCTTCAGCAGATTTCTTCTTGGACTTCTTTTACTCTGTCCAACATACTTCATTTAGTCCAGATCCATTCTCCAATGCTCCAGATTCAGTACATCCTATAAAACACATAAAATGAGACAAAACAGTACCAAATCTTTAGGAAAATAACATAGATGTAGAATTACGATCCTGGGAACACGCACATAGAATTTAAGGCATATTCCACCCAATAACGAGACTATCTATCCTCCCTTGAGTAGAATTTAGGGTGAATAAAGATATAATTATTGGTACCATTTAGGGCATTATCAACTACCCCCCACTTAGCTTTTGATCGTCCCGAGAAAAAAAGGCGAAAAGAAAACAACATCCTGATCAGTATACAAGTTAATTAAAAACAACTATGCCTCACAAAGTCAAGATCAAGATCATGCCACCCATATCCATCATTAATGCATTAAACACTATTCACATCATGAGCCAGTGTGTGTGTGCAATAACTTTCACACCCACTTAGTAATGCAGACAATCTCACATTACGTCAACCCGTAGTCGAACTAACCAGTCTCAAACATGTTATTTATTAATCAAATTAGATGGCAAGGCGGATCGAGAACCGAGTATGTATTACTCTTAGGCTCGCGTTTATCAGTCTATGCAAACGTCGTGCGTCTTACGCTCCATAGACTCAATTTTTGCCAAAGAGAATATAGATGTATATATTTGAATGCACTTCTCTTTCTTGGCAGGTGAACTCTCATTGATTTATCTATCTTCACTGTCTCACTCTTGATAAACTACCGAATCCGAAATTCCTTTGCCTTTATAAGCGTTAGTGAAACATAATTCGGGATAAAGCCAGGGCCAACTCTAGTCAAAGCAATATGCTATCGACTACACACCAAGGGATGCGAGTTATACGTGCTTAAAATGGTGGCTCATAACAGAATATGCGCTTACTACGGCACTACTTCAGAAGTGGGAACTTACTTTCACTTGTACATTGTGGAACAAAGATGAAGTCAATTAACTCAAAAAGATCAAAGATATCATACTTTTTTTGAAATTATGTCGAAATGAATCAAAGTATAACTGGTGAACAGTGCGTCAAAGAGAATCAGATAATCACGCAATTCACGGAATATAATGCTAAGAAGCTAAGTGACACTCCGTACCCCCCACTTAATCGAAACCTTGTCCCTAATGTGGAGGATGAAAAATGAAAAACGAAAATGAACTTAATTAGCTTCATTAAAGGTGGATCCAAAGAAGAATTGGATCGTCTGGAAACACATCGGGCTTATTTAAGTAGTCCACGAATAATCTGTGCTAAGTAACTCAAACAAACCAAGAGGAATAGTGGTGACAAGAAATCGTATAGTAAAATTGCAGCAGTAAAAGAGAAAATAAATAACTCCAAACAATTTAAGCCATCAAAATCATTATATTAATAAAATTTTGCTACATCAACTATATAGGAAATAAAAATAAGAAAAATGGAAAATAACAACAATGAAAAGAAAGAAAAACTAGTCCTCCTCATAATAATCCTCCCAGTCATCTCTAGGCTCAAAACCTGGAGGTGGTGCAGAACTGGAGGCAGCAATGGTAGAAGATGAAGCTCGGTGATGTGGGGCAGTCCTAGGTGGTGGGGTCATAGGAGAAACTACTAGAAAGTCTATAATTCTATCCATCTTGCGATGCAAACTCACAATTTTTCTCGAGTGCTCATCTAGCAAGGCTCTCTAAGATCGAGGTGCTCTGAGGACCGGAGTACGATCCCTCTCTCCTCTCGAACCGACCCGTCTCGGTATGCGTTGAACCGACTGCGAACTGATAATCAGTTCAGGGTCATCCCAATAGTCATTGACTAGAACTTTGACCTCGTCCTCCAAAGCAAACATGTCAATCATCGGCCCATATGGCAACTGCTCTCGCTCAGACATAGCGGCAATGTCATGAATGAGGCTATGGATCAGTAGACCGATGTTGACTGGAGATCCCTGCTCCAGATAAAACATCAACTCCGCCCTCTTAGTGGTGACAGAGACCGTGTGCTTAGTTGGTAGAAGGCGGGCACAAACAAATCTGATGACCATCTTCCGACCCCAAGATAATTCACTTTCCAGGAAGATGGTGGGGGCTCCCATAGGGTTGCGCTTCCATTGCACCCCGAAATAATCAGCTATCATCTGCATCCTCTCAAGATCTTCAACATTGCTCGAGGATGTGTACTCGTCTGGGCCCACTGGTGGATTGCAAACCCTATAATATTCGTTGATCCGCTCAATCGAAAAGTCCACCTTTACTACACAGACCATCGCAAAAGTAGCTCCTAGGTTATGTGAAAGATATGCATAAAACTCTCTTACCACCATAGCGTTGAACCACGTCGGTGCCTCAGCCATATCCAAAATGTCTTGTACTTGTAGGGCTGTCGGCAAGATCGTACCACAATCGTCCAATTCTACTCCTCGTTCTCGGGCAACCGGTCTCCCGTTCCAATGCCTTCGAAACAATTCATAGATGAAATTGCTCAACCCCGTCTATCAAGGGGTTAGATCTCCGTAAACAAACTGGTGACCACTTGGACGAGGGGTTGTTCTGCTACGCTTCGGACCCATTCTGAATGATAACAGAAGCTGATGATGAAGCTAATCCGGAAAAAGTACCCTCGGTACCGGTCTGAATTTTCGAGGTTTCTTTTTGGGACTATGCTCTAATGAAGAAAGAAGAAGAACTGTAGCAGCTACACCTTGCAGCACCACTACAAATTGGCACAGGAATGGAAAATGGGTGTTTTGGTTGTGAAATGAAAGAAAAATGTTTGATTTTGGTGGAGGTATGGTGGTGATGGTGGTGGTGATAGGGGCCGAATTCTTTTTTAGAAGAAGAAGAAATGGAAGAAGTGTGGTGATTTGAGAAGATGATAGTAGATGCGAATGATGATAATGGTGGTGGAAAGGTGGTTTAAATAGGAGAAATGATGGAAGGTGGAAGGATTTGGTGGGATATTGGCTAGAGGAGTAATTAGGGTGGGTGATTTGAGGGGGTGATTGATGGGATTGAGGTGGAGTTATGGTGGAGTGTGGGAAAGGATGAAAAGATGGGAAATGGGTAAAGGGGACGGTTTCTGCTGACTGGTAGCGTTCTGATACAACGTGTGTCCTCCACGTGTCTCTGAAAATTCTACTTTTAAATCAGACACTCAGAAATTTGAAAATCTTAGCTCGGTAAACCGGAGGTGACCCTCGGTTTACCGGGGCTTCTTTTCCCTAGATTTATCTGTACTCCTTCACTGCACATTTTATTTTATCTCACTGCTCAATCCTGACCTCAAATTGACAAGTCTCTTACTCCTTTTGTTGCTATCTCCGACTCGATCCTAACCTACTTCACTAGAATCCACAACGAGTAAAAAAAACCTTCCCAACATCCATTGGTTTCAAGCCTAAGGGTGCGGTAGGATGAAAAAAATCTCGTCCCTTCATCAATTTACTTTTATTCATTCCTAATCTACCGAAGGGTTCAAGAGAATAGTTCTGAGTTTAAAGTCATCAGCTTGACTTACCTTCGGTCGTTCAATCAATCAAAAGTTGGGGCCTTAACTCGCCAAACTCGCATCTTTGAGGTTCCAACCATCATGCACTTCCCTTCTCGTTGATCATTACCTTTCAAGAGTGCCTTTTCACGGTTTTCCATAGAAACTTTCTGAGCTCTCTTCATAACATGCCTCTCTCTCTTTGCTCGTGTGCTAGGTCATCCTCTGCTTTGAGATTTAAACTTTATACCCAAGGATTCCACATTTTCCACTTTAAGCTCTAATCCGTCACTGCGTAATACGGAAGGCCTAGCTTCCATGAGCGCCTTGTTGTGGTCCTTCACTTCGCTCTCTCTCTAAGCATTAACCTCATGAATTCCTGCTGAACAGTTTCTACTACAACCTCTCGTTGCCTATGCCCTTCCTTCTTTATCTCCATGATATCTACTTTTCCCGAATCATAAGCCATCTTGCAACTTTCCGGCCTATTATCTAGGGCCTCTAAGATTTTGAAAGATACTGCATCATTGTTCAATCTTAAAGTGATCTCCCCTCCTGCCGTTATCGTGCACTTCCTAAGCAGACCGGTAGGCATATCTCTAATCCTATCAACAAAGGTCATAGTTCTGGTTTGATTCATAACGACCAGAAACTTAATCTTCTGGTAGAGGGATAAAGGTAGAATGTTACAACTTGAACCGGACTCACAATGACCTAAATCTACAGATATACCAATGATAGAGATTGGGAGTCGAAACGTTCCAGGGTCTCCTAACTTTTCTGCGGTATCAGAATCTGGGTAATCCTCAAAATCTGAGAACATGGTGTCCAGATCCTCCTCCGGATCATCGGAGTCAAAATCGGACGATATATCAATTAGCTCGATAGGAAACGTACCTGGCCGATAAGTCTCATACTTTACGGGTTTCCTCTGCTTCCCGTTTAAGAGCTTCAGTCTCCTCCTCCAACCGCTTCTTATCAGTCTCATTTTGCTCTCTGGCTTCTGATCCAGGGTACAAAGAGATTGGTTTGATGTTCAACACAGTTTGAGGCATTGTGTCTAGCCTTAATTTCTTTTTCTTGACTGAATTTCCAAAGTGCCCGGATACTTCCTACAAAAGAGACAAAATAAAACAAAGAAAAGTTTAGCAACTCCCGCTTCAGTTGGGGATGAGCCCAACTGTTGCGGACCTAATAACTAAAATCAACAAGAATAAACATAGAATAATAGGGGTTGTTAGAATTCAATTTTATGAACCTCAGTAAACCGGAGGTAAACCTCGGTAAACCGGGCCAAGAATTTTTCCTTCTGGCAGATTAACAAGGGCAGGTTTGATCCAGAACGACTCAGGACTCAAAAGAAAAGAAAAGAAAATAAAAATGACTTCTTAATCAGAATTAAACGTTTATCTTTAAAATTGGCCATTGTCCCCGGCAATGGCGCAAAAAATCTTGATCGCGTGTAAGTAACTAACGTCGATATTACTAGCAAGAATACTAAGTACTTCGTAGTATAGTAAATGCGAGTCAATGTCGATCCCACAGAGATAATGCAACTTTAAGTATAAATGATTCTAATCTAATTAAGAAGCGACATAGAGGTGGTCATTGACCAACAATAAGCACAAAAGAAACTTGGTATTTCTCCCCCTCTTCCCACCGATCTACTAACTTGGATTAGTTAATCTTTATATTTACTTCCCCACATAATTTCCTTAATTAATCGAGCGAGCTTTTCATTTATTTTTAAGCTACGGGTGCAACTCCTAACCCTATCTACTCCGACCATGGTAGTAGACAATCTATACGCGAGCTACCCTCCTTAATTGGTCCGTAATAGCCTATATGCATAAAGAACTAGAATTGCCGATATCGAGCGCTAACTCATACCGCTAACCCACCTAGACAACTGTCAACACTGATCAACACGTTCCTAGGGTCCATCAAAACTATGTCCAAATTAACACTTCACTATTCATTTTTCATGTTAATTTTATGATTACAATAAGCAGATTGGCCAGATCTAACCTACTATTAATTAAACATGTCTATCAACGTAGTTGTAGTGAATCCTATAGATTAAGTTGATTAAATATTGCCTCGGTAAACCGGTATAGACCGCCGGTTTACCGGGGTCAGGTTTTCTTAATTCTAGATCTACATTTCTCAATTACGATTAATCTAAGTAAATAATGGGGTTGTTAAACATGCAGATTAACTAAAGCACATAAATACGAATAGATCTACCATATTGAAGACAAAAAGGAACGTTCAAAGCTTCATACCTTCAACATTGGAGATCTAGCTCGATCTACTCAAGCTAGAGATGGTAGAGAAAGGGAGAAAACCAGAAATAACTCATCAAGGGCTTGGAATAACTTTATTTCATCAAATTATATAATGTAATTGAAGATTCAATAATAAGTTATGAACGCTTTTCAGTTCTGTGGCCTTATATTGATACAATGACCGACTTATGACTCTCAGAAACCCTAACCGACCTAGACAATGCGGCAGAATCGATTTTGTGTCACACAAGGCCCTCTGTTTACCGGACCTAGCCCTCGGTAAACCGGGCTGACCTTTCTTCTTTTTCTTCAGGAGATTTCTTCTTGGACTTCTTTTATTCGGCCCAACATACTTATTTTAGTCCAGATTCATTCTCCAATGCTCCAGATTCGGTACATCCTATAAAACACATAAAACGAGACAAAACTGTAACAAATCTTCGCGAAAATAACATAGATACATAATTACGATCCTGGAAACACGCACATAGAATTTAACACATATTCCACACAATAACGAGCCTATCTATCCTCTCTTGATCAGAATTCAACGTGAATAAAGGTATAATTATTGGCACCATTTAGGCCGTTATCAATTCTCACTACACCGCGATCTTGGGGATCTCCGCACTCAGAAAATTTCATATTGTCGTCTCGGTGCCGCATCATCGAGCCAAGTTTTATATTAAAGAAGGAGTAGGGATCGCCCTAAGTCGGCCACACTTTCTACTAGATCACATAACCAAAAATCAGACCGACTACAAAGACCGAGGTGACTACAAGAGACCCCAGACTGACCTCACCGAGTCCTCATTGGTTCCGAGTCAAGTCAATGTAGTCAAAGAGTCCGCACCACACGAGGTCGAATGTGAAACTCTGCAAATGAGGGATAAACCAGATTTTATGGCTCATGATGAGTTGGTCGAGGTCATAGTGAACGAGAAGTACCACGACCAAAAGATTAAAATTGGAGCACAGTTGGATAAATGAGAGAAAGAGGAGATGGTGTCGCAAATCAAGGTGAATCTGGACGCCTTCGCTTGGGTTATGACAGACATAAGGGGCATTGAGCTCGAAGTCTCTTTGTATTATCTGAATATCGGCCCCAACTTTAAGCTGAACCAACAGAAAACACGCCAGTTCTCCCAAGAGAAAGAGATCGCTATTAAAGTTGAAGTTGAAAAACTTGTGCAAGCAAGAATTATTAAGGAGCTAGCATACCCCACTTGTTTGGCTAATGTTGTTATGGTCAAAAAACACAATGGTAAATCGAGAATGTGTGTGGACTTCACCAATTTGAACAAGGCATGCCCGAAAGATCCATATGCTTTACCAAGGATTGATAGGATGGTCGATGAGATCGCAGGGTTCGAGATGCTAAGTTTTCTAGACGCTTACTCTGGCTATCATCAGGTGAAAATGGCGGACTACGACAAAAAGATAACAGTGTTTAGAGCCACAATCAGCCTCTATTATTATGAGATGATGCCATTTGGTTTGAAGAACATGGGCTCAACCTACTTGAGAATGGTCAACAAGGTTTTTGTGCCGCAGATTGGGAAAAAACATGGAAGCGTATATTTTGACGATATGGTCGTCAAGTCGGCATGCAACAACCATGCAGCTGACCTTAAATAGACATTTGACAATGTCAAGAAGCATTCAATGAAACTCAATCCAGCGAATTGCAATTTTAGGGTTCAAGCAGGGAAATTTCTGAGGTTCAGGGTCAGTCAGAGAGGGATTGAGGCGAACCCATAAAAAATTGAATCACTCTTGAATATGAAAGAGCCAACATGCATCAGAGAAGTGCAAAGGCTAAATGTCAGAATCTTTGCCTTGGAAGATTCATCTCTAAATCTTCTAACTACACCGTGATCCTGGGGATTCCCGTACTCAGAAAATTTCATATGGTCATCTTGGTGCCGCATCATCGAGCCAAGTTTTATACTAAAGAAGGAGTAGGGACGCCCTAAGTCGGTCACACTTTCTATTAGAGCACATAACCAAATCAGACCGACTACAAAGACCGAGGTGACTACAAGAGACCCAGACCGACCTCACCGAGTCCTCAACGGTTCTAAGTCAAGTCAATGTAGTCAAAAAGTCCACACCACACGAGGTCAAATGTGAAACTCTACAAATGAGGGATAAACCAGATTTTACGGCACATGATGAGTTGGTCGAGGTCATAGTGAACGATAAGTACCACGACCAAAAGATTAAAATTGGAGCACAGTTGGCTGAACGAGAGAAAGAGGAGATGGTGTTGCAACTCAAGGCGAATCTGGACGCCTTCGCTTGGGTTGTGACGGACATAAGGGGCATTGAGCTCGAAGTCGCTTTGCATTATCTGAATGTCAGCCCCAACTTTAAGCCGAACCAAGTGAATGATTTGTCCCCTTTGAGTACTGTCCCAAACCAAGTGAATGATTTGTCCCATTTGAGCATCGCCTGTGAGATCAGACCAATCTGCTGACAACTGTCTCCCGAACCACTTTTGTCAGTCCACTTCTATGTGATAATTTGTTTCTATATTTATCGGCCTCACACCGGTTTGTCGCCGCTGTTATTGTCAAGGAAGGCGGAACCTTCCAAAAACCTGTCTATTATGTAAGCAAGTCTCCCAGTCCCGTTGAGAGTCATTATTTTAATATAGAAAAGTTATCCTACTCGCTTGTTATTGCTACCCGAAAACTAAGAGCTTACTTTTCTTTGCATACTATTATTGTACTTTCTGACAACCTGCTATGCCAAGTACTACATCGGCCTCTCCGGACGATTGCTCCACTAGGCAATTGAGTTAACAGAATTTGACATTCGCTACGAGCCCCGAAAAGCAATCAAAGCTCGATCGTTGGCCAATTTTATGGCAGAAATAATCTTCAACAAAGAATAGCCCGCAGAGCCACCTAGTCTGCAACCCGTCAGTGAACCAAGAACTTTAAGAATGTCCGTGCCACAACGGCGAGTCATTATTGGAAGCTATACGTTGATGTGGCCATGAACCAAAATGGTTGTGGGGCCAGGATCATATTCCTCGAGCCGGGTACATCTGATGAAATCAAGAAAGCGTTAAAATTTGATTTCACCGCATCGAATACTAAAGCGGAATATGAATCCGTCATCGTGGGTCTAGTGCTCACACAATCCATGAACATGGAAAATATTGAAGTCTATTGTAATTCATAACTAGTGGTTTACCAAGTGTTGGGTTCCCACGAGGTTAAATACGAAACATTGCGGAATTACATCGACTTAGTCTGGAAATTGAAGAACGGCTTCAACTATTGCGAATTCATCAAAATAGGCCGTGAGAAGAACATAAGAGCTGATTATTTGTCTAAGTTATCAGCTGAAGAAGAAGTAAGCAATTCATCAGTAATGGTTGAATATCTTTCCGAGCCCGCCATTAGTCGGACCGAAATCATAGATATTCACCCAACGGCCCCATGTTGGATCGACGAGATCAGAGCATATATTGAAGATGGAACACTTCCCACTGATCCGAAACAGGCTCAGGCTTTAAGGAAAAGGTCAGTATGTTACACTATCTTAAACGGCATTTTATATATAATGTCATTTTCCAAACCTTTACTGCGATGCGTGCGACCATAAGAGGTACAAGGTTTTTTATGTGAACTACATGAGGGAATGTGTGGGGGCCATCCCGCGAGCCGCACTCTAGCCTAAAAAGATATATTAGTCGGATACTATTGGTCTGATCTCACAGGCGACGCTTAAAGATATGCTAGAGAATGTTGTTAGGAACATTTTATAGTTTTGATGATGGCCCTGCTAGCTGTTAAAACAAGCCTGAAATAAGTTAGTATTACTTGTATAGGCTTTACTTAGGCGTATGACATTTGTATAAGTTGGTAAGACAAGCACTGTAATAGTCTGGTAGGCCGGCTCTGTAAAAATGGAAGACCAGGAGAGAATAGATAGCCAAGGCACCAGCGCAGTGAAGTGAAGACCTATAGACTGAGTTACGACCAGAGAAGTCCGTGATGATCTTGGGTAAGTCTAAGATAAGATTACAAGTGATGAAACTCAATTTTTCTATAATATGGTGTACACTGATCTCACATAAAATAAGGATCGATAAAGTAAATGGTTATCGGCTGATAAACAACAGAGATGCAACAACCAAGTAAAGATCGATCAACCAAGTAAAAGCAGTCACTTGACCGGTGTAGTAACCAAGGAAGCATTCAAGTGAACGAAACACTGAACCAGCGAAGTAAAAGAGAAGCAGCCAAGTCAAGTAAGCTGCTAGTACTCAATCTAAAAAACATGGAAAATATGGAAGATCAATCAGTAAATGTAGAATCAATCAAGGACGGATTTTGTGATGAAAGTTTGATGAAAATCCGGATCACCAAAATCAAGGAGGATTAAATCAAGATAGAATCAAGGATTATTCAGAGAAATAAATAGCCAACGGATGAAATTTCAAAATCAAGGGATTTACGGCTAAAACTAGAAGGCATTGTTAGAGATGAAAAAATACACAAACACAAGAATAAGGACACTCATGAATTTTACAAGTGTCAAAACTCTGCCAAAATCACAAGCCTTTGTTCTGAGCTTCAAAGAAATATCAAGAAAATCAATCTCAGGAAACAGAGATCGAAAGTCAAATCCAGAACTGAGTATTGATCAAGTTTTGTGAATCCCATTCACATCTTTTTGTTCAGCAATTGAATCAGATATTCTGAGAAGGAATTGCACCACATTGTGATAGCTGCTGAAGGATTTGTTCCCCATGAGCAGTGTTAAAAATGAGTCATTGAAGCTTTTGCATCTAGGGGGTGATAGTCTGTAGATTGTGAAGCTTATGTAGCCAAGGACAATCATAACTATTGTAGAGGTGAAAAAAATAGTGAATTCCTCCAATCATCACAGGAGAAGAGTGGATTAGGGATTACACCACCCTGAACCGCTATAAGTTTTTGTGTTCATTTTACTTTATGCATTTTACTTTTAGCACTTACTTTCTGTCATTTACTTAGTTTGTGTGTGCTTGGTTAATTAATTTGAAAAGAACTTTTAAACGGGTTTTATTTCCACTGCACAAAAGCTATTTGTCAAGAAATTTTCTTGAACTCCATATATAGTCATTCACCCCTTGACAATATACTCACCCTTCTCTAGGACCAACAAATGTGATAAGTGCCAACGCTTCGCCGACATACTAGACTACCTCAGCTGAACAAAGTATCGTCGTCACCATATGGCCTTTTGATATGTGGGGAATTGATCTCATCGGTCCGTTCCATAAAGGAAAATATGGTTGCAAGTTCATCGTCGTCGCCGTTTATTATTTTATAAAATGGATTGAAGCTAAAGATTTAGCGAAGACCACATCTAAAGATATAATCTATTTCTTACTTGACTAGGTCTAGACTCGCTTCGGAGTCCCAAGGGCAACAGTTTCAGACCATGGTCTGCAGTTTAGGGACACATTTGAGTTATGCACCAAACATAGTGTGAAACATTGGAAATCTTTAGTGTGCTATCCACAAGGAAATTGTCAAGCAGAAAATGCCAACAAACAAGTTCTCTGGGCATTTAAAAGAAGTTTGGATGAGAAAGGGAGAAGGTTAGATGAGCTACCTGTGGTCTTATGGTCACTCCGAACGTCTTGAAAAATGACGACAAGGAAAACTCCTTTTGCCCTAACTTATGGTTCGGAAGCCATGGCACCAGTTGAAATAGAATTGCCAAGCATAAGAGTCTTGCACTTTAGTGAAGCTGAGAATTCGATAACAAGACAGCCTTAACTCGCTATGTTAGAGGAAAATCGGATAAAGTCTTATGGCCGCCCAGTCAATTGCAAGCAAGCCGAAAGAGACACAATGATAAGCGAGTCCACAATCATTCTTTTGCGGTTGGGGATTTTGTCTTACTTAAAAGGGAGGCCGTATGGCACAAAGCCACTAAGGAAAGTTATCAGAGAACTGGGAAGGCCTGCTCCAAATATCGTGAATAGTCAAAAAGGGAACTTATGTTATGAACGACAAATAAGGCCGTGAATACAACAGGCCTTGGAACGCAGACAATTTAAAGATGTACTACATGTAAATTTGGTGCAGGTTATGGCGACCACTCTTGTTTATTCAAACTCGGAGTGACCACGCTTTCTTTATTTTGGAACTCACCTCACCATGAGTGAAGGATAGTGCTATCTTTTGTATCATTCATTAGCTTGTTTTTAGTTGAGTACAACATTAAAAAATATACTTTTGATTTTTACAAGTACCCAATCCGCCCTCTGAAGCGGGGCGGGGCTAATTAAAGTTTGATTTTTACATGTGTCCGCATTTATTTTACATCATGCGTTTGCGTTCAAATATTATTGTTACGAGTATCAGCCTCGACATCTATTTTAGACAAGCTGCTCACTCGAGAGGTCTCAATCATGCCTAAAACAAGGGGCCGTAAAGTGGAAATTTTGAAAACACGCACCACGTTTTTCGGTCCCGTCATCTATTTCAGTCAAGCTAACAGAAAAGTGCCAACGACCTTTCTTGAAACAATTGGGCCACACTTTGGATGTTTCGACTCGGCTAGAGTTTAACGGAAATAGCTCAGATTTTATGATCAATTATTTTTAGAGAGCTTGATTTTTAGCGCCAACCTAGCCAAAAACAAGGGGGCCGTATACGTTTATGTTTGTAGGACTAAATTGGTGGATTTGAAAAGATCATCCAACTCCTTTATCATCAATCGAAGGTTTATTGCATTCAAAGTAGGAGGATCCTAGATCAGCTCATTCCTCTCCGCCTGTTTGGCTGCGAACTCAGCTAGTTGGTCGGCGGTGTAAGGAAGGTCAGGATGATAAATTCTCATAAATGGATCCTTCTGATCCATGAGCAGTAACTTCCTCAAAGTCACCAAATCAGGGGGATTATCGCCTTGGAGAATTCTACAACATCGAGCGATGTGATAGAACCCCTGATCAAAGTTGTCTTCCCTAGCTATCTTGAGCTCCGTAGAATGACTCTCAGAATCCTTCTGGAGATTGGCCTTAACTGCTGCTAAATGATCCACCAAATCAGCCACGGATTTCCTCTCCTGCTCATATTTCACCACCGCGTTCTCCTTTACGGCCTTGAGCTCGTCCATCAATGCGACAACCTCTTGCCCTCTTTTAACTTCAATATCTTTCTCAGAAAGAAGCTTGCATTCTCTGATCGGAGTTTCTCGACCTCAGAGAGAAGTTGCTTGTGTGTCTTCTGAAGCTCACTCGATCCTTTCTCGGCGCGCTCAGCCCGATCATCCGACTCGAACATAGCCTCCTAAGCGTTCTTCAGTTTTTCCAACGCCTCAGATCGAGTAGGTATCCCGATTGAGATTTATTATTAGACAGGGCTTGGAAACACGGACTAAGCGAAGCGGCGCTCTCACCTTCAAGCACAAGGTAAAAATCGAGCCCAACCCCCCAAGAAAAGACTACAGGGAAGATCGCAGCAAAACTCAAAATCAAGAGAAGGAAGTAAGGAAGCCAGTAAATTTCAATGAAAACGAGTTCTCTCCACTGATCACAAAACCAATTTAGATCTTGTACGAGATTCATGATCGGTTACCACCGCCGAGGCCCTTGAAGATCGTTCCGAAAAACCGTGATGAATCGAAATATTGCGATTATCACAAAGACCACAGACACCTAAATGAAGAGTGCATCACCTTGAGGAGTCTAATCGTAAATTTGATCATGGATGGATCCCTAAGAAAGTACAAGAAAGATGATCGACAGCCCTATAGATACGCAAATGAAATCCGAGTGATCTTGGTGGGGTTACCGAGCAATAATCAACTAAAGAACTAGATTACTCCATCAATATCAGGGATTTCGAGAAGCCAGTCATTTTGGGTGACTCCGAGCAAGCCATAACTTTCACGTAAAGTGAATTAGCAGGCCCGCCAAAGGCAATGGAAGTGTCAATTGTGATTCAAGTAGGCATCAACAATTTTGGGGTGAATCGAGTTTTACTGGATACCGGGGCTGGAAGAGATATCATTTATCTGGACAACCTTAACCAGATTGGTTATGGAGAATCAAGACTGAGACCTTACATAGGCATGTTGGAGGGATTCTCCCACAACAAAGTTAGAGTCATGAGAACCATTGATCTGGCGTCGACATCAAGAATTATGAGCCCACACGCATCGAAAAGGTAAATTTTCTTGTGGTTGATTTACGTTCTCACTACACCGCGATCCTGGGGATCCCCGCACTTAGAAAATTTCATATGTTCGTCTCGGTGCAGCATCAGTGGGCCAAAATTTAGACTAAAGAAGGAGTCGGGATCGCCGTAAGTCGGCCACACTTTCTACTAGATCACATGACCGAAAATCAGACCGACTATAGAGACCGAGGTTACTACAAGAGACCCCGGACTGACTTCACCGAGTCCTCAACGGATCTGAGTCAAGTCAAGGTAGTCAAAGAGTCCGCACCACACGAGGGTGAATGTGAAACTCTGCAAATGAGGGATTAACCAGATTTTACAGCGCAAGATGATTTGGTGGAGGTCATAGTGAACGAGAAGTGCCCCGACCAAAAGATTAAAAATAGAGCACAGTTGACTGAACGAGAGATAGAGGAGCTGGTGTCGCAACTCAAGGCGAATATGGACGCATTCGCTTGGGTAGTGATGGACATGTGGGGCGTTGAGCCCAAAGTAGCTTTGCATTATCTGAATGTCGACCCCAACTTTAAGCCGAACCAACAGAAAACATGTAAGTTCTCCAACGAGAAAGAGATCACTATTAAAGTTGAAGTTGAAAAACTTGTGCAAGCATGAATTATTAAGGAGCTAGCATACTCCACGTGGTTGGCCAATGTTTTCATGGTCAAAAAACACAATGGTAAATGGAGAATGTGTGTGGACTTCACCAATTTGAACAAGGCATACCTGAAGGATCCATATGCTTTACCAAGGATGGATAGGATGGTCGATGGGATCGCAGGGTTCGAGATGCTAAGTTTTCTGGACGTTTACTCTGGTTATTATCAGGTGAAAATAGTGGACTACGACAAAAAGATGACAAGGTTTAGAGCCGCAAGCGGCATCTATTATTATAAGATGATACCATTTGGTTTGAAGAACGTGGGCTCAACCAACTAGAGAATGGTCAACAAGGTTTTTATGCCACAGATTGGGAAAAACATGGAAGCGTATATTGATGATATGGTTGTCAAGTCGGCCTACAGCAACCATGCAGCCGACCTCAAATAGACATTTGACAATGTCAATAAGCATTCAATGAAACTCAATATAGCGAAGTGAACTTATGGGGTTCAAGCAGGGAAATTTCTGAGGTTCATGGTCAGTCAGACAGGGATTAAGGCGAAACCATAAAAAATTGAAGCACTCTTTAATATGAAAGAGCCAACATGCATCAGAGAAGTGCAAAGGCTGAATGTCAGAATCATTGCCTTGGAAGATTCATCTCTAAATCTGCTAACAAATGCCTCCCCTTCTTCAAAGTACTCAAAGGGGACAAATCTTTCGCTTGGACTGAGGAGTTCTCCCGAGCCTTCAAAGATCTCATAGCTTATCTAGGGAGTCCGTCACTTTTGGCAGTCCACTTCTAGGTTATAAGTTTTTTTCTATATTTAGCGGCTTCACACTGGTTTGCGCCTCTGTTCTTGTCAAGGAAGGCGGAACCTTCCAAAAACCTGTCTACTATGTAAGCAAGTCTCTCATTCCTGTTGAGAGTCGTTATTTTAATATAGAGAAGTTAGCCTACTCGCTTGTTATTGCTGCCCAAAAATTAATGGATTACTTTTTTTCGCATACTATTATTGTACTGTCTGACAGCCAGCTACGCCATGTACTACATCGGCCTAATCTCTCAATCCGATTACTCCGCTGGGCTATTGAGTTAACAGAATTTGACATTCGCTAAGAGCCCCGTAAAGCAATCAAAGCCCAGTCCTTGGCCGATTTTATAGCAGAAACGAGCTTCAACGAAGAACAGCCCGCAGAGCCACCTAGTCCGCAACCCGTCAGTGAACCAAACACTTCAAGAATGTCCGCGCCGCAACGGCTGAGTGATTTTTGGAAGCTATACGTTGACGGGGCCACGAACCAAAATGGTTGTAGGGCCGGAATCATATTGCTCGAGCCGAGTACATTTGATGAAATCGAGAAAGCGTTAAGATTTGACTTCACCACATCGAATAATCAAACGGAATATGAATCTGTCATCGCCGGTCTAGAGCTCACACAATCCATGAACGTGGAAAATATTGAAGTCTATTCATAACTAGTTGTTTATCAAGTGCGGGTTCCTACGAGGCTAAAGACGAAACATTGCAGAAATACCTTGACATAGTCTGGAAATTGAAGAGCGGCTTCAACTATTGCGAATTCATCAAAATAGGCCGTGAGAAGAACATGAGAGCTGATTATTTGGCTAAGTTATTTGATGAAGAAAAGTAAGCAATTCATCGGTAATGGTTGAATATTTTTCCGAGCCCGCCATCAGTCGGACCGAAATCATGGATATTCAACCAGCGGCCCCATGATGGATCAACGAGATCAGAGCGTATATTGAAGATGGAACGCTTCCCACCGATCCAAAATAGGCTCAGGTTTTAAGGAAAAGGTCAAACGTTACACTATCTTAAACGGCATTTTATATAGAATGTCCTTTTCCAAACCATTACTGCAGTGCGTGCGACCATAAGAGGTACAAGGAATTTTATCTGAACTACATGAGGGAATGTATGGGGGACATCCTATGAGCCGCACACTAGCCCAACAAGCTATATTATCCGGATACTATTGTTTTGAGCTCACAGGAGACGCTCAAAGATATGCTAGAGAATGTTGTTAGGAACATTTTATAGTTTTGATGATGGTCATGCTAGCTGTTAAAAAAAGCCTGAAATAAGTTAGTATTGCTTATATAGGCTTTACTTAGAAGTCTGACATTTGTATAAGTTGGTCAGACAAGCATTGTAATAGTCTGGTAGGCCAGCTTAGTAAAATTGGAAGAGAGTAAAGATAGCCAAGGCTCCAGCACAGTGTAGTGAAGTGAAGACCTATGGACTGACTTGCAATCAGAGAAGTCTGTGATGACCTTGGGTAAGTCTAAGATAAGATTACAAGTGATGAAACTCAATTTTTCTATAATTGGTGTACATTGATTTCACATAAACTAAGGATCAGTGAAGTAAATGGTTATCGGTTGATAAACAACAGAGTAGCAACAACCAAGTAAAGATCAACCAGCCAAGTAAAACCAGTCACTTGACCAGTGAAGTAACCAAGGAAGCAGTCAAGTGAACGAAACACTAAACTAGTGAAACAATGGACAAGGCCGTCGGCCACGGTAGTCCGCACGTGTGTATAAGCCATTATGGGACAACAGGCCATTGGCCCCGCCTCATACCTTTCTATCGCCTTTGCAGGCCCAAGGAAAGGTAAGAGGGACAGCCCTCTTATCCCTAGGTTAATACACCCACCAGTGACCCGAGCCCACAATAGCAGAGGAGCAAGCTACAACCCAATGGTGATAAGACAAGTGTATTGGGTCCGCCCCACATTAGACCGCCAGACAACTACTAGCTTAATTAATATCGCATTGTACTTAATGTATTATTGTCATTGTTAGAAAATCTACGGGGGAACACAGCGGAATTCAAAATTTTATTTCCTTTGACCAGGATCGACTTCCTTTAAGCAATAAACAAATAAGCTAGTAGACGGTGGTTACCTTGGTTGGTCTAAAAGATCGATGCTTTGACCGTCTAAGGAGAGTAGTGGTGCATGGAGCCGCCCAAGCGTTCGGCCTATACCGCTAGTCCACACGAACAATCCGACGGAATCCACCATTGGACCGGCCTTTTTGCTCTCTCTCTAAACTCTTTCTAAGAAGCTCTCTATTTTTCACAAGAATTATTAGCTCTTGAAATTTTGATGTACAAAAGAGCTAGCCAACCATTTTCTTTTATAGTAGAAAGTGGAGCCCTATTGTCCTAATCTGATTAGGAGAAGCTTCCTAGAAGATAGATGAAAGAGAAAATCTTTTCCCAATAAAATAAGGAAAATCCCTTTGATTAATTTATCTCATTTAATAATATCTTATATTAAATAAAAACTAAATATTGTCAATAAATTATATTGAATATATTTATCTTATTACCATAAATCTATTTTCCAAAAATCAATTAATATCTAATATTAATATATGATATTCTTATTAATTAAATTGCAAAAACCAAATGTATCCAATACACATTTAAAAAAGGCGTCCCTTCTCCCCACTAATTTGGGAATTAAGATTTTGTTTAATTAATATAATACTATGATTAATTAATTCACAAAATACATGTATATCATATATATATATATACATACATATATATATATATATATATATATATATATATATATATATATATATATATAGGGTTGGGTTCCCCTACATACCATACTATCCATGCTTACCGTACATACTACTAAAATAGTGCATCCGATCACTATTTTAGTGCACTGGTTATTGTTTCAATGCAACTACAAATTGAGGAGCGAGGTTTCTAGTTAGGTTTCTAGTATTACCTAATAGCGATTTCCCCCGCTTCATTAACTAGGTGCACTCAAACAATAACCAGGTGCACTAAAATAGTGATCGGATGCACTATTTTAGTAGTATGTACGGTAATCATGGATCAATAGGTATGTATATGAACTCATTTATATATATATATATGTATATATATATATATATATATATATATATATATATATATATATATATATATATATGTATATATATATATATATATGTATTTATATACATATTTAATTAATTAACATAATTAATATCCCGTATTATATTTATTCATAATAAATAAATACCACCATATTAATTTACCATTATAATCTTTATAGTATGAGATAAATTCTTTCCTTATTTGGTTATCAACTATAACCGTATTTTAATCCGGCTAGATGTTCTTATGTGAGTGGCCTGATAGGCTTTCGAATATGTTGGCCGTAGACACAAAGTACAAATTACGAAAATGCCCTTCATGCCTAACGATCACGGGATAGCATCTAGCAACACACCGTGACCCCCAATCATCAGAAGAGTCAAATGCAATGGCTACTACCTTTCATGTGAAACAGTTACCGTGTAAATAGAATCCTATCGCTGTAATAATATCCATACGGTCGTTCGTCGAGTGTCAAACATCAACGACCGTATCTTATAATATGGATATCATGCTCTCTTGAAGTAACTCATTTACTTCCACTTTGCAAAGATTCACGAGAGTAAGACATTCCTTATAAGAAGCCCTTTCGGATATTCACCCTACTAATAGGGTACGCGATTCCCAGACGACCAAACATGTATACTCCACATGCTTCAGTATCATACTCAATCACTATCATATGATCGCCCCGTGGCTAAGGGAAACCTCAATAGTGTCAAAGCATGACAATCCACACCGTGATTCCATGTAGACTCCGGTCCTAAGGATAATTACACAACCGCCACATAGTGTGACTCTTACCAGTGTAAGTGGGTCAGTTTAACGTACGCAATCTCTAATACACGTCCACGTACAATCCAAGTGTCTCTACACTTCGATAGATGAGATATATCCCTGCCCTTAAAGACAGAAGACATCTAATACGTGCTAGCCTGTTTGTACTAATCAATGCCCTGTTTAATAGTACATCAGCCTAGAGACATTTAAAGTATCAAACTTATTAAAGTGATTAGAGATCTCATCAACCATAATCGCCTATCATGGTTTCTCTATCACAGTTTAATACTAAGGACGTTATCATATAACAATTCATAATTGGTTTTTTAAAAGAACAAATATATGACAACATAAAAGCCATTTAATATATATGTATAAACATAAAGAAATAGTAGAAATGATCCGACCCGGTCGGATCCGGTCAAACCCGATTGGGTTTAGGACACTATTTCAACAGTCATTACCTAAACCGTAGGATCAATGTAACATTTTACCTATACATTTATGAAAGCAAGGAAAACTCAGCCAAATTCTCTCTAGCATTTTGTTGCACCACTTTTACATTTTTATGCCACCATATTCACTATTTCATCACCGTGCACCCCTGGCTTCTATACAAAAACACCGCCAGATATCCACCCCCAAACACGAAAAATACTACCGTGATAATTTTGACAATATCAAGTTCTAACACGCAAGAAGAGAAATAAGGTGATAGTGTAGTGTGAGAATGATGTTGTATGATGGCAAGGTGGAATGTTTAGAAAATGTGAAGTGTTTTGTGAGTGTATCATGTAGATGTTCTGATGAGGTGTCGCGGTGATTGTATGAGGTGTATAAGGTTTGGTGTAATGAGATGGTGGAAGTGTAGGTGAGGTGTTTGAAAGGTGGAGAGGTGAGGTGGCATGATGATGTAGTGTATTATTGAATAATGTCCTATAGTTACTGTTAGGTCCCAATACAGTAGAAGTTTTGATGCTACCAAAATAGTTTGTTTAGAAACCAAGTATAAGTCTGCTTAGTAGTCTGACATACGAATTGTAGAGGATTAGTCAGACCTGGCTTGTATTTGTAGAATCCATGTTAGTCTAGGCTTAAAAATTGGAAGACAAGAAGACTAGACGACCAGAAGACCACACTCTTGTCCATTTGTCAAGCTGACTACTCTAGTCCGAATATTCACAAAGCAGACCAGCAAGCGAAAAGAAATGAGACGAGTATTGAAGTTCCAGACGAGTCAAGATTCAGACCAGGGACAACAAATGCTCTCATGTGACTAAAAAGATATACGAAGTGATAAATTAAAGGGCGTGTAGCCATCCATCCTATCAACATTTGATCTAACGGCTTCAAAATCATACAAGTGGAGAAATGGCATTGGATGCTATAAAGTTATCTTCTAGAAGCCAACAAGGACAAGCTCCAACAGATAAAAGCTGAAAGGGCCAATTTGAAAAGTTCAAGTGACAACTCAGCATTGAATTAGACCCACTCATCTTCTCTATGGTACACCTACCCTACGAAGGGTATATAAGGATGAATATCAACAACAAAAAATAGAGAGAGTTCTGGAAGTTATGTTCTTGAAAAATCTAAAAGGCCTTCTCAGATTCAATCTAAACAAGAACAAGATCTTCATCTCAAAGCTTACTAATCCAGATCTAGAAATCAAGCAGATCATCAACAAAGCTTCAAAGAAATATCTAGAGATCTACTTGGTCAAGAGAGCTGCAACTTAAACCTCAAAGTCAGATTCAGCAAAAGCTCTCATGTTTGTATCATTAACTTGATACAACACAACTTCTATTCAACAATCAAGTTCTCAAGAAACTGGTGAACCTATTGAAGAATCTGCAGTGTGAAGGAATGACGAAGAAGACAGACGAGCTGTTGGAGAAAGGGAGTTCTTCAGACAAGCTGCGTGCAAATAGACCATTGAAGCATCTGCGGGGTATGCTGCATCTGCGAGGTATCAAGGATTGGCTATTTAGAGTGTGAAGCATCTCGCGGGGTGTCAAGTAAAATTGTCTATTGTATTAGTCTAGAGTACAATATTGATACCTCCCAAGTCACGGGAGGAGTGGTCATATAGGAGATTACGCCCTGAAGATCGATAACACTTCTTGTCTCATTTACTTTCAGCACTTTTCATTCAGTATTTGCATACTCTAATCACACTACCCAGCACTGAAAACCAAGCTCAATGATTATTTAGAACTAGATCAATATTCTGCTGCATTTACTTTTTAAGGATAATCCGACCAGTAAAACCAGACGAGCTACTTGCTAGTGTGTTCTTACTGACTAGACTCATTCATTAAGTAAGAAACTCCAAAATTGAAAAGAGTTCATTCACTCCCCCCTTCCCCTCTGAACTCTTCCAAGTCTTGTATTACGGACCAACACTTATACACTACAGTTAAAACGGTAAAGAATTATATTGATACACCATAAATACCCGAAATGACATAAATGCCCTTTCGTGAAATTTACAGGTATCACAACCATGTTCTTTTCTTCTACTTTGACAACCGTATATACGAAAGTAATTACTACATCTGTCCTAAAATGTATGTCCGTTTAGCTTTTTGGTTATGTCTCGTAATATAAATCTATTTAGAGAGCCAATGAAGCATTTATTACATTTTATCTTTTTACACCTCATTTATTATATACTCACCCACTTTTCAGTACTTCCATTAATAAAACTCAAATGTCATTTTGGACTTTTTTTCATCAAATTTAACGACACATAATCAATCTAACCAAATTTTTTAATATGTGTGAAAAATTCCAAACGAACTCACATTTTGGGATGGAGGTAGTATTTAATAACCTGAATACTCTTACATAAAAATTATGAAGGACCTTATTCCAAAATCTTGGGCATTGTTAATTGGATTTTCAAATACGATACGGATTGGTAGAAAGTGACCAATTTTGGCCGATTTATCGTCTTGTTGCATTGTATTTGTTGAAATCGTCCGGTTTTTACCGCTACGAATCCAATTCAAGTCTATTACGTTGGTAACTTTGTGTCGGTGTCTATCAAGTCGGATACGATACGGCCGAGTCAGACCATACTCGGCCGAGACTTTGAACAATGGTTGGGAAACGACAAGTTTCAAGAATTATGAAAAAAATTGGTTTACCTTTCATTCATCATAATGGTATACAATTTTGGACTTCCCATTCTATCTATAACGTCAAAACTACACCGCTATAAATTAAATAATTACAATGCATCCATAAATAGCAATATATATATATCGTAATACCCCTCTCAAGGTGGAGCGTGGAGATCTCGAACGCCCAACTTGCGCAGTAAAAACTCGAATTGTTTCCATCCCAAAGATTTGGTAAAAATATCCGCCAATTAAGTCTTCTTAGGAAAATAGGAGGGAATAATCAAACCATCTGTGATATCATCACGCACAAAATGGCAATTGGCCTCAATATGTTTGGTTCGGTCATGATACCAAATTTTGAGCAATGTACAGCGCAGACTGACTGTCACAAAATAACCGGATACCATGAGGATGATGCACACCTAAATCCGGGAGAAGTTGCTTAAGCCACTTCAATTCACACGTGAGAGATGCCATAGAACAATATTTCTCTTTTGCTGAAGACCGAGAAACCACAGATTGCTTCTTGGATTTTTTGGATATGGGGGACAAACCAAGGAAAGTGAACCAACCACTCAACGATCGTTTACTCAAAAGACAACTAGCCCATGAGAATAACACCAACCTTCAAGAGCTATCAGAACATAACCGAATTTCCTGACCGGGAGGTTTTTGCAAGTATCGCACAACCTGAAGTGCCTCATCCCCATGTTCAACACGAGGAGCCTGGATAAACTGAGAGAGAATATGAACCGAGTATGCCAGATCAGGACGCGTCACACCTAGATAAATCAACCGCCCCACCAATCGCCGAAATTTTTCTAGATCATCAAGAAGGGGCCTTTCGTCCAGGGCCAGTTTATGATTATGTTCAATAAGGAAGTCGGCTGGTTTGGCCCAATGTAACCCCACCTTGTAAATTATGTTGAGGTAATACTTACTCTGGTTCAAAAAAGTTATGGATTTGTTCCAGGAAATATCAAACCAAGAAAGTACTTAAGCACATCGAGATCCTTCATTTTAAAACGTCGGCTCATATATGTCTTGAACTTAGTTATTTCCATTGTGTCATTACCTGCAATGATCATATCATCCACGAATACAAGCACATTAAGCTGGACATCGTTACGATACTTGGTAAACAAAGAATAATCCGAATATGACTGACGGAACCCATATGCCTTTAATGCCGATGCAAGCTTCGCAAACCAACACCGCGGTCCTGCTTAAAATTATATAAGGATTTTCGCATGCGATATACCAATTCAAATCGATTTTACTCAAAACCAGGAGGGATATTCATGTAAATATCTTCCTCCAAATATCCATGCAAAAATGCATTATTGACATCCATCTGATGAATGTCCCAATTTTTAGTAGCTGTCACACTAAGAAACGTACGGACAGTGACCATCTTTGTTACAGGAGAAAACTGTTAGTAATACCATCTGCAACGGAAGCGATTTAAGGATCTAGATCTATAAATTACACGTAATAAAATAACTAGATCTACTCTACAAGGGGTTGTAGAACATACCTCTTGGATCTCAAAATCCAAGTAGAAGAACCGCAATAGAAAGAATAAAAGATTGTGTGAAGAGCACCACGATCTTCCGTACGTGTGATCCGAGCAACTCCCGGTGGAAGGAAATCCTCGTCTCGAATCCTCCCGATATACTACCCGGAAAACCTCCAAGATTTTCCTCCTTATACCCCTTGGCCGAAATTTTCCTTCTCCTCTCTAAGAGGTGAAATTCGAATTTTGTGTGTGTTTTTAGGCTTGGGAGAACTCTCTTTATATAGGAGAGTAATCATTGTCCTCCAAGGATTTTATTTTGCAAATAAATAAATCCAATAAATAAAAGATAATCTCATAATATTCTAGAACAAATCTAGAATAATATTTATCTTTATTTCTTACCATAAATATTTATCCAATAAATATTTTGTGCACATGTCTTAAAACAATTTCTTGTTTCCATAAAACATGGGGGGGGGGGGGGCGAAAATTCTTATTTGTGACCTAGTCACAATAATTTCGACTAACACACTAAATTGGGCCAAGATTATGAAAAATGCCTTTTCACATATTTAATTATTTAGCCCGACTAATTTAATAGTCCACTAAACAATTAATTCACGTATCGTTTTAATTAAAGTCCAACAAGAACTTAATTAATATTGTTAGGATTCGACGTCCGAGAATAGCTATGCTATATTGGAGGCACGTCGAGGACCATGGACTAATAATCAGCGGCTCCGATAAATCAAATAAATAATTATCTTACGAACAGAATAATTATATTCGAGAAATCAATCATAGGAATATGCCACCATAATCCCGTGACTACACTCCTCCGATTATGAGATTATATTTATCTCCTCACGAGAATGATAATAAGCGTCCATTGATATAATCATTACATATGGATTAATCCTCCATAGACTGTTAATTCTAAATTGGGAAGTTACCGTTAACCCTTTTCAGAACCTCTTATCCTTATTTACCTTTAACCCCTAGTGATCAATTAATTCATACAACTCACTGGTAGCTAATCGGTGTAATATGAACTCCATGGATCGATCGGTTTCTAGGATTAACAAATAAGGAACTGTCTATCTACTTCCGTAAATGGAAGGAATGGATTCCGTATCCGTGATAACACGGACTACTCACTCAATCCAAGTATAATGCAAAGATGGGGTAATTCGGATCACGGACTCGGTGTAATCCTTAACCGTCAAGTCAAACCTCATACCGATTCAAGCGGACTCGTGATCACCTCGGGATTAAGACATATCCATAAATATGATCATCGATTGATTCGATAAGACTTCTCGATTACGGAATTATATCGTGAACTCTAATCAAATCGGTCGGCCCTATATGATATATCTATCATATATAAATGCCCCACTAGGTTCTCTTAACCGAAAGTCCGGATAAGACAATCACACCTATTGTGTTCGGGCGCATTAATAGCACGTTAAAGGAGAGACCCGATACTCTCGATTAACTTCACTACGGGCTAATTGTATTTTAAGTACGACTTCACTAACTCAATCCTCCCGTGTATGTCCCATACACTGAGTTAAGTGATTACATAAACAATATACTTTAGGGTTTTCTGTAGTTTAAATACTATTGTCACATCGGTGAATATGAGAATAATAAATATGAATAATAATATCATTTCATTTATTAAATAAAACAATTACAAAATTGTCTTTCGGGCATCACACCTAACAATCTCCCACTTGCACGAAAGCATGTGATTAATTGTTTTAGAGCGCACCCTATTATTTAAACAACAAACTACATCTCCCACTTGCTCTAAAGCAATGGAGACCCATCCCGTATTCTAGTACCCATTAAGCATATCATAACCATTGTAGATGAAAAAGTACACTCCGAGTGAGCCGTCGTAGGATAGGTCAGTGACTCGGGGAGTACCTACATCTAAATATCATGGGTCTTAATGATTAGTCAGGTTGTCGGCTCGAGACGATCCGTAGAATCGAAACGTTACCGGTCCATCTAATCATGTGGTACTTTCCCAATATGCTTTTGACCTCTAGTGATTTCAAAAATCCTTATAAGCTACCCCTTCATCGTTTGCACAATGATGTGGTATCGGCTTCCAAATCTAGAATCACTCCCAGATATGAAAAGGAATTCCTTAAGCTATATCGCCTCTATAGATACTACAAAAGTCGCTAATCACCCAACTAGTTAAAGTCGAGTTGGCGTTGCTGGATTCCTCCAGGAAATAGCTTCAACACAAGAGTAAACACTGAACCCGTGATCGACTTAACGATCATCCTCAATCTGACTTAAAATCAAAATCAGTGTATCACATATATCCAAGTTCACACATGAATATGTCCGCATATTATTCCTCGTTCTCTCAATATACTAAAGGACATACTAAACCTGCTTTGTTAACCGCCGAATCTAAGATTCGATCAAATTTGACGTTCAATAACCTGACCATCTCTTACTAGAAAGAGAATCTATCCCATTTCTCTTGATCCGAAGATTTAGAGAGTCATTCCTGAAGCATAGGGTAGAACTTCCTCGTTGAATGTTGCATACACAGATGCATCATCTTAACCAATAATATGGATGGGAAACCAGTGACTGATTCTAATGAATTTGACCGAGTCAAACTCTTTAGAATGTTGTCCAAATCTCTGTTGCAGAGAATTGTGGCATTATCAGATTCTGACTTCAGATAACACACCCATGTTGATTCCAACTGGTGCAGTGTTATCCTTCACAAACACTAATATATGTACATATTCACTACTGTACTAAAATTGATATCCAGTCTACAAAAGACTTATCAATATTCTGGTCAAATTCACATATTGTAGAAATATATGACTTCCAATGACCGAGAGGTTTGCTTTTTATCCACAAAGGATATAAGCCTTGACAGTCATCCTGTCATAAGTTCATAAGGCAAAACCCTTCTATTTTTAATGAATCCAGACTCCGTTTGTTTTGCAAGAAAGTCTCAGGGAATCACCCCTATTTTCTGATTTTGAACGAAATCATGCAATACTAAGTGGTAAGAGAGTCCAAGGTCTGATTAACTCTCTACTTCTTAGGGAATTACCCCTAGACCACTCAATCTTTGCTCTGAAAGATAAACTTTCCTATTCATTCTACTATTTTCCGTGTAGATCCAATTACTCCCACTGGGCCTGAGACGCTCAGGTGGTTCTACAAGAGTATGAACAGAACTGGAGTACCGAACTCCATTCACAGGGTTATGGCTATTAAACCAACCTCTATTATCAGAATCCTATACTGCTCACAAAAGAGCCATAGGTCAATCGATCCTCAGACTACAAAGTCCGCAGAACCTGTAATGGGTAATGGATAAACCATACTCCCAATACTTACTGGGTGGATCGAAATTCTGATCTAGTTTAGTAGTATTTAGTGTTATCACCAACAACCGATGTTGGATGTGGTCTGATTTTAATCAGTTAGTAACTACCTTGAGTAAACGTACTTTAAGGTTCAAGGTTTTGCTGTTCATGGACTCTATCAGAAAGGATGCAACAGTATAACCGTCCCTTCCCGATTTCAAGAATCCTATATCTAACCTTTATACACAATAGGTTAAAAGATATATCACGAATGGTCATTGACCAAACGTATGCGCGAAATTCCCAGTCTTACCTTCAAGCACCGTGTGCTAAATGCTTATATTTACGGAAGTGGGGTGACCCGAATCCACACCTTATCCATAAATTCCAAAGCATATCCTAGGTAGACTTCTCGGTCTTACATTTCAATGTAAACCGTTATTTCGCTTCCAATATCTTTATTGAGTTAAGCAGTGTATTGTAGCACATCTAAAACTATATAAGGCAATTCAACGGTTTCTCACTTAGTGAGAACATGTCACAGTGAGGCAGGCTGAGCATCAGTCTCGAGGACTATGAATGGCCTATTCCGAGTATAGAATACTCTATCTCTGTTGAAAACAGAGAAACCTCAAAATATTTTGCATAAACTTTCCGGAGTGTTTGAAGAGTTATCAGACAAGAAGTCACTACTCGGATGCTCCTACTAGCTCGTATCTTTCATCAGACCCCGAAGGTCGTCATGAACAAGCTATGTTACTTCTTTATAACCATTATCCTTTCCCGGTTGAAAGGAAACTTAGTCATTGAACCTTTGAGACAATATAACCAGACTGGGAGAAAGGAATCACCCTGAGCCAGTCTTCAGGTCTTGTCTTTTAGGGACTATGGACTAACTATGGAATATGAAGAAGCGTTTATCTAAATATAGAAACCAATTGCTTTTAATAGTTCTTAAGATGTGTTTTATATACATTTTCAGCAGTTGTAAGTGGTTTTGACTTTATCAAACAAAAGTCCGAGTCTTGGATTCGTACTACAAATGGTATATTCACTTTCTATACGACAAACAAATTATCGAATAGAAGGTAAATCCATTCGTTCCAACGAATCTTAAACATAAAATAATTTTTTCGCGATATCTAAAGGATTGAATCCGAGATTCATTTCCTTATATCACTCCCACTATTCTAGCTAAAATTAACTAGCCGTTGTTTACTCTTTTAATCGTTAAATGCACTGCTACCTTGTTCTTCCAAAGAACTTAGCTCGAGAAAATCGCCAAGGATTCATAGGTTGGTGATCCAAAATCACTGTCCTTATCCTATGATTTTCAGTTAATTAATTTTCGGTTCAGCCTTAAAGTTTTCTCAGTTTAGACGACTAACACTTTTAGACATATTCTCCCATTCTTGACTTTCCGTGAATGGAAACAGTCTTGAACTAGCGGTTCGTTTGAGTAGACACTACTCTTGAACCGTGGTATGTCTATTTCGAGTGTTACTGGTCGGGACTTCTCGGATTTTTTAATATACCAGAAAAACAACAAATCATAACATTTAAAGCTCCCACTAGTTTATCGGTTCCAAATACCGTCTAACGAGCAATGCTTTATTTTTATGATTTTCCGATTTTTTCGATTAGAAAATCTTTCGTACATAGTTCCAATGTTTCCAGAAAAACAACAAATCATAGAACTCCCACTAGTTCATCGATTCCAAATATCGTCCAACTAGCGACATTTCATGACTTTCCGGTTTTTCAATTAGAACGGTTACGTGTGTAGTCAGTTACACTTTTCTAATGTTCTAGAAAAACAACAAATCATAAAGCTCCCACTAGTTCATCGATTCCAAATATCGTCCAACTAGTAACACTTCATGATTTTCTGATTTTTCAAATAGAAAATTACTCGTGTAATCACTACACACTCAAAATTCACTAGATGAATTTCAAAGTCCGAAATCACATTTGATCAAACTAAGTTTGTCTTCCGTTTGACACGAATGACACTAGTGACATACCTATATGTCACTCTGGTTTTTAAAAGGCTTAAGAGGAAATATCTCTTCCGAAAATTAATTGCATTATCGATTAACTAGTTCAACGTCCTAGTTACTTTCCACTTTTTAAAGAAGTCAATACTAGTCAATTATAAATTTTAAGCAATTTAGTAAGGGATATAATGCTGTAAATAAAATGACATATATTAATTCAAGTTTAACACTACTATATTATTTTATTTTAGGAATTGTAAACTATAAGTAAGTCTACTATACCATTCCAAGGTTTTAACCTCGCATCTCAGTGCCGCCGTAGGGTAGGTCAAAGAGATGACGGTTAAATCGAGACAATCTCATCAATGAATATCTTGTGAGAATCGAACGTCCCACGAGAATCGAACATCCCTTTATTCATTGACTACCTTCCTTTTTTAGCCTAGATATTATCAAGAATATCCTTGATGAGTGTGACCTACTATATCGGATCTCTTAGGTACGCCCCGAGTGTGCCGTCGTAGGATAGGTCAGTGACCCGATGAGTTCCCGGAAATCCTATCCTTTCGGAGACCAAGCCATGAATGTTGATAGGGGTGAACACCATCCGTAGGGGGACGAAATCAAAGCGCCGCGAGGCGTCACCCTTCTCTCACTTACTTGTATCTATAGTAGAGGCCGTGGGGTTGGCTGTCGCCGCCCCCCGCTCCCACTCAATATTTTGGAAATGGTGGTGGGTTAACTAACCACGTCTTTTTGATTTTAACATAAAAGCACATCAAATCAAGGATTCCGAATGGTGTCGGTAACGTAGGCAAGCCTACATGTCCTATTCGTTGGAACATATGTGACAGTCGGACGAAGTCGGGCCAAGAGAGCCCCATTGAGATAAGAAGGAATCACCCCTCCGCTCGCCGGTGTAGCATAGTCTTGCCGGACCCCCGTGCATACATCACACTAGGAGAGTTAAGTCGGTCGAGCGAAGCTCAGTTGACCGCCCAACCTATAGGCGAACCGTTTTTATCAAAGATTTATTGTTCTTTTACCATCATTCAATCTCGTAGACACTACGAATCGAAAACGTGATCTCGTTTGGGCTTTTAAGGCGGTTCACCGAGAACACACACCGAAAAAAATTAACGATTTCATAACCCGTCCTCGGATCTTTAATTAGTTACTAAATTAATTAATTACCACGTATTAATTAAATTTCAACATGCATATTTTAATTACCAAAATTAAAATTCTACATGTATGCATGGAGTGGATTTATGATATGATGCATGTAATGGCAATTCCGATTTTATATCTATTTTATGATCAAACATATAAAAAATAAATTGCGGAAAATTTAAACACCGAGATGGATTGTTGGTACCCCCGACTAACCTATTTTCTAAGGAAAAGTAAAAATTTAATCTAAGTCTTCAAATCTCGATCTTCGATCTTGATCTTGAAACTTCCGGATCTTGAACCTTCGATCTTGACACGAACCACGAACGACGAGGAGAGGAGGTCGTAATATATCAATATATTTAAAATATATCTATATTAATAAAATTGTTTTTAAAAAAAAACTTATTATTTTTTTTTTTTTATTAATGAAGCCCTCGGCTTTAAATTTTTTTTCCCTTCAATTAGAGAAAAAAAATATTCACGGCAGCACCTTATTATTATTGTTCTTTTATTGACCTTAAGGTCAAAGGTTGATCGGAGCTATCAACTGATTAGCAGCCGCATCTTCAATAAATTAGGTTACGGCAAAAAAAAATTTGTTATTCCCAAAAAAAATTTCCGAGCCCTAAAAAAAAACAATCGGCCTCCTCCTGTTTTTACCTTCTTGATGATCTTCAACACCATGATCTTCAACACATTATCTTCGTCGTCTCGAACCCGGAACAAATTTAAAATTACAAATAAGTCATCCTTACAATTTTCGAGTTGCATAAAATTAAATTACAAGTCCTATGTTCAAGTGATAAAATTAAATTAGATCTATGGGTAAACAATATCAACCTCAATCCATCTCTTTAAACCACAACAATCGCAACATAAAAAAAATAAACATGCATTCGGCCCCTATAAAAAAAATAGGGACAAAAAATCTACATGTTTTCCACTCCTAGATCTAATATTTTATACATATAAATATAGATCACCAGGCGACTGATACCACTGTTAGTAATATCATCCGCAATGGAAGCGATTTAAGGATCTAGATCTATAAATTACACGTAATAAAATAACTAGATCTACTCTACAAGGGGGTTGTAGAACATACATCTTGGATCTCAAAATCCAAGTAGAAGAACCACAATAGAAAGAATAAAAGATTATGTGAAGAGCACCACGATCTTCCGTACGTGTGATCCGAGCAACTCCCGTTGGAAGCAAATCCTCGTCTCGAATCCTCCCGATATGCTACCCGGAAAACCTCCAAGATTTTCCTCCTTATACCCCTTGGCCGAAATTTTCCTTCTCCTCTCTAAGAGGTGAAAATCGAATTTTGTGTGTGTTTTTAGGCTTGGGAGAACTCTCTTTATATAGGAGAGTAATCATTGTCCTCAAGGATTTTATTTTGCAAATAAATAAATCCAATAAATAAAAGATAATCCCATAATATTCTAGAACAAATCTAGAATAATATTTATCTTTATTTCTTACCATAAATATTTATCCAATAAATATTTTATGCACATGTCTTAAAACAATTTCTTGTTTCCATAAAACATGAGGGGGGGGGGGGGGGGGGGCGAAAATTCTTATTTGTGACCTAGTCACAATAATTTCGACTAACACACTAAATTGGGCCAAGATTATGAAAAATGCATTTTTCACATATTTAATTATTTAGCCCAACTAATTTAATAGTCCACTAAATAATTAATTCACATATCGTTTTAATTAAAGTCCAACAAGAACTAAATTAATATTATTATGATTCGACGTCCGAGAATAGCTATGCTATATTGGAGGCACGTCGGTGACCATGGACTAATAATCAGCGGCTCCGATAAATCAAATAAATAATTATCTTACGAACATAATAATTATATTCGATAAATCAATCACAGGAATATGCCACCATAATCCCGTGACTGCACTCCTCCGATTATGAGATTATATTTATCTCCTCACGAGAATGATAATAAGCGTCCATTGATATAATCATTACATATGGATTAATCCTCCATAGACTGTTCATTCTAAATCGGGAAGTTATCGTTAACCCTTTTCAGAACCTCTTATCCTTATTTACCATTAACCCCTAGTGATCAATTAATTCATACAACTCATTGGTATCTAATCAGTGTAATATGAACTCTATGGATCGATCAGTTTCTAGGATTAACAAATAAGGGAACTGTCTATCTACTTCCAGAAATGGAAGGAATGGATTGCATATCTGTGATAACAGAGACTACTCACTCAATCCAGTATAATGCCAAGATGGGGTAATTAGGATCACAGACTCAGTGTAATCCTTAACCGTCAAGTCAAACCTCATACTGATTCAAGCAGTTGACTGTGATCACCTCAAGATTAAGATATATCCATAAATATGATCATCGATTGATTCGATAAGACTTCTCGATTACGGAATTATATCGTGAACTCTAATCAAATCGGTCCAGCCCTATATGATATATCTATCATATATAAATGCCCCACTAGGTTCTCTTAACCGAAAGTCCGGATAAGACAATCACACCTATTATGTTCTGGGTGCATTAATAGCACGTTAAGGGAGAGACCCGATACTCTCGATTAACTTCACTACGGGCTAATTATATTTTAAGTACATCTTCACTAACTCAATCCTCCCGTGTATGTCCCATACACTGAGTTAAGTGATTACATAAACGATATACTTTAGGGTTTTCTGTAGTGTAAATACTATTGTCACATCGGTGAATATGAGAATAATAAATATGAATAATAATATCATTTCATTTATTAAATAAAACAATTACAAAATTGTCTTTCGGACATCACACCTAACAAAAACGTCTCATTGCAATCCAAACCCTCCACTTGATGATGCCAAAATGCAACCAAACAAGCCTTGAAATGCTGCAACCGACCATGCTCATCATACTTTTCGGTGTAGACCCATTTACTTCCCAATGCTTTTTTCCAGGGAGGTAAAGGTTGCAATTCACATGTACCCTAATCATCCAATTCCTTAACTTCCACGGACATAGCCTTACGCCATCCATCATTTTTCATAGATTCCTTAAAAGTTTTAGGAGAAGTCCCCGCAAGTAATAGCAGTGAGATACTTACGGTGCTTGTCAAAAAGTAAATCGTAAGTAACAAAACGCGAAAGAGACTAAGGATTACTTGTTGGTCCATTGAAAAGGCTTTGGTTAAGTTTAGAGCGGGGGGGGGGGGGGGTGAATAAACTTAACACTTAAAACTTTTGGAGTTAACAAACTCGGCAACCCGCAGCCCTTATTGATCGCTCGTAGTCCGTCGATCGTTGATTTCACTGAATTTGTTGCAGCGGAATATATTCAAATTAAGCCTTATTACTTGTTGTTAAAATATGATACCAAGTATTAGATACTCAGTAGTGTAAGTGTGTGATTCAGTTTCTAGTTTTAGTAGGATGATGTGCTAAATATACTAAATGCAGAAAGTAAGTAGGAAATTTTTTATAGTGGTTCCAGGTGGTGTAATCCTGTTAGTCCACTCTTCTCCTGTGATGTTGGAGGTAATTCACTAGAGATCTTTGAGGTTGTAGTTACAAAAATCCCTAAGTTGTTTGTCTTTCACCAATAACTATGGCTTCACACACTGAACACTTGGAACAGGTAGGATTGCTGCTCCAAAGTCTTCCACTGGTCCTTGAAGGGTAGGATTGCCTCTTCACCAGCTCCACCACAAACAACAGTTCTTGACACCCAAAGATGCTTCACTTGTCTTCAGCAGGTTTCTTGTAAAAGAAAGTTTGAATCAAGTAAGTGATTCAACTTTCAGCAGCTTGATCAGGATGAAATGATCAGTAGCTAGATGTTTTCAAGTATGTAAACTTGATGTAGCTTGATAACAGATTACACTTGAAAAAGTTTACTGGATCAGTAGCTTTTAGGTTCAGTAGTGTCAGCAGGGTGACTTCTTGATAAGAATCTGAAGCTCAAGATTAATTGTTATTTTTCTCTCAAAAATCATCACTTGTTTCTGTATCAGGGGTCTTCTATTTATTGGTGAGAATCCTTGTGACTTATGTTTGAAATTCAAACATAGACGTTTCAGATTTGTCCCTTTCATGACTTGCATTCTGTCCCTGTACATAGTACTGACACTGTCAGTTTACTTTTTGACAATTTTCAGACTGTTCACCCTTTGACTTGTATCTATTGGATAAAGCTCTATTTCTTTCCAACGTCCCTTTAATCTTAGCCATTGATTTGTTGACAAAATCAAGAGTTGTTATCTGTCATTTTCCTTGTAATATTCCAATATAGCCTTTGATTAAATCGAGATATATGTTCACTAGGTTCCTTGAGTGTAAGTCTGCTGAAATGCATATCAGTCAGCTGGTCCAAAGTTGCTGTGTTTCTAAAACACTGCAGCTGACTTCTCTTTTATCTAACTTTTTATCCTGAAGTTAGATTACACCATTTTGATCATAAAAAAGTTCCAATCACCAGTTTACTTATGGAACTTAGACCATGTACACAAGGTATATGTAATAAGTTTAGGTCATCGCTTCCCTAAATTCTGATTCTATATCCTTGACTTTAAATACTAAGTTTGATCCCTTATCCTTCAATAACTGAGTTTGAGCCCTCAGCCTTCAGTCTTCAGCAGGTTCCTAAACTAGTCTACTGACTCAGGTACCCTACTGATCTAGGCAGGTCTACTGATGAAAGTCAGCTGACCTTTTACAGTTATTGTTTGATAAAACCTATACAAAGATCAAACTCTAATAAGCCTATACATTTGATCTAGACATCTTTTTGCCTTTGCTCTATAACAGCTAGTCTGGCACTCATCACTAAAACTTAAAATAAGTCCAACAATTTCCCCCTTTTTGGTGATGATGTCAATACCCTCCTTACAGCAAAGCAAAAAGAGTAAAAACCAAAATAGAACAAATTCAGTCAATTCTCATTATAATCAGTTTGTTCAAATGTTATTACAATCTAGATTCAGCAAAAATAAAAAGCATGTGTAAGTATGCTGATCTAGTTCCTTCTTTCTCTTTTCTTGTCTTTCTTTCTCTTGCTGCTCATGATATTCCCTTATATCTCTAACCATTTCTCTCATCCATTGATTTTCAATAAGGGAAAAATCAATATGGGGGTTCAGTTCCTTCCACCTTTTCCATGCCTCAGGTAGAGTATGGTTAATTCGGTGTACTCTAAACCCTAAACGCATGTACAACTGCTTGAACTCATCCAATGAATCTCTTGATGATGTAGTGGGTAGACTTCTTCCACCTCTTCCACCTTTTCCACCTCTACCACCTCTGTGAGAAGATCTTAGAGTTTTGACCCTGGCTTCCCAGAATTTTAGTCCCAAGAAGGAATTTAGTCCTTCATGAAATCCCTTGTCATGGTAAGGTCTCCTCTTATTGTAATATAGTTTTTTGTATTCCTTGAAGAGGTCATTAGTCAGTGGAAGTATGCCAGGTGCAGGTTCTCTGAATGCATTAGTGTCAGCCTCCCATTACTTTTGTGCAAAAATTCTAGCAACCTCTTTTGCTACTGCTGTTTGGCTCTCTTCACCCTTATTGACATCATCAACAAAATGGGACAGCAGACCATGAACACTCTCATGTGTGATCACTAAGTTGTTTAGTTGACCCTCCATGATTTCTGTTCTAGTGTCAACTGCAGTGATCCTTCCTTCAATTGTCTGCTCCAGTAGATTGATCCTCTCAGTAATCTTAGGATCCAATCCAGCTGGGTGAAGTGCTCCTGCAGGTTCAGCCACAGCAAGCTTGGGTGCCTCAGCAAGCTTGTCAAGTTTTTGATGAATGGAGGCAAACTGTTCTTTCAAGAGCTTCTCCTTCAGTGTATTGCCCTGTTTAATGCCTCTCACATCTTGAGTTAGATCAGCAAGAGCATATTGAGTGGGAGTAATGTTGGAAGCAACTGTTTCAATAGTTCTTCCTCTATTTTCCGCCAAGTTCATTAAATCTTCAAATCTTTGCTCTTGTCTGTCAAGTTGAGTTCTTAACCTTGTAATGTCACTTCTGACTGCCCTCAACTCATCCAACACCTGTGCTGGTACCCCAACAGCCATTCCACCAGCCATATGTCCAGCAGCTTCATCAGTAGGCTCTTCAACATTGTATCGTGCCCTCTGTCTGCTGACAACCATGGCCCAGCTCATATCCCTTCCAGCAGGGTTAGGACCTTCCTCAATTATATCTTCAAACATTTCATCCAAGATTGCATCTTGGGCAGGTTTCTCAAAAATTGGTATAAATGCCTGTTGTGGTTCAGCAACAATAGGTTCTTCCTCATGCATTTGAAACTCCTCATCACCGAAGTCATAGTCCAGCAACTATTCATCCTCATCAATATCAGCAGCCTGCTGACTATCCTTCCCTTTAGTGACTTTAACTCCAGTAGGCTCTACTTCAGTAGCATGTTCTTCAACAATTGCAGGGGTTTCCTCCAAACCCATTGTGAGTTCCAACCTTTGTCCAGGTGTTGTTTGATCCTCAGCAACCTGTACCACCAGTTCCGACCTTTGTTCAGGTGCTGTTTGATTCTCAGCAGCCTGAACCTCCTCAAAAACCATTGGTGATCCTTCAAGGCCCATCACCATGTCCAATCTCTGTCCAATCACAGTCTGTTCCCTAGTGAGTAGGACTCTCTCTTCCACAAGAATAAAAGGAAAATTAGCCAAGTTTTCCTCTAGTGATCCTCTGGCATCAGCAATCTTCTGGAAAGTATCAACAGATTTAAATATAGTGCCCTGAGTATCAATCCACTCTTGATATTGAACTTAATCTTCAGAACTGATATCAGGCTCACTATGTTCAAAAACCCTTTCCTCATCAAGATTTTCAGTCTGATGATCATCAAAATTCACATCAGACTCCACAGCCTTGAATGTACCAGATGTGCCAACCAACTTGTTACCTCCAAAGTTTATGCCGTCATTGATCAGAGCTTCTAAATCATATATAGTAAGATCCTCCAGATCTTCATCCATTTGACCAGTCTGCTGGCCCTCAGCAGACTTGCCAGCATCAGTGGACTGTTCTATTCTTGGTTCATTTAACAGTGAATTTCCACTGGCTTCTCCTTGATGTGTGGGATGACCATCATCAGAGTCAGATGATGAAGAATCATCATTATCTGGTCCATCCCTAGGATCCTTAAACATGATACATTCTTCTTTCTTTTGTTCATCAATGAGTTCTATCAATCTTATTTCCAGCAAAGAAGTATCAACCAAGTCAAGTAAGTTATCCACTCCTAACTTTTCAAAGGCCTATTCCTCAAAGTCTGTCATAGGCTCAGCAGCTGATTTTTGTCTCTTGTAAAACCCAAACTTCCATTGAAAGTAATCAGCAACCAGCTGGAGTTTAGGATCAACATACCCTTCCTTCTTTTTCTTTTATTTCCTTTCAAAGGGCATAGATGGATTTTTGGGAGCTGTTTGTTCACTTTGTTGACCTCCAAATGACTCAACAAGCAGATTCAAAGTTTCCTCAACATATGCATTTAGGTCAGTAGGTTCCTCTGGTTGTTAATTTGTACCTACCTCCTCCATCTGTTCCACACTTGGTTCCCCTAACTTACATGCTCATTAGCAGGGTCAGCAACAGATTGCTCTTCCCTATGAACTATTGCAGAAATGGTAGGGTCTTGTACTGTCGTATCAATTTCCAGACCATGTGCAGATTCAGTTGTCTACTGTGGCTCTTCAGTAAGTTGCTCAACAACAACTTCTGCAGCTTTAGTAGGTTCAACAACCTCTTCTTCTACTTCCCTTTGAGACTATAGAATCCTCAACTTTTTCCCTTTTCCATGTGTCCTTTCTCTTAGAAGGTTGTTCAGCTTCAACCTCAGTAGCCTTCCTCTTTCTACTATCTTCCCTCTATTGCTCTTTCAAGATTTCAGCATCATACTTCTTCCTTGTAACTTCAGCAGGGTCAGTAACTTCAATTTCAACTGGACCCTCGGCGGACTCGGCGATCTCTTTGTTTGCTTCCTTGTTTTCCTAGGCTTTAGCAACTCAGTGTTTTCTGGTGTCAGCAGCCTTCCTCTTCTCAGCAACTTTCTTAGGTGCAGCAGATTTAACAACTTGCTCAACCTGCTCACCACCAGCATCATCATCCCCATCATTGTCACTCTCAGTTGCTTCATCATCTACATCTTCATCATCATCTAGTCCAGGAATACGATAACTGGTATCCTTCTTATATCTGGACTTGTTTAGTTTTTCAGGTGCAACATCAGGTATCTGAAAGTGATTCAGCAAGGTCTGAATCAGTAGACCTAGGGGCTTGGTTTTAGACTTCCGTATACTATCTCTATCTTCAGTAAACACCTTCTTCATGTAGTGTATAAAGAATCCAGCCCAATCAAAATTCATACTTCTACAGATGATGATCAGTAGGTCTATCTTGGGTCCAGAAAGTGTATCTAGACTCCCACTAAATTCCAAAATGGTCTTGGCAATTAACTTGCTCAGTAGATTATATTCAAATCCAATGTGCCTTACATTAATGCCTAAAGATGATGGTATAGTCTCATTTATCTTTATTGTATCAACAAACTTCATTCTTGGCAGGTTCATGATTTCTAGATTGGTAGGAGCACCATTTCCAGGTCCAAAATGAAATACTTCTCTCAGTAGATCTGAAGTAATTTCAATCTCTCTGCCATTAACCGTTGTAGTGAAGTCCTCTCTACCTTCATGTATGACTATGTTCTTCCAGAATTCCAAAACGTTGACGTATGAAATTCTCTCTAATCTTCTATTGATAACATTTTCTAAGCCAGTAACTCTTCTGATTCTTCTTCCAATGTTGATGGCTAACTCAGTTGTATGAGAGTCAGTAACATATCCTCTCACACTTTGACTAGTTCCAATATGAACATCAGCTTTATCCACCATTAGAAATGAGAAAGATGAAGAAGAAAGGTTTTCAAATCTGTGTTCACACAAAGTATTTACAGAGAAGTATCAATCTGAGAGTTGTAAGTAGGAACTCTATGTATATGTCTGTATGTATAGAGAGAGGTAGTTGAAACTGTCAGATAATGCACTGTACACGTAATGTAGCATTAACCACAATTAAATTTGGAATGAATGAGATATTGCCACGTGTCCTATAACTGATCAATAAAGAGTTGTAACCGTTCGATCGTGTAACTGCGGTTATAAAGATAAGATAATTATCCTGGTCTTTTGTTTTTTGACTTTTTGGAAGTTTGACTGTGTAACGTATGTCTCAGCAGCTTTTGCCATCAGTAGACTTGGCTCAGCAGCCTGCTGACAAGGATGCCTCAGCAGTTTGCGACAATGGTACTCTGCCTGATCTCCAATTCTTCTTGTTTTGTCCAACTGATAATACAAGATGAAGTTTAATACCAATGACTGATCTGTCAAGTGAGCTCACCCAACAGGACAAAGACCAATCCCCTTGGCAACTTCATTTGCTCAATTGTCCAAACATAAAAAAAGTACATGGAATTGTTGATACCAATGACTAATCTTCTAAGTGAGCTCACCCAACATAGCAAAGACTAATCCCCTTGGTGAATTCCAGTACATTGTTGATTAAGCATGTATCAGTCAACTTTTATAATTCCAAGTTCAGTCCTTAGTTTAGAAAATCTTTCACTATCCAATGGTTTTGTGAAAATATCAGCAAGTTGATCTTCAGTAGGGATGTAAAGAACCACCACATCTTTCTTTTCAACATGATCTCTTATAAAATGATGTCTCACATCAATATGCTTGGTTCTTGAGTGCAAAACAGATTTTCTTGTGATTGCAATTGCACTTGTGTTGTCATACATTATAGGAATTTCTCTTTCTTCAATTCCATAATCCCTTAATTGTTGTCTTAACCACAATATTTGTGCACAAACAACTTCCAAAGCGAGTAATGTATTCAAACCTCGGCGGTGGAGGTTGATATAGAATTCTATTTCTTCGAACCGGGAAACCGATCTATTTCCCATCAACCGACAACGGGTTCTGTGGTGCTTTTTCTATCAATCTTGCATCCAAGATAATCGAATCCGAGTAGGATATAACCTTGAAGCTTCCATCTTTTGAATACCATATCCCTACTTCCAAAGTCTCTTTTAGATACTTTAGAATCCTTTTGGATGCAGCTAGATGACATTCTTTAAGTTTAGATTGAAATCTTGCACAAACACCTACAACAAAGGATATATCAGGTCTGTTGGTAGTAAGGTACAGCAGACTACCTATCATCCTTCTGTATAAAGTCGATCAACATCTCTGCCTTCTTTATCTTCATCCAATCTTATGTTTGTACTCATAGGAGTTGATACTTTGGTGCTGTTTTCCATACCAAATTTCTTCAGTAGCTCCTTGGTATACTTGGTTTGATGAATGAAGATTCCATATTTCATCTGTTTGACTTGTAAACCCAAGAAATAGTTCATTTCTACCAACATACTAATTTGGAATTTACTCTTCATAAGATTAGCAAATTTCTCACATAGCAATTCATTTTCAGAACCAAAAATTATGTCATCAACATAAATCTGTACCAACAGCGTGCTCTCTCCTTCATTGATTCTGGAAAGAGTCTTGTCAATGGTTCCTTTGGTAAAACCATTGTCCACCAAGAATTGAGATAGGGTTTCATACCATGCTCTTGGTGCTTGTTTCAAACCATAAAGTGCCTTATTAAGTCTGTACACTTTATCTTCTTGATCTTTAACTTCTAAACCAGGAGGTTGCTGCACATAGACCTCCTCATCAAGAATGCCATTCAAAAATGCACTTTTGACATCCATCTGATATACTTTGAAGTTTTTATAAGCAGCATATGCCTAGAATAATCTTATAGCTTCCAATCTTGCAACAGGGGCATATCTCTCATCAAAATCTATTCCTTCTGCTTGAGAATAGCCTTATGCTACTAGTCTGGCCTTATTCCTTACAATGGTACCAGATTCATCCAATTTGTTTCTGTATACCCATTCGGATCCAATTATATTGGCATGATTAGGCCTTTCCACTAGTGTCCAAACTTGATTTCTTTCAAATTCATTCAATTCTTCTTGCATAGCAATTATCCAATCTGGATCTGATATTGCTTCTTCAACAACTTTATGTTCTATTTGAGATAGAAAACAGGTAAACATTGCTTCTAATTGTCTTATAGTCCTTACACCTTACTGTATATTTCCAATAACTTGCTCAGCAGGGTGATCCCTTAACCATTGTGGATTTTGGTTAGAATGATTCTCAGGAACATCATCTTCAGTAGGGTCTGCTGTTGCTTTAGCAAGGGGTTCAGCAGATCCTTGAACTGCCTCAGTTGTTGCATTAGTAGTGTTACCAGCAGGGTGTTCAGCAGGGTCAGAGTCAGAACCCTTTAACTCATTTATCCTTTCCAAAACATCAACACATTCTGGATCCGTGACTTGTTGATTCTCAGCAGGTTCTGAAGCTTCATCTTTCATTCCAGTGAACTTAGGTTCATCAAATACAACATGTATTTTTTTTCATGTTTCAGTGTCCTTTTATTCAATACCCTGAATGCCTTGCTAACAGAAGAGTATCCCAAGAAGATTCCTTCATCTGATTTAGGTTGGAATGTCTTCAATTGCTCCTTATGATTTAGAATAAAACATTTGCTTCCAAATGGATGGAAATAGGATATATTAGGTTTCCTTCCATTCCAAACCTCAAAAGGTGTCTTCAGCAGCTTCTTGTTCACTGAGGTTCTGTTTTGTGTATAGCAAGCTGTATTGACTGCTTCAGCCCAATATCTTTCAGGTAAAAGTGCTTCACAAATCATAGTTCTTCCTGCTTCTTTTAAAGTCCTGTTTCTTCTCTCGGCAACCCTATTTTTTGAGGTGTACCAACGAACGACCGATTGGTGTAGCACACCATTCTGCTCACAGTATTCTCTTATAACTTTATTGAGAAATTCAGTACCCTTGTCTGATCTGATCTTCACTACTGTCAAAATTTTCTCATTTTGCAATCTCTTCAAAAGTTTAGGCATATTTTGAAGTGTTTCACTTTTCTTGTTCATGAATACTACCCAAGTGTATATTGAATAATCATCCACAACTACTAGAGTGTACTTCTTTCCTATCACACTTGTTGGTGTTACTGGTCCAAATAGATCCATGTGCATCAGCTCCAAAACTCTTTTTGTTGACTGCTTAGTCTTTAACTTGAAGCTTGATTTAGTCTGTTTACCTTGCTGACAAGCATCACATATAGCATCCTTTCTGAATGTGATCTCAGGTAAACCAATCACCAGTTTCTTTTTCACCAACTGATTGATATCATCAAAGTTTAGATTATTTAACTTCTTATGCCATAACCAATTGAGTTCTGATTTGGTATGCACAATCAGACATGTTTCTGGAACAGCAGTAGACCAATCCACAATATACATGTTTTGTTGTCTTCTTCCAGCCAACACGACTTGATCACCTCTTTCACTAATGACAATACCGGTGTTCTTGTCAAAAGTGACCTTGTAACCCATGTCACAAAATTGTCCAGTTCTCAGTAGGTTGTAGTCCAGTCCTTCCACAAATGGAACATTCTTGATGGTTAGTCCATTTATCACAAGCGTGCCATATCCTTTTGTGTATCATGGTCTGTTCTTATTGCCAAAATTCACTCTTGGACCATCCTTTGCCACATAATTTGACAAACAGTGCTTATTCTTTGTCATATGTCTAGAACATCCACTGTCAAAGTACCAGACACCCTACAAAACAAAGTTAATGTGTTTTAGGTACCCAAAATTGTTTGGGTCCATAGTGGTCAGTCGTAAGCATGACCCTTGGCAAGTTTCCATAAGGTCTTCTTTGAAAAGTGTTATACTTTTGTTCATACATGTATTCTACACATCCATAAGGTCTAACATTTGGTTGTGTAGGATTCACATATGCTTTCTGGCCTTTTGGTATGTAATGCTGTTTAGAGTGATTTCTATTGTTAGAAGTACCAGCATAACCATAGGTTTGCTGTCTGTTAGGAGCAGCATTGTGATATGGAGTCTGCTGAGGTCCCTGTTGAGGTCTTGTATAAGTCCTCTGCTGAGTCCTCTATTGATTCCATTGCCGAGGTTTTACCCTAGCAGCATGGTTATACCTGTTGTTTCTGGCAGTAGGATCAGGAATATTCCAATCATCATCAGTAGGGAATAATCTACCTTTCCTCCTAAGATAAGTATCCCTAGAATGATTGACATTTTTAGGTTTAGGATTCTTATCCTTGGAATATTTTTTATTTTTGCCTTTTTGTGGTCTAGCAGACTTGGTAGCAGGTCGGCTATCAGCAGCTCTAGAAGGTACAACAGTCCTACTTTTAGATTTATTCTTTTTGTTAGGTGTTGTTGACCTTTTTGACTTCTGATTTTGCTTTCTTGAAGTTTTCTCAGTAGGCTTCACTGCATCAGCAACCTTTTTGGGAGTTGGATCTTGTGCAAGCACAAACTTAGGACCAATTCTGGTACTAGGTTCAGTAACCTTACTGGATCCATTGTTATTAGATTGTTGAGTTCCAAATCCAAGGCCTGTTCTATCACCATAAGGTTTTCCATATTTGAATGCAGTGAAGGAACAAGATTGTTCAGCAGATTCAGCAGCTATTGAGTGTACAGCAGGCTTATGCTGATTCTGTCCAACCTCTTTTTCCTTACCCTTTTGAATTCTTAACTCAGCTTTTAACCTTTCAACTTCTGTTTGAAGAGCTTCTGTTTCAGCCTTAACAATTTCATGACCAAATTGTATTATCCTCGGTTGATTAAGGATGGCATCCAAAGTTTCTTCATTGTCAGAATTTTTAGGATTTGAACCACAAGTTGATTCATAATCACTTTCAGCAGGAGTGTTTATAGATACAGAATTGTATACCCCCTTTGTTTCATCCTTATTTTCCATTAAAGGATAATCATCCATATCAGCAACAAGTGCAGTATCATCAGATTCATTTCCTTTTTCTGATTCAACTTCATATCCTGATTCATCTTCAGCAACCATAGCTTTCTTGCCAGATCTTCTTTGCTGACTTTTTCTTTTTAGTAGATTTGGACAATCAGGTCTAAAATGTCCAGGATTCTTGTAGTTGATGCAAATATAATCAGGTTCCTTCTTCTATTTTAGTTCAGGACAGTCAGGTTTGAAGTGTCCTGGTTTCTTGCATTGATAGCACAAATAATCATTGTCTTTCTTGGATTCATCCTTCTTCTTTTCACTAGATTTCTTTGTGAAATTCCTTGGAGAACCCTTTCCATTTTTCATCATTCTGATTTTCTTGCTCAGTTGGGCAATTTGCTCTTGCATCTCATTCAGTAGATCATCTTGAGCTCCTGAATTTCCTTCTTGATGTGTAGCAGCCACTTCAGTGGTCTTTGGTTCATCCTTTTCAGTTTCAGGTGCAAGTTTCTTACCGAATTCATAAGCCTTGAGATCTGAAAATAACTTGAAAGTATCCTCTTCATGTAAACTTTTCATCTCTTCTATGGCAGTCACCTTCATCTCCCAAACTTCTTTTGCAGGTAAAGCTTATAAATTTTTTGAATTGATTTCTTCTTTTGAATACTTTACACTCAGTAGGGTGAGTTCATCCATGATTGCATTGAATCTTGACTCTATTTGTTCAATAGTTTCATTTGGTTTCATTTTGAACTCTTGAAACTTCTTCTTTGCCATACTGATTTTGTTCTTCTTGATTGCATCAGTGCCTTCTTAAATTAATTGCAACTTATCCCAAAGTTCTTTTGCAGTCTTGCAATCTTTCACTTTCATGTACATATTTCTATCCAAGGTTCTGTATATGATATCAATAGCAATATTTTTGAGGTTTGCTCTTTTTCTATCTTCAGCATTCCATTCTCTTTTTGGCTTTGGAATGTACTGAGTTTGATTATCCACTGTTATAGCTTTTGTGATTTCCAGTGGTCCATCAGTCAGGACATCCATCATCTCATCATGTGTTGCAGCTAGAAAAGCCTGCATACAACGTTTATACTCATCAAACCTATATAACGAACACATCAACATTGTTCAAACATACTGGTTGTTATCCATGATGCAAAGCTTTGAAAATCAGAAACTTGAAAAAGTTTTCAAAGTATTTTCACAAGCACAACAAGTAGGATTACTTCAGAATAGAAGCACTGCTCTGATACCAATTGTTGGTCCCTTGAAAAGGCTTTGGTTAATTTTAGAGGAGGGGGGGGGGGGGGGGTAAATAAACTTAACACTTAAGACTTTTGGAGTTAACAAACTCAGCAACTTCAGCGGCATTGCCGCCGATCGCTCGAGTCCGTCGACACTCGTAGTCCGTCGACCGTCGATTTCACTGAATTTGTTGTAGTGGAATATATTCAAATTAAGCCTTATTACTTGTTGTTAAAATATGATACCAAGTATTAGATACTCAGTAGTGTAAGTGTGTGATTCAGTTGCTAGTTTCAGTAGGATGATGTGCTAAATATACTAAATGCAGAATGTAAATGCAGAAAGTAAGTAGGCAATTTTTTATAGTGGTTCCAGGTGGTGTAATCCTGTCAGTCCAATCTTCTCCTGTGATGTTGGAGGTAATTCCCTAGAGATCTTTGAGGTTGCAGTTATAAAAATCCCTAAGTTGTTTGTCCTTCACCAATAACTATGGCTTCACAAACTGAACACTTGGAACATGTAGGATTGCTACTCCAAAGTCTTCCATTGGTCCTTGAAGGGTATGATTGCCTCTTCACTAGCTCCACCACAATCAACAGTTCTTGACACCCAAAGATGCTTCATTGTCTTCAGTAGGTTTCTTGTAAAAGAAAGTTTGAATCAAGTAAGTGATTCAGCTTTCAGAAGCTTGATGTTTTCAAGTGTGTAAACTTGATGTAGCTTGATAACAGATTATACTTGAAAAAGTTTACTGGATCAGTAGCTTTTAGGTTCAGTAGTGTCAGCAGGGTGACTTCTTGATAAGAATCTGAAGCTCAAGATTAATTGTTATTTTTCTCTCAAAAATCATCACTTGTTTCTGTATCAGGGGTCTTCTATTTATAGGTGAGAATCCTTGTGACTTATGTTTGAAATTCAAACATAGCCATTTCAGATTTGTACCTTTCATGACTTGCATTCTGTCCCTGTACATAGTACTGACACTGTCAGTTTACTTTTTGACAGTTTTCAGACTGTTCACCTATTGACTTGTATCCTTTGGATAAACCTCTATTTCTTTCCAACGTCCCTTTAATCTTAGCCATTGATTTGTTGACAAAATCAAGAGTTGTTATCTGTCATTTTCCTTGTAATCTTCCAATGTAGCCTTTGATTAAATCGAGATATATGTTCAGCAAGTTCCTTGAGTGTAAGTCTGCTGAAATGCATATCAGTCAGCTGGTCCAAAGTTGTTGTGTTTATAAAACACTACAGCTGACTTCTCTTATATCTAACTTTTTATTCTGAAGTTAGATTACACCATTTTGATCATAACAAAGTTCCAATCACCGCTTTACTTATGGAACTTAGACCTTGTACACAAGGTATATGTAATCAGTTTAGGTCATCACAGACTTCCCTAAATTCTGATTCCATATCCTTGAGTTTAAATACTATGTTTGATCCCTTAGCCTTCAATAACTGAGTTTGAGCCCTCAGCCTTCAGTCTTCAGCAGGTTCCTAAACTAGTCTACTGACTTAGGTACCCTACTGATCTAGATAGGTCTGTTGATGAAAGTCAGCTGACCTTTTACAGTGCTTGTTTGATCAAACCTATACAATGATCAAACTCTAATAAGCCTATACATTTGATCTAGACATCTTTTTGCCTTTGCTCTATAACAGCTAGTCTAGCACTCATCCCTAAAACTTAAAATAAGTCCAACAATTACCCCGAGGATGCTGTTGAAGCAGGTGAACAAGATGATGGACTTTTCTTTCCCACTATAGTATGAGTAACAAAATCTTGAAACCAAGAGTTAGGGATCTTCTGTCGTCGTCCTCTACTCAATTCCTCCATTACAAGGGTTATAAGGTGGAAGGGGAGCATGTTTATCAGGAGTAACATTTTCTACGGTGTGACTCCCCTCTCAACCAGTGTGACAGGTTCTGGTATGTTTACCCGTTGAGGGGGAGATGTAGAAAAAACATCATCTTCATACACTTCATTGGCTACATTCGGGTTGGGTTAGTTAGATCGAGTCACGCGAGATTCAGAAAATGAATAAACATGTTCATAAAATTTTATATCCCGAGATATAAAAATCTCCTCCGTAAAGATCAAAGAGTCCAACCTTTCTTATCGAAAGGATATCCAATCAACACACACTTACGACTACGACTATCAAATTTATTTTTAGAAGGGCGATGTTCATGTGCATAAAACAAGCATCCCAAGACATGAAGCATAGAAAAATCAGGTGACTTTCCAAACAAACATTCCTAAGGAGATTTGTAATTAAGAACGCTAGATGGAGTTTGGTTAATTAGATGTGATGCTGCCAACACACATTCTCCCCAAAACTGAAGGGGTAGGTGACCCTCGAAACGAATTGCCCGGGCAACATTCAAGATATGTCTATGTTTACGTTCTACACGACCATTCTGCTGAGGGTTGCCCATACACGACGTTTCAAAAATTATCCCATGTTATCTAAACTAAGGATTAAGACACCTAAATTCGGTCCAATTATCACTATGCACCTGCTTAATAGTCGCATCAAATTGGGGTGAAACTAATGCAACAAAGTCCAAGAACATAGTTTCAACATCTTTTTAATTCAGCAACAAATAAATCCAAACAGACCGAGAAAAGTCATCAACAATTGTCAAGAAATAAGTGGCTCCACATGTCGAGGGAGTACCGTAAGGACCCCTAAATCACAATGACCAAGTTCACAAATAAGACTTGCATGACTTTCACCCACAAAAAATTGTTCACGTGGCTGCTTTGCTCTAAAACAAACATCACAACCATCCTTATTTAAATTCTTAGAAATAATAGTATTTGGAATATGTCTAAGAACCTTTTCTTACGGGTACCCCAAACAACGGTGCCACAACTCCATAGACTCCTTTCCATCAATAGCCAAGACCCTTGCTTCCGGAACTCTGCGGAAAAAGAAAATTCCATCTCTCCGTTCACCCTGTCCAATGAACGTCATCGTCACTCGGTCCTGCATAATACATAATCAAGAAGATAGTTGAATGTAAAAATCATATTCATCCGAAAATTGAGTGACAGAATGCAAATTGCAAGTCAAATTCGGGACGTATAATACATTTCCCAATTTTAAATTTCCTGGTAATATCACAGTGCCCTTATGCGAAGCATGAGAGGTAGTGCCATCCGGTAGGCCAATTGGGCATTTATCAATTTCGTGAACAGCTATTGACAAATCTAAGCACATAGTTCATGATTCGTCGCTCCTGTATCGATAATCCACGATAACTGCGCTGACATTCGATCTTTCAGTTTAGGTAATTTGAGAAAATCAAGGATGATTTGCCATTGTAGTGAGGTGACATTGGAAAACCCATCTTTCTCAGAAGTAGCAGTCTTTTCGTTCACAACAAACATATTTTCCCTAATATAAAACCTAGACATCGATTTCACAGAAAACAACACCAAACCGCAGCATTTTGGTCGCGGGTTTATACAAATAGATTGAACTGTCCAAAAATAATTTCCACTGTTCAGATTGTAGAACATAAAGAGACGAACACACCCTCAAAATTTCGTAATGACCGGAGTACGTTTCAATGTCCGATCGATGCTGGAAAGTTTCTTCTCGTAACAATACGCATCAGTTCGGTCGCAGGAAATTTCAGAGAAATTGAACCTTCCAAACGGAAATTCCAACATTCAGATTGTAGAAGAAACAATTACGAACAGCCCCTCCAAATTTCGTCGCGATCGAAATCCATTTCAATGTCCAATCGTCGCTGGAAAGTGTCTGCTAAAAGAGTTAATAAAGAAGCGTTTTTTTTTTTCTTTCAGAAAACTAGGATCGTTAACACTGATAAGATTCAAAGAATTGTGAAAAATATTTTGTTTACCTTTCATTCATCACAATGGTACAATTTATTATACAAGTTAAGGCTTCTCCTTCTTCTATCTATAATATCCAAACCAAACCACCCCGCTATAAAATAATTACAATACATCCTTAAATTTCAATATATATAATAACAAGACTCAGGAGAACTCAGGTCATGACGCATCATGTTTCCATTCCCTCTTTCTTTGCCAAAACAAAAAAAAAAAAAAAAAAAAAAAAAAAAGGTACCGTTTCGGATAGTAAAGCACTGTATAACGTCCCCCTATATAGCTTAGGTTATCTGACTAATTTCTTTAATTTGGTTGCTTTATAACGGTGTTACATCGATCCTTCTGTCATGAAAACGAACACAAACAGTCCTTTTCACCACTTGGTCTTCAGCTTTTCTAACACCTCACATGCAGTCGAATGTGACAGAGTTGGAAAAGGTAGGCCCTTAATTTACTATTCATACAAAGAAAAAGAAGAAGGTAGCGGGACAGTTTTGGTCCGCCGATTGAATTAAGGCCATGAATTTAAGGATTCAGGTCGATGTATATTTCTCCTTTGTTCCTTTACTGTAACGCTAAGGTGTAATACAATAGTTTAACCTATGTCATTTGTACAGGAAAGACATTTACGCATAATTTAAGGGAGCCACGTACGGCTCACCAATTCAATGGAGTATTGAAATGTTCTAGCTATAGACACAACTGATTGGATTGTTACATGGGATATGGTATTTCTCACGGTATCTCTACAAAATATTTTTCATGATTTGAATTTTTTAGTAATAGTTTGCGATCGACGATCCACTGGCAATGAAGGGGGCATAGCCCGATTGTAAGGGCTCTAGGGAACCGAGAACTTGAAGAAGATGAAGTCGGGTTTCATTGATTTTCGAAATTTAAGTTTACATAGATAATCCTGCACCTATATATAGTAGTACACTGCAACTAATTACTAAAGAAAACAGTTCGAACTAACTGAATTGTTTGAAACAACCTTCTACCGTTTTTGGTTGAAGGTGTTCGATGAAATGTCTTTAAGACATTTTACGTGGCTTTGTGTTCATCCCATGTCATTGTTTGCTGGGCTGCCTGCTGAGCATATGCATCATTCATTTCAACCCCCCCTCAATCCAGACTAGGATTAGAAAAGATGTTGGAGATGGATAGCTTGTGCTAAATGTGGTTGAGTATAAGACCATCCAATGGTTTAGGCAAGATGTCTACCAACTTGTTTTGTGTAGTAACATGTAGAAGTTTGACTAGGCCGGATTACACCTTTTCCCTCACTACATGGCAATCAATCTCTATATGATTTGTTCTCTCATGGAAGACTGGATTATGAGCAATGTGAATGCACTTTCACTGTAACCGAACATAGGAATAGGCGTGGGAACAGAAACTTGCAAGTCTTGAAGAATGTAGAGAAGCCTTTGCAGTTCACACACTCCTAATTCCATTGCTCTATAATCAGCCTCTGCTGAACTTCCGCTAACATTTGGTTGTTTCTTTGACTTTTAAGAGATCAAGGTTGTTCCTAAAAACATGCAATAACCTGTAATAGACCTTCTAGTATCATGACAACCTCCCTAGTCCAAGTCAGTAAAAGTTGTGAGTCTAAGATCATTGCTTGCTGGGAATAACATGCCTTGTGTTAAGGCCAATTTGATGTACCTAAGAAGACTGTTAGAAGCTTGTAAATGGTTGATTGTAGGAGCAGCTAAAAATTGACTGAGTTGATGAACAACATAAGAGAGTTCTGGCTAGAAGTGGTTAAGTACATAAGTTTCCCATTCAAACTACTATACATTGTATTGTCAGGTAGAAATTCTGAATCACCATTCTGTAGATGAACCTTGCTCTGCATTGGGGTTTTGGCAGGTTTACAACTTGAAAAACCATACTCTTGAAGCAAATTTAGGGCATATTTCCTTTGACATACATAAATACACTTGTCTGACCTAGCAACCTCCAATCCTAAGAAATACTTAAGCTCTACCAGATCTTTCATCTAAAACAAGTCATGTAATTAGGATTTTAACTCAGAAATTAGTGCCATGCCATCACTAGCTAGAACTATGTCATATACATAGACTAAGGCAACAATGAATGAATTTGAGGTCTTTTATAACCTAAATTATGCAAAGCCTCTGTGAGCTTGCAATTCCACTACCTACTTGCTTGTCATAACCCATATAAGGACTTGATAAGCTTGCAAACTTTTTCTTTTGGAGCATCAAAACCCCATGGAAGTATCATATATACCTCCTCTGTCAAGTCAACATGCAAATTGTTGACATCAAGCTGATGTAGATGTAATCCCTTAGAAGCTGCTAATGCAAGCAATACCTTTATTGTATTTATTTTTGCTGCTGGGGAAAATATTTCCCCATAGTCTATACCATAGGTTTGTGTGTATCTTTTTGCAACCAACCTAGCCTTACACCTCTCAATTGAACCATATGCTTTGCATTTAACCTTATATACCCATTTACAGCCTATTGGTTTTTTTCCTGCTGGTAAATCTATTATTTTCCATGTATTAGTACTGACTAATGCATCAATCTTCTTTTGCATAGCTTCCTGCCATTCTCTGTGTTGCAAAGCTTGATTATAGGCTGTTGGATTTGGAATTTTGTCCACTGCCATAACAAAAGACTTGTACTTATCATAAATGTTATGAAAACTGGTAGTGGAATCCAGAGGTAATGAGTGGTTTGAGAAATCTGGTTGCATATATAATCATTAAGAAAGGAAGGGGCTTCTTGTCCCTGCTGGATCTTCTAACATTCACTAGATTGGAATGATAATCAGAAGTTTCAGAACTATATCATTGTGATGTGAGGATGATCCTCCCCAGAATGAATAGAAATAACGGATGAACCAACAACATTGGGATGTGCTACTGAAGGAGCAGAAAACCGAGGGATATCACTATTATTAGAAACATAGGGCACAGGAAAAGATCAATTGTTCTATGATGGTGCATTATGCAGTGTAAGATAAGGAAAAAGCTGCTTATGAAAGACAACATTTCTGGAAACAAAAACTACTCGTGTAGACAAGTACAGTGTATATCCTTTTTATTGTCAGCATGTCTTAGATTAGCACATGCTCTTGCCCTCGCATCAAACTTTGTCCTTGAAGCAGGTAATTTGGAAGTGAAAACAAGATATACAAAACCCCTCAAGGTTTCATATATGGGTTCTTTATTATAATTGTTAAGTATAGGGGTAGGCAGCATGTTATTAAGTCTAAGAGCATGTAAAACACAGTATCCTCACAAATTAAAGTGTAAAGAAGACAAAAACTTCAATGCTCTAGCAACATTCATGATATGTTGATGTTTTCTCTCTATAACACCATTTTGTTGTGGAGTGTCTACACAACTTGTCTCATGAATTATGCCTTTTCACTATAGAATTCTTAATACTTAAACTCTTGCCATTATCTGATCTGATGACCTTTATAGACATATTAAACTGATTCAAGGCATAATAGTAGAAAGCAGAAATAACACTTCTCACCTCATTTTTTGATCTCAACAGAAACCCAAGTATATCTACTAAAATCATCTATAATGGTTAGAAAATAAGCCTGACCATGAATAGTTGGTTGCCTATAAAGACCTCAAATATCCATGTGCACCAAATAAAAAACAGAACCAACAATAGAAGAACTCAATGGAAAAGGTAATTTCGTTTGTTTAGCCAAATGACAAACATAGCATATAGAACCTTTATGTGTTTGAATCTTATTACAAACATTATGCAATAAAGCAACTCAATTACCTGACAAATGGCTTAATCTATAGTGCCATAACATATCTTATGTAATCTTATCTAACAAAGGAAGTTGTGTACAAGCGGTAGCTAAGGTAGTATGAGCAGAACATTCTGATGTGAGCACATATAAGCCTCTATCTTTCTTAGCTAATCCAATCATCTTCCCATTGGATTTGTCCTGCATCAAACACTTGTCAGCTACAAAAATAACATATGCATTTTAGTTATTAGTAAGCCTATTAATGAAGATCAAATTGTACTTAAAACCAGACACACACAACACATGTGACAGAACTAAGTCTACATTTATCTTAACTTGTAACGCCACATCCACGGATACCGAGTCCTTACCCGGAAAATAACGTTCAGTGCGTATAATATTAAATAAATTCAATATTATACGTAAGCCTCTATTGTATCGTATCGAGTTTAGCATTAACGGAAGCTATAAGACTCAGGTGTATTTATTTTCTTTTTATCAAGAATAAAAACAAACATACTCAATATGGAAAGATGTCTCATAACAACGATTAACAAATCTTACAACCGTACGATGACTTAAAAGAAAGGGAAAAACAACAAACTTGTCTTACAAGGAAAACAAAATGAGAGTACAACATTTCTTTGAAGGAAAAGCAACATAGTCTAATACATAGTTCAACAAATCAACAAATGAACAGTCTAGCATAGCATATGAAGAATGATCACATATCATCCTCGAAGTCCTCGTCAAACTCCTACTCAACATGTTCATCTTCTCAACCCCAAACACAAACAAACATGTATTTGAGGTAAGTACAAGGGTACTTATTAAGAAACATAAGATATTACGTTAATTAAGTTTCATTAAGAAGAATTTACATAATTATCAAATTGTCTTTATGTGACCGACACAGCACTAGGATTCACTTCATTCTCATCAACATGTCATGACTATTTGTTTCTAACTTAGCTCAAGTTTGTTACATCGGCACTCAAGGGCACTACACATGATGCTACCCACCACGAGGCATAGTTTGCAACATATTAGTGAATCACACCAATAGCTATGGGTATGACCCGATAGTATACACGTTCGGTGAAGTCCCTCTATTATTTAGCCATTTAAAGGCCAGTAGAGTTATTCACTTTATCTGACCGCCAACACATCACGATATAGTCTAGTGCCTTACCAAGAGTAACATGATGTTTAGTCTTTTACTATACACTAATGTAGTTTATTACTGATTAACTAACCACCTAAGTGTTTTCAAGATAAAACTCACTTGACAGCCCTACTCTATCTCTTATACTCTAGACATAACAGCCTAAACACGTACACATACATTGATGAATACTAATTCACCAAAGCACAAGCCTATCATGCTCTTCCGACGGTCCCAAACTTCAACTCTTATGAAGAACCCATTCGGTGCTGGAGCTAAATGCATCAGAAGCTTAATCAAGGCTTGTCCATGTTCAGTTAGCATTATTAGACCAAGAAGCCACATTTAACACTGGCCTCAGGGCTCAAATCTCACAAAAACCCAATACATGGCCCAATGCACGCGCACATACTCAATGCACATGCATTGATCGTCCAGAAACATTCAAGATGCCTCTGTTCAGACAATGCACATGCATGCCCACTCAATGCGCGTGCACAAAACTCTCTGAATCCTAAAGTTAACTTCTAGGGTGACAATATGCGTGCATGGATGCTCAATGCGCACACACAAAGCTCCTAGTATCCGTTTTCCCACTCTCTGGTCCCGCAATGCGCACGCATCTCACCAATGTGCGCGCATTGGACTAAAAACTGCCCTAAAAACAGTTTTTCTGCACCTTTACGAATAGAAACCATTTCCAACATGTTAAACATCGATTTAAGCAGCAAAACAGTAGAATTACATGACTTTAACATGGTATAGCATCAGATACTTTACACATCAACAACTAGGCAAGATTTTTAACATCAACCACATAAAAACACAACCCTAACTTTTTAAACTCAAATTAAAGCAATAGAGAAGTTCTTCTTACTTCATCAAAGCTCAACTTTAAAGCAAACTTCAAACATATCTGCAACACCACCTCAAACTTCAGCAAAACCTATTTGATCCATAACCAATTTAAGATCTAATCAGGATCAAGGTTTCTAACTATTCAGAACTACGAAATACACAACCCTCTTTAACCAAACATGATCAAAACGTGATGAATCCAAGATTAGGGCTATTTTCATACATTGATAAAACTTCAAGCTTTTAGTATCAAAACAATCCCATCATCACGCTGACACTGTTGCTCTACTCAAATATGAATTTGAGCAAGAACTTTGTGAGATAAAAGGAAAAGTCTCTTTTGCCTTCTTGTTTTCTCTCGGAGCACAAGTTCGAACTTTTGTTTTCTCTGATTATTCTGACAACTTCCCAGACATAATGGGGGAGGTTATTTCCCAAAACTAACTCCCACCATTATTTTCCATTATTCATTAATTAATTCCCCAATACAAATTAATTCCTCATTTTAATTTATTTATAAAATAACTTTAATCCAATAATATGTTAAGCATAGTATTTCGTTTTCGTAAAATGATATGTTTGCCCTTTTGACGTGTCCCTACTGGGTGTTCAGTCTAACCGGCAGTGTACTGGGTCAACTGTAGCCTAGTTGGTGAGTCAAGGTCATATCCCACAAGGAGTGTGTTGGTTAACCACCGATTAAGTTCATATTTTCGATCCAAGTCGCAATTTGTGTAAACGATAAGTAGCACATAAAATAGATAAACTCAATGAAAAATGGAACTAACGAAGATAATGCTTTGATCCAATGGACTTTCCTTGACTATGATAAAGTTGTCTACCTAACTTCCTTCCTAAAATGTTCAAGAGTGTGAACCGGTGTGTTCCTCGACTAGCAACCCCCTTCTTCCGAATGACTGAGATCACTCTATGCCTCCTCCTTGACTTAGGCACCCTAAGTCTAATGATTCAATATGATATGCACTTGAACACGAACCGAAGCTACCCTCGGATAAGAAACCGAATTCCACTTAAGGTCGGTTTTACCTTCCGATCCTTCTACCATTTTCCCACACTCAATATACCCTTTCGGTCTCTACCAAGTGTGTATATGCAAGCTAGGGTTAATCACTTCCTAGATTACTAGCAACAACAACAAGTAGAAGAAGGTTCAACACTACAAGAAACTCAAATGCAAAACTACCAACTCATTCACAATCGAAAGAATCCATTTTCACATCACATTATCTTGGCTAGCTAATAAACTAGCCACTCATGGTTATGAACTCCAACATGTCAAGGTTGGAATGCATAACAATAAGAACAATTAAATCAAAGTAAGGGATAAGAAATATACCAATCACAAGCCAACAACTTGAAAAAGGAAACCTTGCATTCATCCTTCAAAAGCTCCAATGGAGAGAGTGTATCCCAAAAGAAACAAACTTTTCCAACTAGAATTCATCCAAGTAATCGAAACAAGAATTCTTAATGTTTACACATGCAATTTAAGTGCTAAAGTCATGATAATTTTGGCTAAATGAGCCTTGAAAGTGGAAGTGCCTTCAAGATAGAGAAAAAATTGTATTTTTTCAGCCCCCCTTCGAAATGAAGTCAAGAATAAGCTTTAAAACATGAAATCCGGGCTTCTCGGCGTCAGCATACTATGCACTCGGCGTATGCCGACCTCTGACAGGCCGTTGGGTGAATAGAATCATTAAAGGCGGCTCAGGCTCTCAACTGTCAAATTCCGGCGTCCACCGCCTGTGCACTCGGTGTGCGCCGACTTCTACTCTTAGCTTGATTCTTTAACTTCGTCAACAAGAAACCTCTCTAAAGCTGGATGGACTATTCCAAGCTCTTCCAAAACTCACATCTAACCTGGGTATCTGCCAAACAAAGCCAAAAATGATACTCCGCATAATTCTGATAACAAAATTTGGCATAAAAGCCTAAAAATATAGGGTTAGATAATTCAAAATTATTTACAATTTTTGATCTATTTCTCCACATAATTGCATGAATTTGATATAAAAGCACCACTAAAAGCTTAAGAATTGGGATAATATGCATCATTCGGTTGCCTTACATCACCTTTCCTGAAAATCGGAATATTACGCAACATGTCCTACAAAATTAATAGGTACATTCTGACGATTAGGCAAAGTGACAGAGACCCCATAAACTTTCTTTTTAGCGAGAAACAAAGTGCTATCAAATATAATATGGTCTTTGGCACCTAAATCCACAATCCAACAGTTGGAAGACAAACCTTGGACCTTTGTAGGTTCTGGGTTAAAATTAGTAGTAAAAGCAGTCACTTTATTCACAAAAAGATAACTAGAATCTAATTTAGTGGCTTCAATCATTATCAACATTTGATTAACTTGTTAAAATTGAATGATCTAAGACTGATGATTCTGAATTGGTACTACATTGAACTCAGAATTTGGAAGCAAATCTTGAGTATCATCACTAATGATATTAACCCTAGCTTTAGACTTGAAACATGGAGGGTACCCATGTTTTTTTTGTAGCATTTGTCCACTGTATGACCATTAAAACCATAGTATGAACATTGAACCTTCTTGTTATTGGTGTTAGGTCTGTTAAAATTTGATGTACCAGACTGATTTTGATATCTAGTATGATTTCTAGCAGTAGATTGACTTCTAGATCTATCATGCCCTAGCACTTGATTAACAAAAGCGCTGGCATCAAAACCTTGAGGATTCCCCAAAGAACATGGAGCTTGCCTCTCAAATTTTATAATCATGCAAACTGCTTACTATTTCAGATCTCAAAGTACGCCCCGAGTATGCCGCCACAAGGTCGGTCAGTGACTCGACGAGTACCCAAAATCCTATCTTTTCGTAGACCAAACCTTGAATTTTGATAGGGGTGAAGGCCATCCGCAGGGGGCCGTAATCAATTCGGCTCGAGGCATCACCCTTCTCTCACGTGCTTGCGTCAATAGTAGAGGCTGAGGGATCGGTTGTCACATTCCCCGCTCCCACTCATTATTTTGAAATTAAGTAGTCTCTTTAGGATTTTAGAATTTTCAAATAATCCAAAAAACAATAGATCCTGAATATTTAATATAATCCTCCCACTAGTTCATCGGTTCCAAATACCGTCTAACTAGTGTCACTATATCCACGATCCTCCAATTCAATGGATTAAAATTCTTTTGTGTAGACACTACACAAATAAAATTCACAAAGAATTTTATTATCCTAATATTTCATGATATAAGTTTTAGTATTTTAGAATTTTTTCAATAAATCGAAAAACAATAAATCAAGAAAAACAATCACTAACTTACCTTCCAAATACCGTCTAGTTGGTGTCCAATTTTTTATTATCAAAGTTCTAATTTATGTAGACACTACATAACCTAAACCCCGAAGGTTTCACAATCTCAAATTAAGTTTATCATGTGAATTTTATATCCCGATAAAATTCTGTTTCCTTTAAATAATTTAATTTATTTTTAATCTAAATTAATTATCATGTTGATACATGTCTAATTAATTTCAATATTAATTTTCTACATGTATGCATATGCTAGGAGTGGAATTCATGAATATAATGCATAGCAATGTTATATCACATAAATAATCATACAAGAAAATAAATGCGAAAAATAAACCACTAAGATGGACCGTTGGTACCCTCGATCTAATCTATAAATTAAATAATTAAACCCTATGTTCATAAAATTTCTAATCTTTAACGAACTGCTGCCGCTGCTTGGTATATAATTTTCTGGTCCAGATCTTCAATAAAAGCCCTTCTAGCTGAGTTGGTTGAAGCTCCTTCTTCCTTCATCACCGCCCGAGTTTGATTCCCCATTGTTTTTTTTTTTTTTATCGTTTTAATTTTTCTTTTCCGAACAGGAAAAAAGAAAAAAATACAAAAAACATTTCAGAATTTTATACAGCCAAGGGGAATTGAACTCAGGTCTGCGCACAATTGAACCTGTGACTTGACCACTGTGCCGCGGCTTTTATTCTTCAAAGTCTTCATCCGAATTAATTAAATAGGCCTTCGGCCGAATAAAAAAATTTGCAGAAAATTATAATTGCAAAAATAAATTACATGATATCCTATACCCAGAAAAATGGGTTTACAATAGATCTAACGGTAAACAGATACCAACCACAATCCATCTCGTCAATCAAAACATTCAATCGCATAAAAAAATTAAAAGATGCAATTTTATTCTATCCACTCCTTATTAATTAATTATGCAATCAAGATCGAAAATTTGTTTTAACCTGTCTCTGATACCACATGCTGGATATACAGAAACCAGAATCCGGATCCGATCCATAATTGGATCGTCAGATCTGATTCATAGCACCGATCGAGACACTCGATCTTGCACAACGGAAGCTACGAATAAATTCGCATGCGATTTTACCACGATTTGATTCGCATAAATAATTAATACAACTATGAGAAGGTTGAAGATTTACTTAAACGGAGAGGAAGAAATAGTCGACCAAAGGGGAGAAGCCGCAGTCTTCTGGATTGTATCTCCTAGAGACGACTGGTGGACGTCGATCCTCGCCGTAGAATCTCCTCGAATATGCCCAAGAAAAACCCTATTTTTTCTCCTCTTAATGACTAGAACAAGAAACTAATTTTTCTCTCATTTTTTCCAAGTGTGGCGCAAATTTTGTGTGTATTTTGTGCTAGGAGGAAATCTCTTTATATAGGAAAATAACCAGTCAAGAGAGTTATCATTTCACACCACAATTACCCATTCCCACAAGGAAAGATATTTGCCAAAAGATAAGAGATAATTCCCAAAAAATCAATATCTTATTTTTCCATTAATTATCCAACAAATAGATAATTAATTTATTACACATGTGACATAATCTAGGAAAATTTCTTTTCCTAACTATATCAACAAGGGGCGCCACTTTTATGTCATTATCTTAATAGAAAATATCTTTTCTATTTTACATATTATTTACCAAATAAATAATATTGCATATTCATTAAATAGACCAACTATTTAATTTATTTTCGAGGTTCCATAAAATGTGAAAACACTCTCGTGTTATGAGCCAACTTGGGGACCATGGAACTATAACCAGTAGCTACAATAAATTAAATAAAATATTCATCGAAGAGAATATTTCTACTTATTTCATTAATTCCGGAATTACGCCACCATAAATCCGAAACTGAACTCTATCGATTATAGATATAACTTATTCTCAAAACGTTGAGTCGATCAATTAGTTCATAACCAATACGAACTCCGCGGATCGATCAGTTTCTAGGATTAACAAATAAGGGGATTGTCTTTCTACTTCCTGTAGGAAGGAATGGATTCCATATCTATGAGACACACACTTCTCACTCATTCCAGAATAGTGCCAACGTGAAAGTGATTAGGACCGTGCCTCTTAGCGATCCTTAACGAACACATCAAACCCTATCCTGAAACCAGTAGGAGTATGCAATCACTTCAGGATTAAGGTTAATCCATATATGATCATCTTGTGATTTAATGAGATTTGTCAATCACGGAATTATATGAGAAACACAGATTAAATCGGTCCAGTCCTATATGACTCTCATCATATATAAATGCCCTACTTAGACAACCAATGTCGACGGTCCGGATACGACGGTCACACCATAAAGTGTTCTGGACGCATTAATGGTGGTTTAATCAATAGACCCCATACTTTGATTAAGTTCACCACGGACTAATAGTTCAAGTGTATCACCATAAACTTAATCCTCATGTGTGACACACACTAAGTTATATGGCTACATATGATACGACTTGGGGTGTTCAGCAGTGTATTAAATATAAGCACAAAGCAAATAATAAGATGAAATAAAATTTGTCATTTATTAAATAAAAACAATTACATAAATTGTCTTTCTGGCATTACACCTAACAATCTCCCACTGGCCCGTAATGACAAGCAACAATTGGTTTTAGAGCACACCCTATTACATTTATCTATCTACTACACATTTCTTCCACTTGCTATAAAGAAGATGAGACATGTCTCTCACTCCCATACCCTCCAAGTGCTTGTCAAAGACATTAGATGCCAGCGTCTTGGTAAATGGATCAGCTAGGTTGTCGGCCGAGGCGATCTTTAGGACCGAAATGTCGCCCCTATGCACGATCTCTCTGACCAGATGGTACTTTCTCTCTATATACTTTGATCTCTTGTGACTTCGCGGTTCCTTGGAATTCGACACCGCTCCATTGTGGTCACAATAAAGTGGTATTGGATCATTTATATTCGGAATTACATCCAAATCACCAAGAAACTTCTTGAGCCATACCGCTTCCTTAGCTGCCTCAGAGGCTGCTATGTATTCGGCTTCCATAGTTGAATCGGCAATGCTGGGTTGCTTTACGCTTCTCCAAACTACGGCTCCACCTCCAAGAGTAAGCATTGAGCCTGAGATCGACTTACGATCATCCTTATCTGACTGAAAGGCAGAACCAGTGTAGCCTACAATATTCAGGTCTGCACCTGAATACACAAGCATATAATTCCTCATTCTTTTTAGATACTTGAGGAGATTCTTTACTGCTGTCCAGTGCTCCATGCATGGATTTGACTGAAAACAACTGATCAATCCCGTGCCGTAGCAGATGTCCGGTCTTGTACACAACCATGCATACATCAGACTTCCAACTGCAGATGCGTAAGGAATATGTCACATGCTCTCAAGTTCCTCAAGGGTTTGAGGACACTGTTTTTTAGAAAGAGCTATGCCATGACGGGTTGGTAGGAAACCCTTCTTTGCATTTTGCATACTATAACGCTAAATCATCTTATCAATGTAAGTTGCCTGGGACAAAGCCAACATCTTGTTCTTCCGATCCTGAATGAGTTGGATCCCTAGAACATAGCTTGCATCTCCCAAATATTTCATTTGGAAATACGTGGCTAACCAACTTTTAACATCAGACAAAAACCATTTATTGTTTCCAATTAGCAGGATGTCATCCACATACAATACCAAGAATGCCACCTTTTCCTTAACTATGCACTTGTATACACAAGGCTCATCAGGATTTTGTTCAAACCGCAAGACTTGATGGTCTCATCAAATCTATGGTTCCAAGACCGAGATGCTTGCTTTAACCCATAAATGGATTTGAGCAACTTGTACACTTTGTGCTCTTGGGCTTTCTCAATGAAACCTTCTGGTTGCTGTATATATATTTCCTCATCAAGATAGCCATTTAGAAAAGTCGTCTTAACATCCATCTGCCAGATTTCATAATCTAAGCATACAGCAATCGAAAGAAGAATACGAAAGGACTTTAGCATGGGCACGAGCGAGAAAGTCTCCTCATAGTCGACTCCCTCTCTCTGGGTGTAACCCTTTTCCACTAGCCTAATTTTGAAGGTTTCAACCTTCCCATCCACTCCCCTCTTTCTCTTGTAGATCCATTTACTGCCTATGGGCCATACACCTTCAGGGCAATCCATAAGTTTCCAGACTGTGTTAGAGTACACGGACTCCATTTCTTGGTTCATTGCGTCAATCCATTTATTCTTGTCAGAATTATACATAGCCCTTCAAAAGGACAACGGATCATCCTCCACTCCATCAGAGAAGACAATATTTGCCTCCTCTTGCATGCCATACCGAGTGGGTGGCCGAACCACCGTTTCGGTACGTCTAAGCGGTCTAGGATTCTCTAGATCAACTGTGGCATTATCAAAGTTATTTGTGACACGAGGTGTCACCAGTGGTCTGACCGTGTCAGAAAGTAACTCTTCGAGTACTACTTTACTTTGAGGTTTGAAGTCTACCATGTGTAAATCCTCGAGAAACATGGCATTAGTTGAAACTATCATCTTGTTGTCTTCCGGATCATAAAACAAACCTGCTCTCGTTCCTTTCGGATAGCCTACGAAAACGACATACTTTCATACGTGCTTGCAATTTGCTAGTCTTATATTCCGGCACATATGCGGGACATCCCCAAATGCGAAATGGCGTAAACTAACGCTCTACTCCATTTCCATAAGTCCAATGGACATCTTTTCGATAGACTTTGACGGAACCACATTCAATATGTGAACCGTTGTTTGTAAAGCATATCCCCAAAAGGAAATCGGCGTGATGCGTAGCTTATCATTGACCGATCTTGTCAATAAATGTTCTGTTTCTCCTCTCAGCAACTCCATTTTGCTGAGGTGTCCTGGGTGTGGAACGCTGGGAACAGATCCCATGTTCCAAGAGGTAATCAGTTAAGTCAGTATCCAAGTACTCGCCTCCTCAATCAGAACGAAGGCACTTTAACGATTTACCCAGTTGCCTTTCGGCCTCTACCTGGAATTCCTTAAACTTACTAAAAGCTTCGGACTTCCTATGCAAAAGATAAACATATCCATATCTCGAGTAGTTATTGATGAAAGTCATAAAATACTCAAAACCACCCCTAGTCTGTATATTATCGGACCACACAAGTCTGAATGTACTAATTCCAAAGGTTCTTTGGCTCTATTTACCTTTGATGAAAAGGGTCGTTTAGTCATTTTTCCCTCCGGGCAAGATTCACACACTGGGAGTGTGTCAATAGATAACTCACTCAAGAGACCACCCTTGCCCGTATTTTGATTCTTTCCAAGGAAATATGACCAAGTCTTAGATGTCAAAGGTATATTTTATCATGGTGAGAAACTTTCTGTCTTTTAACATATTTCTAATCTTCTACTTTAAACATTTCAGTGTGAAGCAGTTGAGTTGCTATCGGTTTAATAAAATAGAATACGTTTTCCAAAATTGCAGAACAAATATCACAACCATTTATGGAAATGACAATTTTATTACTATCAAAATAAAGAGAATACGATTGTTCTTGCAACATTGAAACTGAAATTAAATTTCTACAGAAATTTGGAACAAAATAAACATGGTTTAAAACCAAGAATTTATTGCCAAAACATAAACTAACTATTCCCACTGCTCTAGCTGAAACCACTACATTGTTGTCAACTCTTATCGTCAGCGTGCCTTCCTCTAGCTCCTGATACGAACTAAGGATCTGCAAAGAAGAACAAACATGGTTATTAGCTTCCAGAATCTAGTATCCAAGTTGACACATCTTTAGCTACTGTATAGGATTCCAAGACTAGTAATTCAAAATCACATGTCTTATCCTTGCCCTTGTTCTCAAGGCCTTTCCCTTCCTTAGCCTCTTTGAGGTGTGCTGGACAATGGAGACTCCAATGTCCTACCTCATGGCAGTGGAAACATTTACCCTTGGGCTTGGAAGTTGCCTGTTTAGCCTTCTTCTTCATCATTTGCACGATTCTCTTCACGTTTTGGCTGTTTTGCCTGCTTTTCCTACTTTGCCTTGGGCTTATTCTTGACTCCAGAGCTCGATGCCTTAGCTTCAGCCACGTGAGCCTCGGCCTTTACTTCCCTTTCTTGGCTTCTCCTAGAAGAGATAGCTTCAAACACTTGCAGTTCATTAATCAACTGGAGTCAGATCAAATTTGAGTTTGTTCATGACATAGTTACTCTTGACCTGGAGGAACTCAGGTGTAAGTGATTCTAAGATCATACTCACTTGAGTTGAATCATCAAATCTAGAGCCACGAGTCTCAACATCAGCAAAGTAGTTAATCATGTTCATCACATGACCAGTTACCGACTGACCTTTCCTCATTTTGGCATTTATGGCTAACTTGAAAGCCTCATGTCTTGCTTGATCAGGTGGGGCACCAAACATGGAAATAAGAGAGTCCATGATTTCTCGTGCACTCTCCATGTTCTCGTGCTTGGTCCTTATGATCTCCGACATGGAGGCCAGCATTATGCCAAGAGCCTTATTGTCCGCCTCTACCCATCGCTTATGGTCATCGCGTATAGCTCATGAAGCGTTCATGGGAGGAGTCGGCGGACAAGCCTCAGACAGGACAAACTCAACATTTTCGAAGATGAGCACAACATTCATGTTACTTTTCCATTTGTTAAAGTTGTTTCCGGTCAAATTTTCATTTAGCAGATTTGTTACTTGAGAAGACATTATGATGTAGAATAAAAATGATAGAAATAAATCAAATCATCACCACAACTAGTTTTGATTTTAGGAATAATAAACGTGATGTCATGCATGCAGTCTATCCTACCATTCCAAGGACATAATCTCACACCTCAGTGCCACCGAGGGTATGTCAAAGAGGTGACAATTAAGTTGAGACAATCTCTCTCAACAATTAACCATTAAGAATCGGACATCTTTTATTTAACTATTGATTACCTTCCTTTTTCAGCAAAGATATTTTCATAAAATATCCTTTTGAGTGTGACATACTATTTCAGATCTCAAAGTACGCCCCGAGTATGCCGCCGTAGGGTTGGTCAGTGACTCGACGAGTACCCAAAATCATATCCTTTCGGAGAGCAAGCCATGCATTTTGATAGGGGTGAAGGCCATCCTTAGGGGGCCGAAATCAAAGCAGCACGAGGCATCACCATTCTCTCACTTGATTGTGTTAATAGTAGAGGCCGTGGGGTTGGTTGTCACTTTCCCTGCTCCCACTCGTTATTTTGAAAATTAGGTAGTCTCTTTAGGATTTTAGAATTTTCAAATAATCCAAAAACAATAGATCATGAATATTTAATATATTCCTCCCACTAGTTCATCGGTTCTAAATACCGTCTAACTAGCGTCACTATATCCACGATCCTCTAATTTTTATGGATTATAATTCTTTTGTGTAGACACCACACAAATAAAATTCACAAAGTATTATCCTAATATGTCACGATAAAAGTTTTAGGATTGTAGAATTTTTCCAATAATAAATCAAATAAAAACAATCACTAACTTATCGGTTCCAAATACCGTCTAGTTGGTGTCCAATTTTTCATGATTTTCCAATTTTTGATTATCAAAATTCTAATTTATGTAGACACTACATAACCTAAACCCCGAAGGATTCTTAATGCCAAATTAAGTTTATCATGTGAATTTTATATCCCGATAAAATTTTGTTTCCTTTAATTAGTTTAATTTATTTTTAATCTAAATTAATTATCGTGTTGATACATGTCTAATTAATTTCAATATTAATTTTCTACATGTATGCATATGCTAGGAGTGGAATTCATGAATATGATGCATGGCATTGTTATATCACATAAATAATCATACAAGAAAATAAATGCGAAAAATAAACCATTGAGATGGACCATTGGTACCCCCGTATCTAATCTATAAATTAAACAATTAAACCTACGTTCAAAAAATTTCTAATCTTTAATGAACGGCCGCCGACTTGGTATATAATTTTTTCGCTCCAAATCTTCAATAAAACCCTTGTAGCTGAGTTGGTTGAAGCTCCTTCTTCCTTCATCACAACTCGAGTTCGATTCCTTGCTCCCCTTTTTTCGGTTTTTTTTAAATTTTTTTTTCGAATAGTAAAAAAAAAATACGAGAGAAAGAAAAAAATTCAGAATTTGATACGGCCAAGGGGATTCAAACTCCGGTCTGCATACAATTGAAAGTGTGGCTTGATCACTGTGCTGCAGCTTTTCCTCTTCAAAGTCTTCGTCCGAATTAAATAAATATGTCTTCGGCCGAAATTTAAAAAATTGCAGACAATTAAGATTGCAAAAATAAATTATATGATATCCTATACCCAAAACCGGGTTTACAATAGATCTAACGGTAAACATATACCAACCCCAATCCATCTCGTCAACCAAAACATTCAATCGCATAAAAAAATTAAAATATGCAATTTTATTCTATTCCACTCCTTATTAATTAATTATGCAATCAAGATCGCAAAATCGTTTTAACCTCGCTCCGATACCACATGCTGGATATACAGAAACCGGAATCCGGATCCGATCCATAAATGGATCGTCAGATCTGATTCATTGCACCGATCGAGACACTCGATCTTGCACAGCGGAAGCTACGGATAAATTTACATGCGATTTTACTACGATATGACCCACATAAATAATTAATATAACTATGAGAAGGTTGAAGATTTACCTAATTAAAGAGGAATAAATAAGTCGACAAAGGGGAGAAGCCGCAGTCTTCCGGATTGTATCTCCTAACGACGACTGGTGGACGTCGATCCACGCCGTAGAACCTTCTCGAATATGCACTTTTCTTCCCTCAATGACTAGAATAAGAAACAATTTCTCTCTTCCTTTTTTTCTAAGCGTGGCGCAATATTGGTGTGTGTTTTGTGCTATGATTAACTCTCTTTATATAGGAAAATAACTAGTCAAGAGAGTTATCTTTTTCACACCATAATTACCTATTCCCACAAGGAAAAGATATTTGCTAAAAGATAAGAGATAATTCCCAAAAAAATCAATCTCTTATTTTTCCATTAATTATCCAACAAATAGATAATTAATTAATTACACATGTGACATAATCTAGGAAAAAATTTCTTTTCCTAACTTTATCACATGAGGCGCCACTTTATATGTCATTATCTTAATAGAAAATGTATTTTCTATTTTACATATTATTTATCAAATAAATAATATTGCTTATTCATTAAACAGACCAACTATTTAATTTATTCTCGATGTTTCATAAAATGAGAAAACACTCGCGTGTTAGGAGCCAACCCGGGGACCATGGACCTATAACCAGTAGCTACAATAAATTAAATAAAATATCCATCGAACAGAATATTTCTAATTTAATTAATTAAATCCGGAATTACGTCACCATAAATCCGAAACTGAACTCTATCGATTATAGATATAACTTATTCTCAAAACGTAGAGTCGAGTCGATAAGTGTCCATTGATATAATCATTACATATAAACTAACCCTCCATAGACTATCCGTAATGAAGCGGGATTATTTCCATAAACCTTCTTCAATACATTTTATCCTTATTTACCATTAACCCACTAGTGATCAATTAGTTTATAACCAATACGAACTCCACGGATCGATCAGTTTCTAGGATTAACAAATAAGGGGATTGTCTTTCTACTACCCGCAGGAAGGAATGGATTCCATACCTATGAGACACACACTTCTAACTCATTCCAAAATAGTGCCAACGTGAAAGTGATTAGGACCGCGCCTCTTAGCGATCCTTAACGAACACATCAAACCCTATCCTGAAACCAGTAGGAGTATGCAATCAGTTCAGGATTAAGGTTAATCCATATATGATCATCTTGTGATTTAATGAGATTTCTCAATCACGGAATTATATAAGAAACGCAGATTAAATCTTTCTAGTCCTATATGACTCTCATCATATATAAATGTCCCACTTAGACAACCAATGTCGACGGTCCGGATAAGACGGTCACACTATAAAGTGTTCTGGCGCATTAATGGTCGTTTAATCAATAGACCCCATACTTTGATTAAGTTCAGTACGGACTAATAGTTCAAGTGTATCACCATAAACTTAATCCTCATTTGTGACACACACTAAGTTATATGGCTACATATGATACTACTTGGGGTTTTCAGGAGTGTATTTAATATAAGCTCAAAGCAAATAATAAGATGAAATAAAATCTGTCATTTATTAAATAAAAACAATTACATAAATTGTCTTTCGGCATTACACCTAACAGTATGTACTGTCAAATGGGATATTGATAGTATGATTAGACTAGCATGTATTGTATGTCTTATATCTTATAGAAGGTAGGGATAGATCCCGTCTATCGAAGTGTAGAGACACTTGGACTGTACGTGGACGTGTATTAGAGAATGCGTACGTTAGACTGACCCACTTACATTAAGTGTCACACTATGTGGCGGTTGTGTAATTATCCTTAAGACCAGAGTCTTCATTGCATCATGGTGTGGATTGTCAACCTTTGACACTATTGAGATTTCCCCTACCCACGAGGTGATCATGCAGTAGTGATTGGGTATGATATTGAATCATGCGGAGTATACATGTTTGGTCGTCTGGGAATCGCGTATCCTATGATTGGGATTGAATATCCGAAATGGCCTTCTTATAAGGAATGTTTAGCTCTTGAGAATCTTTTCAAAGTGGGAGTAAATGTGCTATTTCGAGAGAGAATGACATCCAGATTATAAGATACGATCGTTAATGTATTGACACTCGAGATGTGATCGTATGGATATTATTACAGCGGTAGGATTGTAATTTACACAGTAACTGTTTCACATGAAAGGTAGTAGTCATTGCATTTGACTCTTCCGTTGATTGGGATTCACGGTGTGTTGCTAGACGCTATCCCGTGATCGTTAGGAATGAAGGGCATTTTTGTAATTTGCACTTTATGTCTACGGCCAACCTATTCGGAAGCCTATCGGGTCACACATATGAAAATCGAGTCAGATTAAAATGCGGTTATAGTTGATAGCCAAATAAGGAAAGCTTATCTCAAGACTATAAAGATTATAGTGGTAAATTAATATGGTGGTATTTATTTATTATGAATAAATAAAATACAAGATATTAATTATTTAATTAATTAAAGAATATTCCGGATGCCAATATTGGCATATGGGGCGTAGAACACATGTGTATAAGATATACTTGGATTGTGCAATTTAATTAATAAGATTACCATAATATTAATATTGGATATTAATTGATTTTGGAAAAATAGATTTATGTTAATAAGATAAATATATTCAATATAAGATATTGGCAATATTTAGATTTTATTTAATATAAGATATTATAATAAAATAGATAAATCAATCTAAGAGATTTTCCTTATCTTATTGGGAAAATGTTTTTCTCTTTCATCTATCTTCTAGGAAGTTTCTCCCGATCGGTTTAGGAGACCTAGGGGCGCCACCTCCCCTATATAAGAAAGGGGTTGGCTAGCTCTTTTGTACATCACAATTCCAAGAGCTAATAGTTCTTGAGTAAAATAGAGAGCTTCCTATAGAGAGTTAGAGAGAGAGAGAAAAAGGTCGGTGTAGCAGCCGGATTTTTTTGATAGCAATCCAAGGTGGATTCCGGCGAGGAGTTCGTGTGGATCAACGATAGAGGCCGGACGCGTAGACGGCTTGCGCATAGGACTACTCTCAGTTGACGGTCAAAGCGACGATCTTATAGATCATCCAAGGTATATTCCGTCAAACTAGTTAACGTGTTTATTGCATTAAACGAAGACGTTCTAGAAAAGGAAATCAAAATTTTAAATACGTTAAACTAGTGATTTCCTAACATAGCTTTACCTCAAGAACAATAATGGATTCCTCCAACATCACAGGAGAAGAGTTGACTATCAGATTACACCACTCTGAACCACTATAAACCTTGTGTTTTTATTTATGCACTTTACTTTTTGAATATGCTTTCAGTACTTAGCTTGTATCTGCTTGCTTACCAGACCAATACTGCACTGCACATTCAGTTTTAAAGAACAACATTTAAAAGCCTTTATTTATCCACTGTATAAAACACATGTGAGGTGAGTAGTCAGCTGACTAATCTGCCAGTTGAGTTTTAAACTCTAGAAAAGTTTTCAAGTATCAAGTTTATTCACTCACCTTCAACTTGATCTAAGTCTTTCCAAGGGACCAACAAATTTAAATTATCACATTACTAGTACAAAAGTGTCATTTCAGATAGTTGTTACTTGTTTTTATTAAAGATGCAAATAATATTATATTGATTACGAAACTATATTTTAATGCAAAGTAATATACACGACAAATACAAATGAATTGAAAAAATCACCGGAAACTTTAACTTTTGATATGATAAATAAATTGACTACATATATAAATATACATACACATGTGTACAGTAAAATATATGTAAATATACGTATAAATATTGAAATTTGATTTTTATTGTATATGACTATCTATATTCAAACTTGCTCTTGAGTTGTCGAGTCGAGTTTTGCATTACTTGAGTATTGTTCATAGAATTTTCGAGCCGAGTCAATTTTGAGTTTGAGATGATTTAAACCGAATCGATTTGAATTTCGACTTGAGCGAATTTCGAGCTATTCACGAGTAGCTTGAATCGCTTATACCTATATTCCAAGCAGAGCTTTGAGTAGCTGATGAGCTAAAAGGGGCTGAGATTCCTGCACTCTTATCTGTCTTAATTCTCAAACGCAAAGATGCCTTTTAGGCTTTACACCTCATCTAACAAACCATCAAACAAAGTAACGGAAAGTTTATTTTTATTTTTTTTATTCTATTAGAAAATAGACGAAAGACGAAAGATTTTATTTAAACCAAACAATCAGATTACAACAAAACTAACCCTCGGCTAGACTAAACACCCAGTACATCACTGGACTACGGTCCAGCACAAGGCTGGACTACAACTCGAGAGAACCCTAACCAGACCTAAGCTACAACAAGGCCAAGTAATTGATTAGAATGAGGCGTCACTACAAGAAAAAAACTTTTTAATTTGCCACAAAAAACAAAAAAGTGTTGCTATAAACCTAATTTTAACCACACTAGCATGGCAAATAAGTCTAGTTAAGTATGTATTAGCCACACATTTTTGTTGTCATGTCAAATAGTGTTTTTCTTGTTGTGCGTTCAGAGCAGAAGTGAATACAATTATTTTTGGAAAATTGATGGTTAAAATGGAATATTTTAAATGATATGTCATATTGGGCCTATTGGGCTTAAGTGGTGAATGGAAAGTGTTATGGAAAGGAAAATTGGGAAGAAGCTATTTCTCCCACATTGGTTGGAAGAAGGGAAAAGAGTCAATATTTATATGATGTTGTTTTAGTGTAGTTGGAATAAGAAACCAACATTATACACGATCTCGCGTGCGCAGGGGGATTGGATTTCACCTTGGTTTACCCTTGGGCATGTGCATGCCCGCGTGTCCTGCGTACACAAATGCAGCTCGATTCGAAGGTTCACAGTCCGAGTCAGAAACATATCGAAAAATCAGCAGAATCTTCTTCCTTCTACCTTTCTTATGAAACTAGAGAGTTCAAGCAACAAAGTTCTTAAGCAACAGAAAGCGTGGTTCATCTTGTCGCTGCTAACCGTTCTATCCTGGGAGACTTACGTTCCGTTGAAACTCCAAGCACTCGACGGTATTCGATTCAGTTGTGTTTTCGTTTTAATTGTAATTGTATTATAGTCAATGTAATCAGATTGTGCCCCATCTTGCAACAATCTTAAGACTAATTCGTGTTTCTGTATCGGTAAGCCGAGGACAGAATAATTCTGGTTCATTGACTGAATTGAAAACGAACAGTGAACTGTTGTTTACGAATCGAAGGCTCGTTTTCTGTTTCAAAACAGAATTATAAACGGAGCAGAATTTTTCGTGAAGTGATCGTCTAAGATACTCACGGATATTTTGAGTTATCAGATAAGATTCTCAAACGATTTGTTCAAGAATCAGGATAGAAACAAGTTCGAGATTGTTTTATATAATAGAAACAATTTCGAGATCGTTTTATATATTATTGAAAGAAATTTAACAGAAACAATTTTGAGATTGTTTTAATTGGTATAGTTCAGTTCACGAACGTTCTATATAGTATTGAAAGGAATTTAATCCTTGTGTATTAAATTTCAGTAATGGCAACCAGTGAAGGACAAAAAGGGGCTGATGATCAGACTCAAGCTTTGGTCCAGCATGTGCCGAATCGAGTTGTTGCTCCTCTGAATCAGCATGAGAGGCCTGAATAATTCAATGGGCTGAATTTTAAGAGAAGGCAACAAAAGATGATGTTTTATCTCACAACAATGCGTTTGGCTAAATTCCTGACTGAGAATCCACCAACAACTGAAGGAGAGCCAAACCAAGATTTTATGTTCACAATTGATGAATGGAAACAATCTGATTATCTTTGTAGACATTATATAATGAATTGTTTAGTTGACTCATTGTATGATGTATATTGTGAGAAAAAGAATGCAAAAGAATTGTGGGATGCATTAGATAAGAAATATAGAGCGAAGATGCGGTACAAAGAAATTTGTAGTTGGCGAGTGTTCTTGGAATACAAGATGGTGCATTCTAGACCACTCATGGAACAGTTGGAAGAATTTCAGTTGATTCTTCATGAAATTCAAGCTGAAAAAATGTAGCTTAGTGAGACTTTTCAAGTCGCACGTGTAATTGAAAAATTACCTAACGGTTGGAGATATTTCAAGAATTACCTTAAGCATAAGCGAAAGGAGATGAGCGTGGAAGATCTTGTTGTTAGGCTTCGTATTGAAAATGACAATAGAAGTCTGATAAAAGAGGAAACAATTCTAATAATTTTCCAAGAGCTAATATGATGGAACATGGCCAAAGCTCGAAAAAGAAGAACAAATTTGTGAAAGGGTCTAAGTCGGGACCAAAAGCTAAATTGGAACCGAAAGGTGGCATATCAAAACCTAAGTTCCAAGGAAAATGTTTTAATTGTGACAAGCTTGGTCACAAATCTGTTGACTGCAAGCTGCCAAAGAAGAAGGTTTCTGAAGCAAATATTGTTCAAGGCATGGAAGATATTGATCTTTGTGCTGTTATGTCAGAGGTGAACATGATGGATTCAAATCCAAGAGAATGGTGGGTTGACACAGGAGCTACAAAGCATGTGTGCTCCAACAGGGATGTGTTTACTAAGTTCGAGCCAGCTCAAGAGAATGAGACTTTATTCATGGGAAACTCGGCTACTTCTGCTATAGATGGAAAAGGTGAAGTAATTCTCAAGATGACTTCTTGCAAGCATCTGACTCTGAAGAATGTGCTACATGTCCCAGATATGCGTAAGAATCTGGTGTCTGGAGTGCTATTGAATAAAAATGGCTTTTGTCTTGTTTTAGAGTCCGACATGTTTACTTTGACTAAGAGTGGTATGTATGTCGGTAAGGGGTATGCATGTAATGGCATGGTGAAGCTGAATGTAATGGCTTTTAAGCCAAAAAATATTAATAATAATATTTCCGGTTCTGCTTACTTGGTTGAGTCTCCTTCCTTATGGCATGGAAGACTAGGACATGTTAATTACGATTCCCTGCGTAGATTAATAAATCTAAAACATATCCCCAAATTCGATATTGATAAGGAACATAAGTGTGAAACTTGTGTTGAAGCAAAATTAACAAGAGCGTCTTTTCAAAATGTTGAAAGAAATACGCAACCACTCGACTTGATACATAGCGACGTGTGTGATTTTAAAGTTGTGCAATCGAGAGGTGGAAATAATTATTTTATTACCTTTATCGATGATTGCACTAAGTATTGCTATGCATACTTGTTAAAAGGAAAATATGAAGCGATAGATAAATTTATTCTATTCACAAAAGAAGTTGAAAATCAACATGGGAAAAAGATCAAAACACCCTGAAGTGATAGAGGTGGTGAATACTTGGTACCACTCAGTGACTTTTGTGCTGAACATGGGATTATACATGATATAATTGCACCTTGGTCTCCACGAGTCAAACGGAGTGGTGAGAGGAAAAATCGAACATTGAAAGAAATGATGAATTCAATGTTGTTAAGTTCAGGAGTGTCACAAAACTTGTGGGGGAAGCTATCCTATCTAGCAATTATCTTTTGAATAAGATACCCCGAAAGAAACAAGAGAAAACTCCTTATGAACTATGGAAGGGTAAACCTCCATCCTACAAATACTTGCAAGTGTAGGGGTGCCTTGCATAAGTGCTCGTACCTACACCCAAAGTTGTAAAGATAGGATCAAAAACTGTTGATTGTGTATTCATTGGATATGCACACACTAGTAGTGCTTATCGGTTTCTTGTGTATAAATCAGATAATCCTGAAATACACAAAACTACCATAATGGAATCAAGAAATGCATCATTCTTTGAGAATGTATTCCCGGCTAAAATAAATGAACCTAGTTCATTAAAGCGTGTTCATGTTCAGGATCACCCTTCTGAACAAGTGAATGAGGAAGAGCCAACTGAGGTTGAGCCAAGAAGAAGTAAAAGGTCGAGGACTGAAAAATCTTTTGGTAAAGATTTTATCACATATATGATAGAGACAAATCCTCAAAATTTCAAGAAGGCGACAAATTCTTCTGAAGGTCCAATGTGGAAAGAAGCAATAAATAGTGAAATAAATTCTATATTGCAAAATCATACATGGGAGTTAGTTGATCTACCTCCAGGATGTAAACCACTAGGATCAAAATGGATCTTTAAAAGGAAATGAAACCTGATGGATATATTGATAAATATAAGGCCAGACTGGTAATAAAAGGTTACAGTCTTGACTATTTTGATACATATTCTCCAGTAACGTGAATAACATCCATTAGGATGGTACTTGCTATAGCCATTTTGCGTAATTTACAAGTACACCAGATGGATGTAAAAACAGCTTTCTTAAATGGCAATTTAGATGAAGAAATCTATATGGAACAACCTGAGGGTTTTTCTAGCCCAGGACAAGATAAGAAAGTGTGTAAATTAGTTAAGTCTTTGTATGGCTTAAAACAAGCACCAAAACAATGGCATGAGAAATTTGATCATGTTATGCTTGAAAAGGGTTTCAAAACCAATGAATGTGATAAATGCATTTACATGAAAGAAACAAAAGATGGCTATGTCATTCGTGTCTTTACGTTGATGACATGCTTATTATTGGAAGCAATGATAAGATGATCAAATCTACCAAAGATATGTTAAACGCGCGATTTGAAATGAAAGATATGGGTTTAGCAGAGATGATACTGGGAATTAGAATTACAAGAAATTCTAATGGTCTCATTTTGAGTCAATCTAATTATATTGATAAAATCCTAGAAAAATTCAAAAAAGATGATTCAAATGAAGCCAGAACTCCGATAGATCAGAGTCAGCCTTTGTTAAAGAATAAAGGTGAAAGTGTGTCTCAATTACAGTACGCAAGGATTATTGGAAGTCTAATGTAGTTAATGAGTTGTACTAGACAGGATATCGCTTATGCTATTGGCAAGCTAAGCGAGATATACTAGTAATCCGAGTAATGATCATTGGAAAGCTATAGTGAGGTTGCGAGATATTTAAGATATATTCGTAAGTATGGCCTTCACTATACAAGAGAACCTACTGTTATAGAAGGATATACTGATGCAAATTGGATATCAGATTCAAAGGATTCAAAATCCACAAGTGGTTTTGTATTCATATTAGGAGGTGGAGCTGTGTCTTGGAAATCTTCTAAACAAATTGTGATAACCAAATCCACATTGGAATCTGAGTTTGTAGCTTTAGATAAATGTGGAGAAGAGGCAGAATGGTTGCATCAATTCCTAGAGGATGTTCCTCAATGGCCAAAACATGTGCCAGGAATATGTATTCATTTGTGACGATCAATGCGATTGGACGAGCACAGAACAAAATGTATAATGGTAAGTCAAGGCATATACGCCGAAGACATAACTCCATTAGACAACTACTTTCTACTGGTATGATTACCTTAGACTATGTTAAGTCAGAGGATAATATTGCGGATCCACTAACCAAAGGGTTAAATAGAGAAGTAGTTACAAAGTCAGCAATAGGAATGGGACTAAAGCCCATGGAATAAACTTTTGTGAAGGAAAACCCTACCTTGTAGATTGGAGATCCCAAGATCTTGGTTCAAAGGGACAACCTAACTGCAAAAGTAGAGATCACTGTGAGGGGTTACCCTCCATCTCATTCCTAAGATGAAAAATAGTGAGAACGAGGATAAGCTTACCAGTAAAGCTTTTAATGATATGTGTAAGAAGAATAATTCGAGAAATTCTGAATTACAGAATCACCTATGTGAGAGAGAAGAGGGGCCGCTTCAAAGGGAATTGTATAGGGTGCAATTCTTAGAAACTCTTGCAGAACCAGACAGATGTCCACGGCCAAAATGGACATAACTACAAGAACTAAATGTTGCTAGGTAGATGCATTGTGGTAAATATGTCATCGTTTACATCAACAGCAGAATAGTTCAAGGACATCGCGTCTACTAATCAGCTAGTAAAGCAAACATATCTTATCAAGGGAAGGTTCAAAGGTGTTGGACTTATTTTTAAGTTTTAGTGATGAGTGCCAGACTAGCTGTAATAGAGCAAAGGCAAAAAGATGTCTAGATCAAATGTGTAGGTTTATTAGAGTTTGATTTTGTATAGGTTTGATCAAACAAACACTGTAAAAGGTCAGCTGACTTACATCAGCAGACTAGTCTAGATCAGAAGGGTAGCTGAGTCAGTAGACTTGTTAGGAACCTGCTGAAGACTGAAGGCTGAGGGCTCAAACTTAGTTAATGAAGGCTAAGGGATCAAACTTAGTAATTAAAGTAAAGGATATGGAATCAGAATTCAGGGAAGTCTGTGATGACCTAAACTGATTACATATACCTTGTGTACAAGGTCTAAGTTCCACAAGTTAAGTGGTGATTGGAACTTAGTTATATGCAAAAAGGTGTAATCTAACTTCATAAATAAAAGTTAGATAAAAGACAGTTAGTTGAAGTGTTTTTAAACACAGCAAAATAAGGATCAGCTTACTGATGTGTATATCTGCAGACTTATGCTCTTAGGAACCTGCTGGACACATATTTCGATTGTTCAAAGGTTACATTGGAAGATTACAAAGAAAGGGACAGCTAACAACCTCTGATTTATCAAACAAATCAATGGTTAGGATCAAAGGGATGTTGGGATGATTCAGACCTTTATCCAATGGTTACAAGTCAAAGGGTGGACAGACTGTAGACTGTCAAAAAGTAGTCTGACTGTGTCAGTACTATGAACAGTGACAGAAAGCAAGTCAAATGGGACGAATCTGAAATGGCTATGTTTGAATTTCAAACATAAGTCACAAGGACTCCTACCTATAAATAGAGGACTCCTAATTCAGATACAGATGATGAAAATTGATGAACATTAAGAGAAAAATACAGATAATCCTGAGCTTCGATTTCTGATCAAGAAAAACACCCTGCTGACCCTACTGAGCTTTAATCTACTAATCCAGAGAAATTCTTCAAGTGTAATCTGTATTCAAGCTGCATCAAGTTTACACACTTGAAGACATCAAGCTGCTGATTATTTCATCCTGATCAAGATGCTGAAAGCTGAATCACTTACTTGATTCAATCTTTCTTTTACAAGAAATCTGCGAAGACAGTGAAGCATCCTTGGGTGTGAAAGAGCTGTTGTTTGTGGTGGAGAGCTGGTGAAGAAGCAATCCTACCCTTCAAGGACCGGTGGAAGACTTTGGAGCGCAATCCTACTGTTCCAAGTGTTCGGTTGTGAAGCCATAGTTGTTGGTGAAGGACAAGCAACTTAGGGACTTTTGTATGACTACATCAAAGATCTCTAGTGAATTACCTCCAACATCACGGGAGAAGAGTGGAATGACAGGATTACACCACCTGGAACCACTATAAAATCTGCCTACTTACTTTCTGCATTTATATTCTGCACTTAGTTTATCTAACACATCAATCTACTAAATCTAGCAGCTGAATTCACACACATACATTATTGAGTATCTAATTCTTGGTATCATATTTAACAACAAGTAATAAGGCTTAATTTTTGATATATTTCCGCTGCACAAATTCAGTAAACTCAACAGTCAACAAACTGCGAGTGTCAACGGACTCTCGAAGTATCGACGCACTTATTTCTTTGAAGTTCCGAGTTTGTTAACTCCAAAAGTTTTAAGTGTTAAGTTTATTCACCCCCCCCTCTAAACTTAACCAAAGCCTTTTCAAGGGACCAACAATTGGTATCGGAAAGCGATTAGCACGTTGCGAAGTAATCCTACTTGTTGTGCTTATGAAAATACTTTGAAAACTTTTTCAAGTTACTGATTTTCAAAGCTTTGCATCATGGATAACAACCAGTAAGCTAGAACAATGTTGATGTGTTCTTTAGATCGTTTTGATGAGTATAAACGTCGTATGCAGGCTTATCTAGCTGCAACACATGATGAAATGATGGATGTCTTTGACGGATGGACCACTGGAAATTACCAAGTCAGTAACAGTGGGTGATGAGACACAGTACATTCCAAAACCAAAAAGGGAATGGACTGCTGAAGATAGAAAAAGAGAAAATCTCAACAATATTGCTATTGATATCATATACAAAACTTTGGATAGAAATATGTACATGAAGGTGAAAGATTGCAAGACTGCAAAGGAACTATGGGACAAGTTACAATTAATCTATGAAGGCATTGATGCAATCAAAAAGAACAAGATCAGTGTGGCCAAGAAGAAGTTCCAAGAGTTCAAGATGAAACCAAATGAAACCATTGAACAAATGGAATCAAGATTCAATGCAATCATGGATGAACTCACCCTACTGAGTGTGAATTACTCACAAGAAGAAATCAACTCAAAAATCTTGGAAGCATTACCTGCAAAAGAAGTTTGGGAGATGAAGGTGACTGCCATAGAAGAAATGAGGAGCTTGCATGAAGAAGACACCTTCAAAGCTTGTTTTCGGATCTTAAGGCCTATGAATTTAGCAAAAAGCTTGTGCCGAAGCGAAAAAGAAGAGCCAAAGACCACCGCATTGGCTGCTTCACATCAAGAAGAGACATCGGGAGCTCAAGATGATCTACTGGATGAGATGCAAGAGCAGATTTCCCTACTGAGCAAGAAAATCAGGATGATAAAAAATGGAAACGGTTCTCCAAGGAATTTCTCAAAGAAATTCAGTGAAAAGAAGAAGGATGAATCAAAGAAAGATAATGATTACTTGTGCTATCATTGCAAGAAGCCAGGACACTTCAAACCTGATTGTCTTGAATTAAAACAGAAAAAGGAACCTGATTATCTTTGCTTTAATTGCAAGAATCCTGGACATTTCATACCTGACTGTCCAGACCTACAGAAAACAAAAAGTCAACAAAGAAGACATGGCAAGAAGGCTATGGTTGCTGAAGATGAATCAGGATATGAAGTAGAATCAGAAAAGGGAAATGAATGCGATGATACCGCACTTTATTCTTTGAGATGAAAGATTATGCTTTAATGGCTAACATGGATGAAACAGAGGAGGTATACAATATTGTATCTATAAACACTCCTGCTGAAAGTGATTGTGAATCAACCTGTGGTTCAAATCCTAAAAATTCTGACATTGAAGAAACTTTGGATGCCATCCTTAATCAACTGAGGATAATACAATCTGGTTATGAGATTCCGAAGGCCGAAAAAAAGCTCTTCAATCAGAAGTTGAAAGATTAAATGCTGAATTAAGAATTCTCAAAGGAAAGGAAAAAGAAGTCAGACAGAATCAGTATAAGCCTGTTGAACCTTCAGTAGCTGCTGAGTCTGCCGAACCATCTTGTTCCTCCACTGCATTCAAATCTGGAAAGCCTTATGGTGATAGAACATGGCTTGGATTTGGAACTCAACAATCCAATAAGAGTGGATCCAGTAAGGTCACTAAACCTAGTACCAGAATTGGTCCTAAGTTTGTGCCTGCACAAGATCCAACTCTCAAAAGGGTTGCTGAGACAGTAAAGCCTACTGAGAAAGCTTCAAGGAAGCAATATCAGAAGTCAAAGAAGTCAACAGCTCCTAATAAAAGAATAAATCTAAAAATAGGACTGATGTGCCTTCTAGACCTGCTGATAGCATACCTACTACCAAGTATGCTGGACCACAAAAAGGGAAAAACCAGAAATATTCCAAGGATAAGAATCCTAAACCCAAAAAGGCAAATCATTCAAGGGATACTTATCTCAGGGGGAAAGGTAGATTTTTCCCTACTGATGATGATTGGAATATTCTTGTACCTACTGCTAGAAACAACAGAAATAACCATGCTGCTAGGGTAAAACCTAAGCAATGGAATCAACAGAGGGCTCAGCAGAGGACTTATACAAGGCCTCAGCAGGGACCTCAACAGACTCCATATTACAGGGCTGTACCTAATAGAAAGCAAACCTATGGTTATCCTAGTGCTTCTAATAAAAGAAATCACTTTAAACAGCATTATATTCCAAAAGGCTAGAAAACATATGTGAATCCTACACAACCAATTGTTAGACCTTATGGATGTGTAGAATACATGTATGAACAAAAGTATGATACCTTTCAAAGATGACCTTATGGAAACTTGCCAAGGGTCATGCTTGCCACTGACCATTATGGACCCAAACAGGTTTGGGTACCTAAAATGCATTAACTTTGTTTTGTAGGGTGTCTGGTACTTTGACAGTGGATGTTCCAGACATATGACAAAGAATAAACACTGTTTGTCAAATTTTATGGCAAAGGATGGTCCAAGAGTGAATTTTGGCAACAAGAATACACTTTGGATACACAAGAGGATATGGCACACTTGTGAGAAATGGACTAACAATCAGGAATGTTGCATATGTGGAAGGACTGGACTATAACCTACCGAGCACTGGACAATTCTGTGACATAGGATACAAGGTCACTTTTGACAAAAACACTTGTACTGTCATTAGTGAGAGAGGTGATCAAGTTGTGTTGGCTGGAAAAAGACAACAAAACATGTATGTTGTGGATTGGTCTACTCTTTGTTCCAGAAACATGCCTGATTGTGCATACCAAGTCAGAACATAATTGGTTATGGCATAAGAAGTTGAATCATCTAAATTTTGATGATATAAATCAGTTGGTAAGGAAGAAACTGGTGATTGGTTTACCTGAGATCACATTCAAGAAGGATGCTATATGTGATGCATGTCAGCAAGGTAAACAGACAAAGACAAGCTTCAAGTCAAAGACTAAACAATCAACAAAAAGAGTTTTGGAGATGATGCACATGGATCTATTTGGACCAGTAAGAAAAGTGAAACAAAAAGAGTTTTGGACCACTAACAGGAAAGAAATACACCTTGGTGGTTGTGGATGATTATTCAAGGTACACTTGGGTGATATTTATGAACAAGAAAAGTGAAACACTTTAAAAGATGCCTGAACTTTTTAAAAGATTACAGAATGAGAAAAGTTTGATAGTAGTAAAGATCAGATCTGACAAGGGTACTGAATTTCTCAATAAAGTTAGAAGAGAATATTGTGAACAGAATTGTGTAATACATCAACTTGCTGCTGCTGGTACACCTCAGCAAAATGGGGTTGCTGAAAGAAGAAACAGAACTCTAAAAGAAGTAGGAAGAACCATGATTTGTGAAGCATTGCTACCTGAAAGATATTGGACGAAGAATCAGATGGTTTGCTGGGCTAGAAGGTGTTATCAACAGAAGATTGGAACGAATCTCTTATGTCAATGTGTTGGAATTTTGGGAAAACATTGTCATACATGAAGGTAGAGAGGCCTTCACTACAACTGTAAATGGAAGAGAGATTGAAATATCCTCAGATCTACTGAGAGAGGTGTTTGGGTTTGCACCTGGAAACAATGCACCCACCAATCCAGAAGCAATGAATCTACCAAGAATGAAGTTTGTGGATTCAATAAAGACAGATGATACAATTGCTTCAAATCTGGGCATCAATGTGAGATATATTGGTTTTGAGTACAACCTGCTGAGCAAATTGATTGCCAAAACCATTTTGGGATTTGTTGGAAGCCTGGATACTTTATCAGGACCCAAAATAGACCTGCTGATCATCATCTGCAGAAGTATGAAGTTTGATTGGGCTAGATTCTTCATACACTACATGAAGAAAGTGTGTATTGAAGATAGAGATGGTACAAGGAAGTCCAAGGTCAAGCCTTTAGGTCTAATGGTTCAAACCTCTTTGAATCATTTTCGGATACACGATGTTTTATCTGAAAAGATTAACAAATCCAGATTCAAACCAGAAGTTGGTACTCCTATCTTGGGTCTGGATGATGATGAAGATGTAGATGATGAGGCTACTGAAAGTGATGGTAATGATGGAGATGATAATCTTGGTGGTGAGCGGGTTAAGAAAGTTGTGAAACTGCTTTGCACCCAAGAAGGTCACCGAAAAGAGAAAGGTCGATGATACAAGGAAAATAACGAGAATTGCTAAAGCCTAGAAAGACAAGGAAGCAAACAACACGGACTGCGAGTCCGCCGAGGGTCCGAGTGGCGAGATTACCGACCCTACCGTAGTTGCAAGAAAAAGGCTGTTGCTTTGAAATTTTGAAGGAGCAACAAAAGGAAGCCGTAGAAAGAGGAAGTCTGCGAGATTGAAACAGAGGAACTATCCAAAAGAATGAAAGAGATTGCCAAGAAAAAGAAACATGGCAAAGGCAAGCAGTTGAAAATTCTAGAGGCTCAAAGGCAAGAAGAAGAAGAAGTATGAGAGGCTATTCAGCTGAGCCCGTACCGAAGAATCACGACAAGCCGGAACCGAGCTTTGTTGTTGAAGTTGTTGAATCCTCCCCAGTAAAGGCTACTAAGCCTACTGAAATTGCACAAGTTGTTGTTGAGCAACTTGTAGAAGAACCACAGCAAGCTACTGAGTCTACACCTGCTGTGGAAGTGGAAAAGTTGGTACAAGACCCTGCAAGTCCTGCAATAGTTCAGGGGGAAGAGCAATCTGTTGCCAACCCTGCTGATGAGCATATAAGTCAGGGGGAACCAAGTGTAGTACAGATGGAGGTAGTAGGGACCAACATACAATCTGATCAACCTATCGACCTAGAAGTATCTATGGAAGAGACTTTAAATTTACTTGTTGAGACCTTTGGAGGTCAGCAAGGTACTGAAACAGCTCCAAGAAAGTCATTCATGCCCTTTGAAAGACCAGAGAAAAGGAAGAAAGAAGGGTATGTAGATCCAAAGCTCCTGTTGGTGGCTGATTATTTACACTGGAAGTTTGGATTTTACAAAAGACAAAAGCCAGCTGCAGAACCAATGACAGACTTTGAAGAATGGGCTTTTGAAAAGTTGGGAGTGGAAAATTTGTTAGATCTGATTGATACCTCTCTATTGCAATCAAGACTGATGGACCTTTTTGATGAACAAAAGAAGGAGGAAGGTATCAAGTTCAGGGACCCAAGAGATGACAGTGATGTCTCATCATCATCTGATTCTGGAGGTGCTTATCCATCAGGTCCAGGAGGAACCAGTGGAACTACAATGATTATTGAACCAAATGTAGGGCAGTCTATTGAGTACAGCAAGCTGAACAGATGGATGAGGATCTAGAGGATCTCACCATAGATTGTCTGAAGGCCCTGATCAATGATGGAATAAGTCATGGAGGAAACAGATTGGTTGGTGTTCCTGATGATTTATTTGTTGTTGAACTTGTTGAACAACCTGAAGATCAGAAAAATGTAGATTTGGTTGAAGAGAGGATTACTGATCATAGTGAACCTGATGTCAATTCTGAGGATTCAGTTCAATATCAAGACTGGATTGACACTGAGGACACCCTAACCAAAACTACAAATTTTCTGAGAAGGATTGCCGACATTGGGGAATTTCAAAAAGAAAACATGGATGTATTCCCTGAACAGGTTATTGTGGCACAAATTGCACCAGAACCAAGGAAGAAAGTGGAGGTACATGTTGCGAGGATCGACAAAGACACTCGAACACAAAGTTGGAACGGGAGGTACGGTGGCGTGGTACGACAAAGACACCTGGACAAAGGTTGGAACCAGATATGGGTTTGGATGAAACCCCTGCTGTTGAAGAACAGGCTACTATAGTGGAGCCTACTGGAGGAAAGGTCACTGTAGGGAAAGATAGTTAGCAGACTGTTTTTGTTGATGAAGATGAACAGCTGGTGGACTATGACTACAGTGATGAGGAATTTCAAATGCCTGAAGAAGAACATACAGATGAAGAACCACAATAGGCATTTGTACCAGTGTTGGAAGAACCTGCTATTGATCCTATCTTGGTGGAGTACCAAGGCCCTAACCTTGCTAGAAGGGATATGAGCTATGCCTTGGTGATCAGCAGTCAGAGGCAACAATACAATGTAGAAGAGCCTGCTGATGGAGCTGCTGAAGGAATGGCTGGTGGGGTAACAGCACATGTCCTGGATGTGTTGAGGGCTGTCAGGAGTGACATAACACAGTTAAGAACTCAACTTGATAGACAGGAACAAAGGTTTGAAGAACTGATGAATCTAGTGGATAACAATAGAAAGTCTACTGAGACAGTTGCTTCAAGATACACATCTACTCAGTATGCCATTGCTGATCTAACACAAGATATGAGGGGAATTAAACAGGGCAATACATTTGTTGGACTTATTTCTATGTTTTGATGATGAGTGCCAGACTAGCTGTTATAGTGCAAAGGCAAAAAGATGTCTAGATCAAATGTATAGGATTATTAGAGTTTGATTCATAAATAGGTTTGATCAAACAAGCACTGTAATGGTCAGCTGATTTGTTTCAGCAGACTGGTCTAGGTCAGTAGGGTAGATAGGTCAGTAGACTAGTCTGGAACCTGCTGAAGACTGTAGACTAAAGGCTGAGGGTTCAAACTTAGTTACAGAAGGCTAAGGGATCAAACTTAGTAATTTAAGTCAAGGATATGGGATCAGAATTTAGGCAAGTCTGTGATGACCTAAACTGATCACATATACCTTGTGTACAAGGTCTAAGTTCCATAAGTTGGATGATGTTTGGAATTTGGTTATAATTAAAAAGGTGTAATCTAACTTCACAGATAAAAGAAGTCAGTTGCATTGTATTTTATACACAGCAAATTGGAGTTCAGCAGACTGATATGTATCTCAGCAGACTGATGAACCTGCTGATAATGTACCTCGATTAATTCAAGATTATTGGAAGATTACATGGATAAGGACAGCCAACTACCTCTGACTTATCAAAGAAATCAAAGCCGAGATTAAAAGAACGTTGGGATGATTCATATTTTTATCCATTGGATATAAGTCAAAGGGTGGACGGACCTTGCTTGTCAAAAGGAATTCCGACAAGTGTCGATCCTATGAATAGTGACAGAATGCAAATCAGATGGGACAAAAACAAGGAACGGTCACATTTGAATTTCAAATACAAGTCACATGCATTCTTGCCTATAAATAGAGGACTTTCAACTCAGAAACAAGAAGATGAAAATTAACAAACTTTGAAGAGATATTACTGAGCTGAAAAACACCCTGCTGAACCTAATGAACTTAAAGCTACTGATCTAGAGAAATTTTTCAAGTGTTTCCTACATTCAAGCTACATCAAGCATACACACTTGAAGCATGCAAAAGCCGCCGATTATATCATCATAATCAAGCTGGCACGCAACGAAATCATTTATTTGATTCAATCTTTATTTTATAAAGAACCTGTCGAAGACGATGAAGCATACGTTGGGTGTGAAAGCGTTGTTTGTGGTGGAGCTGGTGAAGAGGCAATCCTACCCTTCAAGGACCAGTGGAAGACTAAGGAGCAGCAATCCTACCTGTTCCAAGTTTTCAGTTTGTGAAGCCATAGTCATTGGTGAAGGACAAGCAACTTAGGAATCTTTGTATAAGCTACATCAAAGATCTCTAGTGAATTTCCTCCAACATCACAGGAGAAGAGTGGACTGGCAGGATTACACCACCTGGAACCACTATAAAATTTGCCTACTTACTTTCAGCATTTACTTTCTGCACTTAGTTCATTTTACACATCAACCTACTGAATCTAGCAACTGAAATCACACACACACACTACTAAGTATCTAATACTTAGTATCATATTTAACAACAAGTATCAAGGCTTAATTTTGATATAATTCTGCTTCACAAATTCAACAAACTCAACTTTCAGTAGACTACGTTTATCGGCAGAGCTGCGAAGTCTCAAACAGACTCTAAAGTATCGCGAAGTGCCGAAGTTGCGAAATTTGTTAACTCCAAAGTTTTAAGTGTTAAGTTTATTCACCCCCCCCCCCCCCTCTAAACTTAACCAAAGCCTTTTCAAGGGACCAACAACATTGAAGGAGAAATTTTCGAAAGATCAACTTAACTTCATTCATCATAAGTTAGATAACCTTGCTGAGGTACATAGACTTGTTGCACCTGCTGTTGCACCTCAACCTGCTGTACTAGATCCTAAAATTATTGAAAGGATAACCCTGCTGGAGCAAACTATGCAAGAAATGATCACAGCCGTTGACATTAGGACTGAAATTATGGAGGGACAATTGAACAATCTAGTGTTGGCACAAGAGAGTGTACATGGCCTGCTGTCCCGTTTTGTTGATGATGTCAATAAGGGGGAAGAGAGCCAAATAGCAGTAGCAAAAGAGGCTGCTAGAATTTTTGCCAAGAAAAGATGGGAAGATGATACTAATGCTTTTAGGGAGCCTGCACCTTGCAGACTTCCACTCACTGATGATCTTCTCAAACAATACAAGAAGGTATACAACAACAGAAGGAGACCTTATCATGACAAGGGATTTCATGAAGGTTTGAACTCCTTTCTGGGCTTAAAGTTTTGGGAAGTAAGAGTTAAAGCTATGAGGGCTTCAAAGAGAGGTGGAAGAGGTGGTAGAGGTGAAAGGAGTTTACCTACCACAAATGCAAAGGAGTCACTTAATGAGTTTAAAGAAGTATACATGTGTTTAGGCTTTAGAGTACATCAGATAAATCTCACTCTACCTGAAGCATGGCAATTGTGGAAAGAAGTGAATCCTCACATTAACTTCTTTCTCATTGAAAAGGAATGGATGAGAAAAATGATTATGGAGATAAGAGCTTACCAAGAGCAAGCAGAAAAAGCAAGAGAAGAAAGGGAAAGAAGACAGTAGATCAGCATACTTTATCTGTTTTATCATTTGCTGATTCTAGACTGTAATACTTTGAACAACTGTTTATAATGAGAAATGACTAATTTTGTTCAGTTTTTGTTTTTAATCTTTTTGCTTTGCTGTTAGGAGAGGGTATTGGCATCATCACCAAAAATGGGGAAATTGTTGGACTTATTTTTAAGTTTTAGTGATGAGTGTCAGACTAGCTGTAATAGAGCAAAGGCAAAAAGATGTCTAGATCAAATGTATAGGTTTATTAGAGTTTGATTTTGTATAGGTTTGATCAAACAAGCACTGTAAAAGGTCAGCTGACTTACATCAGCAGACTAGTCTAGATCAGTAGGGTAGCTAAGTTAGTAGACTTGTCTGGAACCTACTGAAGACTGAAGGCTGAGGGCTCAAACTCAGTTAATGAAGGCTAAGGGATCAAACTTAGTTAATAAAGTCAAGGATATGGAATCAGAATTTAGGGAAGTCTGTGATGACCTAAACTGATTACATATACCTTGTGTACAAGGTCTAAGTTCCACAAGTTAAGTGGTGATTGAAACTTAGTTATATGCAAAAAGGTGTAATCTAACATCATAAATAAAAGTTAGATAAAAGACAGTTAGCTGAAGTTCAAAATAAGGATCCGCTTACTGATGTGTATATCAGCAGACTTATGCTCTCAGGAACCTGCTGGACACATATTTCGATTATTCAAAGGTTACATTGGAAGATTACAAATAAAGGAACAGCTAACAACCTCTGATTTATCAAACAAATCAATGGTTAGGATCAAAGGGACGTTGGGATGATTCAGACCTTTATCCAATGGTTACAAGTCAAAGGGTGGACAGACTGTAGACTGTCAAAAAGCAGTCTGACTGTGTCAGTACTATGAACAGTGACAGAAAGCAAGTCAAATGGGACAAATCTGAAATGGCTATGTTTGAATTTCAAACATAAGTTACAAGGACTCCTACCTATAAATAGAGGACTCCTAATTCAGATACAGATGATGAAAATTGATGAACATTAAGAGAAAAATACAGATAATCCTGAGCTTCGATTTCTGATCAAGAAAAACACCCTGCTGACCCTACTGAGCTTTAATCTACTGATCCAGAGAAATTCTTCAAGTGTAATCTGCATTCAAGCTGCATCAAGTTTACACACTTGAAGACATCAAGCTGCTGATCATTTCATCCTGATCAACCTGCTGAATGTTGAGTCACTTACTTGATTCAATCTTTCTTTTACAAGAAATCTACTGAAGACAGTGAAGCATCCTTGGGTGTGAAAGACTGTTGTTTGTGGTGGAGCTGGTGAAGAGGCAATCCTACTCTTCAAGGACCAGTGGAAGACTTTGGAGCAGCAATCCTACCTGTTCCAAGTGTTCAGTTTGTGAAGCCATAGTTATTGGTGAAGGACAAGCAACTTAGGGACTTTTGTAACATCTACGTCAAAGATCTCTAGTGAATTACCTCCAACATCACAGGAGAAGAGTGGGTGACAGGATTACACCACCGGAACCACTATAAAATCGCCTACTTACTTTACGCATTTATATTACGCACTTAGTTTATCTAACACATCAATCTACCGAATCTAGCAATGGCGAATTCACACACATACACTACTGAGTATCTAATGCTTGGTATCATATTTAACAACAAGTAATAAGGCTTAATTTTGGATGTATTTCCGCTGCACAAATTCAGTAAACTCAACAATCAGCAGACTACTTGTCAGCAGACTACCGAAGTATCAACAGGCTGCTGAAGTTGCTGAGTTTGTTAACTACAAAAGTTTTAAGTGTTAAGTTTATTCACCCCCCCCCCCCCCCCCCCTCTAAACTTAACCAAAGCCTTTTCAAGGGACCAACAAAAGGTTCACACCTACCTATCCTATGCATTCATCTACCGCTGAACTCTCTATGTCATTCTTAGAGCCTTTGCTAGGGTTTTACACAATTTCCATTCATGTGGGGGATTGTTGGAAAATTGATGGTTAAAATGGAATATTTTAAATGATATTTCATATTGGGCCTATTAGGCTTAAGTGTGTGAATGGAAAATGTTATGGAAAGGAAAAATGGGAAGAAGCTATTTCTCCCACATTGGTTGGAAGAAGGGAAAAGAGTCAAATATTTATATGATGTTGTTTTACTGTAGTTGGAATAAGAATCCAACATTATACACGATCTCGCGTGCGCAGGAGGGGTGCAAATCCAATCCGGATTTCACCTTGGTTTAACCTTGGGCTTGTGCATGCCCGCGTGTCCTCCGTACATGAATGCAGCTCGATTCGAAGGTTCACAGTCCGAGTCAGTTTTGCATTAATTTTATTTTTCAATGCCGAAATCAGCCTTGAATGCTGCTAAGATGACTGCTCCTATTAAGATGAGGCTTTTGGTTTTTCCAGTTCTGCTACACTTATGACATTCAATTCATTTTGAGACTGTTCTGTTCCATAATATTTTCACTTCCTCTACTAGAGCCTATAAATTCTGCTGTATTTTGCTTCATAAAAAAGAGATAGAGACGGAAACATATTGAAAAATCAGCAGAAAATCTTCTTCCTTCTACCTTTCTTATGAAACTAGAGAGTTCAAGAAACAAAGTTCTTAAGCAGCTGAAAGCGTGGTGCATCTTGTCGCTGCTAACCGTTCTATCCTAGGAGACTAACGTTCCGTTGAAACTCCAAGCACTCGACAGTGATGGGCCGAATTAGTCTTAAGGAAATTGTGTTCAACACAGGGCTCGGTTCAGTTCGTCTTGTTAATTCATTTTCATTTTGCAATTGTAATTAGATTCAGTTGTGTTTTTGTTTTAATTATAATTGTATTCTAGTCAATGTAATCAGATTTTGCCCCATCTTGCAACAATTATTCATTCTCAAAGCCTATTCAATACTCGACAACACAACAAAAGACTATGAAACAGATACACGAAATAACAACAGACAATAAAATTTTTTTTGTCTCTCTACAAAGCAATAGATCCACCGTCAGAAAGGTGTCTGCCACCTATAGCTGCTGATTGTTACCAACAAATCACCCCATAAAAGGTAAGACAACAAACATATCTGAAATAGAACCACCAAGCAATCACCCTTTTGTCGCTAGAGCTGAGCCATGCCGACGAACCCGCCTCATATCCAATAAGAGCGACTCAGATCTAGCCCATACAACCACGTGTAAGAAAAATCTTGTAGAGAAAGATGAGAAAAACAAGCTAAAGTTCCTGATGGGTTGAGGAGGAGAAGCATCAGCCAGCCCAAAAGAGGCTCCAGTCGTTGTCCACCTCTCATAGCAGAGGGAAAGAGGATAAAAAACAGCTACCAGAGTAAGAGAGAAAAGCCGGAGCGGCGAAAATAGAGAGATAGGAAGGAAAAGCTAGGGGTTCACATGGTCCGGTTTCCGGTTTTTTCACCACTTTTAAAAACAAACCAAATTTTACAATTCCAAAATTTACAAACCAAAACCAAACTATAAACTAGGTAAAACCATTTTATTCGGTCCGGTTTGGATTGACTTGGTTCCGGTTTATATATATATATATATATATATATATATATATATATATATATATATATATATATATACATGTGTGTGTGTGTGTAATATTCCGATTTTCGGTAAAGGGTATACGTGTCATCTTGAGAAAACGAAATATTATACTTATTATAATTATGGATTAAGGTAAAAGGAAACAAAGGGAAAAGAGTTAAATTGAATTATTTAAGGGAAATAAATTGGCAATAACTACTTGGAGTTATTTTCTACAAAAGTAAAGCATCCCATTAAGTTACGGGAGTTGTCAGAAAAAGAGGAGATCGAAGTTCGAACTGTTGTCTCTCAAAATCAGAAAAGGCACAAGAGAGAATCCTTCAAATTCTCACAAGGATATTGGTGAAATTCATATTCAAGTAGAGAAAAGGAATCAGCGTGAAGAGTGCGTTCTTTTGATACCAAAGGCTTGGAGTTTTGAGAGGGCCTTGTTTGAAGCTTTAGAAAGTGCTGCAAATTTCTTGAAATTTTGGATTTGGATTGCTTATAACAAGTAATAGGGTTTTCATGTTGAGCAATTGAGGTTTTATAATGTTTCGGTTCAGTTTTGTGTAGTTTTGATGTTAAAATCCATGCCTAAGTGTGGTTGTTGAGGTATGAGATATTGTGACATGTTTAGAACATGTTTTACTGCTCTTTTTGGGTTAAATTGCAGTCAAAATGGTTGGGATCATGTTGAAAATCGTAAAATCCATAAAATGTTTGGTTTGGGGCAGTTTTGACCCTTTAGCTCGTGCTGAGGGAGTTTTAACGTTCGTCAAATGAGTACAGAAAGTAGGCAGGAAGTGCAGAGAGCTTTCAGCACTCACCAATAGGGTTTTAGAGTTTGTTGAAAGTTAAACAGAATGTGAAAAAATATTAGAGAGCTTTTAGCGTGCGCCGAAAAGGCATTAGCGCGCGCTAACCTTGAGCAGAAACCAAGTAGTACTCTGTTCTAGTTTCAGCATAAGCTGAAAGGGCTCAATGAACACTAAAATTTGGATAGAAGGCTATGCAAATTGCTGTTGTATGTTATGCACGAGTCAAAGGCGTTTAGCATGCGCCGAATCCACTGATTTGCTATTTTGAGTGCTTTAAGCTACGGTTTGAGTTTTGAATGTTGTTTCTTGATCTAATAACATTATATAAACATGAACAAGCCATGATTTAGCTTTTGATGTGTTTAGTTCAGGTGCCAAATGGATTCTTACTAAGATTTGAAGTTCAGGACCGTCGGAAGAGCATGATTGGCCCTATGCTTTGATGGATTAGTATCCATCAGTGTATGTGTATGTGTTAGGCTTGTCATGCCTAGTTGTTTAAGTGAGGGAGTAGAAGGATAAGTGAGCATTTGCCTTGAAATCACTTAGGAGGCTAGTTAATAATTAATAACATACATACTTGTGTAGTTAAAAGCCTAAACATCATGTTATTCTTCGTAAGGCCAAGACAATATTACGATGTGTTGTGTGGTCAGTATAAAGTGAATTACTCTGCTAGCCTTTAAGGGTTACCAAGAGTAGAGGGACTTCACCAAACACACACACTATCGGGATTAGCCCGTGGCTATTAGTGTGATCCACTAATAGGTTGCAACCAGTTGCTTCATGGTGAGTAGCACCATGCGTAGTGTTCTTGAATACTCATGTAACAAAGATAAGCTAAACTAGAAATAAGTAGGATCTCATGACATGTTGATGAGCATGAAGTGAACCCTAAAGTTTGAGTCATGTTCATGAAAGACAACTTAATTAGTAATTGATTAACCTTTCGTTATAAAATTGAGTTGTTCAATAGCTTCTACCTTTTACTAAGTACTTTTGTACTTACCTATATTGCATATTTGTTTGTATGCTTTGTGGGGTGCGAAGATGAACATGTTGAGCCAGAGTTTGACGATGGCTTCGAGGATGATGTGTGATCATGCCTTGCTATGCCATGCTAGACTATTTTCATATTTTTATTAGTTGTTGTAATGCCCGACTATGTTACTTTCCATTTCCAACAATGTTGTATTTCTTTTTATTTCAAGACATGTTGTACTTTTTCTTTCAGACTTGCTGTAATGTTATAATACTTCGTATGTTGTAAGGCATGGATATCATTGTTGTAAGCTTTCCTTTTTATCTTTAGTTTTTGGATGACACTTTGTTCTAGCAGCATTTTGATGAGAGACAAATTGTCGATCATTATTATGACATTTTACCCCATTTCTGATACCACTTTGAGCATTATTGTACCAATTTGAACCATTATTTTCTTAGATTCATCCAAATGTGTAAATAGTAATTATTATATAAAATATCATATTTTGAAAGGTTTTGTACCAGTTATAGTAACCGAAGCGTCGTGTCGGGTTTACGCTTGGTATTTTGGTGTTGTATTGCAGGATTATAGGTTGACCAAGACCCCGAGTAATGCCACGTCTTGAGCATAAACACGTCTTTTTATCGCTAGAAGAGTGTGCCGAAAGCTTACGAGTTCAAATGGATTATTTGTCTTTTGTGTTTCTACCATAGCATACATTCAACGAACATTTGACCAATCTTATAGGTATTTTCTGGAGAGGACGTATTCATGAAAGTTGTAGATAAAGAAACTAGCTTTCCAACGCATCTTGAATCACCTCCATCGGAGCTTTACAACTCAAATTATGATCATTTTACTGAGCTGCTCGAAGAATCGGCGCACGCCAACTTATCGTGGAGTACGCCAAACGCCACTGTAGCTATACAGAGAGTTTTTTTCCCATAATTGGCGCACACCAGACCTATAATGGCGCACGCCAAAACGTTGCAGAAGCATTTTCAGCTTTTAAAACCCATTTTTGGATCTATTTATCACCACTTACTATTCATCTTCTTTTCCAACCCCATCTTGGAAGCTCTTGGAGACAAAACCGCCCCAAGGGGCTCTTCCAGCCAAATATTTCTTAGAATTTAGCTCTTAACTACTTTGTATACATTAAGGATTCGTATTTTGGTTTTGTAGAATGGATTAGTGGAAGAAGTTCATCTCCTTGGATGTAAAAACCATTTGAAGCTCTTGCAAATTGAATGAAGCTTCAAATTTCAAGTTTGTAGCTTGTTATTGGTAAATTATTAACTTTTACTTTGTGTGAATTGCTCACATTGATATTAATTCAAGCTTTGACATGTTGGAATCTATATCCATGAGTGGCTAGTTCTACACTAGCCAAGATTATGTAGTTGTGATAGTTTAAACTCTATTAGTTGATTGGCAATATTAGTTTGCATTTCATAGCTTCATGTGTGTAGTATATATTTTCCTATCTACATTGTATTGCTTGTTTGTGTTGGATTGATCACCTAGAACTTGCACACACACACACACACACTTTGTTCAGACCGAAAGGAGATGCTTGGTGTGGGAGAAGGGATAGGAGAACCGGAAGGTGAAATCGGCCTTAAGTGGAACTCGATTTCCTATATATCCAGGGAGTATTGACATTGTCATTGCATTCAAGTTCGTATCATGTTGAATCATTAGGTATAGGACATTTAGACCAAGGAGGAGACATAGAGTAGTTTCATACACTTGTATGAGGGGGAATTACTGGCTTAGAGAGTGCACCGATAATACACACTCGAACACCAAAGGAAGATTGGTAGGTAGTTCATTCCCATGATACTAGAAGATATATACTTGATCATTGCATTGTCTTGGCTAGGATTTTTATCATTTTATCAACCTTTGTAGTAGTAGATTCTTAGATATATTTACTTTCTTGTAATATTGCGACTTAGATCAAGATAATAAAAGCTTTTTGGTGTTCAACCTCACACTCCTCATGGATATGACCTTGACCACTAGACTAGACTACACTGCCGGTATGATTGGACATCTAGGAAAGTTCAATCAAGTTTTTGGCACCGTTGTCGGGGATTGTGTAACGGCTGATACTCATATTAGCTAGAAAATTCTTGAGAATAAGTCAATCTTTTTCTAATCTCTTTTCTATTTTATTTCTTTGGTGCTTACCATCTTTGATACTCGTTCTCTACTGGTAAGGCCCCCGATACTCCTTACATCCTAGATATCAACACTTATATTAAGGATCGTTTATTTGAGAGAAATGTTGGCCAAGCTCGTAGTGAATTGGATCTTGGTGAAGCATCTTCACAAGAGTCATTAAACCAAGAAGAGGAAATGAATGAGATACAAGGAATAGTAAAAGAAGGGCATAACCATAAAAATGCCCAAGTTGAACAAAATCCATTAAATCCAAATGACTATCCTCCACCACCACCACAAGAACCATATCCACAAAGTCCACCACCTCAACTCGAACCACCACCACCAATTCATCCACCACCCTAAGAACCATATCCATATGAACCACCCCCAAATCCACCTTACCAAGATAGACCGCTTTGTGAGCAAGCCATTCAAAAAAAAAATCAAGTTCATAATCTTATTCGGCTACCTCACATTGATGCAAAAAACTTTTCAATCAAGTCTCATATGTTTGGTCTAATGGAGAGTAGAGCTCAATTCCATGGAAATGCCAATGATGACCCGCGTTCACATCTTTATAACCTTGAAGAAATATGCGATACATGATTCCAAAATAGTTCTTGCCAAGAATTTACCCGTCTTGCATTATTTTCTTTTTATTTGAAGGGTCAAGCAAAGGAATGGCTTATGTCACTTCCCCACCACTACATGTAATCATGGTATGACATACAAATTGAATTTTTGAAGCAATACTTTCCACCGGGTAGATATTTGGAGTTGAAGGTAAGAGTTTCTACTTTCAAGAAAAATTTAATTGAATCTTTGGACAATGCATGGGACCGTATTAAGAAGATTTTGAGGGCATGTCCAAATCATGATTATACTTTAGAAATGCAAGTCCAATTATTCTATAGAGGCTTGCATAAAATGTCAAGGGCACAAATTGATTCGGCATGACATGGATCACTTATGATGAGCACGGCCAAAGATATTTATAAGGCTATTGAAAGTGTGACAAGAAATGAGAAATTGTGGGATCCCGGTCCAGGTGAAACGGGAGTTGCCATTGGGGATGAGCATAATTCGAATGAGGAAGAAATTTTGAGAGAAAGGGCGGTGATAAATAAGAGGGTTGATGAATTACAAGCAGGGAAGAGAGAGTTGAAGCATCAAGAATGTGATGATATGACATTTGGTGTATTTCATATCGAAGAATTATCAAACTCCGATGTATCTACACAAGAAGAAATTGGTTTATTGAGACAACATCGAGATTTGAACAACACTCACACCAATGTTATTGATCCACCACTTATAGCACAACAAACCCCGAACCAAACAAAAGAGGATGTGGCCAATTTAAGAAAATTATTGGAGAACTTGATGGGAGTTATGGCTACTCAAGCCACCAATATGCAAACAATGATTAATTCTATTGGTGTGATGTACCAAGATGTTGGCAATTTGAAAACATCTATTGTGGGAATGAGAACGATGGAAGCATCAATAAGATGTATTGAAGACCTTCTGATTAGGGAAGGCAAGAGAAATAGTAGTAGACCACCGGGTGGATTACCAAGCAATATCTAGAGAAATCCGAGTGGATTCAATGCTATCATCACTCGAAGTGGAAGAATATGTGGAAGTAATGGAGTGGAAATTTATGGGAACAATGAAGTTGAAGATGGTTTGGATAAGGAAATTGGAGAAAGAGAAATGAGTGAAGAAGAGGAAGAGATCATTGAAGGTTTCTTGAAAAATGATGGCTATGTCAGGGTGGAGAAAGAAGAAGAAAGGATAAAAGTCCCGAGAATATTGAAAAATCCAAGATTGAGTGATTTGAGGACTTATTAAATGAACCAAGCAAAACGGCTCAGGCCGAAGATGCATTGGCGCAAGCCATTTACAAAGAAAAGAAAATAGAGACTTTGGCAAGATAAATGGCTAAGGCCAATGATACATTGGCGCAGGCCAATGATACATTGGCGCAGGCCAATTATACACAGAAAGTTTTTGAAGTCGAGTCAAGAAAATTGGCGCACACCGATGATGCTTGGCGCCCACCGTCAGCCCAATTTTTGAGAATAACTTCTACCACTTCATCAAACGACAAGGGTAAGGGAGGTATAACTTCTAATCCTAAAATTATTGATCTTGCGTCACTTCCCTATCTCCTCGAGAGGAAATTAAAAAGAAGAAGTTGGATAAGAAGTATGCACGTTTTCTTGACACTTTTCGGCACTTGAATATTAATATCCCTTTCATCGAAGCTCTCACTAATATGCCGGCATATGGTAAGATTATTAAGGACATTCTATCCAACAAGAAATGGTTGGAAGAATATGAGATGGTGTGTCTAAGTGAGGAGTGTTCCACCGTGCTTCAACATAAGCTTCCTCCTAAGCTTAAAGACCCGGGAGTTTTACGATCCTGAGTGAGATTGGGGACATTTGTTTAAGAATGCGCTATGTGATCTTGGTGCAAGCATAAACCTCATGTCCTATGATGATTTTATGAAACTTGGCATAGGCAAGCTTAAGCATACGGAGATGACTCTCCAACTTGCGGATCGGTCCATTAAATATCCAAAGGGAGTCATTGAGGATGTACTAGTAAAGGTCGATAAATTTTACTTCCCCGTCAATTTTGTTGTTATGGATATGGAGGAAGGGTACACTACACCTCATATCCTCGGTAGACCATTTTTAGCAACGGGGAAGGCTGTGATCGATGTCCGTAAGGGAGAGCTTAGTTTGGGAGTGAATGATGAGCGAGTTGTCTTCAACATCTACACTTCCTTGAAATATCCACGCACTACACTAGAATCATGTTCTTTTGTGGACACTTCGTGTCCCCTTGTTGTGGATCGTACTAACACGCATGTAGTTGAAAAAGACATGAGCAATAATGTGAAAACTCGCAAAACGAAAGCTCGGAAATCAAAGGAAAAGGTCAAGAACCGTTAGGATTGGTGGTATTCGTCTACATTATGTTGGAGACCGGTATTGTTGAAAAAGACAGATGCGGTGCATAAGGATGACCCACCACCCGTGCATTAAAGAAATGTGCCATGCATAAGTCTAGCTATAGACTATAAATTTAGCACTTTTGGTACTATCTTTCTTTTTTACTTCTTAAGCATTATCTTTTGGTGGGCTTTCGTGCTTTTTTGCTACAAGCTTATGTGAGTAATTGTTAGTGGTATCCATGCACGATAATCTGTATAATCCATGTTTCTACCGTATAACTCCATACTTGATGATCTGTATAATTTCCATCATTTCTACCGTATAATCCCGTCGAGAAAACGACGTTAAACAAAAGTGCTACCGGGAGGCAGTGCGTAAAAGTTTGGTATAATATTTTTGCTCTTTTGTGAGGCCCGGTGTGGCCAATGATCCTTTTGTCCCTACATTTTGGTTGATACTTTGCTAGTGTTTGGGATTGCTTGTCATTTCATTGGTTGTCTTTCATGTTCATGACCAACCACCCTCCATTTTATGGCATCCCGATACTTGTTTTGACTTGTTTTGGTGCACTATTGCTTTTCCAACCACTATGCATTAGGGACAATGCTGTTGGATGTAATATCGCCGGACGGATCTAGATCCGCCCGATTACGCAGTGGAATAACAAGGATCACGATCAATATAACATTAAAACACATAATTTAAGATCTATCTACAAGAAGGTTAGATCTACTCACAAATCAAAAGATAAGCTGAGATCCAAAGAATATGCCGAGATCCGAGATCCGAGAATCGAGAAGCCATAGTCTTCCGATGTGTATCTCCAAGCAACAACTGGTGGAAGCCGATTCTTGATGCTTGACCTCCTTGATATGCTACACGGAAAATCCCGAAGATTTTCCCAACTCAAACCCTAAGCTTTGGCCGAATTCCTTAGCTTATTTTGTGTGTATGTATGTGCATTATGTTGATAGAAAAGGCTTAGGATAACTCTCTTTATATAGGAGAGAAATCATTGTCCTCCAAGGATTTAATAATTAATACAAAATTAATTATAATAATCATTTTCCATAAAAGATACTCCTAGAATAATCTAGAATAAATCTAGAATATTTAAGGATCAATCTAATATATTTTCCTTAATTACTTATTTAACAAATAAACAATTAATCACATGTCTTATAATTATCAAGAAAACTAATTCCTTAATAATTACCAAGACACAAAACATGCCCAATACTAGAAAATTAGGGTTCACACGAAATGTCACATAATGGGCCGAGTCCACGAAAAATGTCTTTTCCATGTATTTTATTATTTACTCCAATAAATAATAAGTCGCACATCAATTAAATAGTCCAACTACTTAATTATTATTGAGGCCCAACGTCAAGAAACATATGCATGTTAGGAGTCACATCGGGGACCATAGACCTATAACCAGTAGCTACAATAAATTAAAAAAAATTATTCATCGAACAGAACAATTCTTATTCAATCTATTAATTCCGGAATTACGCCACCATAAACCCGAAACTGAACTCTATCGATTATAGATATATACTTACACTCTAATCATTGAGTAAAAGCGTCCATTGATATAATCATTACATACGGATAAATCCTCCATAGACTGTTCGTATTGATTTGGGATATTTCCGTAAACCCTTCTCAAAACATTTTATCCTTATTTACCATTAACCCACTAGTGATCAATTAGTTCATAACTAATATAAAATGAACTGGGCCCATCGATCAGTTTCTAGGATTAACAAATAAGGGAACTGTCGATCTACTTCCCAGAGGAAGGAATGGATTCCATATCTGTGAAGTCACAGACTAGTCACTCATTCCAGAATAGAGAGCCAACGAGAAGTGTTCAGATCACATGTATCCAAGTGATCCTTAACTAACACATCAAACCCTACTTTGAACCAAGCAGGAGACTGTGCTCACATCAGGATTGAGATTAATCTATATATGATCATCTTGTGATTCGATAAGATTTCTCGATCACGGAATTATATCGAGAATTCAAATCAAATTGGTCCAGTCCTATATAATAGACATCATATATAAATGCCCCACTAGGTACCCTATACCGACGGTCCAGATAAGACGGTCACACCGTTAAGCGTTCTGGGCGCATTATTGGTATATTAATCATGAGACCCATACTCTGATTAAATTCACTACGGACTAACTAGTTTTAAGCATATCATCACTAACTCAATCCTCATGTGTATGCCATACACTGAGTTATGTGATTACATACCGATATACTTAGGGTTTTCAGCAGTGTATAATATAAGCATAAATGCAAATATTAAGATGAATTATAAATCCTGTCAAAAACAATTACAGAAATTGTCTTTCGGGCACTACACTAACAATCTCCCACTTGCACGAAAGGCAAGTGATTAATTGTTTAGAGCATACCCCTTATACACAACCTTATACACAACATTCTCCCACTTGCTCTGAAAGAAAATGAGATATATCCCTCAATTCTGTACCCGCCAAGTGCATCAAACCATTTAGATGTCAAAATACACTCCGAGTGTGCTGCCGCAAGGTCGGTCGGTGACTCGGTGAGTATGCGACATCTAAATGCCACGCGACTTAGTATACTGATCCGTTAGGTTGTTAGCTCGAGACGATCTTTATGATTGTAATGTCGCCGGTCCATCCAATCAGGTGGTACTCTCCCAATATGCTTTTTTTGACCTCTAGTGACTGTGAAGATCCTTATCAGCTACCTCTCCATTGTTTTCACAATAAAGTGGTATCGGCTTACCAGATCTGGAATTACTCCCAGACATGGAAGGAAATCCTCATTCTGACTTAAAGTCAGAATCACACGAGTAAACACTGAGCCCGAGATTGACTTAACGATCATCCTTAATCTGACTTAAAGTCAGAATCAGTGTAATCATTTATATTCACGTTCGCACCTGAATATACTAGCATATTATTCCTCGTTCTCCAAAGATACTTGAGGACGTACCCATGTTGTTTCCAACTGTTTTAGATAACACACCCATGTTGTTTCCAACTGTTTCAGTGTTACCATTCATGAACACTAATGTATATACTACTTTACCAATGCTGACATGCAGTCTATGAAAGACTTATCTATATTCTGGTCAAGTACATACTGGAAATATGTGACTTTTAAATGACCTAGAGGTTTGCTTTGATCCTTAGAGGATATAAGCCTTGGTTCCTGAATCAATTCAGATTCCGTTTGATTGGCAAGAAAGTCTCAGGGAGTTACCCCTATTTCCTGCTTTCTAACGAAATCATGCATTTATTCTTAGCTAAAACCCTTCTGTTCCGAATGAATTCAGATTCCGTTTGTTCGGCAAGAAAGTCTTAGGGTATCACCCCTATTTTCTGCTTTCTAATGGAATCAAACAAGACCGAGTGGTGAGAGAGTTCACGGTCTGGTTAACTCTCTACTTGTTAGGGAATCACCCCTAGACCACTCAGCTTTGTACCGAAAGTTAAACTTTCTATTCATTCGACTCTTATCATGTAGATCCAATTACTCCCACTGGGCCTGAGACACTCAGGTGGTTCTACTAGAGTGTGAACAGAACTAGAGTACCAAAACTCCATTCATAGGGTTATGGCTTTTAAACCAACCTCTATTGATCAGAATCCTATACAGCCCGCAAGGAACCATAAGTTATCAATCACCTCTGTAAACTGAAAAGTCTTCGAAAAACCACAATAGGTAATGGTAAAACCATACTCAAATTGCATTCTTGGTGGATTGATATTCTGATCTAGTAGTAATTATCAGTGCTATCACCAACAACCAATGTTGGGCATGGTCTGATCTAATCAGTTAGTAACTACCTTGAGTATCCGTACTCCAAAGTCCAAGGTTGTTATTCATAGACCATTTCAGAATGGGTTTTGACAGTATAACCGTCACTTTCTGATCTTAAGAATCTTATAACCAACCTTTACTCAACGTATAAGATATTGCACGAACAGTCGTCATCTGAACGTGTACGCAAAATTTCCAGTCCTACCTTCAAGCACTAAGTGCTAAATGCCTATTTTCACGGAAGTGGGGTGAACCGAATTCACTCCTTATCCACAAATTTGTAAGCATCTTCTAGGTAGACTTCTCGGTTTTACATGATAGTGTAAACCGTTATTTCGCAACCAATATCTTAAATGAGTTAAGCAGTGTATTGTAGCACATTAATAACTATATGAGGCAAATTTATGGTGTTATCCGTCAGTGGATAAATTCCACTGGGAGGCAAGCCGAGCATCAGTCCCAAGACTATGCTATGGCCTATTACTGAGCATGGAATACTCTATCTCTGGTGAAATCAAAGATACCTCCAAATATCTTAGATAATCTTACTGGTGTTTCAAGTAGTTGTCTGACGAGATGTCACTACTCAGAAGCTCCTTCTAACTTGTATCTTTCATAAGACCCCGAAGGTCATTATGAACAAGCTATGTTACTTCTTTAAATCTATTACCCTTTCCCGGTTGAAAGGAAGCTTATTCGTTGTTCCTTATGAGACAGTGTTCCTTGACTGGGAGATATGAATCACCCTAAGCCAGTCTTCAGATCTTGTCTTTAGGAAATATGCACTAATTAATAGGGTATGAAGAAGTGTTTATCTAAATACGGAAACCTTTTGCCTTTAATAGTTTAAGATGTGTTACATATACCTTTCAGCATTTCTTAGTGGTTCTGACTTTATCAAACAAAATTCCGAGTCTTGGATTCGTGCTACAAATGTCATATTCACTTTTTATAAGACAAACAAATTATCGAATTGAAAGTGAATCCATTTGTTCCAACGAATCTGAAAACAGAAAATAATTTTTTTGTGATATTCAAGGATTGAATACGAAATTCATTTCCTTATATCACTCCCACTATTCTAGCTGAAATAACTGCCCGTTGTCTATTCTATTTATTGTTTAATGCATAGCTACCTTGTTCTTCCAAAGAACTTAGCTTTCGAGGAAATCGTTAAGGATGCATTGGTAGTGATCCGAAATCAACTTCATTATCCTCTGATTTTCTATTTATTAATATTCCGGTTTAGCCTTAAAACTACTTAGTTTAGATGACTAACACGTATAGACATTCTTTCCCATTCTTGACTTTCCTTATATGGAAACAGTCTTGAACTAGCAGTTCATTTGAGTAGACACTACTCGTGAACTGTGGGATGTCTAATGATAGTGTTACTCGTTTGGACTATTTGATTTTTCTAATAAATCAACAAATCATAAGGTTAAAGCTCCCACTATTTTATCGGTTCCAAATACCGTCTAACTAGCAATGCTTTATTTTTTTTATTTTTCAGAGATTAGAAAATCACCAGAACTAAGCTCCCACTAGTTTATCGGTTCCAAATACCGTCTAACTAGTAATGCTTTGTTCATGTTTTTCCAGGAATGGAAAAACTCTTGTGCAGTCTCTTACACATTTCTAATGATTCAGAAAAACAACAAATCATAAGAATAAAGCTCCCACTAGTTTATCGGTTCAAAATACCGTCTAACTAGCAACACTTTATTTATGATTTTCCAATTTTTCAATTAGAAATTTCTTGTGTGATTACTCACACAATTAAAATTCACTAATAGAATTTTATATAGTCCTACATCATCTTTGAACTAAGTGCGTCTCTCGTTCAACATGAGTGACAGTAGTGACATACCTATACTATGTCACTTAAGATTTAAAGGCTCAAGAGGAATATCTCTTCCGAAATTTAATTGCATTCTTCGATGAGTTCAACGTTCTTGTTACTTTCCACTTTTAACGAAGTCATTACACTAGCAATTTAGTAGCCTAGAGATGATAGTTGTAAACAAAATTGACAGAAAAAATTCATACATACACGACTAGATAAATTTTAGTAATTATAAACTGTAAAAGTCTATCCTATCATTCCAAGGATTTAACCTCACATCGTACCGCCACCTAGGGGGTCGGTATCAGCACGATGACGGTTAAACTGAGACAATCTCTCTCGATGATTAAACTTTGAGAATCAAACATCTCATGGGAATCGTACATCCCATACTTTAATCGTCGATTACCTTCATTTTTCACCCCAAAATATTTCCTAAAATATCCTGATGAGTGTGACCTACTATATCAGACCTTTAAGTATGCCCCGAGTATGCCTACGTAGGGCAGGTCAGTGACCCGGCGAGTCCTCAAGATCCTATCCTTTCGGAGACCAAGCCTTGAATTTTGATAGCGGTGAACACCATCCGAAGGGGGCCGAAATCAAAGCGGCACGAGGTATCACCATTCTCTCACTTGCTTGCATCTATAGTAGAGGCCGTGGGGTCGGCTGTTCGCCTTCCCCGCTCCCACTCAATATTTTGAAAAAGTGGTGGGTTTACTGATTGCGGTTTTGGACTTGACAATATTTTAAGAAACAACAAATCATGTACCCGAATGGTGTCGGTGATGTAGGCAAGCCTACCCATCTTATTCGTTGGAACATATGTGATCGTCGGTCGGATCCGGCTAAGAGAAGCCCCGTTTAGCCGTAGGCTTGTCGGATATGCTAAGTCTTGCCGAACCCCCGTGCAATCGTCACACGTGGAGGGTGAGTCGATCGAGCCGTAGCTCAGTTGAACTTACCCAACCATGGTTAGACCATTTCCGAACCCATGTATCATGATTTTCCGATTACTTAAATTGTCAAACTTTCCCGTAGACACTACGGAACAAACCCGCAATCTCGTTCCGGTTTAAGGTGGGATTCACCGAGAATCCATCACCGAAAACTTAACGATTGACAAAACCCGATTCCTCGGTTCTTTAATTAGTTTTTAAAATAATTAATTCCCACAACAATTAATTAAATATTAAACTAATTAATCGAGTTGAATACATGCCTAATTAATTATCCGAAATTAAATAGCTACATGTATGCATATGGAGTGGAATTCATGATATGATGCATGTCATGGCAATTTTCCGGTTCTACGCATACATCCTAACCATACATACTAGTGCGGAAAATAAACATCAAGATGGACCGTTGCACCCCCGTATCTAACCTATTAGAAAATAAATAAATAAACCCTAACTAGGGTTTACTAGTTTTTAATACAATCTCGCCGATCGATCCGTTTCATCGATCATCGGGCATCCAAACGAACTCTGATTGTCACGAAACTTTATGGGCCTGTTCTGCACTCCTCCTGATTCAATATGGACGGTTAGCTCCTAGTTTCGATGGCCCAATTTTCTCCAGAAATCCGCCGATGCAACTGCTGCATCTGTTTATAACTGCGGCGCAACAGTGTCTTCCCGGGGCCGATCGGGCATCGAGACAAAACCCGATCGACCTGAAATTTTTAGGGCTTGTTCATAACTCCATGTTAGTCAATCTGAACGGTCGGATCTATGTTTCAACGTTCCAAACTCTTCCAGAAATTCGACGAACTCACAGCTAGGGTTTTTATGGCTGTTGTGCTTTTTCTGTTACGGCGGCAACTTTATAGCAAAGATCTGATATCGAGACAGACTCCGATCGACACTAAATTTTGAGGGCTTGATCATCAACTTTTGATCCTTATTCTGACCGGAGGATTCATCGTTTCAACGGCTCAATCAACGGGAAAAACAGAAAAACCGAACAGCAACAAAACCGATCTATTTTTAGGAAATTTAAAATTACATAAGCAAATAAATTTACAAGATTTCCTATACTCATATAATGAATTTATATGAGTTTACAATAGATCTAACGGGTAAACAGTGCCAACCCCAATCCATCTCTTCAACCACAACAACCAATCACATATGCATATTTAAAAAAAATATCTACATGCAATTCCACTCCTAGATAGATCTATCAATTATATACTTTAATTTATAGATCGGAGGCTCCGATACCACTTGTTGGATGTAATATCACCGGACGGATCTAGATCCGCCCGATTACGCAGCGGAATAACAAGGATCACGATCAATATAACATTAAAGCACATAATTTAAGATCTACCTACAAGAAGGTTAGATCTACTTACCAATCAAAAGATAATCCGAGATCAAAGAATAAGCCGAGATCCGAGAATCGAGAAGCCATAGTCTTCCGATGTGTATCTCCAAGCAACAACCGGTGGATGTGGAAGCCGATGCTTGACCTCCTTGATATGCTACCCGGAAAATCCCGAAGATTTTCCCAACTCAAACCCTAAGCTTTGGCCGAATTCCTTAGCTTATTTTGTGTGTATGTATGCGCATTATGTTGATTGAAAAGGCTTAGGAGAACTCTCTTTATATATGAGAGAAATTCTTGTCCTCCAAGGATTTAATAATTAATACAAAATCAATTATAATAATCCTTTTCCATAAAAGATACTCCAAGAATAATCTAGAATAAATCTAGAATATTTAAGGATCAATCTAATATATTTTCCTTAATTAATTATTTAACAAATAAACAATTAATCACATGTCTTATAATTATCAAGAAAACTAATTCCTTAATAATTACCAAGACACAAAACACGCCCCCAATACTAGAAAATTAGGGTTCACACGAAATTTCACATAATGGGCCGAGTCCACGAAAAATGTCTTTTCCATGTATTTTATTATTTAGTCCAATAAATAATAAATCGCACATCAATTAAATAGTCCAACTACTTAATTATTATTGAGGCCCAACGTCAAGAAACATATGCATGTTAGGAGCCACATCGGGGACCATGGACCTATAACCAGTAGCTACAATAAATTAAATAAAATTATTCATCGAACAGAACAATTCTTATACAATCTATTAATTCCGGGATTACACCACCATAAACCTAAAACTGAACTCTATCGATTATAGATATATACTTACACTCTAATCATTGAGTAAAAGCGTCCATTGATATTATCATTACATATGGATAAATCCTCCATAGACTTTTTGTTCGTTTTGATTTGGGATATTTCCGTAAACCCTTCTCAAAACATCTTATCCTTATTTACAATTAACCCCCTAGTGATCAATTAGTTTATAACTAATATAATATGAACTGGGCCCATCGATCAGTTTATAGGATTAACAAATAAAGGAACTGTCTGTCTACTCTTCCAGCAGGAAGGAATGGATTCCATATCTGTGAAGTCACAGACTAGTCACTCATTCCAGAATAGAGCCAACGAGAAGTGTTCAGATCACATGTATCCAAGTGATCCTTAACTAACACATCAAACCCTACTTTGAACCAAGCAGTAGACTGTGATCACATCAGGATTGAGATTAATCCATATATGATCATCTTGTGATTCGATAAGATTTCTCGATCACGGAATTATATCGAGAATTCAAATCAAATCGTCGTCTCATCTATATGATTGACATCATATATAAATGCCCCACTAGGTACCCTATACCGACGGTCAGGATAAGACGGTCACACCGTTAAGTGTTCTGGGCGCATTATTGGTATATTAATCATGAGACCCATACTTTGATTAAATTCACCACGGACTAACTAGTTTTAAGCATATCATCACTAACTCAATCCTCGTGTGTATGCCATACACTGAGTTATGTGATTACATACCGATATACTTAGGGTTTTCAGCAGTGTATACTATAAGCATAAATGCAAATATTAAGATGAATTATAAATCCTGTCAAAAACAATTACAGAAATTGTCTTTCGGGCACTACACCTAACAAATGCAAGTTCGTAAGTGGGGTGTGGAGTCGTGGTTGGTCTAGCAATGGCATTAGTACTTATTTTGTATAAAAAAATCCCTTAGTTTTTTTTATCTTTTTCGAGCATTATCTAGTTGATTAAAATAAACTGTATAAGGCATATATTTCATGGATGAAAGTTGTAATGATCAATTTGGAAGTGTATAACCAATGTGAACCGTAAGTGCATTTTACCCCCAAATCTATTTGTGTAACATGAATTCCTTGTGCACGTATAGTCTCAATCTTTTGTTAACATGCAACTTTGGTATGATATCATGTAAGCATGCTTCCATAGCAACTAGAACTTAGGCTTGATATCCTTTCAAGGTGAAATAGAAAGGTGTTTGGAGTCGGAGTTAGGGATGACAGTCATGGCATTTCTTTGACTCGACCATAGCCAAATGGCATTCCTGAACATATTTTCCGCCTGTCCCCATCTCAGCCTTTGTGGAGTGGTGAGACCCCACTCGAAAATAGTCATTCGTGATTAACCTCATTATAATCTGACTCTTAGCCAAATTTTGGTCTACATTCCCTTACCCGCAAGTTTAGCAAGTTTCTATGTATTGTGTGGAGATGACTTTGGGAGTTGAGAGTTGGATGAAATTGTTGGCACAAAGTTGAGATGATACCTTACCAATTTCAGAGTCCATTGGTGTATATATGTTTCTTAGTTCAAAAAAAAGATTAAAAAAAAAGAAGAACGAAAAAAAATTCCAAAAAATCCAAAATCCAAAAAATGTTTCCAAAAAAGCAATAAAGCTCAATGACGTTGTAAATAAAATTCAATAAATGGTGAGCCTTGAAGCAATTTTTAAGGACAAGTTCAACAAGTCCAAGTAATGTGTGTTTGGGTGACAAATCAATTGAAGTGGTACTTTATCTCTTATGTTTATTGTTGAGGAGACGTCTTTGGCAATTATGAGAGAGATTTGGAGATGCCAATTCAAAACAATTGGAATGGAAGGTGTAGATTCTTAATATTCTCTTTGATTTATCCTTTTATCCCTTTGATTAGCCAACTACCCGGGGCTAACGTTACAAGCTTGCAAGTCCTACCGACCTATCATCCTGACACTGAATGCATCGATTAGTGGAGATTGGTATCATTCTTAAGCCTATGGATTGCATTTTATAAGTGTTGCATGCATGATCTCAACTTTAGTAGTTTGATAACAATTTTGAGAGACTATTCACACAAACACTCCGTTACACACTTAGATTGAGGTTAACATGTGATTATGTATCGAATGGTTGCATCGTCCAGTTGTCCCATACATCTTATATCTTCATGAATTTGTCCCTCATTCATTTTGTTTGATCATCTGTTTTTCTCGAGGATGACCAAAAGCTAAGTGAGGAGTTATGATGAGAGACAAATTGTCGCTCGTTATTATGACATTTTACCTCATTTCTGTTACCACTTTGAGCATTATTGTACCAATTTGTGCCATTATTTGCTTAGTTTCATCCAAATGTGTATAGTAATTATTATATAAAATATCATATTTTGATAGGTTTTGTACTGGTTATAGTGACCGGAGCGTCGTGTCGGGTTTACGCTAGGTATTTTGGTATTGTATTGTAGGATTATAGGTTGACCAAGATCCCGAGTGACGCCATGTGTTGAGAATAAACACGTCTTTTGATGGCTAAAAGAGTGTTCCGGAAGCTTACGAGTTCAAACGGATCATTTGTCTTTTGCGTTTCTACCATAGCATACATTCAATAGACATTTGACCCCACTTAGAGGCTTTTTCTAGATATTACTTATTCATTAAAGTTGTAGATCAAGACACGAGCTTTCCAACGCATCTTGAATCACATCAATCGAAGCTCTACAACTCAATTTATGGTCATTTTGCTGAGCTCCTGGAAGAATCGGCGCACGCCAACTTATCGTGGCGTACGCCAAACGTCACTGTAGCTATACAGAGAGTTTTTCTTCATAATTGGCACATGCAAGACCTATAATGGCGTGCGCCAACACGTCGCATAAGCAATTTTCAACTTTTAAAATCCATTTTTGGATCTATTTATCACCACTTACTATTCCATCTTCTTCTCCAAACCCATCTTGGAAGCTCTTGGAGGAAAAACCGCCCCAAGGGGCTCTTCTAGCCAAAAATTTCTTAGATTTTATCTCTTAACTACTTTGTAAACATTAAGGATTTGTATTTTGCTTTTCTAGAATGGATTAGTGGACGAAGTTCATCTCCCTGGATGTACCAAAACCATTTGGAGCTCTTGCAAATTGAATGATGTTTCGAATTTCAAGTTTGTAGCTTGTTATTGGTGAATTCTTAACTTTTACTTTGTGTAATTAATTGCTCTCATTGATATGAATTCAAGCTTTGACATGTTGGAATCTATATCCATGAGTGACTAGCTCTACACTAGCCAAGATTATGTATTTGTGATAGTTTAATCTCTATTAGTTGAATGGGAATGTTAGTTTGCATTTCATAGCTTCATGTGTGTAGTATATCTTTTCCTATCTACATTGTATTGCTTGTTTGTGTTGGATTGATCACCTATCACTTGCACACACACACTTAGTTGAGACCGGAAGGAAATGCTTGGTGTGGGAGAAGAGATGGGAGAACCGGAAGGTAAAATCGATCTTAAGTGGAACTCTATTTCTTATCCGGGGAGCATTGTCATTGCATTCCAGTTTGTATCATGTTGAATCATTAGGACTAGGACACTTAGACCAAGGAGAAGACATAGAGTAGTTTCATACACTCGTATGAGGAGGAATTACTAGTTAGAGAGTGCACCAATAACACACACTTGAACACTATTGAAAGGTTGGAAGGTAGTTCATTCCCATGATACTAGTAGAGATATATTTGATCATTGCATTGTCTTGGCTAGGCGTTTTTTCATTTTATCACCCTTTGTAGTAGTAGATTCTTAGATATATTTACTTTCTTGTAATATTGTGACTTAGATCACGATAATAATAGCTTTTTGGTGTTCAACCACACAATCCCCGTGGATACGACTTTGACCACTAGACTAGACTACAATTGACCCGGTACACTGCAGGTAAAATTGGACATCTAGAAAAGTCTGATCACATTTATGATTTCACACGAGTATTATTAGCTTCCGTTTTGCTTAACTCGATATGAAGATTTAAAGACTTATGTATAATATTGAATTTATTTAATTTTATACGTATCACACGTTCTTTTCCGGATAAGAACTCGGTATCCGAGAACAGGGCGTTACAATATATGAGTGCGTACGGTGTATATACATACACACAATATGATATTGTCATATTTTCAATTAGGCTGTTCGTATAAAACCATGTAAACTATTTTATTTCATCTTGTTATAGGTCCTTTTTTGCTAGGGCCACAATCTACGTGTGTGAGGTAGTTGGTTGAAGTATTAATAGATAATCGACGGAGATATTACTTATTTACACGTAGTAATTTAAGGTATTATTATTTTAACAACACTCAATCTACTTGTGCACCCCTTTACCTACACACCACAGTAATTTTCGTAGGTGTATTGTGAGAACCGACTTTGATTAAAACTCTCATAATTATTAGTGTCGTTATACATAGACATACACACACACATACATACATACATATGTGTGTGTGTGTGTGTGTGTGTGTGTGTATATATATATATATATATATTTATTTAAACACAAATATATATCCGGTTTGGTCCGGTTTTTATTTTAAGAAACCAAAACTAAATTGTTTTTCGGGGTTTGGTTTTCTACAATACAACCAAATCACGGTTTAGGCTTTTCCAGTTTGGACCGGTATGATTCTACCGGTTGGTTTGGTTTCCGATTTTATTATTCACCCAAAAAAAACAGATAAGAAAGGGCATAGAAAACAAGGGAAAAGCCACCTCCCACATGTCGCCGGATGGGCGGAGGAGGATACACAAAACGGGTTCAGTAAAAGCAGAGAGAAGACACAAAATTAAATGTTTCTCGTAAAGGCAAACATTTTACGAGAAAAGTTGGTTATTAAATGTTGATCACTCTTATTTAATTTATAGTTAGAAAAGTTGGTTATATAGCACTAAGTTTATATTGTCCACAAATCGTATGGTTTAGACATTAACTTTGTTAATTCGTAGTCTATATTGATAGTATTTCATCTTATCTCTATTATTTCGTCTAATCAAATATTCGCTGACAAAGTTGACTCCCATGTTTGGAACTTGAACTTAAGGAGCGTTATCTGCGTTGCAGTTCTGAAGGATTTTATTCGTCAAGTCTCGGTTGGTGATACCGCTTCATCTGTTGTGTTCCCTATTTGGCGATGGAATGCTTATGTGCCGTCGAAAGTCAACATCTTCAGCTGGAAAGCCTACCTTGATATACTTCCGACAAGAGTCAATTTGGTTGACGATGCCCAAAATTGACCTTACCAACGTGTCGCATCCACATTAACATAATAATAAATAAAGATAGAGAAAAGCCTCCATCAAGGGCCAGAGCCCCCAGTACCCGAGCTGCATGAGCTCGGTCACCATCCTCCGACCCCTCCAGGTTGGCATGTACTTATGATCAAACATGCCCCTGCTCGACCCTATAGGTCGGCTCAAGTCCCTCTCGGATCAAACCTCTTGCGCACACAAGAATCCGAGTTGATCCCAGCTCGGCTATCTTCCCCGACCTTCGTAGGTCGGCCCAAACGTAGAAGGGTTCAGCCAGTTCAACTCGGGCCATCTAAGTCGACCAGAGTCCATCCTTAGTCATATTTCCCACGTGTGTGATAATCAGATAAATATATGAAGAATCCCTCATATTAAATACTCTAATTCTAACATTCAAATATATCCATAATTATCTCTAATTAAAATTAAGGAGATTAAATTGTAGTTATCTTTGAGTGAGACTAAGATGAGCTCATCCGGTCTAGCTCTAGCTTAAGCAGCTTCGGAAATAGTAGTTATTTCGGAATACGAGATTGGAACCCAGATAGGGATGGATTTTAGTTCCTCTTGTTCCATGTAAGTGGTTAAGAGCTCTTTAGAAAGAACTCCTGAGACAAAGCTATCCCTAGAAGGGAAAACAATGAGGATTTTAATGCTCCCTTCTCTTATGGAAACAAAAAAGGAAACAAATGTCCCAAGCATAACAGAAACAGGTGACATTGAATCTCTCATTTTCTTTTTAGCCTGTGTCACTCTTCCATTGTTGTATGTCCGAGATCGGGGAACCGAGTTCGTTTGAAGACGCAAAGGGTAATGAAGAGTGGGAGAATGCAATGCCCCCTTAGGGAACATGAAATCCAGGCCCAACAAGGACAAGGCCCACTCCGCCTTAGGGCATAACACTTCTCTATATAAACCATCCCTAAGGAACTACGAAGACTTGATTCTAATACAGGCATTGGATACGTAGGTAGCTTGAGGAATAACATCTCAAGTCCAGTCTAAACCACCATCAAATCACCCCTCTCTTTTTATTGTTTTTGTTGTTCTTGGAGATTTTGCAGGTTGTCTCTAGGAGAACAGCCCTGGATTTACCATCGACAATTTTTGGAATCGTCAAATGGCGCTAGAAGGAGGGTCTCTTACTGACAACTTCGTTCAAAATCGAATAGAAAAAAACGCAGTCAGATCTACGGCCAATATCCAGAGATTGAGCCATCAAAATGAAATTTCCATCGTCCAGATAGAAAAAGAAGGTGGTATGAATAAGCCCTCCCGTGCCGATCGGAGTCCGTTTCGATGCCCGATCGTTGCCGTAAAGTTGATGCTGTTGTATCACCAAAAAACGCAGCAGTCAGATCGGTGGATTATTGCCAGAGATTGAACCGTTGAAATGCAAATTCCACCATGCAGATTGAAGAAGAATGAGGGAAGAACAAGATCTCCAACATTTGTGCCGATCAGAGTCCGTTTCGATGCCCGATCATCGCCGTAAAGTTGCTGCTGCTGTTGTATCACCAAAAAACGCAGCAGTTACATCGGCGGCCAATTTTCAGAGATTGAGCCGTTGAAAAAATTATTTCCACCGTTCATATTGAAGAAGAAAGAGGGAAAAATAATCCCTCCAAATTTCGTGTCGATCGGTGTCCGTTTCGATACCCGATCGTCGCCGCCAAGTTGCTGCAGTAACACCAAAATAAGCTGCGAGTTTTCTTCCTTATTCTCCAATATCCGAGCCGAACTCCCTAGCTTTCCAGATCTGAGCTCTCAAGATACAAGTTCTCATCGGGTTTTATCTCTACAACTTTATTATAATCACACTTATTCATTTTTTGGAACTCTCCCGACATAAAGATTCGGGACGAGCTTTATTATATTTGGAACTCGCCTTCGGGCGAGCCTTCTATAAGTCCGAATTTAATTCGACATCATATTTGGAACTCGCCTTTGGGTGAGCCTTCTATAAGTCCGAATTTAGTGCAGCATCATATTTGGAACTCGCCTTCGGGTGAGCCTTCTATAAGTCTGACTTCAGGTCGGCATCATATTTGGAACTCGCCTTCGAGCGAGCCATCTATAAGTCCGACTTATATTTAGAACTCGCCTTCGGGCAAGCCTTCTATATGTCTGACTTCAGGTCGGCATCATATTTGGAACTCGCCTTCCGGCGAGCCTTCTATAAGTGTGACTTTAGGTAGGCATCATATTTGGAACTCGCCTTCCGGCGAGCCTTCTATAAATCCGACTTCGGGTCCGCATCATATTCGGAACTCGCCTTCGGGCGAGCCTTTTATAAGTCCGACTTCAGGTCGGCATCATATTTGGAACTCGCCTTCGGGCGAGCTTTCTATAAGTCCGGCTTCAGGTCGGCATCATATTTGGAACTCGCCTTCGGGTGAGCCTTCTGTAAGTACGACTTCAAGTCGGCATCATATTTGGAACTCGCCTTCGGGCGAGCCTTCTCTAAGTCCGGCTTCAGGTCGGCATCATATTTGGAACTCGCCTTCGGGCGAGCCTTCTGTAAGTCTGGCTTCAGGTCGGCCTCATTTTTGGAACTCGCCTTGGGCGAGCCTTCTATAAGTCCGCTTTCAAGTCAGCATCATATTTGGAACTCACCTTCGGGTGAGCCTTCTGTAAGTCCGACTTCAGGTCGGCCTCATATTTGGAACTCACCTTCGGGCGAGCCTTCTGTAAGTCCGACTTCAGGTCAGCATCATATTTGGAACTCGCCTGTGAGCGAGCCTTCTATAAGACCGACTTCAGTTCGGCACCAACAGATTACCCCAATAAGTAAACGGTACGTTGATTTACTATTATTTTATTTTCCATTACGCATGGTTTTTATTGATTTTACGGGTCAAACACACATGCAACTCTTACATGCGAGAAGTCAGTTCAACCTAGCCCTGCTCGCTTTGCTTTTAAATGTGAAGTCAGCATTAGCCTGGCCCTGCTCGTCCTAAACTTTTAAACAAGAAGTTAGCACCAGCCTGGCCCTGCTCGTCCAATACTTTTACATGAGAAGTTAGTCCAACCTGGTCCTTCTCGCCGTGCTTTTAAATGAGAAGTCAGCACTAGCCTGGCCCTGCTCGTCCAATAGTTTTATGCGAGAAGTCAGTCCAACATGGCCCTGCTCGCCATGCTTTTAAACGATAAGTCAACATTCGCCTGGCCCTGGTCATCCTAAACTTTTAAACGAGAAGTCAGCACTAGCCTGGCCCTGCTCGTCCAATTCTTTTACGCGAGAATTCAGTCCAACCTGGCCCTGCTCGCCGTGCTTTTAAACGAGAAGTCAGCACTAGCCTGGCCCTGCTCGTCCAATACTTTTACGCGAGAAGTCAGTCCAACCTGGACCTGCTCGCCGTGCTTCTAAACAAGAAGTCAGCACTAGCCTGGCCCTATTCGTCCAATACTTTTACACGAGAAGTCAGTCCGAACTGGCCCAGCTCATCCAACAATGTGCGGAGAAGTCGGCCGCCCTGAATGCCACAACTCTACGCGCCATCATCACATCGGTACGATCAACAACACCTCTAGTACACCAATCAGTCAAGCCCGTGATAAGGACATCGTCCCATCAGGTTCTCCTTAATGCTGTTTTAATATAATATTGACTCGTTCTATTGTGCATTTAATCAAAAGCTCAAACTCACTGAAATAGTCAGAAATACTTCCGACTCCATTAAAATATGATACCTGAGCCCCACCCAGTCTGGCTCAGTAAAACAGACGTGAGGTCTGCCAGATCCGACCCAGCTCGCAGAAATTTAATATGAGAAGTAAGCAAAACTTCTGACTCGGTTCGCCAAAAAGTGACATTCGCGCATCCCACGTCGGATCAAACGAACATGCCCAATAAACTGTCTGCAGGCCAGACAAGCCAAGCTCCGTAGGGCGGACTCCACTCTAAACGCTATGGTTGACACTTGAGCTCCGCAGGTCGGACTAAACATGATCAGCAGAGACCAAACGAATAAAGTCTGCATGATAAACTCAAATAATTAAGTCTATAGGCCAGACTCAAGATTAGACAAACAAACAACTAAGTATGACATCCAAAAACTGTAAGTTAATGCATGGCCTACTGAAGGGCAAGATGTCCCGGTTGTAAAGCACTCAAGAGACTAAAAGTTTGGATTAAGAAAACTCATCAAGAGTAAAATCCCAATTCAGCAGAACTGACATCCAAGCTCCCTAGCACGGACTCTGCGTAAAATCAAATTTGTAAGACAGATTCAACCTAAGCATCGCAGGTCGAACTCAGCGAAGTTTGTCGGACAAGTCGAACTAGAACCAAAGTCCGCAGGTCAGACTCAATTGAGCTCCACAGATCGGACTCAAGAAGTTTGTAAACCAATCTCTTCAAGTCTGCAAGTCGGACTTAGCTGCATTCGTTGTCCGTAGGACAAACTCGAGAAAAAGCATAAAAAAACCTTTAGTATGCCATCCAAAACTACAAGTTAATGCATGGCATACTAGAGGGCAAGATACGATTAAAACAAGTACTTAAAGAAGTGATCGGAATAAAGTTAAGGCTGAGAACTTAACGAAATACTCCTTCTATTATCAAATTGTATGGAGTACACTTTCATTTGAAATAAAATTTAAAAAAATAATCTACAAGTCCACAAGCCTACGGACCTAAGAATCAGGGGCTGGACTCTGGTGTCTCTAAAGAAGCAAGAAACAAGCAGCCACAACACGACACGAGTACTCGGACACAATGTCCACTCCCTCCGGGAAGTCATTCAGATGGTTGTCATAGGCCGCACTGATGCTCAACTTATAAAATGCATTGCGGGGGAGATTCCTGACAAAGTCAACAATCTGAACCTATGCCTTATCAACCCCAAGGTATAGCCATGGTTAGGCCGACCTTGCCTCAGGTCGGCAATCTTCTTCAAATCTCCAATAAACTTTCCTGACCCGGGGAGAACATCCTGGCCAATCCCGGTTCTCTGAAAGTAAGAAACTCTATCAAAGTACAACACTCGAGTAAGAAAAGAAAGCTTGTGTATTCCATGGCCTTGAAGTCAGTGCCAGCTAGCTCCATGTCAGTCATCCCAGAGATCGGCTCCTGTTCCATAGGCCGGGCTTAATAAAGTCTGCAGGACATGCAATCTGCACTTCGCATCCGGCTCACCAAGCATATGTCAACTAAAAAGTACATTGAGTCCGCTTTATAGTGCAGCATCGTAGCCCGTCCGCTTAATAAGGTGAGAAGTTAGCCCATTATGGCCCTGTTCGCGGTAAAGCATAACGCTAGAAGTCAGTCTGATAAGCCTCGAGCGAATCTTTTGTACGCCCGACTCCAGCTCGGCATCGTAGTTAAAGCTCGCCCCCGAGCGAGTCTTCTCAAAATTGTGGCCTTACACTCTCAAGCCGGACGTGCTTAAAACCGGTCTCTACCTAAGCACAACACCAGTGCACTACGCTATATGAGCCTTACGTTATCTAAGTAGATCGCTCTAGAACAAGTCACCTCAACAAACGGTGTATCAAGTCGTTACAACTTTACACCATGACTCTCGTTTACACATCTGAAAGCTGGAAGAGTACGAGGTCATTGATGTATCGAATCAGCCCAAGTCCCCTAGTTCCGGAAAGAGCCCATGGATCCGAACCTAGCCCATACGTAAGCCTAGAAACGGATAGGCCCCTCAGCCTAGCTAGTCCGCCCCTTAATACAGTGGACCAGGCCAAGCACAATCAAACCCACCTTGCACCATCACGATTCATGTCATGATCCAAGGCAATGGAAATGAAGTAACAAGCAGCTAGCTTGATACAAAGCACTGGGGGCTCGACCCGCTCGCCCCTCCAGTCCGCCATCCTTCAATGCGAACAATGCCAACGCAACTAGGCAACAAAGTTCATAAACAACCATCTCATGCCTCAAAGGCTGTCGTTTCGCCAGCTCTTTAGCTCGACACTCTAAGACTGATCTTGGTTCGGCAGCTTCCCAGTTTGCCAGCTCATCCAACAGCCTGGTGACAACCTACTCATGGCCCTATAAATAGCAGCATCACACCTTTGACAAAAGGGTGCTATCATCTTCGAAGAACTACATAAATTGGGCTTGATCCCTTACAAGCTAAGGGTACGTAGGCAACCTTCTACGGCTCAGCTCATAATCACAACACATCTTTTTCTGCATCCTTGTTCTTGAGCGCCATCGTTCAACCACCATCATGGGCTAAAATGCCTTGAATTCTGCAAAGCCATAGCAGAGTTACAACGGAACTCTACCAGATTGGCAGAATGAGCCGCGTATCAACTCTTCAAGTCTCGAGAACCGTGGCCGAGCTACAACCTTAAGCAGATCCTAGCCGGCCCCCACAGGCCCGGCTATATCTCGGGGGCTTATGACGATGCCCAAAATTGACCGTAACCACGCGTCGCCTCCACATCAGCACAATAAATGAAGATAGAGAAAAGCCTCCATCAAAGGCCAGAACCCTCAGTACCCGAGCTGCATGAGCTCGGTCACCATCCTCCGACCCCTTTAGGTTGGCCTGTACTTGTGATCAAACCAGCCCCCGCCCGACCCATGGGTCGGCTTAAGTCCTCTCGGACCAACCTCTTCACACATAAGAATCCGAGCTGATCCCAGCTCGGCTATCTTTCCCGACCTCCGTAGGTCGGCCCAAACACAGAAGGGTTCAGCTAATTCAGCTCGGGCCATCTAAGTTGGCCAGAGTCCATCCTCAATCGTATTTCTCACGTGTGTGATAATCAGATAAATATGGGAAGAATTCCTCATATTTAATACTCTGATTCTAGCATTCAAATATATCCATAATTATCTCCTAAAATTAAGGAGATTAAATCGTAATTATCTTTTCCGTAGGGAACACGGAATCCATGCCCAACAAGGACAAGGCTCACGCCGCCTTAGGGAATAACACTCCTCTATATAAACCATCCCTAAGGAACTACGAAGACTTGATTCCAATACAGGCATTGGATACGTAGCCAGTTTGAGGAATAACATCTCAAGTCTAGTCTAAACCACCACCAAAACATCTCCACCTCTTTTTTTTTTTTAACGTTTTTGCTGTTCTTGCAGCTTTTGCAGGTTGTCTTTAGGAGAACAGACCTGGATTTATCATCGACGATTTTTGGAATCGTCATTGGTCAAGCGCAGACTTCCTCTTCCTGATGTTCTTTGTCCTATATGCAAAGCGAGTAATGAAGAAATGTTCCACATCTTTCTTTGTTGCTCGTTTTCTTCATCACTTTGGCGCAAATTTTTTGACTGGTGTTCTATTTCCCGTTCTAAGCCTTAATTTTAAAGAGTGAAGGAGTAAAAACAACATTGTATTAATTATATACTAGATATTTTTTTGTGATTTTAATTAAAGAATCAACTCACCTACTTAATATGCGTGCTTTTGTCAATTGAATCACTGTTTTTCCTACATCTAGCCTTATTTTTTAAAGAATGTGAGAATAAAAACAACATTTCATTAATTATAGACTAGAGGTTTTTTAGTCATTTTGGCATTCTAATTAAAAAATTAACTCTTCTCCTTAATATGCGTGTTTTTGTCAAATTAATCAGTTATAGCGGAACAGAGAGTATAGAATATTCTTTTTTGCTAAAACGAAAGCTTAAACACATACACACACCCTTTTCTTACCTCACTACAAGGAAAATATTTTTTTGCTACACTAGTTTTGCCACAGTAGCGTGACAAATGAGTCTAGCTAAGTATATATTCTTCACTTTTGGGGGAGGGGGGGGGCCGTGGGGGAGCAATTTTCGCCACAGTAGCGTGGCAAGTGAGTTTAGCAAAATATATTTTCTTCACGTTTTTATGTATGTGGCAAAAGCTAGTGTAGTAAAATAGTGTTTTTCCAGTAGTGTCTCTACAGAGGCTTGAAGCCAGCATCTCTTGGTCCGAATGCCTCAACTTTTACCGCCAGGGGAATGCCTAATTGGGTGATTATATTACAAAAAAATTTGCTTTTGAGTTGCCGATTACCGAGGGTACAGGCATGATGGAAGCAGGGGCCAGTTAGTCTTATGCCATTCATGCCCTACGACAAGTTTGTTGGAAGCCACTTCTTAGAGATATTGTAAATGTCTGAATGAGCGTGCAATGAAGATTGAATACATAGACACTAATCTTCATGTAGCCAACATATATATTAACTAAATTTATATCAACTAAACATAATTGATTTTTCTACATTCTCATAATCTCATTGAAAACTTGAATTTCTCAAATTCGAAAAAGCTAACTATGATTTCAAAACAAAACAAATAAATGGTACTCCCTCCGCTTTTTTTATCAGTCACTTTTGGTATGGCACACGGACTAAGAAAATGATTAATGTGTTTGAAATATTGTATGAAATGACTGGATTGCCCTTTTTTTTCTTTTTCTTTTGAATATATTTCAAATCATTAAATACACTATATTGGAAATGTAAATATATATTGATAGTAGTACTATTGATAGTGATTCCTTTAGTGATTTATGCCATATGAATGCAGGGATCGCATCTTCTAGTTTGGTTTCCGGTATGTGGTCGGCATTAGTTGGAATCACTGCTTGGGTAATTTGGATTACTAGAAACAAAGTGATTTTTAACTATCTTGTTTTAGATCCGGAGATGATTTTCAGGGGGGTGCAGAGATTATCTTTTTTCATGGCTTTCTAATGCTAAATGTCTTAAGAAATTAAATTGGGAAGAATGGAAGGCAAATCCGTTGATCGCGGCTTCTTGACCTCTGAAGGAGTGACTATGTATTTTTAGGCTGATAAATTATCTTTTTTCTGGGTATTTTGGTGAGGCAAACTTCAGGAGGCATGCTGGTTTCTTTCCTTACAATGTGCAAGTGTTAATGAAGTGAAGAAGTCTTCCGGTAAAAAAATTTGGCTGATCAAAGTTTTGTTTCCTCTGCATTTTGCTTTATTTTGGTTTTGCAGCAATGTTGTATGTTTTTTTGTGAAGGGTTGAAACTTTAATTTAATTAGTTTTTAGCATCTTGCTGATAATTAATATATATGACTGTTCAAAAAAAAGTACTATTGAAGTTTCAAAATGACTTTTAATATTTTTGATGCATCGAAAACGTATATTTTATTATGGGAGGTTTTATTAAATAAGCCAATCTCAAACTTTTTTTACTTAAATGAGTTTACTACAACTTTTTTAATCTAGATAAGCTTCTCTTCTTTTTCTTATATTCTCATGTCTATAGTGCCCTTCTCACATCTTATTCTTCTATTTTTTCTTTTATTTTTCCATTAATTCAACCCTTATTTTTAGCATTCCCACCTTAAAACAAAATTAAACAAAATTCGCCAAAAATCAGCCGACCATCAACATTTGATCGTCAGCGTTACTCTTTTCTTTTTTTTCCTTATTTTATTTTATTTTTCTTACACAATTTGTGTCCTTTTATTTTTATTTTTTTATGGATGTCTACTACTATCAAAATAACAAAAACTTAAAGTGTATCATATACACAAACACGTGATATTTTATTCATATTTATCGAAACCGGACTGGACATTCATCCGAAAAAATCATCGGGTCACCGGTGTAATCGGTGGGTTAATACATATAATTAAAAATTACAACACTATATTCAATACATCAAAGAAAAAAAATATATGACATCCATAACAATTTTCAAATATCTCAACATCCAATTCATGACTATTTTGCAAAAAAAAAAAAAAAAATTGTTTTGTTTAACCGGCAGGTTATGTTTTGATCTCCAAGTTTGCTGGTCTTAAGCGGTTGACTTCCTTAATCGGTCCAGTGCATGAATCGGCTCAATTCCATGTCTGGTTCACCGGTTCGACTGCCGGTCCAGTCCGGTTTTGATTAATATTATATTATGTATATACTATATATATAATGTATATGGTACTTTAAATAATATACATATATAGTGTAAAATATATATAATATAAACATAACCACCATTCACGAACCATCGAATACAGTTCATGTATCGTTAGTTCACGAGAAAAAGTAGACGTTTGACTGAATCCTCATTATTATAGTTTTGTGTAGTTCAGTCAAAGTTTATTATGGTTTAAGAATGAGTTGTATAATGAATACAGTATAAATTTATGTAAGAAAAATAGTTGTGTACGTTTTATGATTTAATTGCTCGAGCCGAAATTCAAAGTTTATTAAAATTTGAAATTAAGTTGTCTATGTATCATATATGTATATAAGTATAAATGTATGTACAATCTATAGACATAAAAAGAGTCAAATTGAGTAAAGAGATTATATAATTAGTTTTGAGGTGATATAAATATACACATACTTTAATTTAAGTATATTAATTAGAATGCATCGCTCATATATAACTACATAAGTTATATAAATGTCGTTACTATTGTAATTAGTGGTTAAAATAGGGTAAAGGGTTCATTGATATGTTTTTTTTTAATATTTGAATGACATAAATGTCTAATATACTATGTGTATAATGTTTATATCACTTATTCTAGTATAAAACCGTAATGTACTTAAATTAAAGCATTCTTGATGTTTATATCATTGAAATTTGAACCCAAAAGTTTAATATTATAAGTGTTTGAACATCAATTGACGGTTATTTAAGTTATTTATAGAGTTTGATGATGATTAGGATTAAACATCAATTTGATGTTTATTTAAATTAATTAAGGTATTTGATGATGATTATAAGTTCATGAACATCACTTTGATGCTTGAACATTAATATGAACTTTATTTGAGTTAATCTCGGTGTTTGATGATCATTATAAGTGCTTGAACTTGTTATTATGCTTAATGATGATTGTAAGTGTACAGACATCATATTTGATATTTAAGAATCAATGTGATGCTTATATTGATTGTGTTTGATGATCAATACAAGTGATTGTACACTAATTTTATTTTAACCTATGTTTATCATAGTGTCAAAGGATTGACCATCAAATTTGTTGTTAATGGTGTTGCAGTGTTTGACATTGATTATAATTCAAAGATCAATATGAGGGTTATTTAATTAATCACAGTGTTTCATGATTATAAGTTGTTGAATATCAATTTGATATTCGTTTAAGTGCAGTATAGACTTTTAATGTTGATTATAAGCGACTGAATAACTGTCTGATGTCTAATTATGTTCATTATATAGTTTAATGATGTTTTTAAGGAATTGAATATGAATATGATGTATATATTTAAGCTAATAATGGTGTTTGACAATGTTTATTAACTACTGAATATCAATTTTATGTTCGTTGAAGCTTATTACAACTCTTAATGACGACATTGAGTGTTTGAAGATCAATTAGACGTTTGAAACAATATGGTTTTTATTTGAAACCAATAAAGTGTTTAATTATAATTACAAGTGGTCGGATAATTAAATAATGTGCATTTAAATTTAATATAGCGTTTAATGATAATTATACCAATTTAATATCAATATGATATTTATTCGAGTTAATTATGACGTTTGATGATGATTATAAGAGATTCATATAAATGAGATGCTTATTTACTTTATTACGGTGTTTAGTGTTGATTAAAGTTAAATATCAAATTTGGTGGATATATGATGTTTACTTGGTTTTATTTATGATGTTTGATTATTATCAAAAGTGATTGACTAGGAATATAATATATAATTAAGTTTATTATATTGTTTAATGATGATGATATACGATTGTATGTGTTTGAAGTCGTTAACGTAAATAAAATTAATTTGCTTGATTTTACAATATATATACCAGATGTAGCAATTTTTCAAACAAATAATTGTTAGTTTAGTGGTAAATATTGAAGGATTAAAGACCTAGGTCATAGGTTCAATTATTGTTAATTGCATTTATATTATATTTTTGCTATTACAATATATACAATAATAATAATATTTATAAAAAAAGCAGGCAAGAAAGAAAAAAAAAAGAGCAAGAAGGAGGAAAAAAAATAAAAAAATAAAAAGCACTAGGCAATGAAAGAGTGTTTTTTATTATAGAATAAAAATATAAACAATAATAGAAGAAAAGAAAGCAGAAAGAGTTACAAAATGAAAATGAACAAAAAAGTAGTCAACGAAGAGTTAAAAATGTAAGAAAGGAAAAGAATAAGGACATACTTGTCTTTAGCAAATGTTTTTGTTTTTAGATTTCTTTTTTATTTACCAAAGCTTATATGAGTAAAAAGTGTTTGAGAATAGCTCATCTAGCTAATTATCCCTTTTATTATTTGAAGTGTAAAACTTTATTTATATTTTGTAATAAATATGAGGGCATAAGTGTTAAAAAATACTAATAATTATTGTATCGGAAATCTAAAATGTAAAAAATGCAAATTCTAGAAAACGTGAGTTAAACAAAAGATGACGGAGTACAATTTTCCAATGGCTGGGGACTTTTTGTTAACAAACGCTGATCCTTCGTAAAAAAATTTGGCTTTTTTGTTTGTTTGTTTTTTTTTGTTTGCTGAACATGAAGGGTCCTTCAGACAGTATAATGCATTTTATTTTCTTTTAGGTGATTTGATCGAGAATTCGGAGAAGATAGACCCCTACCTATGAGTAAGGTTGTGGCAAGTCATTCATTCATTGACCACCAGAAGAATATTTGTGGAGCAGGTTTAACATTTGTACGTGTTCAACAAGAATCTCTCAAACACATGGATTTCTGCAAGACGTGTAAAAGAATCAAAACACAAGTGAAAACTGGTTGCTTTGTGTACAATTTGTGCAGAGTTATGCAAAAGGCGTATGTTCATTCCCGACCCCCACCACTGGCCCCTGCCATATGTGTTCCTTTCTGCGGAAATACTTGTGTGGACATCGACAGAACTAGCCATTGGTTAGGGTAGGCGTGGTCTATCCGGTTTTATATTTGGTACACTAAAAATATTCTATAAATTAGCCCAATACAGTTAGTTGTTTTAATTCACTCCACCCGATCACATAAATATATATAGTTCATTAGCCCACCTGACCACTAATTACTGATTCCGTCTCTATGTGTGGAGAAGTGATATTGAGGTGGAGTGACGGTTGAAACGATCAGAATCACACAATTTAAATACAGAATGAAACAGTATTTATTATATTGAACCACACGGTGTCTCCACACGTGAGCAGACACCACAAAAGTATTTCCCCTCCTGTTGGTTTTTTTTTTTTTTTTTTTTTTTTTTTTGAATCTTTTTGTGGGAACTTCAGAAGTGATTGATTATTTGTTTTATTAGGTTGGATATTTACGGAGGGTGTTTTTTAGTTACCGACTCTTTGTGGATTAAAGCGACGGGTAGAGTTAGAGGTGGCCACTTCCAACCGGAACCGGCGGTTACTAACCGGAACCGGAGGTTTGTAACCGGCGGTTACACAAACCGGCGGTTTGTGTAACCGACGGTTACTCCAACCGCCGGTTATCCGGTTATGGGGCGGGGGGTGATTTTGGCTAACCGGAACCGGCCCGGAACCGACGGTTACAACCGGATTGGCCGGAACCGGAAAAAACCGGCCGGAACCGGCGGTTAACCGGAACCGGCGGTTAACCGGACCCAACGGCTATAATTTGAACGGCTCTATTTTTTTTTTTTTTTTTTTTTTTCCCTACACATCAAAAAATCCTATAAATACCATTCAAACTCATTTCAAATTTTTTACTCCAATCTTACTTCTTCTTCTTAAACTTCTTTCAACTTCTACTCTCTTCTTTGATTATCAAGTTGGTTAAGTTGTTAAAAACAACAATCAAATTTACTTTACGATACCGATTTTTGAAGTTGTTCTGATTTAATCGTTACTTCAACACGGTTTTAGTTACAAGTAAATTTGTTTGTATTTTATTCAACTATTTTATTTACAACTTACAAGTGTATAAAAATTTCAATTTTATAATTAAATTTTACTTGACTAACCGAAATTTGAAGTTGTTCTGATTTAATCGTTACTTCATTTCGGTTTTTATAAGTAAAATTGGTTAGTAAAATTAAATTTTTTCTTTTATATAATTTTTTTTAAATATATTTTACAATGTCAACAAGAGGAAGAGGTGAAAGTTCAAGAGGTAATCGAAATGTTACTTTCCGTGAAGACACGGTTGTGCCGGAAACGGATGCATTTGTTGGTGGCTATAGACCACAATATTACACGGACCCCGTCACCGGTAGTCACATTTCGGTTCCTCGTTTGATACACATTCGAGTTACAATGAAGATGATTTTGATAGTCATTACGACGATATAATGTCTCAACCCGGAAATTTCGACCTCAACCTTAACGAAGATGAAGATGATGATGAAGAGGACGTTGATGCCGATGTGTTTACTAGGGATGCTTCCCGTGCTAGAAAAGCACGTGTGCCGTAAGCCCACCGCGTGATGGTGCGATATCGCTACTCCTACTACCGAGTCAGTGAATGTAGATGTTGATGAAAGTACCCGACCCAAAGTACAAGAAAAAGGGTTAAAATCAAGAATATTTACGGAATTTTTCACAAAGGTTCCTCGGACTGATGAAATAGCATTAGCTAATCCCGGGATGTATTTTTTCGCGGTGTGCAATTTTTGTGGCGTAAAATACAAATTCAAACATTGTGGTGGCTACGGGTCGATGCGGACCCACATGATAACTAAACACCCGGAAAAATTGCAAGACGGCACGTCTCAAGCCCAACTAAACATGCCGGGCTCCAGCGGAGGTAACAATAATCCACTCTTTATTTACACTCGTGATAATTGTAGAAATTTAACCACGGATCTTATTGCGGGGATGGGTCTTCCTTTTAGTTTTCCTGAGAATCCTTTTTTCGAAAGTTACGTACAAGGGGCTTTGCAACCGGCATTTACTAAGATCCCGCGTACAACGGTTACTAGGGATTTTAAAAATAAATTTATTAAACGACAAAATGATGTTAAAGAAAGTATTAAGAAAAATAAATTCCGTATATGTGTATGTGCCGATATTTGGGAAGATAGTAGGACAAACAATTTTTATTTGGGCGTGTCGGGTCACTTTGGATTGACAACACTTGGATTGTCAAAAACGGTTACTAGCTTTTCGTTTATTTAACGGCGCTCATAATGCTTATAATCTTGCATCTTTATTAGTTGATATTTTTGAGGAATACGATTTAAAAGATAAAGTTTTTTCTATTGCGTTTGATAATGCTTCAAACAACACGGCTTCTATTCCCGAGCTATCCCGATATTGCGAACCCGTTTGTAACGGTAAATTTTTTCATGTTAGATGTTTATGCCATATTTTTAATTTATGTGTAAAAGATGGTTTAAAAGTTTTTGACCATAATATTAATTCGATAAAAAATTCTATTTCACATGTGTTAAGTAGAAATATTCTTGTTCATAAGTGGTATAAATTTTTAAACGAGAAAGGTCATCGCCGTATCAAACTGCCGCAAGATGTACCGCATAGGTGGAACACGACTTATGATCTATGGAAAAAAACAAACAAAATTAAAAATACATTTTGTGAATTTTTAAATGAACATTGTCCGACCGAATTTCGTTTGTATCCCTCTCTTTGGACCCAATGCAAGACGTTGATGGATGTTTTTGAATTATTTAAAAAATATACCGAGTTGTTTTCAAAATGTTATGAACCCACTGCACATTTAGTATTGCTGCTAGTGTAGAAATAAGCGCCGAGTTTGAAACATTGGAACATGACCCCGTATTATTTCAATCTTTAGGGCCGATGAAAGAGAAATAGAATAAGTACATGTTGCATATTCCCGACACTTATCTCATTTCTTCTATTCTCGACCCTCGTTTAAGAATTTGTTAGGTTTGTCTAACATGTTAAGTGCTTACTATGATGCTTTGTCTGATATTCATGGTGTGCCTCCGGTAGATTATAAACTTGAAGTAGAGAGAGTTGAGAATTTATTAAACACTTTGTTTGTTGAATATGAGCGTATGTATGGATTGAGAAACGACGTGGTTCCCAATCCATCCGCAAGTGCTTCTACTAACCCCGCGGGTGCCCCGCGGGGACTTAAAAAAGTTCGGGACGAGAATGAACGCGAAAAAACGAAGGGAGCGATGACGTCAACCGATCAACGTACGAGAGATATCAAAATATTTAAGCACAACATTTGAAGGTCGTGAAACCGATCATACCTATGATTTCGGTTTTGACTTATTGAAGTGGTGGAAGAGACATGCCAAAGAATATCCAAGTACTATCAATGATAGCGGTTGAGTTTTTAAGTTGCCTGTTTCGACCGTCAATGTTGAACGATGTTTCGGCATGGCGGGATATGTGATTAACAACAAAAGATGTTCTCTTCATCCCACAAATTTAGAGAAGCAAATGTTGTGTCAAGATTGGGTACGAGCCGAGCACGGGATGCAAGACGTTGTGTCGAGAAGATGATGAGTCTCGGTTGGAAGGTGGTGACACCGAAACTTCGGGAGCGAGAGCAAGCGGTCGAACTACCGACATCGATTAAAGGTACGGATTTATATCTTTTTTTTTAAAAACAACACTATAAAAAAACAACACTACATAAAAAAATCAACACTATACAACACTATATAAAAAACAACACTATAAAAAATCAACATTACACAACACTATAAAAAAACAATAAATGGACAATATAAAAAAAACAACACTACATAAAAAAATAACACTATACAACACTACATAAAAAAACAACACTACATAAAAAAATAACACTATACAACACTACATAAAAAAACAACACTATAAAAAATCAACATTACACAACACTATAAAAAAACAATATATGAACACTATAAAAAAACAACACAATATAAAAATCAACAATATACAACACTTAAAAAAAACACTATATGAAACATTAAAAACTTATCAAAAAACTATATGTAAAAAACAATATACAACACTAAAAAAACAACACTATACAACGCTAAAAATAACAACACTATACAACGCTAAAAAAAACAACACTATACAACGCTAAAAAAAACAACACTTAAAATAACAAGAACTACGTTCGCTTTGATTCTTTTTGTCAGTAAGGTGACTTAAACTCTGCATCTGGGTGGAACCAATCTGAAGACTCAGCTGTGTGATGGACAGCTGAGAAGTGTATTCAATTACGTGCATCGGTAGGGTGGAGTCTGCGAGGCTTCGGCGGGGTGACTATCGCCGGGGTGACGGTCGCGAGTACTTGAATACGAGCGGGGTCCCACATCTCGCTAATTACGTTATGTGACGGACTATACGGTGTCATTAAAAGGAGGACACGTGTAGGGGTATTTATGGTGCATCAGACAAAGATTCCTTGCGGCTAGGGTTTAGGGATTTGTGCCTATAAATACAATTGTTGTCTCATTATCTGGTTGTGTTGAAATCTGTAAAATTCAGTGCATAATAAAATATCTCTTTTCTGCCCGTGGTTTTTTACCTCTCCCACTGAGGGGTTTTCCACGTTAAAATCTGTGTTCTTCTTGTTTCTGTTTTCTCCTTTGATTATTTATGTTTGATTGCTTCTGTTTCTGTTTCTTGCATCTGAAGTTATCTCCATCCGTTTTATAACACTTTTATATGTATTACATATAAAAGATACGTAGGCAACCGGATTTCCGGTACAAGCGTTGAAAAAATAACAACACTATACAACGCTAAAAAAACAACACTTAAAAAAAATAACAAGAACTACGTTCGCTTTGATTCTTTTGTATGTATTACATATAAAAGATACGTAGGCAACCGGATTTTCGGTACAAGCGTTGAAAAAATAACAACACTATACAACGCTAAAAAAAACAACACTTAAAAATCGAATATTACTATTATATTTATGATCGAATATATTACCTTTTATAAAAAATGTTCATATTATATAACGATCGTTAATCGTTTTAGTAATTATAATAAAAAAAACAATAATTGTTATTGTAGTTAAAATAATAAGTATTATAAGAAAAGAAAAAAAAAATGAATTTTTATAACCGTGGCCTGAACCGTGATCTGAACCGTGATCTGAACCGGATGAATAACCGGACACAAACCGGAAATAACCGTAACCGGATGTAACCGGAAACCGGCGGTTTCCAACCGGATAACCGGCGGTTTTGTAACCGGCGGTTGACACCAACCGGCGGTTACAATAACCGGACCAAACCGGAAAAATCCCAAACCGGAGGGTACGGTTAAGGTTAGGTTAGGGTGTCTTATTTGGTCAGGTCTAGGTAGAGTGGTGGATACTACACAATTTATATTAAGAAGATAAACTGTAAGTGTACGTGGTTCTAATCCATCTATCCGTCACTTTATTCAATGTGGACATAAAAAATCAAAATTTGGTGTTTATAGATGGGTTAGAACTGAGTATTGACTACAGGGCCGGCCCAGTGCATAGGCAGCGTATGCGTTGGCCGAAGGCCCAACCATCCAGATGGATCCGAAATTACACGTTTCATGACAAAAAATCGTGTAGATTCAATCTCAACCGACCAAATATAATGTGTATAAAAAATTTATTTGAATTGATAAAGACCGATCGAAATGATAGGCTCATTAATACATGTGTTAAAAAAAATTACTTCTATTGAGAATTGGCCATAAATAGACCTAAATTTATAATAGTTCAGATGTATCAACTCAAATTTCATAGGTGCATCCATTTAGCTTGAGGTGTTTAGCTTTCGGGTGCATTGCTCCCGAGCCCCCACAAGTTGGCGTCAAACCCCGTTTTGTTACGGCAATCCAAATGCAAACGATAACAATATATGAAAAATTATATAACATCAATAAATTTAAATTTTGCATCTATATATTTTAGAAGCGCGATATTGAAATAATCTTTTGTAAATATATTTTCAAAAAAAAAAAAATTCAAACTAAAAGACCTCATTCGGTAAAGTCGGTAAAAGCCCAAAAATATCCAAAGCCGGCCCTGATCGACTAGATTATATTATCAATGTAATTGCCGGGGGTGTTTTCATACCTAGTAACTGCATTTAGAGGAGTGATTATATGTGTCATTTAGCCATGTTTGTTCTTACGTAGTAACTTCATTTTAGGAGTTTTTATATGGACGCGGATTCCCGGCCGTGCAAGGTGTGCCGTGCAAGATGCCGCGCACCGTTTCCGTCGGAATTTTGGATGGAACCATTGAAATTTCGACAGGAAGAGAGCATATATATATATATATATATATATATATATATATATATATATATATATATATATATTCCGTGCACCGTTTTAGTCGGAATTTTGGACGGAACTGTTGAAATTTAGACGGAAGTACCATATATATATATATATATATATATATATATATATATATATATATATATTTAAATTTGCTCCATTATTTTCCCGTCGAAAATTCCTACGGAAACGGTGCACGGCACCTTGCATGGCACACCTTGCAGGCCCTGTTTTGTTTCGCATTGTATTAGTGTTGAATGGATTCAAGAAAGAGAAAATAAAATAAAATATAGTGAAATAATGATTACTCCCTCTGTTCCAATTTATCTGAGGCAGTTGCCAAAATCACGCGTATTAAGAATGTGAGTTAATGTATTAACCTTTACAATGAAATGACTGGAATGTCTTTAGATATAATTAATGTGACCTTCTTTTTTATATCTCCTAGTCTAATAAATAAAGGTATATCAAGTAAAATCACAATAAATGTTGAATTGGAAATTATCGCCTCACATAAAATGGAACAAAACATTTTGGCAACTGCCTCAGTTATTATGGAACGGAGGGAGTATAAAGTTAAAATGTTGTATTGAAATTTATATAGTTAAAAAATTGATTGGTGAGAGAAATTTTAATGAAATATTATATTGACAAAGTAATAGTTAAATAGTGTAGTTGGTGAATAAAGTGAATTGATTAATATTATTTTATTTGTTAGATGTTGAATGATTGATGAGAAAATTTATAACAAAATAATAGAATTAATAAAATAATAATAAATACGATAGTGGGGTAAATAAAATATTGGATTGGATTCAAATGGATCCAACTAACCCCAAACCAAACAAGCCGAGGGATCCGCTCCCGTGTTTGTATATGTCATGGAGCATGTTTTGGACAACAATTTCTTTTATTCTCTCTCTCATTCCCTTTTCTTTTATTCAAGGGAAGACAACATTTTCTTTACTAGAATACAATAATTATATATTTTACATCACTTGTTTAATAGAATACTCGATATAGAAACAGCATAATAATCAAATAAATTTACATCACTTGTTTAAAGACGAAAAAACAAATTATTTCACGTGCATGCGAATTCTATTGTCATACCTAAAGTACTATCTCCGTCCCATAAAAATTATCCACGTTTGAAAAAAAAACTTTGTCCCATAAAAATTGTTTATTTAGATTACCATACATCATTTAATGCTCTTTTTTCAAACATACCCATAGCCTAATATTTATTGTTGTATGTTAATTTCATAGAAAATACTACAGTTCAGTCAGTATAGAAAAACTGAACCTTCCAGTTTACCGTTAGATCAATTAAAATAATTTAAACCTTTAGATTGATGTGAAGTATTAGTACATATTGTGTACCCTAAAAAAAAAGACTTTTAAAGTCATGCATTTTCTTTCGGTTAATAATCCATCTTAATATTTTTAACCGGACAAGTAAATTATTTAATACCGAAATTGCCCTCGTAAACATTCATGATTCCTGTTAGTCCTATTTTTCAACTTCATACCCTTTCTACGTTTTGTGATAATCGGCCACGATTCGTCTCTATTCTTCGCCGCCGCTGGCGGCGGCAATAACCCACTTCACCACCGCTAGAGCTTTAAATCTTAAATTCTTAATTCTCTATTTGCTTTGCGGTAGAATTTACTCTTGCTATAGCATACTAGTATATGAGTTTGAACTCCTTTCCGGAGAACCCATCTTAATTGTTTACTGCAAGAATAGTTTATAATATAATCATCAGTTGTTGTGGACCCTTAACCCGGCTAATGATGTTTAGATCTTTCCATCTCTTGGATTGATCTTTGTTTTCTTGTTTTTGCAAAGCAAAGGATTTGTGATTTTGACTGGGTAAAGATTAGATGTAAAGCAAATTGTTGCTTAGAAGGAGGATGAGTGATGGGGTAATGGATGATCGATAATTTCGACTTGTTCATGGTCGATGGTATAAGAAAAACATAATTGAACGAAGTATACATGTTTAAGAGGTTACAAAAATTGATTGTGTTTATTAAAGTACACATTAGTTATCGTTTATTAAAAAATGATCTGACGCATATAATTATTTATATATATTATTAACGGTAGAGATTAAAAACTGGACCATTCCTGAACTGGACCGAAGCCGTCCTCTAATTTCATATTCCAAAACAAACATTAATTATAAGATTGAAGTATAAATGTCTATTACAACAAAAGTACAACACATTAATTGAGTTTCTTAATCTGCGTAAATAGTAAAATATGAACAATTTTTATGGGATGGAATAGTATTATTTATATTTCTAATAACCGTTCATTTTATCTGTCATTTGACTAATAACCGTTCGGATGATCTTCCTCTTTTAATAGTTTAGATCACAGCTAATTATGCCTTTTTCTTTCTCTTTCTACTTACTAAACATTGGGCACAATGTTAGATTTTATGTGGGAGGGAGGCGCTTAGCTTGGTACTTAGCTTGTGATATGTCGTTAGCCGTGAATTTTGGGGAATTTTTATACAAAAAAATCCACTTAGTTTTGTTTGTCCAGATGCATGATTGTTACGAAATAAAGTCCTTAAATCTTTGAATCTGATTACTTATACGCTTAATTTTGTTATACTCGTTGTATCTTATGCGAAATTAAATAAATAAAACAGAAAGACAAAGATCAATTTGATTTATATATCTGAACAAATCGATTACAGTAATTGAAACAAAATGAAATGAAATGAAAATACAATAAAGGATATACGAAAACTGAGGCGAGAAGATCTCTGTCCTTAAGACAAATTTGCTCCGGCATGTATCCACGATTATGCAATTATCTACCAGGATACAACAGTTTACATGTAAAAAAGAGAGGAACTCAAACTCTGAACAGCAGTGAATTCTTGTAGTGCTTCAGAAAACTCTTCAGCTATTTTATGCAGGACTACGAATTTATGTTGTATTTTTCAGTGTGCTCTTTCCATTGCAGTAGAGTATCATTATATAGGGAGGAAGACAAAGAAAGTGCCTTTCCTTCTGAGCTTTGTAGTGTATTGAAAGCAGGCCATCAGTTGAAAGAGCTCCACTAACTCCTTTAACTCCATCAGTTGAAACTCCACTAATAATGCAGCAGTAGTAGATGAAGGGACTCAGCTTTCAAGTTTGAATTGAATTACTCAGACTCTCAGCTCGGATTACTCATCAGAATATTGACTAATTATTTGACAAAATCCAATGTAATTTCCAAAAAATTAATACTTGCCTCAGGCTCATTCCCTCAAGGGTCAACGGTCAACGGCAACGTTCAAAGGGCCGGGCGGCGGCGCGGGCGCGCGCGGGTGGCAATTTTAGTGGAGCCTCGACCCATTACAACTATTTTGAGTTCTTTCCCTTTTCTTGCAGCTTATACCTTTTATCAAACTTCCACCACTTATATATTCAGAAAATGATGTCACATTTCCCAATGTGAGATTGTGGAAGTTCAACTATTCAACTTCTAAAAACAACTCTTCAACCTTCTTCAACTAACCCACTTTAAGCCATAATTTTGCATTCATCCGATATCCGAATTGAATGATTCAAAGACCTATCTTTATCTACGTCACATGTAGTTTTGAAAGTCATCATAAACTCTTAATAAATTATACAAGAGTCTAACCGAAACCGGCTCTCAAATGTTTGTAAAAATGATTAAAAATCATTTTGTACTATTTCCTCAATTTTCTCCAACAATCCCCCACAAGAATGGAAATTAATGCAAATGCAGACCTTGAAGAGATTTCTGACAGAAAAATATTGCATCAGGAGAGGTAGCTTCTATCTTTGAACCTTCTTTAATGAAATACTATCGGATCTACTCGGCTATTCAGTGAACTGTATCTTAAACTGTTCAGCCTTTATTGTAAAACCAGACAATAGTACTCACACAATATTCCCTTAACACCGTATTTTGTTCTCATGGTTGTGTTCATTTTGGCCATTAATCACTCTTGGTTTCAGAAAATGCATTAGAGAATTCAAGCCTCTGACTTATCACAGAAGCGGCCCCACTTCACACTTACATAGGTAATCTCCTATCAAAAGTATTCTTCCATGCCCCACTTGAATTAACCAAGTTATAGGAATCTTTAAAAGTTTTCACTTAACCTTTCCACCACTTACAGATAACACTTCTATTCATAGAATTGGTAAGTGTTCATTGAACCTTCGTAACTTAGTTATCCCTTTGAACCATGATCTTAGGATCTTCAGTCAACATGGTTGGGTTACTATTACAAAGTTTCTATCGTAATAGGCTTTAGTCCCATTCCGATTGTCAATCTGAAAATTTGATCTCTAGGTAAGCCTTTGGTAAGCGGATCCGCAAGATTCTCCTTCGATATGACAAAATCGATGGAAATCACACCATTAGAAATCAATTTTTTAATAGTATTGTGTCTGCGACGTATATGTCGAGACTTACCAATATACATAGCGTTTAGTGCCTGCCTTGTCTAGCATGTATTGGATCAATAGGCATGGAATGCCCTCTAGGAAATCACGAAGCCATTCTACTTCTTCTCCCGCCTTGTCTAATGAAATACACTCAGCTTCCATCATTGAACGAGCTATGAACATTTGCTTTGTGGATTTCCATGACACCACCAATAGTGAATACATATCCTCTTGTGGATTCTGAATATTTTGAGTCAGATATCCAATTTGCATAATGGCGATGCTGGAAATCGTCGGGTATCAATTCCGGGGCTTCTTGATCCTAATGACAATTTATTCATGCTTCAACAACACTGAAAACGTTGTAACGGGGGTGGTTTGTGTTAGGTTTAGACTGGACTTGAGATGTTGTATCTTAAGCTACCTATGTATCCAGTAATTGTTCAAGAATCAAGTCTCTCTAGTTCCTTAGGGATTGTTTATATAGAGGGGCTTATGCCTTAGGACTACAGGAGACGTGTCCTTGTTGGACTTTGATTTAGTGTTCCCTAAGGAAATAGATAATTACCAGTGGATCCCCTTCATTTTAGGAGATAATCATGGTGGTTTTAAATATAGGATCAGAGCCTTTATGGCTGAGGATTCTTTCCATGTTTATCCAATTTTAATATGCGCGTGGGCGAATTATGCTTAAGACCTCCCGGGCCGACCTGTGGTGGTCGGGAAGAGGCTGCCGAGCTGACCCCCCACCAGGGGTTTGAGCTGGAGCTTGCACCTACCCATAGGCTAAGGCTAGATTCGTGACCTTTAGGATTCATACTTCCTCTATCTACATCTATGCCCAAGTTAATGTAGAGATGACACGTGGTGAGGGGTTGGTCTGATGTCCGTCGAAATCCCCCCAGATCTAGCCGATCTCTTGAGGTCGGCTCAGATCTGCTAAGGTAGTGGCTCAGTGCGGTCATCCAGACTTGAAGCTTTTTGATGCATAACTGGACATGTGGCATGGACGCCGTCATGACGGAGTCATAGTTGTCACGGGATTCGAGGCATTTCTTTCCACTTATTGAGACGGGTTCTGAGATGCGTTTGGGGTTTATTACCTCCGTCATGTCTATCGTTTCATCATACTGATTTTAAACCAAAAGATCATGGGCTTTGACGACTGCTCTTCCCCTACTCTCAAGTAAGTCACTTCTTTGCATCTATTTGAAATTTATTTTCCATTCCTCACATGTTTCTTGTTATTCCCTCTAGGCGGTTTAATCGACCTCCACCGGAACACTAGAAACTGAGATGGCCGTTACCGGTAGTGGGGTATCAAATCCATTCTCTCTCAGGGAGATTTAGATGAAATCTGTGAGCTGTATGGGATCGAAAGAGAAAGATATGCACCAAGGTTGCCTTCTGATCCTCACAATTTTTCATATGATCCGCCGTAGGGGTTTTGCACCGTTCACAGGGAATACATCGAGGTTGGCCTTAGGCTTCCCTTCTGTCCGGCTCTCCTTGTTGTGCTTCGTCATTACGAGCTAGGGCTCTCCCAGATAACCCCCAACGGTGTCAGGGCCATTATTGGGTTTGCTATTTGGTGCCGGTTAATTGGCATCAAGTTTTCTGTGCGGGGGTTTAGGTATTTTCACCACCGTTTGGGGGTGATGGACCACCCAAGGCGTTACTACTTCTCTCGTAGAACTGGGAGTTCAAGTGACGTTCCCATTATCCCCAAGGGAGATACATCTCACAAACGGTGGAAAGAACAGTTCTTTTCATCTGGCATGAAGATCATCCGGAGTTAAGTCGGTGGAACTCGGAGGAGTTAGGTAGAAATGAATGCCCCGAGCTTGATGAAGATCTATTAAAGGGGATCCATGGGCCAGGATACTCTATTGAGTGGGATGACCTGTATGAGAGCTTATTTCCGCGGCTCGGTTAGAAAAATATGGGCCCCAGCCCCTATAAAGCCCTTAGTAAAAAGGATTGGGCCATCTATAGGGATTTCCCCTTTTCCCTTTACATTTTGCACTTGTACTTGTTTGTTTCTTTAACTAACAGCTTCTTTGATTTATGTACAGTGGGCGATTTTGCCGAACTGATTGCTGGTTCTAAGAGTGAGGTTGAGGTCAGCCAATCTTCTGAGAGGACGGCAAGCTTGGAGCCTCATCATACTCAGCCATTGGGCACAAATAAGGACAACGCCTCGACAATGCCCTCTTCCTCCCAATCTATTATGGAGGAAGTTGACTTGACTACTCAGGATGCATCTGACCAGGGAGGGAAAGAGGGAGATGGTCTGCATCTCCAAAAGAAGAGCAGATCAAGAGAGGCCCGGGATATGATGTTTCTGATCTGGAGTGTCCGTGTAAGATGTTAGCCAAAGAGCTGTCCGTGGTCGGCTTCAAGTCCATGGAATTCATAAGTTCCTTCCTATTTTTTGTTTTATGACTATGCTCAGCTATCATTTTTATTTTTGACATCTTCTATTTTCCTTGTTTATGGGACTTTGGTCGGGCAGGAGGTTTTCCAAAGATTGGAAAAAGCTTCTGTGGATGTAGCTGAGCAGAAGAAGAAGGTGGCCAACCTTTGTGAGGGTCGGGCAAAGCTGAAGGCCTCCGTGGAGTCTAAGGACAAATAGATCAAAGCACTCCAAGAGGAGCTTCAGGCTAAATAGTCCGTGCTTCAGGATAAGGAGGAAAAGTTTGCTGAAGAGACAAAGAGGAGGGAGCAGGCTACGGCCGAACTCCAAGGAAAACTGGCTGAGCTGGAGGAAACTATTCCGGTTCAAGCTGCCGAAGCTATTCAACAGTATAAGGCTTCAGAAGATTTTGCTAATGCTCTAAAGTTGTTGCTCATGCCTTGAATCATGGCTACACTCAAGGTGTAGATGAGGCGAGGGATCAGTTTTTTGACCTAGTTATAGACACCCTTCCCAGGAAGGTTTATTACAAACCTGGGATGAGCAAGGTCTATGATGACCGGCTGAAGGAATTCAAGGATGGAGTGGACATTGTGTCCAAGTAATCCACAAAGTCTGCTGCTCCAACCACCTCTTTAGAGCCTAAGAATAATCCGAGCTAGGGTTTATGAATTTTTGTACTTTTTAATTTAAGTTTTTTGTTTTGAAATTTTGTTTCAATATTCTTGTAACTTTCTTGCCTTTATAATGAAAGCTACTATTTCCAATCATTTTCTATAGCAATTTCTTTTAATTACTTTGAGCACTTCGCTGATGGTGGGGTATCTTGCCCCCCCAGTATGTCATGCATTAACTTATGGTTTTGGATGGCATACTTATGCTTTTCTGCTTTACGTATGTTTGATGAGCCCGACCTACATGGCTCGGATTGTTTGTCAAAGAGTCAATCATATGGTGTCTTCTTTTCAATGGGCATGCCCCTGCCAGATCTTGGTGAGCTTGACTAAATATCTACGAGCAGGGTTAGATAGATTACTGACTTCTCGCACGCTTCTGCTGAGTCCGTGCTGACGGAGCTTGGGTATCGAATTTCGGCGAGCTCGGCCAGATTTTATTGACTTCCCGCATTAAGTTTCTACGAGCTGGGCCAGATTTTACTAACTTCTTGATGCCGCGCGTGAGGTCACTTATACTATAAAGATTACTAGTTCAACTCATAGTATAACAACGGCGAATCAAGGTCGATCCCTCATAGACAATGCTACTTTAGAAATAAACACACTCAACCTAATTAAGAACACACATATGGTCTTAGACCAACATAAGAACGAATAAAGAAAATGATATTCCTCCCTTCCTAACCTATCTCACGGCTTCGTGTATTTAATCATCATGTTTACTTCCCCCGATAATTCCCTGAATCAATCAGAAGATGTTTTATATTCAGTTTTAGCTACGGGTGTAGTCTCTACGAAAAAAATCTGTCTCGTAGGCTTAAACAAGACCATTCATAGCAACATAACAAAATTCATAATTTAAGTAAGATCATATTGAAAAGAAATGCAAACCGGGGGCTTATGAGCACCATTTATTGAAAAAATTATTCAAGAACTGAATGAAATTGAGAAAATAAAAGGCGAGTCGTAGTTGTCTAAAACCTGCCAAACTCGCTAAGCCAAGATCACACCTTTGTGTTTTATTGTGGCCGCACAGCAGTTTCTAGCTACCTCCAGATCCCCTTTGATTTCCATCGAGCCATCTACAGTAGGAAACTTTGGGCTGATGTGAGCCGGGGAAATTACAGATCGGAGGTCAATTAGGACGGGCCTTCCCAAGATGATGTTGTACGCTGATGTAGCTCTGACTATGACATAAGTGAACATGAGGGTTTTGCCATTTGATTCTTTCCCAAAGGTTGTTGCGAGCCGAACCATCCTCATAGGATGGACTGGGGGTCCGGCGAATCAAAACAGTGGTGATGAGACCGGGATCAACTCTGAATCTTTAATCTTCATAGACTTGAAAGCCGAGTAGTAAAGGACATTAACAGCACTTCCTGTGTCCACACAAATCCTCTTAACCAAGTTCTTGTTTACTACAGCCTCTATGACTAGACCATCATTATTTGTAACCAACAGAAGTGGATCCCTAGGGCCATAGGTCACTTCCTGAGCTGGCCTTTGATTTCTGTTGTAAGCAGATGAGTTGGCAGGTCAAACATTATGGTTACCTGTTTCCCCGAATGTGTTGTTGGGGCCACCCATAATGGTGTTGATTTTTGATGGGGCGATTATCTATCTGTCGATCTCTCTCCGGAGATCGATCTCTATTTCTCTAGGGTTCTCCTTGCTGACCCGATCTTGGTTGAAATTTATGTAATGATAGTCTCGCTGACCTCACGGCTCACCCGGCTGGGACTGATCTTCGGCCTCATCCAATTTTCCTTCCAAGATCGCTACATCAATATCCTTCTGAAAATCCCTACAATTGTCTAAATCATGCCCAACATCTTTATGGTAGGCATAGAACTGGCTCTGATCCCTTCTTTTGGAGGCACTTCACATTGGCGGTGGAGTTCGGGCCAAGCCTTTTCTCTCCATGATTTCCAGAACCTGCTTGCGTGGCCTGTTTAATAGGGCGAAGTCCCTACGATGTAAGGATTTCCTTTTCTCTAACCGATTGGTGGCTGAGTTGGCTACTCATTCCCAGGTCGACTTCTTTTTCTTGTCAGATGGCTCTCTGCCTTTTCCTTTTGGTGTTCTCCATTCTCTGACTCTCTTTTCAGCCGGTTTGTGATGAGAGTCAAATTGGCTATCATTTTCTATGTAATTATACCCCGTTTATACCTCATTTTATATGTTTTCTGAGACATTTGGTTGTATTTTGATGTATTTTACACCTTGGTTATCATTTCGGGACCTAGGACGTAAAGTCCGGGATTCTCGGTTTTTTTCGGTGTAATTTACTATACTCTCGGTCACCCTAGTGTCCTGTAGGGATTATGTGTGGTATTTGTTGTGATTTTGTAAAGGACTTAGGTGTTAGAGATGTTCGGAAGGTGAGATACGAGGATTGGAACGTGTGCCCGAAGCTTAAACGTTCAAACGGATCAAAACGCGGTGGTACAACAACCATACCTTCCATTGATCTGCATTTTGATCCACCTTGGAGGCATTTTATGGGCTGGACATCTTCATGAAAGTTGTAGACAATTTCATTAGCTTTCCAACGGATTTTGAATCACTCTATTTGGAAGTCTACACACAAAGTTACGGCTGATTTACTGGAGGTGTATCAGCCTGGCGCGCGCCTGAGAAATGCTAGGCGCACGCCTACGGGGGAAAAATCTGCCAAAGTTTCAGTCCGTGTTTTCAGCATCCTAAGCGTGCGCCTACACTTTCCTAGGTGCACGCCTAGCGTCCAGAACATATAAAACACTATAAATACCCCCATTTTGGATCTAGATCACAACTTCCTCTTCCCCAACTCGTTTTTCTTCAGTTTTTCAGCGTTTTTCTTAGCTTAGATCAATTATGTACATAGTTTAGCTTAGATTAGTTGTAGATTGTTGTAATCCGTTGATTCTCGAAGATAGCTTGACGCGTTATTGACGGGATTTTGCTCGGAGACTCGATTTTCTACGGCATAATATATTTGGTATTTTGTTTTCCTTTCTTGTTCTTGCTTTCAATCTTTGTTTTTGTTATATTTATTGTTGATTTCTTGTTGTTTTTGTTGATAAGATGAGTAGCTAGTTTTTCCAATAGTCGAGTTATGTGATAGTCTATGAAATCGAATCCTTAGCTCGTTGATTAAAGTGTTTTGATGTTATGATTGTTAGATTCTCGGTGTTGTTATCGTTCTAGAACTTATTCGTAAATGACTTTTATTGAACTCGCGACTCGATAATCGTATTTCACGCGTCTTCTTTACATATGTATTTTGCGAGAGGATACGGGAAAAGGGGTTCTAGGATCCTTTGTGTAAAACCGGCGAGTTGTTCGGACTCGGTTTCGTTGTGAGGTTTGTATCGACTTGTCGAGCGTCTCATAGAGCGTAGACCGTGTTGAGTCGGTTAAATCCGGTCGGCGGATTTCGTTGAATTCGACATAGGAAACTAGGTTGTTGAAATTGGCGCTTAGTTTCGGAAATAGGAGACGACATCCTTTAACAATGTCAAGAACATTAGAGTATATCGAAATCACTTCTGGTTACGAGTTAGGGTTAGATAGTAGTAGATTGGATCATAGCTCGGCTATCTCTTTTATATAGTTTTAAACTCTTTTATTTTGTGTATATTTAGTTTGTAGAACCGGTGATCTGACAAATCACCACGTTCAATAGTTGTGTTGGCCTGAACTAGGGACGAGACCGACTTTGGTACTCGACCAGATTCCCTGTGGGATACGACCTTGACTCACCAATTCTAGGCTACAGTTGACCCGGTACACTGCCGGTGAGATTGGACACTTAGAAAAGGCCGATCAAGCTTTCTGGCGCCGTTGCCGGGGAATCGGGTTGATATCTTGTAAGGTAGTTAAGTTCTTAGGATTAGGTCGTTTTTCTTTTTTTATATTTATTTATAGTTTGTTTTATTTTGTTGTTGTTGAAGTGTCCCACCATTTACTTCGGTAGTGGTAGTGACAAGTTACCGTGATTGTGTTCGTGTTGTTTCCCTGTTTGCAGATAATGAATCCATACTACAATTACGGCTTCTATCCTTACCCATTCGGATATTACAATTACGGTGCTATGGGTTACCAAACACAACCATTTTATCAGTTCAACCCATACGCCGCATCTTATGGAGAAGTATCGAGTTGTTGATCAAAGTAACTCGGGGCATTATCCCACTCATTTCCATAAGATGCGGCGTATGGGTTGAACTGATAAAATGGTTGTGTTTGGTAACCCATAGCACCGTAATTGTAATATCCGAATGGGTAAGGATAGAAGCCGTAATTGTAGTATGGATTCATTATCCGCAAACAACTGTGGAAACAACACGAACACAATCACGGTAACTTGTCACTACCACTACCGAAGTAAATGGTGGGACACTTCAACAACAACAAAATAAAACAAACTATAAATAAATATAAAAAAAAAGAAAAACGACCTAATCCTAAGAACTTAACTACCTTACAAGATATCAACCCGATTCCCCGGCAACGGCGCCAGAAAGCTTGATCGGCCTTTTCTAAGTGTCCAATCTCACCGGCAGTGTACCGGGTCAACTGTAGCCTAGAATTGGTGAGTCAAGGTCGTATCCCACGGGGAATCCGGTCGAGTACCAAAGTCGGTCTCGTCCCTAGTTCAGAGCCAACACAACTATTGAACGTGGTGATTTGTCGATCACCGGTTCTACAAACTAAATATACACAAAATAAAAGAGTTTAAAACTATATAAAAGAGATAGCCGAGCTATGATCCAATCTACTACTATCTAACCCTAACTCGTAACCAGAAGTGATTTCGATATACTCTAATGTTCTTGACATTGTTAAAGGATGTCGTCTCCTATTTCCGAAACTAAGCGCCAATTTCAACAACCTAGTTTCCTATGTCGAATTCAACAATCCGCCGACCGGATTTAAGCGACTCAACACGGTCTACGCTCTATGAGACGCTCGACAAGTCGATACAAACCTCACAACGAAACCGAGTCGAACAACTAAGTCGGTTTTACAGTGATCCTAGAACCCCTTTTCCCGTATCCTCTCGCAAAATACATATGTAAAGAAGACGCGTGAAATACGATTATCGAGTCGCGAGTTCAATAAAAGTCATTTACGAATAAGTTCTAGAACGATAACAACACCGAGAATCTAACAATCATAACATCAAAACACTTCAATCAACGAGCTAAGGATTCGATTTCATAGACTATCACATAACTCGACTATTGGAAAAACTAGCTACTCATCTTATCAACAAAAACAACAAGAAATCAACAATAAATATAACAAAAACAAAGATTGAAAGCAAGAACAAGAAAGGAAAACAAAATACCAAATATATTATGCCGTAGAAAATCGATCACCGAACGAAATCCCGTCAATAACGCGTCAAGCTATCTTCGAGAATCAACGGATTACAACAATCTACAACTAAACTAAGCTAATATACTATAAATCTAATCTAAGCTAAGAAAAACGCGAGAAAAATGATGAAAAACGAGTTGGGGAAGAAAAAGTGTGGATCTAGATCCAAAATGGGGGTATTTATAGTGTTTTATGTGTTCGGACGCTAGGCGTGCGCCTAGGAAAGTGTAGGCGCACGCCTATGATGATAAAAACACGTACTGAAACTTCTGGCCAAAATTCACTGCTAGGCGTGCGCCTAGCATTTCTCAGGCGCGCGCCTAGCCGACACACCTTCAGAAAAACAGCCATAACTTTGTCTGTAGACCTCCGATTTGAGTGATTCAAGATGCGTTGGAAAGCTCATTCAATTGTCTACAACTTTCATTAAGACGTCCAGCCCAGAAAATGCCTGTAAGGTGGATAAAAATGCGGATCAATGGAAGGTATGGTTGTAGTACCACCGCGTTTTGATCCGTTTGAACGTTTAAGCTTCGGGCATATGTTCCAATCCTCGTAACTCGCCTTCCGGACATCTCAAACACCTAAGTCCTGTACAAAATCACAACAAATACCACACATAATCCCTACAGGACACTAGGGTGACCGAGAATGTATTAAAACACCGAAAAATAATGAGATTTCCGGACTTTTCGTCCTAGGTCTCGAAATGATAACCAAGGTGTAAAATACATCAAAATACAATCAAATGTCTCCGGAAACATATAAAACGAGGTATAAACGGGGTATAATTACATAGTAAATGATAGCCAATTTGACTCTCATCAACTACCCCCTACTTAGCTTTTGCTCGCCCTCGAGCAAAGATGAGCGATTCAAAAATAAAGATGGTGTCAACATTGAAATCATACATTTAGTCTATAGAATTGAAATGGTAAAACACAAGTAATTGACACAAATGCATATGATTTAAGTTCTACCTTGTATTGAGAAAAGAATGTGTGTGTGTGCAAAGCTTCTTCAACATTTATCACCAATGACCGGTTGAGATTATAGACGTATAATTTACCGAGGTTACACCATAGGCTTATACGTCGTAAACATCTCCACTAATCGAGGTCAATCAAAGTCTAGTAGGGTCAGGTAGGACTTGAAGGGTTATAACGTTAGGCTAGGGTTGGGGCTAACGAAAGGGATATTTACGATAAAATAGAAAGTAGAAAGTGCAAGTGAGCTTAATCAAACATCAAACACTAAAACCGAAGCTCTTCCCTTCGTAGCAACGGAAGACTCAACTCCTCATAAGGATGCTCGTTCGAATAGTACAAACCATCAAACGAATTTCAACCTATAATTCATCCAACCTTCCACCTCTCCACATCATTCCACAAGCTAGAGACATACGTCGTATCCAAGTCTAGTTCATACCTAAGCTCGTCAACGGGAACAAACCACTTCGAGAACACAACAACATCTCCTTCTCCGTACTAGATTAGAAGAAGTACCCCTTCACCAACATCAACACAACAAAAATCAAACCCCAAAAATTGGCATTCCAAGAACTCTTATATAAATATATACAACTTTTTTTTTTTTTTTTTTTCGTTTTCTTTTCTCATTTTTTTTTTTTCAAAACCACAAAAACGATCAAGGCCGAAAAGCCATAATATTCCACCTCCTCCGGGATTTACTCATTTTTTACCAACACCACTCGAGAGATACGTTTCATAATCACCCCACACCATATCAGAAAATGTGAAAACAATAAGCTCAATCTTGCAAGGTGGTCAAGGAAATGTAGACCGTAATAAAAGCTAAGGGCATTGGTAATTATGAGTTAGTAAGCACAAAAGGTTAGTTCGGGTGGCGGTCTAACCACCCTACAAAGGCTTAGAGGGGAATAGAGGATATACATATAAGGGATGGAATTTGGCTCGATCGGGTCAAAGAAATGCCATAACCGTCATCCCGTACCTTACCAAGACCGACCTTTCTATTTCGCCTCGAAGTTACTAATATAAGTTCTAGGTAACCGGGTCATTAATAGCTACCATAATCGTTCACTAGTCAAGGTGATTCATGAAGTCGAAGCTAACGTGATAGAACTATTCCATTCTCAATACAAGATCCCAACTCAAATGAAATGCATCTATACAATAACTAGATGTTTAATCAAAGCAATACTATAGGCTCAATGTATCAAAATCAATGTCAAAGCCATCAAAATTCTAAATAAACGACTCATTTAAACTAAAGGGATAACAATCTCTAAGTATAACTCGTTCGACATGAATACGGGACATTTAAGCTAAACTAACCACCCCCTACTTTAAAACGAAACACGAAGGATAAGGGTAGAAAAGTTAGCTTACAACCGGAAAATGGTGCGAGTACGATCACGTGGCATCCGTAGAAAGTCCTCCCAGGGTATTTGTACTTATAAAATATACACAACCAACACCAAAGGTGTACAAGTATGGAGTATAACACAATAAAACTACCCGGATTACCACAACTCATCAAAACAAAAAACACCACACTAACCCCCCAAAACACACTTCTTCGAGTTATATAACAACAAACGGTACTCGAAGTATCAAAATAGAAACTAAAGAAACACAGTGAAACACGAGGGGAAAGAAAAGCATTAAAAACACATTCTGAGTTTTTAGTCCTCAGCTCGACTTTCTACCCCCAACTATGTCAAGGATAGCTATACCAAAGGAGAGCAAACCGTTGCTTCTCCCTACCAAAATCATAGGAATTGAGCACCCCTTGAAAATGAAACAAAAGAAATATGGGGCTCAATCCCCACCACCATGAATGGTTCGATGAATCCGTTGCACAGAACAACGAATTCACTTTCCCCGAACTAAAACTTATCCCAACTAACAATGACTCTAGCACCAAGTATGAACATTTAGGCTCAACATCAACAACAAACTCAATAGGGTGCACCCCCGAAGATATAACAATAGGGCTAAATGAAGACGAACGGGTGACTCAATAGATAAAAGAGTCATACCATCCTCGTAGTGTTCCTCCGGGGTGATTTCAATCATACTTTTTTGCTCTCTCCTCTCAAACTCCTCAAACAGTAGTTGCACTTTAAGCTCCAAGTTTCGTATGGCTGTTTGCATTGCAGTCTGGCCATCTCGAAGCTCATTATGGTGCTCTTGGACCACTTTACTCAACTCTTCAACAGTTTGCTCAAGTGCCATCCGTTGCTCCGTTGAGGTCTCTGATTCCGGAGGTGGAGAAGTATCGAGTTGTTGATCAAAGTAACTGGGGCATTATCCCACTCATTTCCATAAGATGCGGCGTATGGGTTGAACTGATAAAATGGTTGTGTTTGGTAACCCATAGCACCGTAATTGTAATATCCGAATGGGTAAGGATACGAGCCGTAATTGTAGTATGGATTCATTATCTGCAAATCAAGGAAACAACACGAACACAATCACGGTAACTTGTCACTACCACTACCGAAGTAAATGGTGTGACACTTCAACAAAAACAAATAAAAGAAACTATACATAAAAAAACAAATAAGAAAAACGACCTAATCCTAAGAACTTAACTAACTTACAAGATATCAACCCGATTCCCCGGCAACGGCGCCAGAAAGCTTGATCGGCCTTTTCTAAGTGTCCAATCTCACCGGCAGTGTACCGGGTCAACTGTAGCCTAGAATTGGTGAGTCAAGGTCGTATCCCACGGGGAATGCGGTCGAGTACCAAAGTCGGTCTCGTCCCTAGTTCGAGCCAACACAACTATTGAACGTGGTGATTTGTCAGATCACCGGTTCTACAAACTAAATATACACAAAATAAAAGAGTTTAAAACTATATAAAAGAGATAGCCGAGCTATGATCCAATCTACTACTATCTAACCCTAACTCGTAACCAGAAGTGATTTCGATATACTCTAATGTTCTTGACATTGTTAAAGGATGTCGTCTCCTATTTCCGAAACTAAGCGCCAATTTCAACAACCTAGTTTCCTATGTCGAATTCAACAGTCCGCTGACCGGATTTAACTGACTCAACACGGTCTACGCTCTATGAGACGCTCGACAAGTCGATACAAACCTCACAACGAAACCGAGTCTGAACAACTAAGTCGGTTTTACACAGTGATCCTAGAACCCCTTTTCCCGTATCCTCTCACAAAATACATATGTAAAGAAGACGCGTGAAATACGATTATCGAGTCGCGAGTTCAATAAAAGTCATTTACGAATAAGTTCTAGAACGATAACAACACCGAGAATCTAACAATCATAACATCAAAACACTTTAATCAACGAGCTAAGGATTCGATTTCATAGACTATCACATAACTCAACTATTGGAAAAACTAGCTACTCATTCTTATCAACAAAAACAACAAGAAATCAACAATAAATATAACAAAAACAAAGATTGAAAGCAAGAACAAGAAAGGAAAACAAAATACCAAATATATTATGCCGTAGAAAATCGATTCACCGAACGAAATCCCGTCAATAACGCGTCAAGCTATCTTCGAGAATCAACGGATTACAACAATCTACAACTAAACTAAGCTAATATACCTATAAATCTAATCTAAGCTAAGAAAAACGCAGAAAAATGATGAAAAACGAGTTGGGGAAGAGGAAGTGTGGATCTAGATCCAAAATGGGGGTATTTATAGTGTTTTATGTGTTACGGACGCTAGGCGTGCGCCGCTATGATGATAAAAACACGTACCGAAACTTCGGCCAAAATTGACCGCTAGGCGTGCGCCTAGAATTTCTCAGGCGCGCGCCTAGCCGACACACCTTCAGAAAAATAGCCATAACTTTGTCTGTAGACCTCCGATTTGAGTGATTCAAGACGTCCAGCCCAGAAAATGCCTTTAAGGTGGATAAAAATGCGGATCAATGGAAGGTATGGTTGTAGTACCACCGCGTTTTGATCCGTTTGAACGTTTAAGCTTCGGGCATATGTTCCAATCCTCGTAACTCGCCTTCCGGACATCTCAAACACCTAAGTCCTGTACAAAATCACAACAAATACCACACATAATCCCTACAGGACACTAGGGTGACCGAGAATGTATTAAAACACCGAAAAATAATGAGATTTCCGGACTTTTCGTCCTAGGTCTCGAAATGATAACCAAGGTGTAAAATACATCAAAATACAATCAAATTTCTCCGGAAACATATAAAACGAGGTATAAACGGGGTATAATTACATAGTAAATGATAGCCAATTTGACTCTCATCAGTTTGCTTCCTCCCCTTGGCAGTTCTTATATGCTACTTCCATACACTCTTTCATCATTCTGGGGAGTTTGTTGTTTAGCTCGGTGTAGAGCCTTCCTTCCCACAGCCCGGCTACAAATAAGACAACCAGAATGCGTTCGTTGGCATCTTTTACCTATGTGGATTCTTCATTAAACCTCTTTAGAAATTGTAGCACCGTCTCATCCTTCTTCTATTTGAGAGTGAGCAGGTGTGTGGCATTCCTTTAGAATGGCTTGGCTGTGATGAATGCGTTGAGAAACATTTCCCAAGCATCTCAAAGTTGGAGATCGTCCTTGAGAGGATCTTTCTAAACCAATCTCGAGCTTGAACCGTCAGTAATGCAGGAATTTCCTTGCACTTCATCTCGTTTGGAGAGCAATCCAAGTTCATATGGGTTAAGTACTGAAAAAGGTGATCTGAGGATCCTTGGTTCCATCATTTGGCTCTAAATTGGGCACTTTGAACCTTGCAGATCGCGGATAGTTGTCCACCTACTCAGTAATAGGTGCTACGAGGGAGAGATCCATAGATCTCTTTCCCACTATAATGTCCAGCTCGGCCCTACCCGTAATCATTGCACGGGAGTCTACCAGTTGCTTCCCCGATTTGAGGAGGACGAATGGTCATCCTTCTTGGCCTGTCTGGCCTGGAGGAGGAGGAGGTTTTCCTCTTGTTATTTCTCTTCCTCATATTAATATCCCTCTTCTAGACCTTGTTCCTGCAAATCTTCTTCAAAGGGATCTTCTTCCATCAGATCCTCATCCTCGAGATCTTCATCCTCTTTATCTTCGTCAACTGCGGTAGCATGTAAGATTGACTGCTTAGTAGCGGCATCTAGAGCCACAAACTGATCCACACTTGATAGGTGGAATTGAGGGCACTTTCCTCTTTCCCTTGATTCTGGTTGTTGGTATTGGAGGTTGAGGCATCATTGGCGTTGTTGCCATTTACTGTTTGTTTTTGTGTTGTCACCATGGTTATAGGACTATAGAACTGTTGGAAATAAAATTTATGTTTTGATGATGATTCATCACTTAGTTTATTTAATTGTTCTTAACCCCATTGATGAAGTGTCATAACTAGCTGTTATAGTGCAAAGCAAAAAGATGTCTAGATATCAATGTATAGGATTTATTAAAGTCTGATAGTTGTATAAGTTAAATCAGACAAGCACTGTAATTGTTCTTGACCAAAAGCGAGAAATGGAGAAAGCGACATTTTGACTAGGCGAGACCCTACGAAAAAGCGACAACGAACGGATCTACGAAGATTGAAGAAGATAAGTTCGGCGAGAGTTACGGACTCGGTTGGCTTATCTAGAAGATGGAAGAAGCGAGGGACACGAGACTCGGTTATTGAAGAATGAAGAACTGAGGGTTCAAACTCAGTTATTAAGATTAAAAGTCGAGACTGTAAAGTTGGACTTCAGGCAAGATTGTGGTGACCTGAACTGACTTTATAGATCTTGTATGAAGACCTAAGAATCATAAGGACAATGAATTCTTAGATGATAAATGTATCATGGTGTACTCTGATTAAGTCAATTGTAATCAGATGAAAAACTGGAGTACTGATATTTGAAGAAGAATAAAATCTCAGTTAATGCTCCAAGTCAGTAAGGAAACTGACAAATAATAAACTCAGCGTAAAACTGATAATGAAACTCGGTTTACAAGTCAATCATCCAACAAGCGAAAGTACAATCGAACGTTGTAAAGTAAGAAATCTCATTGGATGAGTCACTGACACAGCAGGAACGGTCAGAAAACATAGCCGTTACAAAGCAGGATGAATGTTGGTTAAACCCCTATAAATAGATTACCTCTACAACATCAAAATGTGTGGAGAGCAGGGCATGTGATAAAAAGCAAGAAAATTAAAAGAAATTCATCAAGTCAAGAAAAATCAAATTGAGGGGGAAAGCCAAATTCAAAAAGAATACCTGCCAACTACTTAATTGCAAGATCAAGAAAATTTCTTCAAAGTGTTCAAGCATAATTCAAGATCTAATATTTGAAGAAATACAGAGCCGTGCTTAAATTAATCATCTAGAAGAAAAGCTCAAATCACAGTTGAATCATAGTCATTGATTCAAGGTCTCAACTTTGATTATATCAAAGGTCTAGACTGTGAAACACCAAGAAGGTGTGAAGGACGAGTTGAGTGCGATCGGGAAGAAGCTGTGTTTGTGATGGTGGTGAAGAGGCAATTCTACTCTCCAAGGACCGGTGGTTCAAACAATTGAAGAGCGACAATCCTACGTTCTACAAGTGTTTAGATAGTGAAGCTATGGATTAGGCAAGGACTATCAGTTTAGGACTTTTTGTAACTGGGCCATCTCAAAGAAGTTCTAGTGGAATTTTCCTCCGCATCACAGGGGAAGAGAGGACGTACAGGATTACACCACATGGAACCTCTATAATACTTGTCTATTTACTTTATGCATTCATTTACTCCCTTATAATAGTTTTCATATTTGAATTATAGTTACTAGTTGTTAAAGGCTAATCTTTATCCCGCCGTTAACGAGACTAAATATAAGTCGGTAATAACTTATATTCGGTTAAGCTAAGCGAACTCCGCACAAGTTAAAGGGACGAGGAACCGAAGATCGGCTTAAGTTTCGAGAGAAACTCGGTTCCGGGACTTTTCCGATTCGGGATCGAGTTTTTGGTGACAAGTTTATTCACCCCCCCCCCCCCCCTCTAAACTTGTGTTAGCCTTTCCAAGGGACCAACAATTGGTATCGGAGCGGTTCTTTCACTTGAAAGCGAGATCTAAGCATACCTACTAAACCAAGCTCGTTGAAAACCCTTACTGTACTTCATTACAATGGATACATCTAGAATTATAAATTGGCTAAATAACCCCCTGACTGACTACTTGCAGAATGTTGTTTATGATTTCCAAGAGCAAATATTTGAAAGATTCAGTACTACGAGCTCTCACACAAATCCGGAACCTCATTTCAGTTATGATGAAGACATTGAGCTTAATACGAATATTGATGATGAATCCAGAAGATTTCCATCCTTAAGTGATCTTTCGAAGAAGCAGAAAGAGAATTAATACGGGTGGGCGACTCATAGAAGAAAAGCTAACCGAGAGATCCATCCAAAGTGAAGGTCATAGATATGGATGAGACCCTACCTACAAGCCGTGGAGGAGAAAGTAATGAAGAAATCATATTGCTAGGAGCTACACAGACGATTGCTATCGATAAAGGGAAACAAGCTCTGATCAGCGATGATTTCTCAACATCAGGCTTATCTATCAAACATCAGGAGGTAAATGCATCTACATCTAAATCTCACACTTTGTCACGAACAATCAAAGAAATGAAGATTTCAATGAAACCTTGGACATACTCATAAAGCAATTAGAAATAATTCAAAGGAATTATGAGAATGTCAAAAAGGAGAAAAAGTTATTGAAAACTGAAATTTTAAGATTGAACGCTGAAATTAACATAATCAAGACTAATAACGGAACCAAAGTGATTGGACCAACTGATAAACCAACAAATGTTGTAAACATCAGTGAATCATCAGTTGATCCAATCTCCAAAGTTCAATTCAAACCAGGAAAACCATTTGGAGATAGATCTGGTTTAGGGTTTGATAATCAGTATAATTCTAAGTTAAGACCAAGATCAGTTGCAATAAAATTTGTGACTACTCAACCGTCGAAAACTCGGAAAGCGATAAAGTTATTAGAAGCGATAGACACTCGGCACGACCAAATGCACAAGTTGCTAAAAGCGAAAAATACGTTAGCAAAATTCACCAAGCCGCAGATTTTACGAGAAAAACTAAAAAGTGAAAGCGATAAAGCGATCCAATATCGGTAAGAAAAATCTTCAAGTCATATCCATCTAAGGATAAAGATCATTCAAGGATCAAAGGGAAAGGAAGATTATTTCCCACGAGATGAAGATTGGAATAGACCATCACATCGGTTTCACAATCAAAACAAATTTAAAGCTGTTATGACAAAACGGGAAAAGTTTGTGGCCGACTTCACACAGTCAAAATACCAAGAAAGGTACAAAGTTGTATCATCACGAACTAATCAGTTAGGACCCAAAAGGATATGGGTACCAAAAATTTCTCACTTTGTTTTGCAGGAAAAACACAATCAGCTAAGAACTGAAAAACGTAATTCACAAAACTGAGTTGCTTTCACAACCAAGTTTTTGAATTCAGTATGAGGACAAAAACTGAGAATATACAGCTGTCAACTCATCGTACCTTCTTTATCGACTTTTATCTAGCTACTGTTATCAAGAAAAGGCGTGGTCCTTCTCAATCTAAACCGTTCATAATTTCCACCCATCCACTTTTTCGCGATCTCAACACATTTATGACAAGACGTTTTAAGTCCCACTCAATTCTTAACTACCCCCACTTCAAATTATAAATATCCGTAATTTTCTTTTATAATTTTCTTTACGCTTTGAATTCGAATCCACTCTACGAATTTCAAATTTTCAAAATCTTCAATCATATCCAGAAAAATGAACTTTACTCGTGTTGAACCCGGAATGATCGTTTCTCTTGATCAATATATTGCAAAATATGTTGATCAAACTCTGGTTAATTCTATTGCGACAAAAATTCGAAAAATTAAAGGGTTGGAAGCAGTCTTCAACATCGATCTAAAAAGTGTTTGTTTAGAAAGCATCGGAGACTTCTATCAATTTGGAAGAACAGTCGTGGAAGGAGAAGATACACAAACCTTCATCACCACTGTCAGTAATAAAGAAATCAAAGTCACTAAAGAATTAATTGCAGAAATCTTTGGGTTTGACAAATCCGGAGGATCAGCAGCCATTAAGTTGACTAAAGAACAGAAAGAGAAGTTATGGAAAGATATAGCAATTAACGGTGAATTTGCTGTCCTACAGACTGGAAGCACAAGCCTACTCAAACCGGAGTTTGATTTTCTTTCGAAATTGCCGGCAAATTGCATAATTGGGAATGCCGGAAACTTCAGCAACTTATCTGGAGGAAAACTTGATTTGCTTTACATAATCTGGTTTGAAAAGGATTTCAATTGGGCTAGATATCTATATGATCAATTGATAGCACAATCAATTGATGTACCCAAAAAGAAGACCGACGTAAAGAAAGGAAGATTTTATCACAAGAAAACTCTAGCTTTAGTGGTTCAAAGGATACTCGATCACTTTGGAGTTGCTAAAAGGAAAGAAACACATGTTGCTGATGGAAAGATTGATATTAAAGAAGAAAAGTCAAGGAAAAGGAAAGCGAGAAAAGCGAGGCGAACTCAAAAAGAAAAGAAGCGAGGAAATCAAAAGAACTCCGCAGGCGAAGACGAAGTGTTAGCACAAATTGAAGACACGAAGAAAAGAAGAAAGCGAGTTAGAAGAAAGCTGGAAAAGGCGTAAGCGAGAAACCAATGGAAATGTCATCAACTCAAGAAGCTAGAAGGCGAAGTTGCGACGGATCGGCACAAGACTGAAGTGCAAGGCGAGATTAATCTCACCCAATCCATTCCAACCTTGGTAACTGAGGAAGCTGTACAAGGAACGGAAACAATGAAATAAACTGAAGTTGAAACTGACTTGCAGAAAGAAGCTGTAACTCAGGGGGAACAAACCCTGAGAACTGACTCTGATAATGAAGAATCGACGGCGATGAAAGGCGATTGATGAAACAACATTGAACATGCTCATGTTGCTTTCAAAGTCTAGAGCTACTCCTCAAAAATCGTACCCGGACTTGGAACAGGAGGAAATGGTTAAAGAATTCACGGCTCCTCAAGCGAAGAAAAGGAGGATAAAGCAATAACCGAATCAACCAAGTTTATTCAATTAGATGAACAAGTTCATGAAGCCGAACCGAATGGACACACAATGGAAGAAGTTCCAATTGTTGAATTGGAACCGAGCAAAGCGAAAAACAAGCCATTGAAGAAGAAGCAAGTAAAAAAGTTTCACAACCGAGCCAATAATCTCAACCTGCGAGATTGAAAAAGGAACATCGAGTTGTTTCGGCCTCTACTGGCGAGGAGAAACCAATGAGAACAAATCTTATGCAAACCGATGATCCCATGCAAATCGAAGTTCCTACTCAAGGAGAAGATCATGAAATCACAAGGGATTCCGAAGACACCCTCACACCATTCAAACCTCCATCTGCTCATAGAGAACTATTGAAAGCTGATTATGAACGATTGCAGAGATACAGAACCTGGAAGTTCAGTTCCATAAATGATCAGAGAAGTCAGCATGCAGAAATGGAGATCATTGAGAAATGGGTATTGGATCTATACAACATCACAAGCTTAATGGAGATAATCGATACCGAAGAATTCCTAAATCAAGGGTATACATTAATCAGAAACAGTTATTGAAAGGAAGACATAGCCAGTGGAAGCTCTAAGAAGAATGATGATGATCTTGAGGAAGATCCTGATCTACAAAAAGGGATTCTTGCCTCTATACAAGAAAAGGAAACTGCAACCGAACGAAATACCGATGAAGACTCAAGTAGTTCGATGGAAGCGATAGTAGCTCAAGTTACGAAAACTTATACGAAACTCGTCGGACAAGGAAGCACAAGAAGGTTATCGGTCTCCCACCGATAAATCCACACTTGAAATAGCAAGATCATTGGCGGACATACCCGTAGAAGAATCGGATGATGAAGCTGGAAGTACATTTGTCACCAACAAAAGTTATTGATTCATCAAGGCTGGAGAAGCGAGAAACGATCGGAAGAAGAAAGCCAATCGGTGAATGTAGAGAGAAATTGAAGGAAATCGTTCTCTCACCTCTAAAGCAAACTAATTTACCAGATGCTGAAGCAAGCAAGTCAAAGGAACAACAAGAAAGAAGTTCACAAGATGTTCCTACTCAAGTTGATCTCATTAGATATTATCACAATGAGATACTCAGAATTCAAAAGGATGACATGATCTTATTCGGAAAAGTTTTAAAATCTTTAGAAGCAAGTCAAGATGAACGATCCAAAACTTGAAAAGAAGATGGATACTGTGAATGACAGTTGTCAAAATACTCTGCTTGAGATTCGGAAAACAACCACTGAACATGTCACGAAGAAGAATGAAACTCAAGACAGATGGGAAGGCATTCTCAGTAATCTAGTGGACAGAATGTTTTTAATGGAACAGGGATTAAAGGACTCAGTCGTGGCTCAAACCATATTGGCATCAACCCAACAAACATTAAATGCTTACATCAAAAGCCTGATTAATAAAGATGATGTCAATAAGGGGGAAAGTTTGGACATCTTAAAAGCCCATACAGCTGAAATACCACAAGCTCTTACAAATGTTGATGATAAGTTAAGTGAACTGAAGAAAGCAAGAGGAGATTTTACTGATGATGAGATGAAAGCGATTGTTAAATACTCGGAACCAAGCGACAAAAGAGTTGGTCCGGATTCTCGTCTCTACAATTTGTTCAAAGTCTTACCGAGAGAAAGAAGGAGTATCAAAAGAAGAATCTCTTGAAACTTTTCTACACATGCAAAAGATACTTGTGTATTATTGGAATAAAGCGAAGAAATGGGAAGCGAGACGGTACCTTAGATAAAGTTTCGAGAGAAAGTTGAAAAGAGGCGAACCGAATTCATTCAAACTCTACTCAGAACGGCCACCAATGAAAGGCTAAGGACATCAGTTTTCACATTTTCAACTCTATTCAAAAGTAAATTCTTCAAGAAAAACAATTTATCTCAGTCATGGAACATTTGGGCAAGCATTCATGGAATTGAACATTCAGCCACAAATGAAGAAATGAGAATTGTTGCAGAGAACTATGATAATCAACCAGGACATTAAAATTCAGTTGTTTTACTTATGTTGCACTTTAATCTTGTAACTCGGCTATCAAATAAAGTTTCAGTTTCTCAGTTCATGGTGTTAGTTATTATGTTTTGTCTTTTATCTTTTTGCATTGCTTTTAAGGAGGGTATTGACATCATCAAAAAGGGGGAAATTGTTGGAAATAAAATTTATGTTTTGATGATGATTCATCACTTAGTTTATTTAAATGTTCTTAACCCCATTGATGAAGTGTCATAACTAGCTGTTATAGTGCAAAGCAAAAAGATGTCTAGATATCAATGTATAGGATTTATTAAAGTCTGATAGTTGTATAAGTTAAATCAGACAAGCACTGTAATTGTTCTTGACCAAAACTGAGAAATGGAGAAACTGACATTTTGACTAGCTGAGACCCTATGAAAAGCGACAACGAACGGATCTACGAGAAGATTGAAGAAGATAAGTTCGCTGAGAGTTATAGACTCAGTTGGCTTATCTAGAAGATGGAAGAACCGAGGGACACAGACTCAGATATTGAAGAATGAAGAACTGAGGGTTCAAACTCAGTTATTAAGATTAAAAGTCGAGGCTTGTAAAGTTGGACTTCGTGCAAGATTGTGGTGACCTAAACTGACTTTATAGATCTTGTATGAAGACCTAAGAATCATAAGGACAATGAATTCTTAGATGATAAATGTATCATGGTGTACTCGATTAAGTCAATTGTAATCGGATGAAAAAGCGGAGTCGATATTTGAAGAAGAATAAAATCTCGGTTAATGCTCCAAGTCGTAAGGAAACCGACAAATAATAAACTCGCGTAAACCGATAATGAAACTCGGTTTTACAAGTCAATCATCCAACAAGCGAAAGTACAATCGAACGTTGTAAAGTAAGAAATCTCATTGGATGAGTCAACGACACGAGCGAACGGTCGAGAAAACATAGCCGTTACAAAGCGGGATGAATGTTGGTTAAACCCCTATAAATAGATTACCTCTACAACATCAAAATGTGTGGAGAGCGAGGTCATGTGATAAAAAGCAAGAAAATTAAAAGAAATTCATCTAGTCAAGAAAAATCAAATTGAGGGGAAAGCCAAATTCAAAAAGAATACCGCCAACTACTTAATTGCAAGATCAAGAAAATTTCTTCAAAGTGTTCAAGCATAATTCAAGATCTAATATTTGAAGAAATACGAGCCGTGCTTAAATTAATCATCTAGAAGAAAAGCTCAAATCACGGTTGAATCATAGTCATTGATTCAAGGTCTCAACTTTGATTATATCAAAGGTCTAGATCGTGAAACACCAAGAAGGTGTGAAGGACGGTTGAGTGCGATCGGGAAGACCGTGTTTGTGATGAGTGGTGAAGAGGCAATTCTACCCTCCAAGGACCGGTGGTTCAAACAATTGAAGAGCGACAATCCTACTGTTCTACAAGTGTTTAGATAGTGAAGCTAGGGATTAGCCAATGACTATCAGTTTAGGACTTTTTGTAACTGGGCCATCTCAAGGAAGTTCTGGTGGATTTTTCTTCCGCATCACAGGGGAAGAGAGGACGTACGGGATTACACCACCACGGAACCTCTATAATACTTGTCTATTTACTTTATGCATTCATTTACTCCCTTATAATGGTTTTCATATTGAAATTATAGTTACTAGTTGTTAAAGGCTAATCTTTATCCACTGCCGAGTTAACGAGACTAAATATAAGTCGGTAATAACTTATATTCGGTTAAGCTAAGCGAACTCCGCACAAGTTAAAGGGACAGGAACTGAAGATCAGCTTAAGTTTCAGAGAAACTCAGTTCCTAGGACTTTTCCGATTCGAGATCGAGTTTTTGGTGACAAGTTTATTCACCCCCCCCCCCCCCCTCTAAACTTGTGTTAGCCTTTCCAAGGGACCAACAAGAACCTTGAACAATGTTGTCAGTAGAGACAACCCTCCTTCTAGCACCAGTTGACGATGCTGGAAATCATCGGGTATCAATTCCGGGGCTGCTTGATCCTAATGACAATCTATTTAAGCTTAAAGAACACGGAAAATGATGTAACATGGGTGGTTTGTGTTAGGTTTAGATTGGACTTGAGATGTTGTATCTCAAGCTGCCTACGTATCTTGTAATTGTTCAGGAATCAAGTCTCTCATAGTTCCTTAGGGATTATTTATATATAGGGGCTTGTGCCCTAGGCCTGCATGGGCCGTGTCCTTGTTGGACTTTGATTTCGTGTTCCCTAAGGAAATAGATATTTACCAGTTGATCCCCTTGATTGTAGGAGATAGTCACGGTGGTTTTAAATATAGGATCAGAGCCTTTATGGCTGAGGATTCTTTCCATGTTTATCCAATTTTAACATGCATGTGGGTGAATTATGCTTAAGACCTCCCGGACCAACCTGTGGTGGTCGGGAAGAGGCTGCCGAGCTGACCCCCCACATGGGGTTCGGGCAGGAGTTTACACTTACCCATAGTCTAAGGCTAGGTTCGTGACCTTTAGGATTCATACTTCCTCTATCTATATCTATGCCAAAGTTAATATAGAGATGACACGTGGCGAGGGGTTGGTCCAACCTCTGTCACATCACAATATCCTTCTAATACTGCTAGATATATCGTATACTGTAATCCCTGATTCATTGTATATTTTAAGTACCTCAGTACCCTATTCAAAGCTTTCCAATGATCCTTACTTGGATTACTCATAAACATGCTTAGTTTATTTACAGTACAAGCTAAGTCTGGTCTAGTGCAGTTGGTTATGTACATCAGACAACCTACGATTAGTGAATATTTCCACTGAGACACATGTTCACTTTTGTTCTTGACTAAGTGCAAACTTAAGTCAAATGCAGTTTTTACAAGACTTTCATGAAAGACGTTAAATCTTTTTAGAATTGACTCAATATAATGAGACTGCGACAAAGAAAGCCCATCAGGCATTCTAGAGATTTTAATCCCCAAAATTACATCTGCAACTCCCATATCTTTCATATCAAAATTCTGTGTCAACATCTTCTTATTATTCATGATTATATCTTGAGTACTTCCCATAATCAACATGTCATCGAAATATAGACATACTATCACATAAAATTAGAAATGTTCTTCATATAGACACATTTGTCACACTCATTAATTTAAAACCCATTTGACAACATTGTTTGATCAAATATTTGGTGCTACTGTTTTGGTGCTTTTTTAGTCCATACAATGATTTAATGAGTCGACACATCTTGTGTTTTTGACCTGGAACTACAAACCCTCGGGTTGTTCCATGTATATTTCTTCCTCCAATTCACCATTTAAAAAGGCAGTCTTAACATCCATTTGATGGATTTCCAGGTTATAGACCGCAACAATCGCAATAAGAACCCTTATCGAAGTGATTCTAGTTACAGGTGAATATGTATCGAAAAAATCAAGACCTTCCTTTTGTCAATAACCTTTGGCTACCAATCTAGCCTTATATTTATAAATGGATCTATCAGCTTTAAGTTTTTCATAAAATTCCACTTCAACGGAGTGCTTTATGCCCTAGTGGGATATTAACCAATTCCCAAGTGTGATTTCGCATAGTGGAGTCTACTTCACTTCTGCTTCCTTCCATATAGGCACTTCTGGATTTGACATAGCCTCTATTTGGTCTCATCTAGAATGAACCAAATCTGATTTGTTTATCTTCTGTTTTTGAATAGAAATGACTACTGTTAATGATGCATCGTTGACACCCACTCCTGATGCAGTGGTAACTAAAAGTCTAAATCCAGTATCAAATGCAATTCTGCCTGTTGTGACACAGTCTACTATTGTTGTGGCTGGTCCTTCTCATTGAGTGAAACAAGAGAAGTTTAACGGGCTGAATTTTAAGCGTTGGCAGCAGAAAAGGTTGTTCTACCTGACTACTCTTGGTTTGGCCAGAATGCTCTGTGAAGAGCAACCAATTGTGCCTCCATAAAACACCGACCACAACGCTCTACTTGCTGTTGAGAGTTGGAAGCACAGTGATTTTTTTATGCAAAAATTACATTCTGGATTGTTTAGACAATGCCCTTTATGGTGTTTATTCTATGTTTCAAATTGCTAAAGCATTGTGGCTTGCATTAGACAAAAAAATATAAAACCGAGGATGCAGGTGCTAAGAAATATATAGTAGGTAAAATTCTGGATTATATGATGGTCGATTCCAAAACCGTAATTAAACAGGTTCAGGAATTACAAATCATTTTATTCGAAATTCTTGGAGAGGGCATGATAATAAGTGAGTCTTTTCAAGTAGCTCGTGGGATTGAGAAGTTGCCTCCTTCATGGAAGGAATATAAAAGCTATCTCAAACATAAGCGAAACCAAATATCTATGGTGGATTTGATTGTCCGACTCTGAATAGAGGAGGCCAATAAAGTATCCGAAAATAAACGTGTTGTGCAGGTTGGATAGGCCAAGGCACATGTTGATGAGATCAAGCATAAGAAGAGGAAGAAAACTAGTGAATCTTCCAAGGAACCACAAACTACGTACAAGTTTAATGGTGATTGTCACAACTGTGGAAAATTTGGGCACCGTGCAAGTGAGTGCCGTGGAAAGAAGAAAGTTCATCCAAGTGCATATATGGATGATACTGATGGTGATGAGTGCAATGCTGTGGGGAATCCAATACAGTGGGCACTGGAGCCACAAGACATGTTTGTGCTGACCGTGGAGTGTTTTCAACCTATTAGGCTGAATCCGGTGAGAAACTTTGGGTGGAAAACTCTTATCATTCTACCATTCTGGGAACTGGAAATGTGATTCTAAAGATGACTTTTGGGAAGAAGCTGACATTGAGTAATGTTCTTCATGTTCCTGACATTTGTAGGAATCTAGTTTTTGGTGCCTTGTTGAGCAAGAGTGGGTTCAAGATGGTGTTTGGTTCTGATAAGGTCATTCTGACTAAGAAAAAAATGTTTTTTGGGAGAGGCTATCTCACCGAGAGTATGTTTAAAATGAATTTAATGGCCATTGTGCCTAAGACTGTTGTGCCCAATGAGGCTAATAAGAATGCAACTACTTCTTCTTACTTGCTTCAGTCTTCTTGTTTATGGCATAATCGATTAGGACATGTTAATAATAAATCAATTCCTAGAATGATGAATTAAGATTTATTACCTAATTTAAAGTTTAATCAAATTGAAAAATGCCAAATATATGTCGAAGCTAAAATGACTAAGGCACCATTTCCTTCAGTGGAAAGAAACACAGAACCGTTAGATTTAATTCATACAGATTTGTGTGATTTAAAATTTGTGCAATCAAGAGATGGTAAAAAATACTTTGTAACATTTATCTATGATTGTACAAGGTATTATTTTGGCTATTTTCTAAGTAGCAAATACGAGACAATTGAGGCTTTCAAAAACTATAAGAATGAAGTCAAAAATCACCTTAGCAAACGAATCAAAAAGGTTCGTAGTGATAGAGATGGTGAATATGATGCACCGTTTAATGAAATATGTTCACAATTTGGTATTATTCATCAAACTAATGCTCCATATACACCTCAATCAAATGGTATTGTTGAACGCAAGAACCGCACTCTAAAAGAGATGATGAATGCTATGTTGATAAGTTCGAGTTTACCTCAGAACTAGTGGGGGGGCATCCTCTCAGCAAATGTCATTCTTAATAGATTTCCATCAAAAAAGATGGATAAGACCCTGTATGAGTTGTGGAAAGGCCATAAGCCAAGCTACAAATACTTAAAAGTGTGGGGGCTTTAGCAAAGGTAGAAGTGCGTAAACCTAAAAAAATAAAGACTGGGCCTAAAATGATAGATTGCATATTTATCGGTTAAGCAAATAACAGTAGTGCATAAATCTGACATCCCTGGTGTACATGTGAATGTCGTCATGGAGTCAAGAAACGATGTGTCTTTCGAGGATGTCTTTCTAAACAAAGATAGAAACAGAAAAGATATGAAAACTGAGGCGAGAAGATCTATGTCCTTACGACAAATTTGCTCGGTCATGTACCCAAGGTTATGCAATTGTCTCCCAGGATACAACAGTTTACAGGTTCAAAAGAGAGGTACTCAAACTTTGAACAGGAGCGAACTCTTGCAGTGCTTCAGAAAACCCTTCAACTATTTTATGCAGGAATATGAATTTGTGTTGTATTTCTCAGTGTATGTTATCCATTCCATTACAGTAGATGGTCATTATATAGGAATTAAGACAAGGGTAGGGTCTCTCCTTCTGAGCTTTGAAGTGTATTGAAAGTAGGCCATCAGTTGAAGGAGCTCCACTAACTCCTTTAACTCAATCAGTTGAAACTTCACTAATAATGCAGCAAAAGCTGATGAAAGGACTAGAAAGGAAACCGAATCGAGCTTGAAACAAATTTTTGGTCCCTTGAAAAGGCTTTGGTTAAGTTTAGAGGGGGTGTGAATAAACTTAACACGTAAAACTTTTGGAGTTTTATAAACTCAGCAGGGTCAATAGTCTATTGACCACTCAGTAGTCTGCTGACTATCAAAACTCTTGAATTTGTTGCAGCGGAATATATTAAATTAATCCTTGTTACTTGTTGTTTAAAATATGATACTGAGTATTGGATATTCAGTAGTGCAAGTGGTGTGATTCAGTAGCTAGTTCAGTCAATTTGATGTTATAAGCATGCAGATAAAGTAAATACAGAATGTAAATGCAGTAAAGTAAAGTAGGCAAGTTTTATAGTGGTTCCAGGTGGTGTAATCCTGTCACTCCACTCTTCTTCTATGCTGTTGGAGGAAATTCACTAGAGATTCTTGAGGTAGCTGTTACAAAAATCCCTAAATTGTTTGTCATTGACCAATAACTATGGCTTCACAAACTGAACACTAGAAACAGGTATGATTGCTCCTTCAAAGTATTCCAATGGTCCTTGAAGGGTAGGATTGCCTCTTCACCAGCTCCACCACAAAACAACAGTTCTTGACACTCCCAAAAGTGCTTCTCTATCTTTAGCAAACTTCTTGAAAAAGAAGGGTTGAATCAAGAAAGTGATTCAGCTTTCTGCAAGCTTCTGATCAGGATGATAAGATCAGCAGCTTAAGATCTTCAAGTGTATGAACTAGATGTAACTTGATTGCAGATAACACTTGAAGAAAAACTTGATCAGTAGATTTAAGTTCTGTATGTATCAACAGGGTCAGATTGCACTTGATCAATATCTTGCTCAAAAACTTAGTTGCTTCGTGTTAATTCTTGGTTATGCAATCTGAATCAGGAGTCCTCTATTTCTAGGTGTAGGTCCTGTGATTTGAATTTGAATTTGAATGATAACCGTTACAGGATTATCTGAATATTCCTGAAAATACCTCTGTTGTACCTGACTGACACTGACAGTCTTGTCTGTCAACCAATGAAATAATTCCATTTAATATCGCTCTGAAATCCTTACAATGTTCTTTTCATCTTGTCCATTGATTGACTAATTAATCCAAGGCTTGTAAATCATCCTTATCCATTTAATTTTCCAGAAAAACTTTGATTAACTCGAATTATACATTCAAGCAGACACCTGTTGTGTAAGTCAGCTGACGTACTCAGTTGATTTTTAGTCTGTTGTGTTTTAATAAACACTTCAGCTGCCTGCTTCTCATCTAACTTTTGATTATGAAGTTAGAGTACACCATTTTAAACATAACCAAGTTCCAATCACCACTTAACTTCAATGGAACTTTGACCTTCTACACAAGGTATATGTGATCAGTTTAGGTCATCACAGACTTCCCTAAATTCTGATCCCATATCCTTGACTTTAATTACTAAGTTTGATCCCTTAGCCTTCAATACTGAGTTTGAACCCTCTGCCTGCATTACTGAGTTTGAACCCTCAGCCTTCAACTAATCAACAGGTTCCTAGACTCTACTGCCCTAGATAATCTACTGAACTAGATAAGTCTGCTGACCTCATTACAGTGCTTGTTTGATCAAACCTATACAAAGATCAAACTCTAGTAAACCTATACATTTATTCTAGTCTGGCACTAATCATTAAAACTAAAACATGTCTAACAATTTCCCCATTTTTAGTGATGATGTCAATACCCTCCTAACAGCAAAGCAAAAAGATAAAAACACAAAAAAACAGAACAAATTTCATTGATATTTCATTGATGTTCAAATTTGTTCAACATTATTACAACTAGGATCAGCAAAAGATAAATGATAAAGTAAGTGTGATGATCTAGTGTCTTTCTCTTTCTCTTTCTTGCTCTCTCTTCTGAAGGTATTCTCTGATTTCTCTCTGCATGTCCACCATCCACTGATTTTCAATCCTCGAAAAGTCAATCCAAGTGTGTACCATCTACCACCATTTCCAGGCATCAGCTAGAGTTAAGTGGACACTCTGCCAGTTAAATCCTCCTCCCATGTAGCATGTTTTGAATTCTTCTACACAATCCTTGGATTTTTTTTCAGCAGATGTCTGTATTCTACCTCCAGATCTTCCAGCATGTCCTCCTCTACCAGTTTGACCTTTTCTATTCAAATTCAAGGCTTTGATCCTTGCTTCCCACAATTTAAGTCCAAGGAAGGAATTCAGTCCTTCCTGAAAAGTCATGTCCTGGTAGGTTTTCTTCTTGCACCACAAGCAGCCTTAAATTCTTTCAGCAGGTCATCAGTAAGTTGTACTCTGCCAGGTGTAGGTTTTCTGAATTCAATGATGTCTGCTTCAAATCTCTTCCTATTGTATATCCTAGGTGCCTCTTTTGCTTCTGCTGTAGTCTCTTCCCCCTTATTGACATCATCAATAAACCGGTTGAGAAGACCAAGTACACTTTCCTGTGTGTTTACCAAATTGCTCAGTTGTCCCACCATAATCTCAATTCTTGTATCAATGGTAGTAATTCAGCCTTCTATTGTCTATTCCAGTAGGTTGATCATTTCAGTAAGTGTAGGATCAAGTGCAGCAGGGTGAGTTGTCTCAGCAGACTTTGGTGCCTCAGCTAACTTATCAACCTTCATGTGTAATGAAGCAATCTGCTCAACCAAATTCTTGTCTCTCTTTGTAGCATCTTGCTTGACAATGGTAACATCTCTCGGTAGATCATTGACAGAGAATTGTACATAAGTGACATTTGATGGTGCTATCTCCGTGGTTCTTCCTCTATTCTCCACAAAGTTCACCAAATCTTCAAACCTTTGTTCACTCCTAGTCAGCTGAGTCCTCAGTTGGGTTATATCATTTCTAACAGCCCTTAACTCATCCAAAATATGTACTGGAATTGCAGCCATTCCAGCCACACCTCCAACAAAACCTCCAACAGGCTCTTCAACATGATCATCAGCCCTGGGTTGTCTCACAATTATATCTCTTGTCCAATCCCATTCATGGGGTTCAGGACCTTCTTCAACAATATTCTCAACTAGTACCTCCTCAAAAATAAGTACTTGTGCTTGTTGGGGCTCTTCTTCAACTTTTTCTTCAGGCATTTGAAACTCCTCATCACCTAAATTATAGTCCACAAAATGTTCTTCATCAGGTTCTTCAACAGCTTGTTGTCTATCTTTGCCATAAGCAGTCCTTTCTTCTGTAGCCTCCACACAATGCATAGGGGATTCCTTCAATCCTAATAACAAGTCCAACCTTCCTCCCAACACTGTCTGATCCTCAGAGATTAGGACCTCATGTTCCAACATGTGTTCAGTTGCTGTCTGTCCCCATCAGACTGAACCTCCATCTCCACAGCAGTGTTGACAAAGACATTCAAATTCTCTTCAAGAACACCTTCAACCTCAGCAATATCTCTAAGCACTTCAGCAACTTGTGCTAAGGTTTCCTCAGTGTCTAAACTGTCCTGATATTGAATTGATTCTTCATATATAACTTCATGCAATTCAATCATCATGGCTTCAGCAGTGGCCTGGATCATAGCATCCTCAAGAAGTATTGCTGCTGCAATTTGCTCTTCCTCCTTAGTAAATGCAGCAAATAACTCTTGATCCAAATAACTCTTGCCACCATCAGCAGGCTGTTCTACTGAGCTCACAGTAGACCCTTGTCTAGCTTCTTCAATAGATTTTTCCAAAGCAACACCACCGGAATCCCCTGGATGCATAGGATGATCATCATCAGAATCTGAAGATGATGACGAATCATCACTATCTGGTGTAGATCTGGGATCTCTGAACATGATATTTTTCTTTTGTTTTCCATCTTCAATTATTTCCATCAACCTCATTTGTAAATCTGAGGTTTCAATTAATCCTAGGAGATTCTCCACTCCAAGAGTCTCAAAAAACCATTCCTCAAATCCAGTCATTGGCTCTGCTACCGGTTTTTGTCTCTTGTAGAGTCCAAACTTCCGTTCAAAATATTTCTGAATCTTCTTGAAGTTGGGATTTCCTTCTTTAACTTTTTCTCCTTTCTTTCATATGGCATTGTTGGCTTTCTAGGAGCAGGTTGCTCAACTTTTTGACTTCCAAAAGTCTCAACAAGATGGCTTAATGTGTCCTCAATAGATACAAACAGGTCAATAGGTTCTTCAGTTTGCGAGTTTGTACCTACTACCTCCATCTGTTCAACACTTACTTCCCCCTGAATCTCATGCTCTTTAGCAGGGTCTTCAACAGTCTGTCCTTCCCTCTGAGTTGTTGCAACCTCAGTAAGGTCTTGCACAAAAAGTTCATTAACTTCCACAGCAGGTCCAGATTCAACTGTTTGCTGTGGTTTTTCAACTAGTTGTTCAACAACAACTTCAGTAGCCTTCTCAGTAGGCTCAACGGCTTCAGTTGTCTTAACATCTTCTTCTGCTTCCTTTTGTTCTTCCAGAACCCTTAGTTCTTTTCCCTTTCCATGTACCCTCATCTTTGCAATCTGTTTCCTTCTTTTAGTAGGTCTTTGTTCAGCCTTAAAAAGTTCCTTTTATAACTGCTCTTTACTAGCAGCCTTCATTTTCCTTGAATCTTCTTTGATTTGTTCCTTCAAGATATCTGCAACTGTTTATTTCATAATTTCAGTAGGCTCAGCAGCCTCAACATCAACTTGAACCTCAGTAGACCCAGCAGTATCTACTGATTGCTGCCTTGTCCTCTTAGACTTCAACAATTCAGTGATCTTTCTTGTTTCAGAAGCCTTCCTCTTCTCTACTGATTTCTTTGATGCAGCAGGTTGCACATCTTCTTTTTATTTAGTCCTTTGTTCCTACTCACCTCCATCACCATGATCATCATCACCATCATTTTCTATTCTTTCCTGATCCTCTTCATCATCATCCAATCCAGTAATGGAATAATGGATTTTTGGTTTGTATCTTGTTTTGTTGATAGGTGTAGGTGCAACATCAGGAATCTCTAAATGATTCAGCAAGGCCTGAACCATTAAACCCAAAGGTTTTGTCTTTGATTTCCTTGTTGTTAGGTGTAATGCCCGAAAGACAATTTTGTAATTTTTTTATTTAATAAATGAAATGATTTTATTATTCATATTTATTATTCTCATATTCACCGATGTGACAACCCTAAAGTACATCGTTTATGTAATCACTTAACTCAATGTATGGGATATACAGAGGAGGATTGAGTTAGTGAAGATGTACTTAAAATACAATTAGCCCGTAGTGAAGTTAATCGAGAGTATCGGGTCTCTCCTTTAACATACTATTAATGCGCCCAGAACACAATAGGTGTGATTGTCTTATCCGGACTTTCGGTTAAGAGAACCTAGTGGGGCATTTATATATGATAGATATATCATATAGGGCTGGACCGATTTGATTAGATTTCACGATATGATTCCGTAATCGAGAAGTCTTATCGAATCAATCGATGATCATATTTATGGATATATCTTAATCCTGAGGTGATCACAATCAACTGCTTTAATCAGTATGAGGTTTGACTTGACGGTTAAGGATTACACCGAGTCCGTGATCCGAATTACCCCATCTTGGCATTGTACTGGATTGAGTGAGTAGTCTGTGTTATCACAGATACGGAATCCATTCCTTCCATTTATAGAAGTAGATAGACAGTTCTCTTATTTGTTAATCCTAGAAACTGATCGATTGTACGAGTTCATATTACACTGATTAGCTACCAGTGAGTTGTATGAATTAATTGATCACTAGGGGGTTAATGGTAAATAAGGATAAGAGATTCTAAAAAGGGTTAACGGTAACTTCCCGATTTAGAATGAACAGTCTATGGAGGATTAATCCATATGTAATGATTATATCAATGGATGCTTATTATCATTCTCGTGAGGAGATAAATATAATCTCATAATCGGAGGAGTGCAGTCACGGGATTATGGTGGCATATTCTTGTGATTGATTTATCGAATATAATTATTCTGTTCGTAAGATAATTATTTATTTGATTTATCGGAGCCGCTGATTATTAGTCCATGGTCCCCGACGTGCCTCCAATATAGCATAGCTATTCTCGGACGTCGAATCATAATAATATTAATTTAGTTCTTATTAGAATTTAATTAAAACGATATGTGAATTAATTGTTTAGTGGACTATTAAATTAGTTGGTCTAAATAATTAAATATGTGAAAAAGATATTTTTCATAATCATGGCCCAATTTGGTGTGTATGGCCAAAAATCATAGTGACTAGGTCACAATGATAATTTTCGGCCAAGAGGTGTCTTAGGGAACAAGAAATTAGTTTTCTTGTGGATTAATAAGACATGTGCACAATAATATTTATTGCATAAATATTTTATGGTAAAATAAAGATAAAGATTATTCAAGATTTGTTTTGGAATATTCTAGGATTATTTTTTTATTTATTGGATTTATTTATTTGGTAAAATAAAATCCTTAGAGGACAAGAAAAGCTCTCCTATATAAAGAGGCCTTTCCCAACTCATACACACACACAAATTTTTGACTCTCTCTATAATTTAGAGAGAGATAAATTTTCGGCCAAGGCAGTAAGAGGGAAAATCTTGGAGGTTTTCCGGGTAGCATATCGGGAGGATTCGAGAGGACGATTTCCTTCCACCGGGAGTTGCTCGGATCACACGTGCGGAAGATCGCGGTGCTCTTCACACCATATTTTGTTCTTCCTATTGCGGTTCTTCTACTTGGATTTTGAGATCCAAGAGGTATGTTCTACAACCCCCCTATAGAGTAGATCTAGTTATTTTATTATGTGTAAATTATAGATCTAGATCCTTAAATCGCTTCTGTTGCGGATGATATTACTAACAGTGGTATCAGAGCGAGGTTATCTATATTTATACGTATAAAATATTAGATATAGGAGTGGAAAACATGTAGTTTTTGTGTCCCAATTTTTGGGCGGATGCATATGTTTTTTTTTTATGTTGCGATTGTTGTGGTTTGAAGAGATGGATTGGGGTTGGTACTGTTTACTCGTTAGATCTATTGTAAGCTCTCTCGATTTAGATCGTTTGAGCATATGATTGATGTAAAAGTTGTTTTTTTATTCCTTTTTTCGGCTATTTTTTAATTTTTTTGTAATTCCAGAAAAACAACGAAGAACGATGATGAACACGAGATGAAGACGGAACTCGAGGTATGAATAGGAGTCGGGGCTGAAAATTTTTTGTTCATAATTTTCCTAACTCGGTTAGGTTTTGGATTTTATTAAAAATCAATTTTTTTTATATAATCGGCTGTTTAAAAAAAATATTAATTTATTTTTCTGGAATAAAAATACAGCAGGATTTTAATTAAAAAAAATTCGAAAAATTTTATTTTATTTTATAAAATAAAGGCCCCTTCTCCTTTCGGGTTCGTGGTTCGTGGTTCAAGGCTCAAATATCGAAGACACGAAGACAACATGTTGTAATTTACTGCTTTCCTAGGATAGATTAGATACGGGGTACCAACGATCCATCTCGGTGTTTAAATTTTTCCGCAATTTATTTTTTATGTGTTTGATCATAAAATAGATATAAAATCGGAATTGCCATGACATGCATCATATCATAAATCCACTCTACGCATACATGTAGAATTTTAATTTTGGTAATTAAAATAGGCATGTATACAAACCCGCGTAATTAGTTGAAATTTAATTAATACGTGGTAATTAATTAATTAATTTAGTAACTAATTAAAGATCCGAGGACGGGTTATGAAATCGTTAAGCCTTTCGGTGTGTGTTCTCGGTGAACCGCCTTAAAAGCCCAAACGAGATCACGTTTTCGATTCGTAGTGTCTACGAGATTGAATGATGGTAAAAGAACAACAAATCTTGGATAAAAACGGTTCGCCTATAGTTAGGTGGTCAACTGAGCTTCGCTCGACCGACTTAACCCTCATAGTGTGATGTATGCACGGGGGTCCGGCAAGACTAAGCTACACCGGCGAGCGGACGGGTGATTCCTTCTTATCTCAATGGGGCTGTCTTGACCCGATTTCGTCCGACTGTCACGTATGTTCCAACGAATAAGGTGGGTAGGCTTGCCTACGTTACCGACACCATTCAGAATCCTTGATTTAATGTGCTTTTATGTTAACATCAAAAGGACGTGGTTAGTTAACCCACCACCACTTCCAAAATATTGAGTGGGAGCGGGGGAGGCGACAACCAACCCCACGGCCTCTACTATAGATACAAGCAAGTGAGAGAAGGGTGACGCCTCACGGCGCTTTGATTTCATCCCCCAACGGATGGTGTTCACCCCTATCAACATTCATGGCTTGGTCTCCGAAAGGATAGGATTTCCGGGTACTCGTTGGGTCACTGACCTATCCTACGACGGCACACTCGGGGCGTACCTAAGAGATCCGATATAGTAGGTCACACTCATCAAGGGTATTCTTGATAATATCTAGGCTAAAAAAGGAAGGTAGTCAATGAATAAAGGGATGTTCGATTCTCGTGGGATGTTCGATTCTCACAAGTTATTCATTGATGAGATTGTCTCGATTTAACCGTCATCTCTTTGACCTACCCTACGGCGGCACTGATATGCGAGGTTAAAACCTTGGAATGGTAGAGTAGACTTAATTTTAGTTTACAATTCCTAAAATAAACTTATATAGTAGTGTTAAACTTGAATTAATATATGTCATTTAATTTTCAGAAAAAATGTCTGCTCAAATTTCTGCTTTATTGTCTGAAAAATTATCGGGAAACAACTTTAAGAAATGGAAGAGTAATCTAAACGTGGTACTCACATACAAGAATGTGCAATATGTACTCACTTCTGAATGCCCTACGGTGGCGATCCAAAAACCCGGAAAAGCTGAGATCGAGCAGCGTAATCGCTGGATCGAGTCAGATAACCGGGCTCGTGGGATCATCCTGGCGGCAGTGTCGGAGGTTATTAGGACCCAGATTGAAGAATTTGAGACTACACGAGAAATCATGCAGAAACTTACTTCGATGTTTGGATCACCTAGCAACCAAGCAAGACACGATGCCATCAGGATGGCTGTTAACACGAAATTGAAGAAAGGTCAAGCAGTGAATGGTCATGTTCTAAATATGATCAGTTACTTCAATGACGCCGGTATTCATGGATCGATGTTCGATGAAGCAACTCAAGTGTCGATGATTTTAGAATCGTTGACTCCTGAGTTTATCCCGTTCAAAACTCAGTATCTGATGGGCAAACATGAGTTGACCATGACACAGATGCTTAATGAACTGACTATCTACGAGGGCCTACTATCGAAAGATAAGGTCCAAGTAGGGGATAAGAAAGCTGAAGCCAATATGGCCGAAGCTAAGCCATCAAACAAGCCAAAGGCCAAACCAAAGACGAAGGGTAGTGTTGCACCTGTGCCCAAGCAAATAAAGAAAAAGAAAGCTAAGAAAGTTGACGAGGCCAAGCCCAAGGGCAAGTGCTTTTACTGTAAGGAGGTAGGACATTGGAAACGCCATTGTCCGGAATATCTTCGTGATGTAAAGGATAGAAAAGTCAAGGCTGTCATTGGGAAAGATAAGAAAGGTAATTTGGAATTACTATTCTTGGAATCTTTTAATGTAGCTAAAGATGTGTCCACTTGGATACTTGATACTGGAGCTACTAACCATGTATGTTCTTCATTGCAGATTCTTAGTTCGTATGAGGAGCTGGAAGAGGGTTCTCAAGTGATGCGAGTAGGCACTGGGGCGCTTATTTCGGCTAAAGCAGTGGGAGCTGTGGACTTACACTTTAATAATAGAATTTTACATTTAGAGAATGTTTATTTATTCCGAATTTCAGGAGAAAATTAATTTCTCATTCTGCCTTAGTTGAACAATCATTTTCTGTTTCAAATTTGAATGGTGAATTTGTTATTTTGAAGAATGGCTTTGAATTGTGTTCAACTACGAATGAAAGCGGTTTATATTTTATAAGACCACATAAAGCTCCCCTACTTAATACTGAAATGTTTAAAATGGCTCATCAAAGATCTGCTAAAAGACAGAAAGTTTCTCAAGTAAAAGAAGATAAAACATACTTGTGGCCATATTTCCTTGGAAAGACTCAAAAGACTAGAAAAGGTTCATGCCTTAGGTGAGTCATCTGTTGACACACTGCCTATCTGCGAGTGTTTCCTGGAGGGAAAAATGACCAAGCGTCCCTTCTCATCAAAGGGTAATAGGGCCACGGGAACTCTAGACTTAGTGCATTCAGACTTTTGTGGTCCGATGAACGTACAAGCTAGAGGCGGATACGAGTACTTTGTGACTTTCATTGATGAATACTCGAGATTCGGTTATGTTTATCCGTCGCATAGGAAGTCCGAGGCTTTTGGTAAGTTCAAGGAGTTCCAAGCGAAGCCGAAAGTCAACTAGGCAAGTCATTGAAATGCCTTCGCTCGGATCGTGGAGGTGAGTATTTAGATGCGAGTTCATTGACTACTTGGCCGAAAAGGAATTTGTTTCCAACGTTCGGTGCCTAGGACACCTCGGCAAAACGGAGTTGCCGAGAGAAGAAACGAGGACATTGATTAACATGGTTAGATCAATGATGAGCTACGCCTCACTACCTATATCCTTTTGGGGTTATGCTTTAGAAAGCGGCGGTCTACATTTTGAATGCAGTACCGTCAAAGTCTGACGAAAAGACACCCGTAGAGATGTGGTCCAGACGTCGCAAAAGCATTCATCACTTCCGCATATGGGGTTGTCCTGCACATGTGCTGATGGACAAAACTACCAAACTACAATCGCGTATGAAAGTATGTTTGTTTGTAGGCTATCCAAAAGGTACACGTGGTGGTCTATTTTACGATTCAGAAGATAATAAAGTGCTAGTCTAGACTAACGCTACGTTTTTTGAGGAAAGTTATATGAAAGACCACAGACATCGAAGTAAGATTGTACTAGAGGAATTACTCTCCGATGACGTCAGGCCTATTGTGGCTGTTGATGTTCCTGTAAACAACACTACTAATACAACAGTCACTTCCGACATTCATATTCCACCTAGATGTACTGCGAGAGTGGTTCGGCCACCGGCTCGGTACGGCATGGATTTAGAGACGAACGTAGTCTTCTCTGATGGGGTGGAAGATGATCCTCCGACCTATAAGAAGGCCATATTGGATCACGATAAGGATAAATGGATTGACGCAATGAATCAAGAGATGGAGTCTATGTACTCTAACTCAGTCTGGAAACTTGTAGAACTTCCTCAGGGTGAAATGCCCATTGGATGTAAATGGCTCTACAAGCGAAAGAGAGGAATATATGGGAAGGTTGAAACCTTCAAAGCACGGCTGGTAGCCAAACGTTACACACAGCGAGAGGGTATAGACTACGAGGAAACCTTCTCACCTGTGGCCATAATGAAAACCATCCGCATCCTCCTTTCGATTGCTGCATGTTTGGATTATGAAATCTGGCAAATGGATGTTAAGACAGCGTTTCTAAACGGCTTTCTCGACGAGGAAATCTATATGCAGCAACCAGAAGGATTCATTGAAGAAGGTCGAGAGCACATGGTGTGCAAGTTGCTCAGATCCATTTATGGGTTGAAGCAAGGATCTCGTTCATGGTATCATAGATTCGATCACACGATCAAGTCTTATGATTTCGAACAACACTTTGCTGAAATCTTGTGTGTACAAGAAGGTTATCAAAGATAGTATTGTATTTCTAGTGTTGTACGTTGATGACATACTCCTAATTGGCAACGATAAGAGGATGATGTCCGACGTGAAAAGTTGGTTGACCACGCAATTCCAAATGAAGGATTTGGGAGAAGCGAGTTATGTTCTAGGGATCCAAATTATAAGGTTTCGCAAGAACAGGATGTTAGCTCTGTCCCAAGCAACTTATATAGATAAGGTGCTAGCACGCTTCAGTATGGAGAACGCCAAGAAGGGTTTTCTACCAACCCGTCACGGCGTTTACCTCTCTAAGACTCAGAGGCCTCGAAATCCTGAAGAAACTGAAGCTATGGGAAGAGTGCCATATGCCTCGGCTGTTGGTAGTCTTATATATGCTATGAGGTGTACGAGACCTGATATTTGTTACGGCGTTGGATTAGTCAGCCGTTTTCAGTCAAATCCAGGGCAACCGCACTGGACAGCAGTAAAGAATCTCATCAAATATTTGAAGAGAACCAGAAATTATATTCTCGTCTATTCGAGTGGGAGTTTGGAGTTAGCGGGGTACACCGATTCTGACTTTCAGTCAGACAGAGATGATTCTAAATCAACCTTTGGTTCAGTGTTTACGCTTGGTGGCGGTGCAATAGAATGGAGAAGCCAAAAGAAATCCAGTAAAGCCGATTCAACAATGGAAGCTGAGTTCATAGCAGCCTCCGAGGCAGCTAAGGAAGCGGTTTGGTTAAGAAAGTTCATCAGTGGATTAGGCGTTGTCCTGAATGCTGAAGATCCTATTACTCTCTATTGTGATAACAATGTGGCCATTGCCAACTCTAGGGAACCTCGAAAGCACAGTAAGTCGAAGCATATAGAGAGGAAATACTGGGTGATCAACGATTTTGTCGATAAAGGGGACGTTTCCGTCCGAAGAATCGCCTCCGCCGATAATCCTGCTGATCCATTCACCAAGACACTGTCGATTGAAGCTTTTAGTCGACACTTGGAGACTATAGGTATTAGAGACATGTCTCATTTGCTTTAGAGCAAGTGGGAGAGATAGTTTGCTGTATTTTAAATAATAGGGTGTGCTCTAAAACAATTAATCACATGCTTTCGTGCAAGTGGGAGATTGTTAGGTGTAAACCGTGTAATGCCCGAAAGACAATTTTGTAATTGTTTTATTTAATAAATGAAATGATATTATTAGTCATATTTATTATTCTCATATTCACCGATGTGACAATAGTATTTACACTACAGAAAACCCTAAAGTACATCGTTTATGTAATCACTTAACTCAGTGTATGGGATATACACGGGAGGATTGAGTTAGTGAAGATGTACTTAAAATACAATTAGCCCGTAGTGAAGTTAATCTAGAGTATCGGGTCTCTCCTTTAACGTGCTATTAATGCGCCCTGAACACAATAGGTGTGATTGTCTTATCCGGACTTTCGGTTAAGAGAACCTAGTGGGGCATTTATATATGATAGATATATCATATAGTATTTGGACCGATTTGATTAGATTTCACGATATGATTCCGTAATCGAGAAGTCTTATCGAATCAATCGATGATCATATTTATTGATATATCTTAATCCTGAGGTGATCACAGTCAACTGCTTGAATCAGTATGAGGTTTGACTTGACGGTTAAGGATTACACTGAGTCTGTGATCTGAATTACCCCATCTTGGCATTGTACTGGATTGAGTGAGTAGTCTGTGTTATCACAGATACGGAATCCATTCCTTCCATTTATGGAAGTAGATAGACAGTTCCCTTATTTGTTAATCCTAGAAACTGATCGATCGTACGAGTTCATATTACACTGATTAGCTACCAGTGAGTTGTATGAATTAATTGATCACTAGGGGTTAATGGTAAATAAGGATAAGAGGTTCTAAAAAGGGTTAACGGTAACTTCCCGATTTAGAATGAACAGTCTTTGGAGGATTAATCCATATGTAATGATTATATCAATGGACACTTATTATCATTCTCGTGAGGAGATAAATGTAATCTCATAATCGGAGGAGTGCAGTCACGGGATTATGGTGGCATATTCTTGTGATTGATTTATCGAATATAATTATTCTGTTCGTAAGATAATTATTTATTTGATTTATCGGAGCCGCTGATTATTAGTCCATGGACCCCGACGTGCCTCCAATATAGCATAGCTATTCTCGGACGTCGAATCCTAATAATATTAATTTAGTTCTTATTAGAATTTAATTAAAACAATATGTGAATTAATTGTTTAGTGGACTATTAAATTAGTTGGGCTAAATAATTAAATATGTGAAAAAGATATTTTTCATAATCTTGGCCCAATTTGGTGTATGGCCGAAAATCATAGTGACTAGGTCACAATGATAATTTTCGGCCAAGAGGTGTCTTAGGAAACAAGAAATTAGTTTTCTTGTGGATTAATAAGACATGTGCACAAAAATATTTATTGGATAAATATTTTATGGTAAAAATAAAGATAAAGATTATTCTAGATTTGTTCTGGAATATTCTAGGATTATTTTTTTATTTATTGGATTTATTTATTTGGTAAAATAAAATCCTTGGAGGACAAGAAAAGCTCTCCTATATAAAGAGGCCTTTCCCAACTCATACACACACACAAATTTTTGACTCTCTCTATAATTTAGAGAGAGAAAAATCTTGGAGGTTTTCCGGGTAGCATATCGGGAGGATTCGAGACGAGGATTTCCTTCCACCGGGAGTTGCTCGGATCACACGTGCGGAAGATCGCGGTGCTCTTCACACCATCTTTTGTTCTTCCTATTGTGGTTCTTCTACTTGGATTTTGAGATCCAAGAGGTATGTTCTACAACCCCCTTGTAGAGTAGATCTAGTTATTTTATTATGTGTAAATTATAGATCTAGATCCTTAAATCGCTTCCGTTGCGGATGATATTACTAACACTTGTACCATCTCTTTCATCTGATATAACCTTCTTCATGTGTTGCACAAAGAATCCAGCCCAATCAAACTTCTTGCTTCTTGATATGATGATCAACAGATCTATCTTTGATCCAGAAAGAGTAACAAGACTTCCAATAAATCCTAAAATATTCTTGGCAATGAGTTTACTCAGCAGATTATACTCCAATTCTATATTCTTCACATTTATCTTCAAGGTTGTTGCAACAGATATGTTGGTCTTTATTGATCGAACAAAATCCAACCTTGGTAACTCCATCAATTCTGGATTTATAGGGGCATCATTCCCCGGTCCGAATCCAAAAACATCTCTCAGCAGGTCTGAGGTGATTTCAATTTCTTAGCCATTTACAGTGGTAGTAAATGCCTCTCTATTTTCTCATATCACCATGTTTCTCCAGAAGTTGCTAACATTGGTGTAAGAAATTCTTTCCAATCTGAGATTCAAAATGGTTTCCAAACCTTCATACCGTCTGATTCTTCGTCCAAGATTGATTGCTAACTCAGTTCTCTTAGCATAAACAACATAACTTCTTACACTTTGACTCGTACCAAGATGAATATCCTTGTCCGCCATTTCAACCGAATGAAAAAGATGATGATGAAAACATTGTAAATCTATGTTCACACTTGTGTATATTATTTAGAGAGATTGATCTGAGTGTATGCATATATTCTGAGTGTATACCTGTATATATAGCAAAGTAGTGGGTAAAAACCGTCAGGCAGGTACCGTGCACGTACCGTACCATAATTACACGATCTTCAATCTAAAATAAATATGGTACTGCCACGTGCCCCACTAACTGATCCCACTAATGTAAGAAACCGTTATGTACTTGTAACATCTGTAATAAAGGATAAGATTAATATCCAATAACTCGACTGTTGACTTTCATTAAAGTCTGAATTTATTAGCAACGTGACATTCAGCAGATTTCTTCAGGAGACTTCACTTCAGTAGAGTGCATAAATTCTACTGTAAATCTTCAGTGGAATTAGCAGGGGCCTGTTGATATGCAAAATACACAGCTGATCTTTAACAACTTAGTTTTGTCCAATTGATAATACAAGATGAAGTTTAATACCAATGACTGATGTGTCAAGTGAGCTCACCCAACAGGACAAAGACCAATCCCCTTGGCAACTTTATTTGCTCAATTGTCCAAACTATAGAAGTACCACACTTAGGAATTGTTGATACCAATGAATAATCAGCCAAGTGAGCGCACCCAGCAGGGCAAAGGCTAGTCCCCTTGGTGAATTACAGTACCCTGCTGACCTGTCAGTGGGTCAGTCAACCTTGATAATGCCACGTTCAGCTCTTAACTTAGCAAATATTTCAATATCCAAAGGTTTTGTAAAGTTGTCAGCAAGTTGATCTTCAGTAGGGATATAGAGAACCACCACATCTTTCTTTTCAACATGATCTCTAATAAAATGAAGTCTCACATCAATATGTTTGGTCCTTGAGTGCAAAACAGGATTTTCGGTGATTGCAATTGCACTTGTATTATCACACATTATGGGAATTTCTCATTCTTCAATCTCATAATCCCTTAGTTGTTGTCTTAACCATAAAACTTGTGCATAGAAGCTTCCAGCAGCAATGTATTCAGCTTCAGCAGTGAAAGTTGATACTGAGTTCTGTTTCTTGCTGAACCAGGAAACAAGTCTATTTCCCATCAACTGACAAGTTCCTGTGGTGCTTTTTCTATCAATCTTGCACCCAGCATAATCAGAATCTGAGTAGGATAAAACTTTGAAACTTCGATCTTTTGAATACCAAATTCCTACTACCAAAGTCTCTTTAAGATATTTGAGAATCCTTGACTTTTAGGCTTTGATTGAAATCTTGCACAAACACCTACTGCAAAGGATATATCAGGTTTGCTGGCTGTAAGGTACAGCAAACTTCCTATCATCCTTCTGTATAAAGTCTGATCAACATCTTTACCCTCTTTATCTTCATCCAATCTGATGCTTGTACCCATAAGCATTGATACTTTGGTGTTGTTTTCAATTCCAAACTTCTTTAGCAGCTCATTGGTATATTTGGTTTGATGAATGAAGATTCCATCTTGCATTTTCTTGACTTGTAGTACCAAAAAGTAGTTCATTTCTCCCATCATACTCATCAGGAACTTGCTTTTCATAAGATTAGCAAACTTTTCACAAAGCAACTCATTTTCAGAACCAAATCAGCAGGGTGCTATCACCTTCATTGATTCTGAAAAGAGTCTTGTCAATAGTACCTTTGGTAAAACCATTGTTCACCAAGAATTGAGATAGATTCTCATAACATGCTCTTGGTGCTTGTTTCAAACCATAAATTGCTTTATGAGTCTATACAATTTATCTTCTTGATATTTAAGTTCAAAACCAGGAGGTTGTTGAACGTAAATCTCTTCTTCCAGAATGTCATTAAAAAATGCACTTTTGACATCCATCTGGTAAACTATAAAGTTATTATGTGCAGCATATGCGAAAAATAACCTTATAGCTTCCAATCTTGCACTTGATCATATGTCTCATCAAAATCTATTCCTTCTGCTTGAGAATAACCTTTTGCCACTAGTCTGGCCTTGCTTCTAAAAATGGTACCAAATTCATCCAGTTTGTTTCTGTATACCCATTTAGTTCTAATTACATTTTCATGGTCAGGCCTCTCCACTAGTGTCCATACCTGATTCCTTTCAAACTCATTAAGTTCTTATTGCATAGCAATTATCCAATCTGGATCATAAATTTCTTCTTCAACAACTTTAGGTTCAATTTGAGATAGAAAACATGTAAACATGGTTTCTAGTTGTCTTCTGGTCCTTACACCGTGTTGTACATCACTAATTACTTGTTCAGCAGGGTGATCCTTCAACCATTGTAAATCTAGGTTTGCTTGATTTACAGGAACCTGATCTTCAGTAGGGTCTGCTGTTTGATCAGTAGGGGGATCAGCAGATCCTTGAACTGCATCTGTTGTTGCATCTGTAGTGTTACCAGCAGGGACTTCTTCAACTCCAGAAACAGAGACCTTTAAGTCACTTATCTTCTTTAATACTTCAACATACTCTGGATTAGTGACTTCTGTTAGGAAATCTACGCGGGAGCGCAGCGGAATTCAAAATTTTAATTCCTTTGACCAGTATCGACTTCGTTTAAACAATAAACAAATAGGCTAGTAGACGGTGGTTACCTTGCTTGATCTAAAAGATCGACGCTTTGACCGTCTAAAGAGAGTAGTTGTGCACGCAGCCGCCCGAGTGTTCAGCCTCTACCGTTAGTCCACACGAACAACCCACCGGAATCCACCATTGGATTGATACTAGAAAAATCCGGTTGCTAGACCGGCCTTTTCTCTCTCTCAAAACTCTCTCTAAGAAGCTCTCTATTTTTCACTAAAACTATTAGCTCTTGGAATTGTGATGTCCTAAAGAGCTTGGCAAGCCCTCCTATATATAGGATAAGTGGCGCCCCAAGTCTCCCAAAAATCCTTGGGGAACAAGTCTTGAGTAGGGTGGAGAGAAAGAAAACATTTTTCTAATAAAATAAGGAAAATCTCATAGATTGATTTATCTCATTTAATTTAATATCTTATATTAAATAATTCCAAGATATTGTCAATATCTTATATTGACTATATTTATCTTATTACCATAAATCTATTTTTCCAAAATCAATTACTATCCAATATTAATATTATGGTAATCTTATTAATTAAATTGTATAATCCAAGTGTATGGCGCCACATGTATATATCAATACACATATATTTAATCAACTTGATCAACTAGTTAGCCAATATTTACGTGTGTCATACACACACAAATTTTCGGCCACCAATATATAATTAAATACAAGATATTAATTATATTGATTAATTAATATATATATATATATATATATATATATATATATATATATATATATATATATATATATATATATATATACACACACACACACACACACACACACACATATATATATATATATATATATATATATATATATATAATTAATCAACATAATTAATATCTTGTATTTAATTTATTCATAATAAATAAATACCACCATATTAATTTACCACTGCAACCTTTATAGTACGAGATAAACTTTTCTTATTTGATTATCAACTATAACCACATTTTAATCCGACTTGATGTTCATATTTTTGTGACCCGATAGGCTTCCGAATATGTTGTCCGTAGACACAAAGTGCATATTACGAAAATGCCCTTTATGCCTAACGATTCCGGGATAGCGTCTAGCAACACACCGTGACCCCCAATCATTGGAAGAGTCAAATACAATGACTACTACCTTTCATGTGAAACAGTTACCGTATAACTTACAATCCCATCGCTGTAATAATATCCATAAAGTCGTACGTCGAGTGTCAAACATTAACGACCGTATCGTATAATCTGGATATCTTGCTCTCTCGAAGTAACTCATTTGCTTCCAATTTGCAAAGATTCACGAGAGTAAGACATTCCTTATAAGAAGGCCCTTTCGGATATTCACCCTACTGATAGGGAACGCGATTTCCAGACGACCAAACATGTATACTCCGCATGCTTCAGTATCACACCCAGTCACTACCGCACGATCGCCCCGTGGCTAGAGGAAACCTCAATAGTGTCAAAGCATGACAATCCACACCGTGATGCCATGAAGACTCCGGTCCTAAGGATAATTACACAACCGCCATAGTGTGACACTTAACAGTGTAAGTGGGTAAGTCTAACGTACGCATTCTCAAATACATATCCATGTACAGTCCAAGTGTCTCTACACTTTGATAGACGAGATCTATCCCTGCCCTTAAAGTCAAAAGACGTCTAATACGTGCTAGCCTGTTCGTACTGTCAATGCCCCGTTTAATAGTACATCAACCTAGAGACATTTAAATATCAAACTTATTAAAGTGATTAGAGATCTCATCAACCAAAATCGCCTATCATGGTTTCTCTATCACAGTTTAATACTAAGGACGTTATCATATAACAATTCATAATTGGTTCACTAAAAAACATATATATGACAACATAAAAGCCATTTAAAATATGCATAAACATAAAGAAATAGTAGAAATGATCCGACCCGATCGGGTCCGGTCCAACCCGATTGGGTTTAGGACACTATTCCAACAATCTCCCACTTGGCCTAAAACCAATCACTCGCACACAAAAGACCAAGTTGAAACACAAGAATCTCATGCAATACTCGCAACTAGCCCTAGCCATGAACGGATCGCTATCCGTGGGGACTCAGACTATCTTCATATCACGCTCCATATGATCAAGTCAAAGGAACCACCTCAACACACACACGAATCTCCGACGAGACCCTGGTCTTTGCTCCAAGCAATGAATCCACTTACTATATCAACCATATAGAAATGGTGGAAGAACCGTACAAGGTTCAAGAATGAACCTCATAGACTCATGTACTGCTCCCGCTGCGCCTCTAAGGCACTACTGTGTTTTGGCCAGGTTGTAGAATTTACAGTGACCCATAGCTAAGAACATTTCCAGCTCACTGTATCACTTAATCAAAGTGACTGCAAACCCAGACTGTAGCTCCCACTCACCTTCATAAGACTTAGGATAACGTCTGTATAACTATATTTATACGCTTCCAAGTTTCGATAAACTAGGAAACCATCCTTAACTTGTTTAAGGATATCCTCGTCATTCACCAGACTTACTTTCATACTTGCTCATGACGGTTCATGGACTATGAACATCTGGCATTACTTTTATGATGGTTCCTATAGCTGTAGCAAAGGAAACCTCCATAAGAATCATCCTTCACCTTATCTTTAGGACTAACGTCCTAACATAGATAGATCTTGAAAACACCGGCTTGCAGTATCCCTTGTGACGACCTATGCTATATAGGTAAACAATAATCTAACAGCAGTTAAATCTATCGCTATAGATTCTTATTTCAAAAATAAGAACTGCCAATCCAAGTGCTTTCGTAAAGACCTTGAACTACCAAACATTAATTGACTGTGACATGGGTGATGATTCCTGAGAGAGATATCTAATACCTTACTCAAAAATCGTAACACACTCCCACTATCCATCTTGCACATGGGCGTATCCTTATTTTGACTAAGTTAAACTCCTTTGATTGTCAAACAAAGAAATCCTCTAGAGAAACTTGTTTGAGTCCATAAATGGATCTCGTGGGCTTACATATCATGTCATCGTCTATGAACATCGAGCTTTCTGCCCAACATCTTCAACACTATCATATAGTCATGATACGAAGTTATAACAAGCATAGTACGAATAGAAGCTGGGCTCGGGCTTAGCCTTTACGGGGACATTCCCTCTAGGTAAGACAGACTAGGTTCACAACCTGGTTGTCACTGATGGAATCTAATTCAGATATTATGGCTCCATGCCATATTTCTCAATCTTGCCTTTCAAACATTCTTTCATAAGTCATGAGATATTCATTCTTCAAGATGAACATACCAGTAGCCCTTTCAGGCTTTAAGGTTATCCACAGACTTACAGAACTTTTGTTTGCACTGAACAATGTTCTACACCTCATCTCTATGCTGCGTCTACTCACGTTCCTTTGGTTGAATATATCTTTGTGGTTCTCAAACTCTTTTGAGATCTAATTTACTCCCACTGTTTCTTTTGGAAGAAACACTCTCTCTAGAAGACAGCATGTTTGGAGACAAACACCTTTTGCTCCGCGGACGAGTAAATAATATCTAGCGTACTTGCTAAGATATTCCACAAAGTTGCATATGTCGTACTAGGCTCCAAGACTTTCTGACTTTGCCTATGAAAACTTCAAATCATCGGTTAAGATAGATTCGACATTATCCCTTTCCATATCTAATATGGAATTTATTCAACATTTATTCTTTGGAACTCGGTTAAGTATAAGGGCGCTATCCTGAAATGGGTAAGGGATACTTAACATGACTTGCGTCACACCTTTATCATATAAAGTGTTGTTTTTATTTTGGGAACACAATCTAATTGCGTATCCCAAAGATGGTATCCTTCAAGGGAGAATCTTATTCCTTTTCAGACGACTTCTGAAATACCCTTCAGGTATTAATTACTTCAATTCAATTGAAGATTAATTCCTAAGTAGCTCGTCAATCTCATATTCGTACTAGCTCGAACTTTTCGGTATTTCCGAATTGTTGTACTTCAATAAGTACATTCAACTATTTCTAAAAATAGTCATAGAGATTAACAAACAATTATTTATGGCATTAATTGTCATAAGCCAACAAACATCGGTATGTTTAGGCTTTAGACAATTTTTCTAGATTTTATAACCTTTTCATAAAAGGGTATTTTAGTCATCTTTAGATAAGATACGTATCACCCATATGATTCATAATCACATGGTTCAGACATCATCTAAATGGCATTTGATTATACGTTTCTCTACTATAGAGTCGACATCTAGAACAACTACAAATATCAAGGATAACAGCCATACAAATATTTAGTTGAGATCTCATCACATATATCAACTATATAGTGACATCAATCTAGTATGTTAGATTCAGTGACCTTCCAACTCTATCGGAATAACATTTATTCTTTACAATTGAATATGTCTACTAAATCCTAACAAATAACTGAAAGTATGTTCTTCATAAGAACCGGAACATAATAACATTTATTTAGTCCCCTTATCAGTTTACTAGATCCAGAACGTGGTAAATGTTACAACGTTTGCTTCACCTTCCATATCTGTATTTAATCTTTCTAATTTAATCACACTCGCAAGATATCATATATCTAAGAGTTGACTTGAACTTTGATAGATTTATCTCAACTCACTTGCCTCGAATAGATACTTCAATAAGTTCTCTATTTAAGAACATGCCCTAACTTCCTTTTTAATCCTTTAAGCACTCGAAAAATGTTTCTTATTGTAGTCTTCATAAGACTTAAGAAAGATCACAAGAGCCATGTCTTTAATTTCCTTTCATAAAGAAAATCTAAAGTTTAATAAATAGTTTATTTAACCTTTTGAATCTTATTCAAAACATTCACTATTTAATTAACCTTTAAGCAAGTCGATACTTAAATCTTACAATTTTGAAAACAACATTTCCAAAATTAGATGTGGTCATTCTTATCCAACGTTTGAATTAATTGTCATCGTATGACTGAATGATCATCTTGGATCGTATCCAATATATGATTAATTCGTTGAAACTTATTTCAAATGATTCAATCATATCATGAGCTTCCGCTTTCATTAATAATTAAAGCCTTGGAGTGTTGCATCAAATATGTAGTCTCCTTGTCTCTAACTACTATAACGGGATTGCTCGTGTCATTGCTTATTTTAAAAGGATTAAAATTACTTAACCATATTTGAGAACGTTTCTCAAAAGGTAACAGTCATAATTTGGTTTTACTAATCGAGAATAAAATATAAATATAAAAGTTTGCTAAAACTACAACATAAAAATGAAAATAAAAGAGTGTTTTTGTTTATACACGCAAAATCAAAAATGGTCTTTTGGTTTATTATTTTGCTCCGACTAGTCAACTACTCCCAATTGACATTCAAGAATTATTAATTTCTTTAGTGGACAAGATCCCACTAAACTACCGCGACACCCGCTTTGGCTGGTGGGCCGAAAATAGTCTAATAGGTGGACAACTCTTTGTCAATCGTATCTTATACGACTCTTGCTGTTTGACTAGTCAACTATTTGACAATTTTCATCTTATGAAGTAATCAAACCCTTGCCTCTAAAATCCAAACGACCCCGCTTTGGCTGGTGGCCGAGAGAATTCTTAGTCAAGTCATAACCTAATATTCGTGAGATCTCATAAGATCATATCTCGATCATGACGATATACCCGAGGTAGGTCAACCCCCTGCTTTGGCTGATGAGTTGGATCCGAACAAGGGCTCTTCACCGTCATTATAATATGGGGAGGCAATTTCGACTTGATTTTTTTGAGGTGGAAGTATTTATGCAAATTAATTTACTTAATTAATTTTAATTACGGTCTCATCAAGTATATCTATCTCTATAGACATACATCCTACACATTCATCTAGATCGTGCCTAGTTATGCATCTATCGTATCATATAAAATAAATACAAGCACAAAATAAATAAATGCGTAAAGTAACCGGTATGATCATGGACTTTTCCTAGGTGCGGTCTCGAATACAAACTGACGAAACCGCGGGTCGCAATCTAAGGGCAGCTGCAATCGCCAATAAGATCTTTAATGCGCCATCTCCAATGGGATCTTTATTCTTATTTCTTTGGTCTCCATCTTTTGCTTCATTCTTGTTACATTTAATTCTATCTAATAAAATAAATACACCGGCCGCATACGTGGGAGCTGACGGGAATGGGATAAATGCAGAAAATAAACTAGGTCACGTTATTCATAACGGCCTAGGACAATTTTAAACCAACGAGAAAAATTAAATCATTCACATCTATCCTATCGGTCGAGTTACGATCAATCGGGGTCCATATAATCATATTATATCTACTATATCTAATCCATACAATAACATCTTATGAAAAAGATAAAATTAAAATTTAACTACTTGCGTCTTAAGTAATCAATTAACGTTTAATCTATTAAATAATTTTATCCAAACAATTAACTAATTAATATTTAATTAATTAAATGATTTTAATCGAAATAAAATTAACGATTAACTTTAGACCGATTTCAATTTTAATTTTAATTAATTATAACTATTCCAAAAATAAATCAAAATTAAAATTATGTCTATTTTGTTTATTCACTTTTGATACCTAATCAAAAGGGATGTATTTGGGCATCTCCCTTGACCCTTTCTACAATCAAATATTTTGAAAATGGCCTAAAGCTATTCCAAACAAAATGGAAAAGCCAATATTTTGGTTAATATGCCTGACCACTTTCCAAAATCAAAATTTTGGAAGTGGCCTAGGCCTAGGCCTTTTCCCAAATCAAATATTTGGAAAGGGCCTATGCCTATTCCAAAACAAAATTTGGAAAAACCATTATTATTTTAATGTCATGTGGCATCCCATAGGGGTGTACATAGTCCAGTCCGGTCGGTTTTTTACGATTTTCTAAACTGAACTGTAGTTACGGTTTTGATATTTTCTGAACTGAACTTAATTGGTCATTTTTCTGAATTGTCTAAACCAATACAGTCCGGTTCAGTTCAGTTTCGGTTTGCAGACTGTATTTTATTTACCATAAAATTTTGATTTTTTCTTCTAAAAATGAGACAAACACCATTATTGGCACCATAAGCCAGCGGGTGGTCGTTGTAACGACAATTTCAAAGGTTGATTTCAGTCTTTCACGATCAAAGGATGAAGAATATTAGAAGAAGAAAGAACGGCCGGTGAGCTCAAACGGCGGTTATCGGCGGCTGGGAAGCATTTTAGGTTTAGGTTTAGGTAGAAACGACAGAAGTATAAGGTTTTGAAATTTAGGGTTGTGTGTGAGGGGTTTTTATAGTAGGAGCTAGTGAACAAATTAAATTTTTATATATATATATATATATATATATATATATATATATATATATATATATATATATATAATTAAAAATGAAGTATAACCGGTTCGGTTCGGGTTATACCGGTTTTTATGGATAAAACCGAAAACTGAATTGGATTTCCGGTTCGGTTTTTCTTCAATGAAAAAACCGATTGGAAAACCACGGTTCATCATTTTCCGGTCCGGTTTAATCCGGTTCAGTCGGTCAGTCTTGTTTTTCAATTTCGTTGTACACCCCTAGCATCACAAGCCCAAACTATTTGAACCATTAGTTAGCCACATAGCACAACTAAACAAAAGAGGAATTACCATTCACAACTATGAATCATATTGAAACACAAAATACACAAAGCAAAATTTAAAGATCCACCACCTTTGACCAGTCAACCGACGCCGGATGCAGGTTGCCCCGCCGCCGACCGGCCGCCGATGGTGGTGCTGCCGCCGGTCGGCCGAGCACCACCGGATCCCTTTTTCTTTTTTTCTTTTCGTGTATCGTTTTGCAAATCAAAAATCTTTCATCTTTTAATTACTTGATTTAAACGATAAAATTAACTACGCTAATTAACATGTTTATTGCTTAAGCTCGAAGCTCTCTCTGATACCACTGTTAGAAAATCTATGCGGGAACGCAGCGGAATTCAAAATTTTATTTTCTTTGATCAGGATTGACTTCGTTTAAGAATTAAACAAATAGGCTAGTAGACGGTGGTTACCTTTCTTGATCTAAAAGATCGACGCTTTGAACGTCTACGGAGAGTAGTTGTGCATTGAGCCGCCCAAGTGTTCGGCCTCTACCGTTAGTCCACACAAACAACCCGCTGGAATCCACCATTGGATTCATCTTATTAATTAAATTCGCACACAATAGGTATTTAAAACACCAAAATATGGCGCCACATTCTACATATCAATACACATATATTTAAGAGAAAATTAGGTTTTAGTCCACTTTCCCTCCTGTATATAAATTTTAATCCAGTTTGTATTTTTTTGTTGGTTTAAGGACAAAATAATTTTCTTCGGACTAAACTACCCCGGTTAACAAAATCTGAAAAGCCAAATAGAAAAAAGGCTTCAAAATCTATCCAATCGTCGGAATGAACCATTTTGTCTTCATTTCATTTTCAATCTCTCCCCCACCTTCAAGAGCACAAACACCTTCTCTCTCTCACGATTATCTCCTCCCCTGGAATCTGCAGATCAACAGGCTTGGATTCTACTTCGATGATGAGTTGATTTGAGTTCTTCATCTTCGATTCTCAGGTGAACTGCTTGATTAATCGATCTTCTTCTTCGGTTTTCTCGGTTTCCAATTCTCTGATTTAACTGAATTATGACTTCGTTTGCTGCTTGAAAGGTATGGATTCTGATTTTTTGCTCATTTCTAATCGGTTTTTTATGCTCATTTTGTGTTCAAACCTGAATTGAAGAGCTTAATTCTGATTTAAGCTTATTATCTGTGGGTCTCATGTTGCAGAAGGGGACAGGGTTAGGCTGACAGATGAGGATTGAGTGGAAGATTATTGTCTGTGGGTCTCTTATTGCTGTACAATTGTGAAGTGGAAAATAGAGGAAAATAGAATGCTGAGGAAAGAAGCCAAATCTTATCCCACTTTGCTGCTATAATAATGTTGAGGAAAGAAACCAATCTTTTAATTTTTTACAATAATAACGAAACTAATAATAACATGTGTGTTGTTGGTGGGGAGAAGATCTGAGGCCGCAGCCCTGAAGCTTTGAGGCCAATGATGATGACTTCAAATCCATCATTCTTGATTTTATTTTGTGTATTTGTTTTTGCTCATCGTAAATGAATAATATGAGATTGAGTTTCTTCTTGGAGTTAATATATCGAATATAAACCTTTTCCATTTTGATTTTGGGTTGGTGCACCTTTAATTTAAGATTCAACTACTTAATAACATGCCTGGTTCTTTACTGTGCTTATATGGGGCTTTGGCAATCATATACCATTTCCCTATTCTAATTACATAGTTTAGTGTTTTCATTGCTATGATCTAAAAAGTCGTTATATTTTTGTTCATTTCTTCATCAATGCGTACCAACCTGAAACAAACACAAGATAGTTTTAAAGAAGTAATGGGTGAAATGAGTGATGCCTATAAGCTGTGTACCACTTCATTTACTTGTAACTTGTTTCAATATTTCTTTTTCAATATAGATTTGCAAACTGGTGTAACTAATTGTGAAAGTAAAATCATGGCTGCAATTAATTCTTTGTCCACTGTCGGTTGATTATCTACAAGCTTTCTAATAGACTAGTGTTACTTAGTTGGTGTGTTACTTTGTTGGTGTGTTATCAATTCTTGTATTCTTGTGTTGCGTATTCTTGTGTCATTCTAATAGACTAGTGTTACTTTGTTGGTGTGTTCGTATTCTTTATTCTTTGTGTATTCTTGTGTTACTATGTTAACGTAGTTAGTGTTACTTTGTTGGTGTGTTCGTATTCTGTTATTCGTGTTCTTGTGTTAACACAGTAACACAATAACACAGTAACACAGCAACATGTGTTGGTGTAAACGCTTCGATAAAATTCGGCTTTCAAATACTACGTCGAAAGGGTATCAAACGCGGTCTCAAAATGAAGATAAAAAAATATGAACTTTGGTGAAACAATTTTGATGATCGGTGTTCTAAGTCAAAAGTTACGGTCGTTTATAAGAAAAAACGTTCCGGTTAATATATATATTTTTTCGTCTTTCAAAATAAAACGTATCGTGTTTGAGGCTCAGCCAAATGAAGAGCAAAAAAAAATATGAATTTTGGTGAAAAAATTTCAACGATCGAAATTCTAAATCAAAAGTTACGGGTATTTGAAGAAAAAAAAAACAAAAAAAAAAACAGCAGCATCAGCGGCTCAGCGCAACCTTCATATAAATGTTTACATTCAAACGTGAAGCGCGCGATCCTGTAGGGTTAATTTTGTCCGTGTCAAAATTTTTTTGTCCTTTTTACTACTAAAAAAATTAGTGTGTCCTATTTATTTATTTTGTAAATATTTTTGTCCTTTTCTCTCAATTATATATATAATTAATCAACATAATTAATATCTTGTATTTAATTTATTCATAATAAATAAATAACACCATATTAATTTACCACTATAACATTTATAGAACGAGATAAACTTTCCTTATTTGGTTATCAACTATAACCACATTTTAATCCGACTTGATGTTCATATATGTGTGACCTGATAGGCTTCCGAATATGTTGGCCATAGACAAAAAGTGCAAATTATGAAAATGCTCTTTATGCCTAACGATCACGGGATAGTGTGTAGCAACACACCGTGACCCCCAATCATCGGAAAAGTCAAATGAAATTACTATTACCTTTCATGTGAAACAATTATCGTATAAATTACAATCCCATCGATGTAATAATATCCATACGGTCGTACGTCGAGTGTCAAACATTAACGACCGTATCGTATAATCTGGATATCATGCTCTCTCGAAGTAACTCATTTACTTCCACTTTGCAAAGATTCACGAGAGTAAGACATTCCTTATAAGAAGCCCTTTCGGATATTTACCCTACTGATAGAGAACGCGATTTCCAAATGACCAAACATGTATACTCTGCATGCTTCGGTATCACACCCAATCACTACCGCACAATCTCCCCGTGGCTAGGGGAAACCTCAATAGTATCAAAGCATGACAATCCACACCGTGATGCCATGAAGACTCCGGTCCTAAGGATAATTACACAACCGCCACATAGTGTGACACTTAACAGTGTAAGTGGGTCAGTCTAACGTATGCATTCTCTAATACACATCCACGTACAGTCCAAGTATCTATACACTTTGATAGACAAGATTTATCCCTGACCTTAAAGACAGAAGACATCTAATACGTGCTAGACTGTTCGTACAATCAATGCCCTGTTTAATAGTACATCAGCCTAGAGACATTTAAATATCAAACTTATTAAAGTGATTAGAGATCTCATCAACCATAATCGCCTATCATGGTTTCTCTATCACAGTTTAATATTAAGGACATTATCATATAACAATTCATAATTTGTTCACTAAAAGAACATATATATGACAACATAAAAGCCATTTAATATATGCATAAACACAAAGAAATAGTAGAAAATGATCCGACCCAGACGGATCAGGTCCCGATTGGGTTTAGAATTGAGATATAGTCTCATACCATGCTCTTGGTGCTTGTTTCAAACCATAAAGTGCTTTATGAGTCTATACACTTTATCTTCTTGATATTTAAGTTCAAAACCAGGAGGTTGTTGAACGTAAACCTCTTCTTCCAGAATGTCATTCAAAAATGCACTTTTGACATCCATCTGGTAAACTTTAAAGTTCTTAATGTGCAGCATATGTGAAAAATAACCTTATAGCTTCCAATCTTGCAACTGGATCATATGTCTCATCAAAATCTATTCCTTCTGCTTGATAATAGCCTTTTGCCACTAGTCTGGCCTTGTTTCTGACAATGGTACCTAATTCATCCAGTTTGTTTCTGTATACCCATTTACTTCCAATTACATTTGCATGATCAGGCCTTTCACTAGTGTCCATACCTGATTCCTTTCAAACTCATTAAGTTCTTATTGCACAATTATCCAATCTGGATCATAAATTGCTTTTTCAACAACTTTAGGTTCAATTTGAGATAGAAAACATGTAAACATGGCTTCTAGTTGTCTTCTGGTCCTTACACCTTGCTGTACAGCACCAATTACTTGTTCAGCAGAGTGATCCTTCAACCATTGTAAATCTTGGTTTGCTTGATTTACAGGAACCTGATCTTCAGTAGGGTCTGCTCTGTGATCGTAGGGGGATCGCAGATCCTTGAACTACATCTGTTGTTGTATCGGTAGTGTTACCAGCAGGTTGTCCAGTAGGGACTTCTTCAACTCCAGAAACAGAGATCTTTAAGTCACTTATCTTCGTTAATACTTCAACATACTCTGGATTAGTGACTTCTGGATTCACAGCAGGTTCTGAAACTTCATCATTCTTCATTCTAGTGAACTTAGGTTCATCAAACAAAACATGAATAGATTCTTCATGTTTCAATGTCCTTTTGTTCAGCACCCTAAATGCCTTGCTGACTGAAGAATATCTTAAAAGATTCCTTCATCTGATTTTGATTGGAAAGTCTTCAGTTGCTCCTTATGATTTAGGATAAAGTATTTACTCCCAAATGGGTGGAAATATGAAATATTTGGCTTTCTTCCATTCCAAATTTCATAAGGTGTCTTCATTAGCTTTTTGTTCACTGAGGTTCTATTCTGTGTGTAGCATGCTGTATTGATCCTTCAGCCCAATACCTTTCAGGTAACTTTGCTTCACATATCATAGTCCTCCCTGCTTTCTTGAAAGTCATGTTCCTTATCTCAGCAACCCCATTCTGCTGAGGTGTTCCAGTAGCTGCTAATTGATGCAGCACACCATTTTGTTCACAGTATTCTCTTATGACTTTGTTTAGGAACTCAGTACCCTTGTCTGATTTTATTTTCACTACTGTCACACTTTTCTCATTTTGCAATCTCTTCAAAAGTTCAGGCATCTTTTGAAGTGTCACTTTTTTTGTTCATGAAAATTACCCAAGTATATCTTGAATAATCATCCACAACTACCAGAGTGTATTTCTTTCATGTTATACTTGTTGGTATCGCTGGTCCAAATAGATCCATATGCATCAGTTCCAGCACTCTCTTTGTTGATTGTTTAGTCTTTGACTTGAAACTTGATTTTGTTCGTTTACCTTGCTCACAGGCATCACATATTCCATCCTTCTTATATGGACTCATGTAAACCAACCACCAACTTCTTCTTCACCAATTGATTGATATCTTCAAAGTTAAGATGATTCAACTTCTTATGCCACAGCCAATTGAGTTCTGACTTTGTATGCACTAATAAACATGTTTCTGGAACAACAGTAGACCTAACTATTACATACATGTTTAGTTGTCGTCTTTCAGACAGCACAACTTGTTCTCCCAATTCACTAATGACAATACAGTAGGCTTTGTCAAAGGTGACCTTGTAACCCATGTCATAAAATTTTCCAGTGCTCAGCAGGTTGTAATCCAAGCCTTCAACATATGCAACATTTTTTATTGTCAAAACATTCCTCACCAGTGTTCCATATCCTCTAGTGTATCCTGGTGTGCTTTTGTTTCCAAATTGACTTTAGGTCCATCCTTTGCCACATAATTTGTCAAATAGTGCTTACTTCTTGTCATATGTCTGGAACATCCACTGTCAAAGTACCAGACACCCTACAAAAAAATTAATGTGTTTTAGGTACCCAAACCTGTTTGGGTCCATATTGGTCAGTGGTAAGCACAACCCTTGGCAAATTTCCATAAGGTCTTCTTTGGAAAGTGTTGCACTTTTGTTCATATATATGTATGCTACATTTACATAGAATCTAACATTTGGTTGTGTAGCATTCACATATGGTTTCTGGACTTTTGGTACATAATGTTGTTTGAAGTGATTTTTGTTGTTAAAAGCATGAACATGACCATAAGGTTGTTGTCTATTAGGAACAACCCTGTGTTGTGATCTCTGCTGAGATCTCTGGTAAGACCCTTACTGAGTCCTCTGTTGATTCCACTGATGAGGTCTAGGCCTAGCATTATGGTTATAGCTATTGTTTCTAGCAACAGGGGCAAGAATATTCCAATCTTCATCAGTAGGGAACAATCTATCTTTCCCCCTGAGATAAGTATCCCTTGAATGATTAACATTATTAGGTTTAGCATTCTTATCCTTGGAATATTTCTGGTTTTTCCCTTTTTGTGGTCCAGCAGACTTTGCAGCAGGTCTGCTATCAGCAGGTCTAGAGGGTCCAACAGTCCTACTCTTGGATGCACCCTTTTTGTTAGGAGCTACTGTCCCTTTGGACTTCTGATTTTGCTTCTTTGAAGCATTCTCAGTAGGTTTCACTGCCTCAGCAACCTTTTGAGGAGTTGGATTTTGTGCAGGTACAAACTTAGGACCAATTCTTGTACTAGGTTCAACAACCTTACTTGATCCACCCTTAGAGGATTGTTGAGTTTCAAATCCAAGGCCTGTTTTATCCCCATAAGGCTTTCCTGATATGAATGTAGTTGTGGAACTAGATTGTGCGGCGCGATTCAACGACTCTTTGCGAGTCTTTGCGAGACTTGTGTTGATTCTGTTCATAATCTTTTTCCTTACCCTTGAGAATTCTTAATTCAGCATTTAATCTTTGAATTTCTACTTTAAGTAATTCTCTTTCAGCCTTCACAATCTCATAACCAGATTGTATTTTCCTCGGTTGATTAAGAAGGGCATCTAGAGGTTCTTCAGTGTCAGAAATTTTAGGATTTGATCCACCAGAGGACTCATAATCACTGTCAGCAGGAGTATTCATAGATACAGAATTGTATACCTCCTCTGTTTCATCCATATTGGCCATCAAAGCATAATCATCCATATCAGCTATGAGTGTTGTATCATCTGATTCATTTCCTTTTTCTGATTCCATTTCATAGCCAGATTCGTCATCAGCAACCAATGCTTTCTTGCCCGATCTCCTCTGCTGACCCTTGTCTTCAGCAGGTCTTGACAGTCAGGTCTAAAATGTCCAGGTTTCCAAATTTCATCATTCTTATTCTTTTTGTCAGTAGGGCAATCTGCTCTTGCATTTCATCCAAGACATCATCTTGCACATTTGATGATTCTTCAATGTGTGCAGCAACATGTGCTACTGTCTTTGTTGCTTCTTTTTCAGCATTTGGAACTATATCTTTGCTGAATTCATAGGCTTTAAGATCAGAGAACAATTTGAAGGTAACTTCCACATGTAGACTTCTAGACTCCTCCATTGCAGTAACCTTCATCTCCCAGACTTTTTTTTGCAGGTAGGGCTTTGAGAATCCTGGTGTTGATCTCTTCTCTTGTATAAACAACATTCAGCAGGGTGATTTCATCCAGAATTTCATTGAATCTTGACCCCATCTGTGCAACGGTCTCATTTGATTTCATTTTGAACTCTTGAAACTCTTGCTTGGCCACACTGATCTTGTTTTTTTGATTGCATTAGTGCCTTCACAAATAAGTTGTAGTTTCTACCATAGTTCTTTGGCAGTCTTGCAAACTTTCACATTCATGTACATATTGCTATCTAAATTTCTGTAGATAATGTCAATAGCAATATTGTTCAGTTTTGCCCTTTTTCTATCTTCATCACCCCATTCATTTTTGGCTTTGGGATTGTCTGATTTTGGCCATTTACAGTTATGACTTTGGTGATCTCAAGTGGTCCATCAGTCAGCACATCCATCATTTCATCATGGGTTGCAGCTAGATAGCCTGCATGCGACGCTTATACGCATCAAAACGAACAACGGAGCACATCAACATTGTCCTAGCATACTAATTGTTATCCATGATGCAAAACTTTGAAAAACAGAAACTTGAAAAAGTTTTCAAAGATTTTTCACAAGCACAACAAGTATGATTAGTTCAGAACAGAAGTTCTGCTCCGATACCAATTGTTGGTCCCTTGAAAAAACTTTGGTTAAGTTTAGAGGAGGGTGAATAAACTTAACACTTAAAACTTTGGAGTTTTACAAACTCAGCAGGGTCAATAGTCTGCTGACCATTCAGTAGTCTGCTGACTATCAAAGCTCTTGAATTTGTTGCAGCAAAATATATTAAATTAAGCCATGTTACTTGTTGTATAAAATATGATACTAAGTATTGGATACTCAGTAGTGCAAGTGGTGTGATTCAGTAGCTAGTTCAGTCAATTTGATGTGATAAGCATACAGATAAAGTAAATGCAAAATGTAAATGTAGTAAAGTAAAGTAGGCAAGTTTTGTAGTGGTTCCAGGTAGTGTAATCCTGTCAGTCCACTATTCTCCTGTGATGTTGGAGGAAATTCACTAGAGATTCTTGAGGTAGCTGTTACAAAAATCCCTAAATTGTTTGTCCTTGACCAATAACTATGGCTTCACAAACTGAACACTAGAAACTGGTAGGATTGTTGCTTCAAAGTATTCCACTGGTCCTTGAAGGGTAGGATTGCCTCTTCACCAGCTCCACCACAAAACAACAGTTCTTCATACTCCCAAAAGTGCTTCTCTGTCTTCAGCAAACTTCTTGAAAAAGAAGGGTTGAATCAAGAAAGTGATTCAGCTTTCTGCAAGCTCCTGATCAGGATGATAAGATCAGCATCTTAAGATCTTCAAGTGTATGAACTAGATGTAACTTGATTGCAGATAATACTTGAAGAAAAACTTGATCAGTAGATTTAAGTTATGTATGTATCAGTAGGGTCAGATTGCACTTGATCAATATCTTGCTCAAAAACTTTGTTGCTTCGTGTTAATTCTTGGTTATGCAATCTGAATCAGGAGTCCTCTATTTATAGGTGTAGACCCTGTGATTTGAATTTGAATTTGAATTTGAATTTGAATGATAACCGTTATTAGCTGAATATTCCTGAAAATACCTCTGTTGTACCTGCCTGACACTGACAGTGTCCTTCTGACAGTCCAGTCTGTCAACCAATGAAATAATTCCATTTAATATGGCTCTGAAATCCTTACAACATTCTTTTCATCTTGTCCATTTATTGACTAATTAATCCAAGGCTTGTAAATCATCCTTATCCATTTAATCTTCCAGAAAAACTTGGATTAACTCAAATTATACATTCAGCAGACTCCTGTTGTGTAAGTCTACTGATGTACACAGATGTCAGCTGATTTTTAGCCTGTTGTGTTTTAATAAACACTTCAACTGACTGCTTCTCATCTAACTTTTGATTATGAAGTTAGAGTACACCATTTTAAACATAACCAAGTTCCAATCACCACTTAACTTTAATGGAACTTAGACCTTCTACACAAGGTATATGTGATCAGTTTAGATCATCACAGACTTCCCTAAATTCTGATACCATATCCTTGACTTTAATTACTAAGTTTGATCCCGTAGCCTTCAATACTAAGTTTGAACCCTCAGCCTTCATTACTGAGTTTGAACCCTCAGCCTTCAACTAATCAGCAGGTTGACTCTACTGACCTAGATAAGTCTGCTGATCAAGTCAGCTGACCTCATTACAGTGCTTGTTTGATCAAACCTATACAAAGATCAAGCTCTAGTAAACCTATACATTTAATCTAGACATCTTTTTGCCTTTGCTCTATAACAGATAGTCTGACACTCATCATTAAAACTAATATATGTCTAACACGAATTACTCGGACTCTCAGCTCGGATTACTCGTCAAAATATTGACTAATTATTTGACAAAATCCAATGTAACTTTGTCCAAAAAAAATTAATACTTGTCTCAGGCCCACGAAGGCCCATTCCCCCCAAGGGTCAACGGTCAACGGGCATGGTCCGGGCGGCGGCAACGCGGCACGAACGCGTGACAATTGTTTTTTTTGTAAAAGGGATTACTTTATTATCAAGCCTTCAAAAAGGCAACCATCAATGTACAATCCAAGTTTGTGTAAAAATAAATTCTAATCTATACACCAAGCAAGCCTCAAATTCCTTGCACGTTCAATTATTCTAGAAATAAAAACATACGACGGTGGCCTATCCTTGTCGCAATTTTAGTAGAGCCTCGACCCACTAAAACTAATCTGAGTTCTCTCCCTTTTCTTGAAGCTTATACCCTTTATCAAACTTCCACCACTTATGTATTGAGAAAATGATGGCACATTTTCCAATGTGGGATTATGGAAGTTCAACTCTTCAACTTCTAAAAACAACTCTTTTTTTACTTTAAAAAAAAACAACTCTTCAACTTCTTCAACTAACTCACTTTAAAGCTTAATTCTCATTCACCCGATATCCGAATTGAATGATTCAAAGACCTATCTTTATCTACGTCGTGTGTAGTTTTCAAACTCATCATAAACTCTTGATAAATTATACAAGAGTCTAACCGATACCGGCTCTCAAATGGTTGTAAAAAATGATTAAAAAATCTTTTTTTTTCTTTTTCCTCAATTTTCTCCAACAAATTCATGAATGATGAGTAAAAAGTGTGTTTAGTGTTTGATGTAGTGGCTTATTAATCGTTTACCTAGTTGTAGAATCAACTTGAAAATTTGACGTAGAACCTTGATTGTTCATGTATATGTGTAACAATGAAGAATTATGTGATTTGAATAAATAAAATAAAAACTTGTCACATGAATACTTGTTTTATTCTCTAGTAAACTTGAAGTAGAATAAGTCTTGAATTCAGTTGGGGATGACGAAAATTAAGGCATTTGATGTGCGAAAATTAAAACAAAAGAAGAAACTGCCAAGAAATTAAAAGCGTTAAAAAAAACAAGACATGAGGGAGCAAACTTCTTTAGGTTATTCGATATGGAATTTTTGCTAGGCACCCACTAATGCGAATTTCTTTTTTGAGAAATCTACATGTACCTTGTAAAAGTAGAAAAGAAAGTGAACTGGGTAGTACTCAATTTCCAAATTCTTCCTGACCCGAACGGTCAGACTTAGGCAGACAAAATTTCAGAGGGAATAATCGTGTATATCCCAAAAAATAAGGCTAATTGGATTCAAATTTTGAACGTTGGATATATGCCTATAAATAAAAGACTAGAAGAACAACAGAAAACAACGAAGAGAACCTTCGTGAACATTGAACTTGCATTGAGAATTCAACTCTACCGAGTTCTTAATACTCGAAATTCCTAAGGCATTCAAAAAATTTGAATCAAGTATACTCAAGTCTTTGCATTTTACGAGTATCAATCCTAATGCAACACTTGAAGCCGAGCTTTTGTTTTACAAAACTTATCCGAGATCAAACTCAAACCAGAATCATCTATTAATTCAACAACACTACTTTGTTTATTCAATGTTTTTTCTATCAGTGAAGCACTAAAAGTGTGAAGGACTGAAGTCGGCCGAATCAGTGAACCTTAGTGTTTGTGTGGTGGAATTGTTGAAGAGGCAATTCTACCCTTGAAGGAACAGCAGAACAACATCGGTGAAGCAATAGAGTCGGTATTGGGGACCGATTGTTCGGCTTCCGATCTTTGGAGAAGTACAGCCAAGGATAATCATTTTGTATCTACTGTATCTATGTACAAGAAAAATAGTGAATTCCGCCAACATGTTTTTACTTTCAGTTCTTTATATTCAGTCAAATAGCTTACCTTTCACACATCACATATGAACACTTATCACACTCATCAAGTTTAGAATAACGGTTCTCAAAGGCTTTATTATTTGCTGCATAAAACTCGGTTGAGCCAAAGCTAGTCAGCTGACCTGCTCTCAGCTAAGATAAGTTTTAAAAACTCAAGTTTAACAAATGTATTTAACCCCCACCCCCTCTAAACTTGTTTCAAGTCTTTCCAAATGACCAACAACACATACATTGTTGACACAATTTACTAGGTGAATTAAGGACTAAAAAAAAGTTATGAATTAGAAATGTTCTGGTGATATTGAAGTCGTGGAAGGACATGTACTAAATTAGCTAGATAGCATATTAATATTTGATAAACAAAACATTGTCAACCTTTGGGGGGGGGGGGGGGGGGGGGGGGGAATAAAATAAACATGAAGTTCATTCCATCAACGTTATATTATCGAAACCCCCAAAAGAATGTCAAAAATAATTGGAATGATTTTGAAGAATCTGAAATGATAAAATGCTATGTTGATATTTACTCTAAACGCATGGAACATATGAGATATATTGTTTCCAAAGGATATAAATCTCATAGATATGAGATAGTTACATACATTTTATCATCATTGGAAACAAAAGAGAAATGTACTTAATAATGAGGTTGATTTAGCGAATTCTGGTATGAAATGCGTTAGTCACTTGAAGCAAATGATAGAGCATCAAGTTACAACTTGGTGCAATTACAACATTTTTTATGAAGATCATTTCCCGGAATTAGGAGGAGTCGAAAAAAACCCCATTTTAAAATTAAAGAATTCCAAAGATCTTTCACGTATCGGTCAAACTAACCTGCACAGATAATTTAACTTACATGCAATATTTAGCAAATAATTTGGCTGATACTTTTATTGAACATAAAAGAGTGACTATTTATAAACACACCTAATCAAATGTGATTGATAATATTTATCTACGCCACAAGCATACAAGACCGATCGGTGTTAAAAATAAAATCTGAGAAATATAAATTGAATATTGATATTCGGCCACTCATGAAATCTCTTGAATAGATTCGTTTTGAAGACAAAACCCCAAATTAATTTGCATGTGCATCAAATGATCAAATATTGAGGTTGAAGAACAACCATGTCCATTCATTGATGAGGATTTGGTTTATGCTAATATTAAATTAGCAATTAAATTTATCGGATAATTTATAATATATCATCACAATCGTCAATGACATATTTGTCTCATAATTTTCTATTATTATAATAAATCGTTGATGACATATTTGACTCATAATTTTTTATTATTATAATAAATTTGATCTAGAACTCAAGCCAATAGTATAGTGCCAGAAGCACATGATTGGGTAAACAATTGAGGCTGGTCTTAACTTGAAAAGTTTGGTTATATAGTGACCAAATATTTATTTTGATTAATAATATTCTCCGGTTATGGATAACATCATGTTTTAGCAATGTTTATAGTACTAAATCTGTCCCAAAAATATAAGTCAATTTATCTTTTTACTTTTGTCCCATGATGTAAGTATATTTAGATAACCAATGAAACATTTAGTATATTTTTCAACTTTTACCTCTTATTTATTATTTACTCACCCAATTTTCATTACTTTGTATTAATAACAGTCAAATGTCATTTTAAACTTTTAATTAAAATTAATGACACATAACCAATTTAACCATTATTCACTCACCCACTTTTCACTTATTTGCATTAATAACAGTCAAATGTCATTTTAAACTTTTAATTAAAATTAATGACACATAACCAATTTCTTAATATGTATGAAAAACCCCAAACGGAATCATATTTTGGAACGGAGGTAGTACATGACATATACGTCATGCAACTTAATTCGAGCAATCATGTCATCTCTATATTCATTGTGTATCATATGATAGACATTCAAGGGGGTGTTATGAAACAATAAAATTAATGAATGTTTATCAATATGGTTTATTGTAAGAGTTAAACAGGTTTCATAATCGTCATAACTCAAAAGTAGAAGATGGAAGTGATGTAATGTGTAGAAATGAATAGACAATTATGTACTTTGTTTTTGCCGTTTTAGATTCTTGTCTTACGATTACTTATGTAATATTGGTTTGATATCAATTATTTTATAACAAAAATTTATTTGTACCAAATCATTTTAAATGATATTATCTATTTTTGTGTTTTTATTTAAGTAACTTTTTAAGATAAGAGCTTTTATCTTTAGTTTTATTAATTTTAAATTTAATCGTTATCTCATTTGTGTCATTTAATTACTCCTTCAATAAATCAACAAGTTAGGAGTCTTGGAGGTTTCCGCTTGTATTTTGATTTATCTAATAACAAGTTTTTGTCTTTATATACTCAAGTGTAATGGCTTTATCGCCCCTTAGAACACATATGTCATTTACATCCAAATATCTTATTCAAATTTAAGTGAAACGAAAACAAATGAAAAATATAGTTGATTAATTAAGTGAACAACATATAGTTGCTGAATATTGCACAGCATTTTGCTGCACTTAATTTGGTGTTAAAACACCTTTTAGGGTTATTAATAACAAGCATTTTGAATGATACAAAAGGAGAGCTAGTTGGACATAAAACCAAATTGTTGGATCCCCCACCACCAATATCACTCACACATTATATGGAATCATCCATCCCATGAACTAAAAAAGGTTGGGGGCAATTATATGAAATCACAGACTCTACACATAAAAGTATGAAATATGCATATTAGAAATTATCACATCCATCAAAGTTAGGAAAACTAATATAGCATATAATTCTGATTGAGGATTCCAAAAGCATAAACTACTTCAAAATGTCTTCAGAACAGGTTTCAAACAGATTACCAGAATTTACAAACTTTTGAGTCCCGAATTCACCAAAATGCACAACTTGAGGGTTTTATTCATGAAATGCTGCGGGTGAGTGAGTTTCATTTACGTAAGAACTTGAGCCAGATGTAGACAGCCAGAAAACACAGAAGAGTGAACAGAACCACATGCATAACGTGCTTTGATTGTTCCTTAACGGCTCCCCTGTTCAGCCTACTGATGTTGTTCTTCATGCCTAGACGGCCTTTGGTGAGTGTCCTTTCCTGCATTGACCAAACCACAAGGTCTCTAGTTAAATGCTAAACGAAACACATCAGGCCACAAACAAAAAGGCATTGTACCCTCATTATTCATGATAGGGCCGAGAGATTCTTATGGGTAACACTCATTGTTCAATGATCAACAAGTGCGTATACGCATGCAATAGCTCTATGATGACATATCAACGTTCGCAATGTACCCTGATAATTTTTCTATGCATAACAGAAGGCCATGAGTCATTTATGTGCAAGTGCTGCCTTTTGTCATTCAAGTTATGCAATTTAACAATATTTGTCTATCATTTTCAATGCAGAGTACAATCTACAATTAGCACTAATAACCGCAATCAACATGTTATACCCTCATTTTAAAAAAAACCTTAAACATTTTCCAGAAGCCAATGATAAATGCCCTGATATCAAGGCAGAGTGCTTGTTAGCAACATTTGACATTGTGAAGAAAAATTTCAAGAATCTAAAAGCATAGAAATGAAAATATAACATTCATGTTTCTACATTTTCTCATTCAAGTAGTGCAATTTCACAATAAATGTCTACCATTTTCAATACAAAGCACAATTAACAATTAGCACTAACAACAACCTCAATCAACTGCTATACCCTCGGTTTAAAGAAACTTTATATAAATCTCAGAAGCCAGTGATAAGTGCCCTGATATCAAGGCAGGGTGCTTGTTAGCAATATTTTCATGATATCCAAGACCATGTGTATGCTAGTACAAAACAAGAAAAAAATTCAAGAATCTAAAAGCATATCAATGATCATGAGAAGTAAAACATTCATGATTCTACCTGTTCAACACGTTTTTCACCATTCAATGTTACGATTTCCCCGTTGGATCCAATCATTTTTCAAATGTTAAAGTCTCAACCATGTGTAGTTCATGAGGAATGCCAAATAAGTGAAGTTGATTGAACTTAAACAGAGAAGAATGCATTTTCATAAATGCAGTTAGTTTTAGAAGAAAGCAATACTCTCCCGAATTATACTCTAAATCATAAGATAGATCACAAGTTGAAAAAAGAGTATCCTCAGGTAGGGTTGGCTAGTGTTAATACGTAATGAATTCCTCTGTCTAAGTTAGTAATTATCTACCACTCTTAGAACTGTGCCATTGCCTAAGTAAGCATCACTAATTGAATCCTTTTTCTTTTCTCTGTGGAATCATATTAGATAAGCACAAACAATATGGTATTTCAGCTACAGAATGAACACAAGGAAAGTACACAATACACAATTTAACTACACATTCTTTCAACCATTTCGGTGCATAGAGCAAATGAAATCAAAATTGCACAAAGTTCAATAGACAGCATACCAGCTGCTGATTTATGAAATTCTTTTCATAATTTGCATCAGACTCGATATCTTCAGCCACCTGCCAAAATTTAATTGTATAAGCCACAAATGTATGAGTTGAAAAGCAGTGAAGCACAATCAAGCCATTTATCAAAACAATTCATAAGCTCAGGACAGATATACAGAGCAACTCTCATTTACCCTAATTACAGAACAAACCAACGTTCACACAAATTTCTGCAATGTAAGAACATCTACCCGATCTTAATTAGGTATCATGTATAAGAAATCAGAAAACGCAACCTCCAGGTCAGACAAGTAGCATTCTATCAGTAATTTCCAAAATCTCATCTCATTCCTAAGCACTTGTACATATTTACGCTTTATTCATATCAAGTAAAATTTTCGGAAATGCAAAATGAATAATACGCAACAATCAGTGAAATATACACCAGTCAAAAGCAAATCTGTAAATATAATCCTAATGCGTTAAAGCGATGATGAAGAGAAATTACATCTTTCAGATTTCGCACTTGCTTGCGCTGAACAGAGACGTTTCCTGCCAAACCTGCTTCCAGTTCATCAATTTGCAACTGAACATCACCAGAATTGTCGCCAAAAGCAGTTCTCCTTGCAGTTAAACCCTCCCTGTTTTGACAACAATGAATCAAAGAAATTACTCCTCTAAATCGTAATCACTGATTTATTGAAAACAAACACAGCGAATTCAGTTAGATATCATTTGTTCGCTAAAATATGCAGAAACAAAATCATGTTTCTCACCTCGATACGAATGGATCAGCTGCGCTGGAGTAGACATTACCTGAACCGTCACGGTGTGAGGAGAATGAAGCCATATTGAGTGATACTTTGGGGAAAAAAACAGAAGTATATGAATTGAGCGAAATGAGGGGAAAATATATCCCTTTGGCGCTTTAAATAAGAGGAGGGAAATCTATTAGGTGTCGTGCGCGTGAAGATTTGCTGAATTATTTTCATAATAAAAAATAAAATAAAATAAAAAGAGAGAAAAACAACTCCGGGTTCGATCCCCACCCTGTAGTTATTAGGCATTTCGTTTCCCGGCAAAAAAACAAAGAGAGAAAAAAATTCCTCAGTTTAAAAATAACTCCGGTGATTTCAGAAAAAAAAAAAAAAAAAAAACAATAATAATTCTGGTGGAATCGAGTAAAAATAGATAATATAAATCGTTTAAAAATTCTATTTTAAAAATTTTAACTTGAAAAATGGCATTGTAGTAAATACCCTATTTTTTTTATTTAAAATACAAATTTTGTAAAATTTTATGAGTTGAATATAGTTTAATGTGTTATTTATGGATAATAGTTGGCATGATTTTTGTCTTTACTTTGTTTACGTAGAGATGTTTTTAATTAACTTGTCTATTGGTCTAAGTGTTCATTTTCTTTCTTTTTTCCAGAGACGATCAAAAGCTAAGTGAGGTAGTTGATCACACTTTATTTAGTACCATTTAGTCCACTAGTATTTACCCAGAATTCTGCTCAATCAATGAGAGATAGTCTAAATATTGTACGAAATACATGCTAAGTGTGTGTTCCTTAGTTATCGATCACTTGGATTTGGTACTGTTATGTCTCGTTTTGCGTACTTTTCAAGTGTACCATATTCCAGGAGCAATGAAAGAGTGAGTCTGGGCCGAGAAAGTTAATAGGCCGAAGTAAAGAAGTCCAAGTAGAGATCTGCCAAGAAAAGAGGCTGAAGCAGATCTCTATTGTAAATACTTGCGTTAGGCCTCACACCACGAGGCCCCCACAAGGCCATGTATTTATATATGCTGTTATATGTGGAGTTTTATTAGTTTGTACTAACCAATGCAGTTGGAATATAAGTGCAAAGCTTTTGACTTGAGTACGAAGTGCTGGGAATCATAATCAAACCACACATACATATAAATAACAAAGCATAAAAAAATGTAGGGAAGTAGCCAAGAGTAAGGTCAGGTACCAAATACAACATTTAGACTGGCCTGATTAGTTTATAGTACATGCAGAAATTATGAAGTGACAAGGCTGCTGATCTAATAATTGTGTAAGCATAGTTATCAGATTACCATCAACATCTTCAGCTGAAATGATGATGGACGCAAAAGAGTAAAAGAAGTAAAGCAGTACTATGTCTTTGCAGCTGTAATTGGTTACCAACAAAAGGTGTTCATGGGTCAGCCTAACCAAGCAACACTCTAAACTTGCTTGTCTTCTCCTTTGTTTTTTTTCTTCGGTGTTTGAACAAGCTTGTCAGCATCTGAATCAGGGAGCTGCGAGGCCATATTTTCCAAATCTTCCGGAGTGATTGTACCAAGTTAATTGTTCTCTTAGCATTGCAAGGCTGGGAGCTGGCACATTCTACTGGGCCATATTGTTGGGCAACTTCTTCAAGAGCGTTTTTAGTCATCGGCGTAAAGAACTGAGTTTCTAACCCACCTTCTTTGTTTGAGGCAGTTGAAATCAGCGTCACGTCATCAAATACAGTACCACCAACTGCTGAATCAAGGGCGATTATTGTACCACTTGCTGACGCCATATTCTGAGTAAATGATTTCATTTCATCAGTTATGTAGGTCTTAAGTATTACATACCTTCGAACCATTTCACCATTGATCATTTTGACATAGTACTTGACAAAAGCAAATGAATTCTGTGTTATCTGGCAATGGAAATTTCGTTTAAAGGGGAATGTCCCTGCAAATCCATGGTTTTATGGTAAGTTAATGAAGCAACACAACTGAAGTAAGCAGCAAATTGATATGGTGTTGCAGTAAACCAAATACATGTTATATTGAAGCGGGCAATTGATATGATTTTGAAGTGAATACCTCATCTTCAAGTTTCTTGATTTCAATAGCAGTGAACGGGCAAAGCTTTTCAGCATTAGGAGACTTAATTGTGCTTCTCATGTTTATATTTTCATCATTCAATGTCACTGGCAGGGTAATCCTGGGAGGTTAATTTAGATAATAAGTAGAATAGAACACAACCCAATAGTATAAACTTACATTAGACAGTTATGATTAGATGTATTTTTATATTACCTAACTTCCATTAGAGAAAGTACCGTACACCCTGAACATTCAATGTTCCAATCCACGTCAGCATCCACGATCATTCGGCAGTTTCCACATAAAGTATAGTAAAGATGATTCCGCATAACGCTTAAGCGAACCTTGCTTTTTATCCAACATGTTTTGACCTACACATTAAGGAACAATAGGGCAGCTAATAATTAATGGATGAAAACTGAATACATGACGTTTGTAAATTAGCTTACATTCTAGAAAGTTGCCATTGCAGTTTCCAAATTGTAAATCTCTTCTCCTCTTGGTGTGATAAAGAACTTGTTGTTCTTATAGGCTTTTTCCTTGATCTAATCAGCAACCTTTTCCATGTTGTCAATATACCTTTTAACAAAAGTAGTAATTATAAATCATATGTATGAGATATGATAATTACACGAAAACTGTGATGAAGAATATCATACCATTTTTTGAACCCAAGATCTTTTGGAAGTGGTGGATTTTCGATTAAATAGTGTTTCGTGTTGCTAAGGATAGACCTGTAAGATTGTAGAAATGAAGTAGCAGTAAAAGCCGAGGAGCAGTAAAATACAGTTTAAGTTTAAAAATAAGCTTACCATGAAAGGTCCTCACTTCCAGATTAGATGCAATTATAGTTATTGGTTCATTGTTTGGAGAATTGGAGTTTGGATCATAATTTGCAAGTAGATTCTTCCAAAGTCATAGGACAATGGGAATTTCTTTGTGTTATGTAAGAACTGTGTCAGTTTGTTTTTATGTTTTTTAAAAAAGAATCCAATGATACACCAGGTAGGAACTTACTCTTTGTTAACCACAATATAATCCTTTGTAGATTTTGTATTAGTAAAGTCAACCATTGGAAACTGATGCACAACCAAGCCTCTAATAGCTGGGGAAAATGAATTATATTTGTTAGCTAACCCAAGATAAGATTATGTTATAACTGAAAGGTATTGTGTACAGAATGTGAGTGAATATGGTTTAGTGTTACCGCCATATCATTAGTTTAACATCTCATGAAAACTGTGTTGTGGTTTGTATACTTACCTATATTTGCATCTGTCTCAGAAAACTTATGCAATTCTGTAAACTTGCAAACTTCAAAATTGCATGGGAGAGAACATACGGTTTAGCGTCGATAATAGGCTCTACAAGTGTTCTGTTGTTAATAATCCAAGAGAACCTGTACCCATCTAGCCGGTACCTTTCAGGAGGCTTAGTAACATTTGCGTTAGAGACCTTGTATCTCCTAACCGATTGTAGGGATCATTCAAAGAAGTTGATGTCATTATCAAATATCACTGCTTTCACTTTTGTTCCCTGGTCAGATTACAAAATCAGTAGATATTTAGTATGTGCATCAATTATGTTTTTGAGAGAACATAGATTAATTACAGACATGTCTAACCTGCATATCAGTAAGCAAGTAGTGCCTGCATCTCTTCTGAAAGGGGTAATAAGTGAAAGCCTTATACAGCACGGGATGTCTTTTGATGAAGTTTGAAGAATTACAAACAAACAAAATAAAATGCGGAATTATTATTGATCGAGTAAAAGTTACAATGTTTCTACAATGTGGCTGATCATGGGGTATTTATAACATCATACACCTCATTAATCAGTTGCAAGTAAGTTACAAACGGTTATAACAGATTACAACAAAATAACCATTTTCTATATCGAACTAACTAATCGACATCTTTGTTGGTGTTTGTATCTTGTCACAGAAGTCGTCGATATCTTCATAAGATCAGCAAAGTGCACTTAGCATTCCCATCAGCTTTTATACTATAACACCTCCTCAAACTATGAGTGGTTCATGAAAATCTTGCACTCAGCATTCCCAATAGCTATTTGAAGTCTGAAAGATCTTTGAAATTCCTAATTTGTCTAGTAGATATGAGAAAATGGGTGCATCCAAGACTTTGGTGAGGATGTCAGCTATTTGTTCTTTTGTATTGACTGGAAGAAGTTTAATGAGTCCTGATTTGAATTTGTCTCTCACAACATGGCAAGAAATTTCTATGTGTTTTGTTCTTTCATGAAAGACAGGATTGTGAGCAATGTGCATGGCACGGGCATTATCACAAAATAACACAACAGGCAACTGAACTGAGACCTGTAAATCCTATATTATATAGATTAGCCACTGGATTTCACAAACTGCATTTTCCATTGCCCTATACTCACCCTCTAATGAGCTTCTAGCAATTGTTGTTTGCTTCTTTGCCTTTCAAGAGATTGGTGCATCTTGTAGGAACATCATGTAACCTGATACTGATCTTCTTGTTTTAGGACAACCAGCCCAATCACTATCTGTAAAACCCTTGTATAAGATTATTATCTACTGAGAAGAAGATCCATTGGCCAGGATTGGTCTTCAAGTACCTCAGCAGTCTATGAGTTGCCTTCATGTGATTTTCAATAGGAGTGTCTAGAAATTGACTTAGTTGTTGTACTGCAAAAGCAATATCTTGTCTGGTAAAAGTGAGGTAAATTAATTTACCCACTAGGGATCTGTATGCAGTGTTATCCTCTAAAAGTAGTGAATCACCATGCTGTAAAGTCTACTTAGACTCCATAGGTGTCCTAGCAGGTTTGGCTCCCAAAAATTCATATTCTTCTAGGAGGTTAAGTGTGTATTTCTTTGTGAAATGGATATGCCTTTTGGACATCTAGTAGCCTCAATGCCTAGGAAATATCTCAATTTTCCAAGATATTTGATAGTGAACTGTTCATGTAGAGCATCTTTGACTTGCTGAATTAACTCTTCACTAGGGCTTATTGCTATGATGTCATCAACATAGACCAGTAAAGCAATAAATGACTCTCTTGATCCTTTTGTAAACAAACTGTGGTCATTTTTGGACTGAGTGAATCCTTGAGACTTCAATGATTCAGTCAACTTGCAATTCCATTGTCTGCTGGCTTGCTTGAGGCCATATAATGACTTAGTAAGCCTGCAAACTTGATTTGGTTTGGTTACTGCACAGCCTGGAGGTAACTGCATGTACACTTCTTCTTGCAAATCTCCATGCAAAAATGCAGTATTGACATCCATATGATGTAAATGCCAATTTTTGGTTGATGCTGCTGCAAGTAAGGTTCCGACTGTAGTAATCTTGACAACAGGGGAAAAGGTTTCTTGATAATCAATCCTATATGTCTGAGTGTAGCCTTTTGCTACTAATCTTGCTTTGTATCTCTCTATTGATCCATCAGGATTATGTTTGATTATGTATACCTATATTCACCCTATTGGTTTCTTGCATGGGGGCAAATCAACTATCTCCCAAGTGTGAGTGTTCTGTAAAGCTTCAAGTTTTTTGTTCACGGGCTCCTTCCATTCATCATGCTTGATAGCTTGATTGTAGGTCTTAGGCTCTTTAACTACATCAATAGCATTAATAAATCTGGCATAGTCTGCTAAGAACTTGTCCAGACACATTACTTCACTCAGCAGATGTGGAGTCTACTGAACATTATGAGCACCCCCTTGATAAAAGGTTGATGATTTCCTTGTTCTTGTGGACCTTCTTAGTTGTGTGGGTTCAGGTGCCTGATGTATCGGTGCATGCCTTTCAATGGATTGATCAGCAGCTACTGATCCCATTGTTGGTTGGTCTGCTGACTCATTCAGCAGGTCATCAAAACTTTCCATCACTGGTAAAGGAACAGGCATGTCAGTAAGATATATAGGCTTTCCCAAGACCTGTTGAAAGAGAGAAAAATAAGTTGGAATTGAGAATTTCTAGCAACAAAGATGTCTTTGTTGGTAATATCTAAGAGAATGGCACCTTTGGAGGTGGTTGAATTCCCAAGATAGACACAATTCCTACATCTTGAGTCAAGTTTGGTCCTATACTGTTGAAGTGTGCATGAAAAAACTAAGCAACCGAAAACTTTAAACACGGAATAGTCTGGTTTGGTGCCATAAAGAAATTCATGTGGAGTGCTTTCCTTCAACAGAGGTGTAGGTGTGGCATTAATTAACTTTGCAGCATGTAAAAGAGAAAAACCCCAATATTCAAGGGGCAGATTACTTTGGAACCTCAAACCTCTTGCAACATTCAGCAGATGCTGATGTTTTCTTTCAACAATACCATTTTGCTCAGGTGTACTTACATAGGATGTTTGATGTATGATACCATGCTGAGCATAAAAGTCAGTAAGTTGAAACTCTGCACCATTGTCAGATCTAATTACTTTAATGATTTTATGAAACTGAGTAGAAGCATATTTAACAAAATATTTAACAATGTCAGAGGCTTCAGATTTATGCCTCATAAGAAAAACCCAAGTAAATCTAGAAAAATCATCTACAACAGTAAGAAAATATTATTGTTCATTCACAGTATGATCTCTCAAAGGACCCTAAATATCCATGTGAACAAGGTCAAAAATAGTATTTACAGTAGGAGTTTATTTTCTTTCATTGCCCAGTGGGCTAGTACTTAAACTTAATAACTGTTATTTTGTTCCTGCTCTGACGAAGAGCATTATATCTATTTCCGCACTAGATGTTGATGGATTTTCATTTACGTTTGAGAATAAATGTTGTTCTTTTTCACATGATGGAATTTTTTATGGTACTAGCATACTTAGCAACGGTCTCTACATATTAGATATGAATGTTGACGTACTTAATATAAATAACAAGAAAGCCAAGACATATGACTTGAATGAATCCTACTTATGGCATTGTAGACTTGGCCATATAAATAAGAATCGCATTTCCAAAATCCATTAAGATGGAATGTTGGATCAATTCGATTATGAATCGTTTGATACATGTGAAGCTTGTTTACTCGGCAAGATGACAAAGTCACCTTTTAGTGGCAAAGGGATAAGATCCAATGAATTGCTTGAGCTCATACATACTGATGTATGTGGCCCAATGTCAATTCAGGCCAAAGGAGGATAATCTTATTTTATCACTTTCACTGATGACCATTCTCGCTATGATTATATATACTTAATGAAGTATAAATCTGAAGCCTTCGAAAAGTTTAAGGAATTCAGAAGTGAAGTTGAGAAACAACTAGGTAGAGAAATCAAAACAATTCGATCCGATCGAGGTGGAGAATACCTAGATGGAGAGTTTCAAGACTATTTGAAGGAGAATGGGATTCTACCTGAATGGACCCCTCGAGGTACGCCTCAGATGAATCGCATATCTGAGAGGAGTAACCGTACCTTGTTAGACATGGTACGATCCATGATGAGCTATACAGTTCTCTAAAAATCATTTTGGGGGTATGCTCTAGAAACCGCATCCTATACACTGAACCTAGTTCCATCAAAGACGGTTGATTTTACACCATACGAGGTATGGGCCAAGAAGAAACCGAATCTGGCATATCGTAAACCTTGGGGTTGTCCGACTTATGAGAAGCGGATGTTGCCTGACAAATTAGAGGCCAGATCCGACAAATGTCTGTTTGTGGGATATCCTAAAGAAACTAGAGGATACCAATTTTACAATCCTGAGGAACAAAAGGTGTTTGTTGCCAGGACTGGCCACTTTCTGGAGAAAGAGTTTATTCTAGATAGGGTTAGTGGGAGTAAAATTGATCTTGAAGAAATTCGAGAACCACTTACGGATAACAGTCAGTTGGGGAAGTAGAGGACTTGCCACACACAGATGTGACGCCAGCCTCTACCGTGGACACACTAGCACCTCGAAGATCCACCAGGGAATGCCGTGAACCCAAAAGGTACACTGGCGTGTATCTCATGGAAGATGAGGACCCTAGAACCTATGAGGAAGTGCTATTACGGCATGACAAAGAGAAATGGCTAGAAGCCATGAATTCTGAAATGGAATCCATGAAAGACAACCAAGTTTGGAACTTAGTTGATCCATCTGAAGGAATAGTTCCTATAGGGTGTAAATGGGTCTTTAAGAGAAAGACCGACATGGACGGTAACGTGACTACCTACAAAGCTAGGTTAGTGGCAAAAGGTTATAAGCAAAGACAAGGAGTTCACTATGATGAAACCTTTTCGCCTGTTGCCATGTTAAAATCCATGAGAATTTTGCTCGCTATTGCTGCATACCATGATTACGAAATCTGGCAGATGGATGTAAAAACAGCTTTCCTTAATGGGAACCTGTCTGAGGAGGTGTATATGACACAGCCTGAGGGTTTCACAGCCAATGATTCCAGGATGGTATGTAAACTGCAAAGATCCATTTATGGATTAAAGCAAGCTTCTTGGAGTTGGAATCTTCGCTTTGATGAGATAATCAAACAGTTTGATTTCATCAAGAACGAAGATGAGCCCTGTGTTTACAAGAAGGTTAGTGGGAGTGCCATTGTGTTCTTAGTGCTTTATGTAGACGACATATTGCTCATAGGGAATGATGTGCCTATGTTACAATCAGTCAAAGCTTGGTTATCCAAGAACTTCTCAATGAAGGCTTGGGTGATGTAGCCTATATTCTAAGAATAAAGATCTATAGAGATAGATCTAAAAGGTTGCTTGGTTTGTCGCAATCCACCTATATAGACAAGATGTTGAAGAGATTCAGCATGGATCAGTCCAAGAAAGGATTGCTGCCCATGTCACATGGGGTCTACCTGTCGAAAGGAATGAGTCCTAAGACAGAGGAGGAAATGGCACAAATGAGTAAGATCCCTTATGCTTCGGCAATCAGGTCTATCATGTATGCCATGTTGTGCACAAGACCAAATGTCTCGTACCCTCTTAGTATGACTAGTAGGTACCAGTCCAATCCAGGTGATGGTCACTGGATTTCTGTCAAGAATATCCTCAATTACATGAGACGTACTAGGGATATGTTCCTGGTTTCGGGAATGATGATTTAGTTTTACGATGTTATACAGATACCAGTTTCCAAACTGACAAGGATGACTTTAAGTCACAATGCGGATTTGTTTTCACGCTTAACGGCAGATCGGTGAGCTGGAAGAGTTCCAAAGGGAGACTACTGCAGACTCTACAACGGAAGCCGAATAAATAGCAGCCTCAGAGGCGGCAAAGAAAGCAGTTTGGATGAAGAAGTTCATTACTAAACTTGGTGTGGTTCCCTCTATTGAAGGTCCAGTGCCTCTGTACTGTGATAATAATGGAGCGATATCTCAGTCAAAGAAACCAAGGTCTCATCAGAAGTCCAAACATGTGCTACGGCGCTATCACTTGATTAGAGAGATAGTAGATAGAGGAGATGTAAAGATAGAGAAAGTACACACGGATGAAAACATAGCTGATCCGTTAACCAAGGCATTGTCTCAAACAAAGCATGAGAATCATGTTCACTTGCACAGGCTTAGGCATATGGGTGATTGGCTTTAGGCCAAGTGGGAGATTATTGGAAAGGTGTCCTAAACCCAATCGGGTTGGACCGGATCCGACCGGGTCGGGTCATTTACAGTCTATGTAGTTCATGTAATAACTTTATTATGATTAATAAAAGCACTTATGTTATTATATATTGTTTATCTTCATATTATTTGTTGTACATATATAGTAACGTCCCTAGTGTCAAACTGTGATAGAGAAACCATGATAATGATTATGGTTGATGAGATCTCTAATCACTTTAATAAGTTTGATACTTAAAAGTCTCTAGTCTTATGTATTGTCAAATGGGACATTGATAGTATAATCAGACTAGCAGGTATTGGATGTCTTCTATCTTATAGAAGGTAGGGATATATCTCGTCTATCAAGGTGTAGAGACACTTGGACTGTACGTGGGCGTGTATTAGAGAATGCGTACGTTAGACTGACCCACTTACATTAAGTGTCACACTATGTGGCGGTTGTGTAATTATTCTTTGGACCGGAGTCTTCATGGCATCACGGTGTGGATTGTCATGCTTTGACACTATTGAGATTTCCCCTAGCCACGGGGCGATCATGCGGAAGTGATTGGGTATGATATTGAAGCATGCAGAGTATACATGATTGGTCGTCCGGGAATCGCGTATCCTATGATTGGGATCGAATATCCGAAATGGCCTTCTTATAAGGAATGTCTAGCTCTCGAGAATCTTTGCAAAGTGAGAGTAAATGTGTTATCCCAAGAGAGCATGATATCCAGATTATAAGATACGATCGTTAATGTATTGACACTCGAGATACGATCGTATGGATATTATTACAGCGATAGGATTGTAAGTTACACGGTAACTGTTTCACATGAAAGGTAGTAGTCATTGCTTTTGACTCTTCCGATGATTGGGGGTCACGGTGTGTTGCTAGACGCTATCCCGTGATCGTTAGGCATAAAGGGGATTTTAGTAAATTGCACTTTATGTCTACGGCCAACATATTCGGAAGCCTATCGGGTCACACACATATGAACTTCGAGTCGGATTAAAATGCGGTTATAGTTGATAACCAAATAAGGAAAGTTTATCTGTAAACTATAAAGGTTATAGTGGTAAATTAATATGGTGGTATTTATTTATTATGAATAAATAAAATACAAGATATCAATTATATACAAAATATATATTAATTAAAGAATATTCCGGAAGCCAATTAATTGGCATTTGGGGCGCCATCTATAAGTGTATAAGATACACTTGGATTATGCACTTTAATTAATAAGATTACCATAATATTAATATAAGATATTAATTGATTTTGGAAAAATAGATTTATGGTAATAAGATAATTATATACAATATAAGATATTGGCAAAATTAATTATAATAAAAGAGATAAATCAATCTAATTGATTTTCCATATTTTATTGGGAAAATATTTTCTTCTCCTCCACACCATATGGGGCGCCACTTCTCACTATAAATAAGAGGTGGGTGTCAAGCTCTTTTGTACATCACAATTGCAAGAGCTCATAGTTCTTGTGTAAAATAGAGAGCATCCTATAGTGAGTAGGAGAGAGGGGAAAAAGGCCGGTCTAGCAACCGGAGTTTTCCAATAGCAATCCAAGGAGGATTCCGGCGAGGAGTTCGTGTGGATTAGTGATAGAGGCCAGACGCGTGGACGGCTTGCGCACTGTACTAATCTCCGTTGACGGTCAAAGCGACGATCTTATAGATCATCAAGGTATAACCATCAAACTACTTAACGTGTTTATTGCATTAAAAAAAGAACGATCTAGTAAAAGGAAATCAAATTTTAAATTCCGCTGCGTTAAACTAGTGATTTCCTAACAATAGTTTGATTAACTTCACCACGAACTAACATTTAAAGTGTATTACCATAAACTCAATCCTCATGTGTGACACACACTAAGTTATATGGCTACATATGATACGACTTGGGGTTTTCAGTAGTGTATTACTTACAAACACAAAGCAAGTAATAAGATGAGAATAAATCGGTTATTTATTAATACTAAAAACAATTACATAAATTGTCTTTCGGGCGCTACTTCCAACAATCTCCCACTTGACCGTAAGGAAAAGCAACAATTGTCTTTTGGGCACACTATATCTAACAATCTCCCACTTGACCGTAAAGAAAAACAACAATTGTCTTTCGGGCACACTATATCTAACAATCTCCCACTTGCCCGTAAAGACAAGCAACAATTGTTTTTAGAGCACCACACCCTTATTCTTTTTATCCACAATATTCTCCCTCTTTCTCTAAAGCAGATGAGACATATCTCCCAATTTCATACCCGCCAAGAGATTATTAGTGACATTAGACGCCACACGACTTGGTAAACTGATCAGCTAGGTTGTCGGCTCGAGGCGATCTTTAGGACCGAAACGTCGCCTCTTTGCACGATCTGTCTGAGCAGGTGGTACTTTCTCTCAATATGCTTTTGACCCTTTGTGATTGCAAAGATCATTTGCATGAGCTACCTCTCAACAGTTTTCATAGTAAAATGGTATCGGCTCATCGAGACCTGGAATCACTTCCCGATCCAACAAAGAACTTCTCAAGCCACACTACCTCTTTAGCTGCTCCGAAAGCTGCTTTGTATTCGACTAACAGAGTCAAATTGGCAGTGCTGGATTGCTCCAGACTATAGCTCCATCACAATGAGTAAACACTGAGCCTGAGATCCATTAACGATCATCCTTAATCCGACTAAAAATTAGAATCATTGTAGTCAACGACACTCAGGTTCACACTCGAACGCACAAGCATATGATTCCTCGTTCTCTCAAGATACTTGAGGATGCACTATACTGCTTTCAACGTCCGAATCAAAGACTCGACTTTTATTGACTTTTAATAACCTGACTTTCTCTATCCAAAAGAGAATCTATCCCATTTTCTCTATATCCGAAGACTAAGAGAATTATTCCGTGAGGGGTTGGTTAGGAAACCTCTCATAGAATTCAGCATTCGAAAATGCATTATCATCTTTAACCAATAAGATGGATGGGATATTGCCAACAACTTGTTCTCATTAATTCGACCGAATCAAATTCTAAGAATATAGTCCACTTCTCTGATTCAGAGAAGCTTTGGCTCGTCCGTTTTTGACTTCAGATAACACACCTATGTAGTTTCCAACTGTTGCAGTGTTATCTTTTATTAACACTAATGTCTACTATATTACCAATATTGATTCTCCAGTCTACAAAAGACTTATCAATATTCTGGTGAAGCCCACACATTCCAAAACATGTGACTTTTAATGACCTAGAGGTTTGCTTTAATCCATCAATGGATATAAGCATAGGCAGTAAATCTGCCATTGGCTTTAAGCTAAAACCCTTCCGTTCCGAATGAATTAATGCTCCTTTGTACGGCAAGAAAGTCTCGGGGCATCACCCTGTTAGTCTTTCTGCTTTCCAGGGAGTCAAGCAAGGCTGAATGGTGAGAGAGGTTTAGGGCATCACCCCTGGTTAACTCTACTTCTCAGGGAATTACCCCTAGACCGCTTGGCTTTGCTTTGAAAGTTAAACTTTCTCATTCATTCGACTCTTTTCATGTAGATCCAATTTCTTCCACTAGGCCTGAGACACTCAGGTGATTCTACAAGAGTGTGAACAGAACTGGAGTACAAAAACTCCATTTACAGGTTTATGGATTTAAACCAACCTCTATTTATCAGAATCCTATACAGTCTTTCCAGAGGACCATAGGTTATCAATCACCCCAGCAGGCTGTAAAGTCTACATAATCACAGCGGGTCAATGGTTAAACCCTACTCCCACTGCTTTAGGGTGAATTGATATTCTGATCTTGTTCAGTATTATTTATCAGTGTAACCCCCAACAACCAATGTTGGATGTAGTCTGATTAAATCAGATAGTTACTCCTTGAGTAACTTTACTTCAAGTTCCAAGGTTGTTATATATACATTCTCCTAGAAAGGCTGTGACAGTACAACCATCATTATCCGATCTTAAGAATCTTATAACCAACATTTACTCTTCCATTAAGATATTTCACGAACAGTAACCATCTGAACGTGTATGCAAAATCTCCAGTCCTACCTTCAAGCATAAATGTTAAATGCCTCTATTTGCGGAAGTGAAGTAAATTTACTTCACTCATTATCCACAAATTCATTGACATCTTCTAGGTAGACTACTCGGTATCACATAAAATGTAAACTGTTATTTTGCAACTAATATCTTAATTGAGTTAAGCAGTGTAATGTAGCATATCAATAATTATACAAGACAATACATTGTTTATCCTCTTAGTGAAATCGTTTCACTCGGAGGTAGGTCGAGCATCAGTTCCAAGTACTATGCTATAGCCTATGTCTGAGCATGGAATACTCTCTTTCTCTGGTAATATCAGAGATTCCTCCAAATATTTAGATAAACTAATCGGCGTTTCGAGTAGCTATCAGACAAATTGTCCACTATTCAAAAGCTCCCACTAGCTTCTATCCTTTATAAAGCCCCGAAGGTAAATATGAACAAGTTGTGATACTTCTTCAGCTCTATTACCTTTTCCTAATTGAAAGGTAACTTAGTCATTTTTCCTTTGAGATAGTGTTCTTGGACTGGAAGATAGGAATCACCCTTAGCCAGTCTTCAGATCTTATCTCTCGGATATATGCATTAATTAATAGATGCTGAATAATCGTTTATCTAAATACGGAAACCATTTGTCTTAATAGTTTATGATGTGTTACATATACCTTTTTAGCATTTCTTTGTGGTTTTGACTTTATCAGACAAAATTCCGAGTCTCAGAATCATATACAAATGTCATATTCACTTTCTTTAATGCAACTATATTATCGATGTGAAAGTGAATCCATTTGTTCCAACGAATCTGAAAACAGAAATTAGATTTCTGCGATATTCAAGGATTAAAATCCGAAATTTATTTCCTTATATCACTCCAACTATCTTAGCTGAAATAACTGCCCGTTGTCTACTCTTTTATCATGAATGCTCAGCTACCTTGTTCTTGCAAAAGAACTTTAGCTTTTGAGTCAAATTACTCGGTTGAGAAATTCTTTAAGGATTCATAGGTTAGTGATCCGAAATCACTTTCCTTATCCTATATTTTCTTCGATTAATAATCCGGTTTAGTCTTTAACTTATTTAGTTTAGATGACTTAAACTTGTAGACATTTACCTTCCCATTCTTTGCTTTCTTTAAAGGAAATAACCGTGAACTGGCAGTTCATTTGAGTAGACACTGCTCATAAACTGTGGGATGTCTGTTGAAATAATGTCCTAAACCCAACCGGGTTGGACCGGATCCGACCGGGTCGGATCATTTCCACTATTTCTTTATGTTTATACATATATAAAATGGCTTTTCTGTTGTCGTATATTTGTTCTTTTAAAGAACCAGTTATGAATTGTTATTTAATAACGTCCTTAGTATTAAACTGTGATCGAGAAACCATGATAGGCGATTATGGTTGATGAGATCACTAATCACTTTAATAAGTTTGATACTTAAATGTCTCTAAAGCCGATGTACTATTAAACAGGGCATTGATAGTATGAACAGGCTAGCACGTATTAAATGTCTTTTGTCTTTAGGGCAGGGATAGATCTCGTCTATCGAAGTGTAGAGACACTTGGACTGTACGTGGACGTGTATTAGAGAATGCGTACGTTAGACTGACCCACTTACGCGGTTAAGTGTCACACTATGTGGCGGTTGTGTAATTATCCTTTGGACCGGAGTCTTCATGGCATCAGGGTGTGGATTGTCATGCTTTGACAATATTGAGGTTTACCCTAGCCACGGGGCGATCATGCGGTAGTGATTGGGTATAATATTGAAGCATACAAAGTATACATGATTGGTCGACCGGGAATCGCGTATCCTATGATTGGGATCGAATATCCGAAATGGCCTTCTTATAAGGAATGTCTTACTCTCGTGAATCTTTGCAAAGTGGAGGTAAATGTGTTACTTCGAGAGAGCTTGATATCCAGATTATAAGACACGGTCGTTAATGTTTGACACTTGACGTACGACCGTATGGATATTATTACAGCGATAGGATTGTAAGTTACACGGTAACTATTTCACATGAAATGTAGTAGTCATTGCATTTGACTCTTCCGATGATTGGGGGCCACGGTGTGTTGCTAGACGCTATCCCGTGATCGTTAAGTATGAAGGGCATTTTCGTATTTTGCACTTTGTGCCTACGGCCAACATATTCGGAAGCCTATCTGGTCACACACATATGAACATCTAGCCGGATTAAAATGTGGTTATATATGATAACCAAATAAGAAAATTTTATCTCGTACTATAAAGGTTATAGTGGTAAATTAATATGGTAGTGTTTATTTATTATGAATAAATTATATACAAGATATTAATAGTATTATATTAGTTAAAAAATATTCCGGATGCCAATTTATTGGCTAAGGTGGCGCAATTTGTGTGTATAAGATACACTTAGATTGTGCAATTTAATTAATGGTATTACCATATATTAATATTAGATACTAATATTTCTATATATATGCACTCATACGTGACTTGCACATATGATGTGCATGTGCGCATCATTTAATTAAAATATGTGTATAGATTTATATGTGTTATGTATATGTATGTGATATATACACATGTGTAAATTGATTTATGGTAATATAATAAAAGGTAAAGATAGTCAATATTAGTATTGACAATATTTTGGAAATATTCAATATAAGATATTGACAATATCATAGATTTATTTAATATAAGATATTATAAAAAATGAGATAAATCAATCAATTATATTTTCCTTATTTTATTGAGAAAAAGTTTTCTTCCTTTCTACTCTATCTGGGGCGCCACATCCATTATAAATAGGAGATGGGTGTCAAGCTCTTTTGTACATCACAATTGCAAGAGCTCATAGTTCTTGTGTAAAGTAGAGAGCATCCTATAGAGAGTTGGAGAGAGGGAAAAAGGCCGGCCTAGCAACCGGAGTTTTTCCGATAGCAATCCATGATGGGATTCCGGCGGGCTGTTCGTGTGGACTAGTGGTAGAGGCCGAACACTTGGGCGGCTCTGTGCAGAACTACTCTCCTTAGACGGTCAAAGCGTCGATCTTTTAGATGAACCAAGGTAACCACCGTCTACTAGTTTATTTGTTTATTGCTTAAACGAAGTCGATCTTGGGTAAAAGGAAATCTTATTTTTGAATTCCACTGCTTTTCCGCGTAGATTTCCTAACAGTGGTAGCAGAGCGAGTTTCGAGCTTAAGCAATAAGCATGCATGTTAATTTGCGTAGTTAATTTTATCGTTCTAATCTTGCAAGTAAAAGATGAAAGATTTTTTTATTCGCAAACGATACACGAAAAGAAAAGAAAAAAAAAAGAAGGTGGATCAGCTTCTGGGGTGCTCGGCCGATCGCCGGCGGCACCCCACCGGAAATTGTGCCGCCGCCGCCGGCTTGCCCCTCGGGGTGGTCGGCGTCAGCTGGTGCCTTTTGGTGGATCTCCAAAATTTTGTTTTGTGTATTTTGTGATTCAATATGGTTCATAGTTATGATTGGTAATTTCTCATTTGTCTAGTTGTGTCATGTGGCTAACCAATGGTTCAAACAGCTTGGGCCATTGGGATGCCACATGGCATTAAAATAATAATGGTCTTTCCAAATTTTATTTGGAATAGGCCTAGGCCCTTTCCAAATATTTGATTTGGGAAAAGGCCTAGGCCACTTCCAAAATTTTGATTTTGAAAAGTAGTCAGGCCTAAACCAAAATAATTTGGCCTTTCCAAATATTTGATTTGGAATAGGCCTAGGCCCTTTTCAAATATTTGATTTGTAAAAGGCCTAGGCCTAGGCCACTTCCAAAATTTTGATTTTGGAAAGTGGTCAGGCCTAAACCAAATTTGGTTTAGGAATATGCCTTTTGGTTTAGGAAACCAAAGACATCCCTTTTGATTAGGAATCAAAAGAAAAGAAACAAAAGAGACTTAATTTTAAATTTGATTTATTTTTAGAATAGTTCTAATTAATTAAAATTAAAATTAAAATCGTTTAAAATTAATCGTTAATTTTATTTCGATTAAAAATCATTTAATTAATTAAATATTAATTAGTTAATTGATTGGATAAAATTATTTGATAGATTAAATGTTAATTGATTAATTAAGACGCAAGTAGTTAAATTTTAATTTTATCTTTTTCATAAGACGTTATTGTATGGATTAGATATAGTAGTTATAATATGATTGTATAGACCCCGATTGATCATTGACTCGACCGATAGGATATATATGAATGATTTATTCTTCTGTTGGTTTAAAAATTGTCCTAGGCCGTTATGAAGAACGTGACCTAGTTTATTTTATGCATTTATCCCATTCCCGTAAGCTCCCCCCGTGTGCGGCGGGTGTATTTATTTTATTAGATAGAATTAAATGTAACAAGAATTGAGCAGAAGATGGAGACCAAAGAAAGAAGAATAAAGATCCCATTGGAGATGGCGCATTAAAGATCCTATTGGCGGTTGCAGCTACCCTTAGATTGTGATCCGCGGTTTCGTCAGTTTGTATTCGAAACCGCACCTAGGAAAAGTCCATGATCATACCGGTTAGTTTACGCATTTATATATTTTGTGCTTGTATTTATTTTATATGATACGATAGATGCATGACTAGGCACGATCTAGATAAATGTATAGGATGTATGTCTATAGAGATAGATATATTTTTGATGAGACCGTAATTAAAATTAATTAAGTGAAATAATTTACATAAATACTTCCACAACAAAAATCAAGTCGAAATATTGTCTCCCAATATTATCACGACGGTGAAAAGACTGTGTTCGGATCCAACTGATCGACCACCACCGGGAGATGACCTACCTTGGGTATATCGTCGTTATTGAGATATGATCGTATGAGATCTTGTGAATATTGGGTTATGACTTGACTGGAGTCTTTCAGTGATTGGCCACCGTCAGGGCCGTCTGACTTTAGAGACAAGGGGTTGACTAATACATAGTGATGTGTATCGCCAAAGAGTTGACTAGTCAACCAGTGAGAATCACATAGAGATGTGAATGGTAAAAGGTTACCTACCTTTCGATTATCTTGGTTGATCGACCACCGCCGGGAATCGAGGTAACTAGATTGGTCTCAGCCACTAAAGAATTTTGAAATATTCTTGAAAGTCAATTGGGAGTAGTTGACTAGTGGGAGCAAAATCATAAACCAAAAGACCATTTTGATTTTGCGTGTATAAACAACAACACTCTTTAGTTTTCATTTTAGGTTGTAGTTTTAGCAAACTTTATATTATGTTTTTTTAGCAAACTTTATATTTATGTTTTTATTCTCGATTAGTAAAACCAAATTATGACTGTTACATTTTGAGAAACGTTCTCAAATATGGTTAAGTAATTTTAATCCTTTAAAATAAAGCAATGACACGAGCAATCCTGTTATAGTAGTTAGAGACAATGAGACTACATATTTGATGGAGTCCTCCAAGACTTTAATTATTAAAGAAAAGCGGAAGCTCATTAGATACGATCCAATGTGATTATTCAGTCATACGATGACAATTAATTCAAACGTTGGATAAGAATGACCACATCGAATTTTGGAAAGGTTGTTTTCAAAATTGTAAGATTTAAGTATCGACTTATTTCTCTAATCATTGCGTAAAGGTTAATTAAATGGTCAATGTTTTGATACGATTCAAAAGGTTGAATAAACTATTTAATAAACTTTAGATTTTCTTTATGAAAGGAAATTAAAGACATAGCTCTTGTGATCTTTCTTAAGTCTTATGAAGACTACACTAAGATATATTTACAAGTGCTTAAAGGATTGAAAGGAAAGTTAGGGCATGTGCTTAAATAGAGAGCTTATTGAAGTCTCTATTCTAGGCAAGTGTGTTGAGATAAACCTATCTAAGTTCAAGTCAACTCTTAGATATATGAAATCTTACGAGTGGGATTAAATTAGAAAGGTTAAATGCAGATATGGAAGGTGAAGCAAACGTTGTGACACTTACCATATTCTGGATCTAGTAAACTGATAAAGGAACTAAATAAATATTATTGTGTTGCGGCTCTTATGAAGAACATACTTTCAGTTATTTGTTTGGATGTAGTAGACATATTCAATTGTAAAGAATAAATGTTATTCCGATAAAGTTGGAAGGTCACTGAATCTAACATACTAGATTGATGTCACTATATAGTTGATATATGTGATGAGATCTCAACTAAATATTTGTATGGCTGTTATCCTTAATATTTGTGGTTGTTCTAGACATAGTCTCTCTGGAGTGGAAGCGTGTAATTAAATGTCATTCTGATGATGTTGAACCATATGATTATGAATCATGTGGGCAATACGTATCTTATCTAAAGATGACTAAAATACCCTTTTATGAAAAGGTTATAAAATCTAGAAAAAAATTCTAAAGCCTAAACATACCGGTGTTCGTTGGCTTATGACAATTAATGCCACAAATAATTGTTTGTTAATCTCTATGACTATTTTTAGAAATAGTTGAATGTACTTATTGAAGTACAATAATTCGGAAAGCCCGAAAAGTTCGAGCTAGTACGAATATGAGATTGATGAGCTACTTAGGAATTAATCTTCAATTGGATTGGAGTAATTAATACCTGAACGGTGTTTCAGAAGTTGTCTGAAATAGAATCATATTCTCCCATGAAGGATACCATCTTTGGGATACGCAATTAGATTATGTTCCCAAAATGGAAACAACACTTTATATGATAAAGGTGTGACGCAAGCCATGCGAAGTATCCCTTACCCATTTCGGGATAGTGCCCTTATACTTAACTGAGTTCCAAAGAATAAAGGTTGAATAAATTCCATATTAGATATGGAAGAAGATAATGTCGAATCTATCTTAACTAATGATTTGAAGTTGTCATAGGCAAAGTCAGAAAGGCTTGGAGCCTAGTACGACATATGCAACTTTGTGGAATATCTAAGCAGGTACGCTTGATATTATTTACTTGTCCGCGAGCAAAATGTTTGTCTCCAAACATGCTGTCTTCTAGAGGAAGTGTTTCTTCCAAAAGAAACAGTGAGAGTAGATTTAAATCTCAAAGGTAGTTTGAGAACCACAAGGAGATATTCAACCATATGAACGTGAGCAGAAGCCACATAGCAATGATGTGTAGAACACTGCTCAGTGCACATAAAAGTTCTGTAAGTCTGTGGATAACCTCAAGCCTGAAAAGGCTGCTGGTATGTTCATCTTGAAGAATGAATATCTCACGACTTATGAAAGAATTTTTGAGAGGCAAGATTGAAAGATATGGCCAGGAGCCATAATATCTAAATTAGATTCCATCAGTGACAACCAGGTTGTGAACCTAGTCTGTCTTACCTAGAGGGAATGTCCTTGTAAGGATGTGCCCAGTTATATTCAGACTATGCTTGTTGTAACTTCGTATCATGACTATATGATAGTGCTGAAGACGTTGGGCAAACAGCTCGATGTTCATAGACGATAACATGATATGTAAGCCCACGAGATCCATTTATGGACTCAAACAAGTTTCTCTAGACAATTTCTTTATTTGATAATCAAAAGAGTTTGATTTAGTCAAAAGAAGGATATGCCTAATGTGCAAGATGGATAGTGGGAGTGTGTTACGATTTTTGAGTAAGCTATTGGATATCTCTCTCGAGAATTTAATACCCATGTCACAATTAATGTTTGGTAATTCAAGATCTTTACGAAAGAACTTGGATTGGCAGCTTTTATTTTAGAAAAAAGAATCTATAGTGAGAGATTTAACTGCTGTTAGATTATAGTTTACCTATATAGATGTGATACTAAAAGAAGTTTAGCATAGATCATGACAGAGGATACTGCTAGCCGGTGTTCTCAAGATCTATCTATGTTAGGACGTTAGTCCTAAAGATAAGGTGAAAGATGATGCTTATGGAGGTTTCCTTTGCTACAGCGATAGGAACCATCATAAAGGTAATGCCAGATGTTCATAGTTCATGCACTGTCATGAGCAAGTATGAAAGTAAATCTGGTGAATGTCGAGAATATCCTTAAACTAGTTAAGGATAGTTTCCTAGTTTATCAAAACTTGGAATCAGATAAATATAGTTATACAGACGTATATCTTGAGTCTTATGAAGGCGAGTGGGAGTTACAGTCTGGGTTTGCAGTCACTTTGATTAAGTGATACAGTGAGCTGGAAATGTTCTAGCTAGCCTATGGGTCACTGTAAATTCTACAACTGAGCCAAAACACAGTAGTGCCTTGGAGGCGCAGCGGGAGCAGTACATGGATCTAGAAGGTTCATTCATGAACCTTGTTCGGTTCTTCCACCTTTTATATATAGATGATATAGTACGTGGATTCATTGCGTGAAGCAAGGACCGGGGTCTCATCAGAGATTCATGTGTGTGTTGAGGCGGTTCCTTTGACTTGGTCATTTGGAACATGATAAGATAGTCTGAGTCCCCACGGATAGCGATCCGTTTATGGCTAGTGCTAGTTGCGAGTATTGCATGAGATTCTTGTGTTTCAACTTGGTCTTGTGTGTGCGAGTGATTGGTTTTAGGCGAAGTGGGAGATTGTTGAAATAGTGTCCTAAACCCAATCGGGTTGGACCGGATCCGACCGGGTCGGATCATTTCTACTATTTCTTTATGTTTATACATATATAAAATGGCTTTTCTGTTGTCGTATATTTGTTCTTTTAAAGAACCAATTATGAATTGTTATATGATAACGTCTTTAGTATTAAACTGTGATAGAGAAACCATGATAGGCTATTATGGTTGATGAGATCACTAATCACTTTAATAAGTTTGATACTTAAATGTCTAAGCCGATGTACTATTAAACGGGGCATTGATAGTATGAACGAGGCTAGCACGTATTAGATGTCTTTGTCTTTAGGGCGGGGAATAGATCTCTTCTATCAAAGTGTAGAGACACTTGGGACCGTACGTGGACGTGTATTAGAGAATGCGTACGTTAGATCGACCCACTTACACGGTTAAGTGTCACACAGGTGGCGGTTGTGTAATTATCCTTTGGAACGAGTCTTCATGGCATCACGGTGTGGATTGTCATGCTTTGACACTATTGAGGTTTCCACAGCCACGGGGCGATCATGCGGTAGTGATTGGGTATGATATTGAAGCATGCGGAGTATACATGATTGGTCGTCCGGGAATCGCGTATCCTATGATTGTGATCGAATATCCGAAATGGTCTTCTTATAAGGAATGTCTTACTCTCGTGAATCTTTGCAAAGTGGAGGTAAATGAGTTACTTCGAGAGAGCTTGATATCCAAATTATAAGATACGGTCGTTAATGTTTGACACTCGACGTACGACCGTATGGATATTATTACAGTGATAGAATTGTAAGTTACACGGTAACTATTTCACATGAAAGGTAGTAGTCATTGCATTTGACTCTTCCGATGATTGGGGGTCACGGTGTGTTGCTAGACGCTATCCCGTGATCGTTAGGTATGAAGGGAATTTTCGTAATTTGCACTTTGTGCCTACGACCAACATATTCGGAAGCCTATCGGGTCACACACATATGAACATCTAGCCGGATTAAAATGTGGTTATAGATGATAACCAAATAAGGAAAGTTTATCTCGTAGTATAAAGGTTATAGTGGTAAATTAATATGGTAGTGTTTATTTATTATGAATAAATTATATACAAGATATTAATAGTATTATATTAATTAAAGAATATTCCAAATGCCAATTTATTGGCTAAGGTGGTGCAATTTGTGTGTGTATAAGATACACTTGGATTGTGCAATTTAATTAATAGTATTACCATATATTAATATTAGATATTAATATTTATATATATATATATATGCACTCATACGTGACTTGCACATATGATGTGCATGTGCGCATCATTTAATTAAAATATGTGTATAGATTTATATGTGTTATGTATATGTGATATATACACATGTGTAAATTGATTTATGGTAATATAAGAAAAGGTAAAGATAGTCAATATTAGATATTGACAATATCTTGGAAATATTCAATAAAAGATATTGACAATATCCTAGGTTTATTTAATATAAGATATTATAATAAATTAGATAAATCAATCAATTATATTTTCCTTATTTTATTGGGAAAAAGTTTTCTTCCTTTCTACTCTATCTGGGGCGCCACATCCATCATAAATAGGAGGTGGGTGTCAAGCTCTTTTGTACATCACAATTGCAAGAGCTCATAGTTCTTGTGTAAAATAGAGAACATCCTATAGAGAGTTGGAGAGAGGGAAAAAGGCCGGTCTAGCAACCGGAGTTTTTCCGATAGCAATCCATGATGGGATTCCGGCGGGCTGTTCGTGTGGACTAGCGGTAGAGGTCGAACACTTGGGCGGCTCTATGCAGAACTACTCTCCTTAGACGGTCAAAGCGTCGATCTTTTAGATCAATTAAGGTAACCACCGTCTACTAGTTTATTTGTTTATTGCTTAAACGAAGTCGATCTTGGGTAAAAGGAAATCAAATTTTTGAATTCCCCTGCGTTCCCGCGTAGATTTCCTAATAATTTCTAGGTGAGATTGATACCGAATCATTCTCGTCATCTTTGAACTAATTTTGTTTTGTCTCTCGTTCAACACAAGTGACAGCAGTGACTTTCTTGTCACTTAAGTTTGAAGGCTCAAGAGGAGAATCCTATACCGAAGATTAATTGCATATTCGATTTATGAGTTCAACGTTCTTGTTATTTTTCCACTTTTACGAAGTCATTATTAGTCAATATAATATGCTTAGCAGTTTAGATACCTTTGAGATGATATGTAGTTGCGAAAATAAATTATGACAGAAATATAAATCAAATCATACACCACAACAAATAATTATTTTTGGAATTATAAACGTGATGTCATGCATGCAGTTTATCCTGCCATTCCAAGGATTTAATCTCACACCTACAGTGCCGCCTCATGGTAGGTCAAAGAGGTGACGATTAAATTGATACAATCTCTCTCAACAATTAACTGAGAATCGGACATCTCTATTTAATTGTTGATTACCTTCCTTTTTCTGCGAAGCTATTTCCTAAAATATCCTTCAGAGTGTTACATACTATTTCAGATCTCAAAGTACGCACCGAGTATGCCGCCTCAGGGTCGGTCAGTGACTCGACGAGTACCCAAAATCCTATCCTTTCGGAGACCAAGCCTTGAATTTTGATGGCGTGAAAGCCACCCTCAGGGGGCCGAAATCAAAGCGGCACGAGGCGTCACCATTCTCTCACGTTCTTGTGTCAACAGTAGAGGCTGTGGGGTCGGTTGTCACCTTCCCCGCTCCCACTCATTATTTTGAAAATTAGTTAGTCTTATTAGGATTTTCAGAATTTATCTACAATCCGAAAAACAATAAATCATGAATATTTTAAATTAATCCTCCCACTAGTTCATCGGTTCTAAATTCCGTCTAACTAGTGTCACTAATTCACGACTATCCAATTTTTCGGATTTATAAAATCTTTGTGTAGACACTACACAATTAAAATTTACCAAAAATTTTATAATCCTAACATATAAGGACTTATGAATTTTTCTAATAATTCGAAGAACAATAAATCACAAAATTAAAAGCTCCGACTAGTTTATCGGTTCCAAATACCGTCTAACTAGCGATACCTTATTCATGATTATCCAATTCAGAAATTTCTTGTGTAGACACTACACAACTAAAATTCACTAAAAGAATTTTATAGTCCTAATATCGTCATGATAAAATTTTAGGATCGTAGAATTTTATCACAATAATTTGAAAACAATAAATCTTAAAAAGCAATCACCAAATTATACCCTGGCTGAGCTTTAACTGAGTTCACCGAATGGTGTCGGTATTGGCTAAGCCGACCCGACCTCTTCATTGGTTCATATATGACTGCTGGATGAATCGGGCTAAGGCTGCCCCATTGAGCCGAAACTCGCCGGATAGCTTGACCTTGCCGGACCCCGTCGCACGTGTGCGGGTGCTGGGTTGAAAATCGGGCTAAGGTTGCCCCATTGAGCCTCAGCTCGCCGGATAGCTTGTCCTTGCCAGACCCACGTGGCTAACCCCACACTTGGACGGACAAGTCGAGTCGAGCCGAAGCCCTGTTGACCGCCCGAACCAATTTTCGAACCTTTTGCTCAGTTGGTGTCCAACTTTTCCGGATTTTCCAATTTTTCAATTATTAAAATTCTTTTATGTAGTCACTACATAATTAAAATCCACGAACGATTTTTAGATCCCAAAATTAAATTTACCGAGTAACTTTTATTTTATCATGTGAATTTTATATCCCGATAAAATTCCGTTCGTTTTAATTAATTTAATTACCTAAATTAATCTAAATTAATTATGTCTCATACATGCCTAATTAATATCACGATTAATTATCTACATGTATGCATATACTAGGAGTGGAATTCATGTATATGATGCATGTCATGGCATGATTATCTCACATAAGTTATCAAACATGAAAGTAAATGCATAAAAGTAAACCACTGAGATGGATCGTTGGTACCCCGGTATCTAATCTATAAAAAAATAAATAAACCCTAAAATAATTTGTAACCGCCGTCGGGTATAAGATTTTTCTGCTCCAGATCTTAAAAGAAAAAAATACGAACAGGAAAAATACTAACAAAAAAAAAGTCGGTTTTTTTTTTTCGAACAAGGAATTTTTTTCGAACCAAAAAAACACAAAAAAAAATTTCAAAATTAATCAAGCCAAGAGGATTCGAACTCAGATCTGTAAACCAATGAACCTGTAACTTGACCACTGTGCCAATGTTCATATTTGAAGCAGAATGCATCCGGTTTGAATAAATAGGGGTGCGGCCTAAAATTAATTAATGCAGAAAATTAAAATGGCAAAGATAAATTACATGGTATCCAATACCCGGGAAAAAATGGGTTTACAATAGATCTAACGGTAAACATGTACCAACCCCAATCCATCTCGTCAACCGAAACATTCAGTAGCATACATTAAAATTAAAAGATGCAATTTTTTATTCTATTCCACTCATTATTAATTAATTATGCAATCATGATCGCAAAATCGCTTCAACCTTGCTCCGATACCACATGCTTGATATACAGAAACCCGAATCCCGATCCGATCCATAACTGGATCGTCAGATCTGATTCACAGCACCGATTGAGACACTCGATCATGCACATCGGAAGCAACGAATTAAATTCGCATGCGATTTTACCACGATTTAATTCACATAATCAATTAACCTAACTATGAGAAGGTTGAAGATTTACCTTATTCAAGAGGAATAATAAATTGACAGAAAGAGAAGCCACGATCTTCCGGATTGTATCTCTTAGCGACGACTGGTGGACGTCGATCCTCGCCAAAGAATCTCCTCGAATATGCACAAGAAAAACCCTAAGTTTTTCTTCTTTTATTGACTAAGGCAAGAAACTAATTTTTCTTCCTTTTAATTTAGATGTGGCACAATTTGTAATATATATTGTGCTGGGAGGAACTCTCTTTATATAGGAAAATAACTAGTCAAGAGAGTTATTATTTTCACACCACAATTACCTATTCCCACAGGAAAAGATATTTGTCAAAAGATAAAGAGATAATTCCCAAAAAATCAATCTCTTATTTTTTTCACTAATTATCTAACAAATAGGTAATTAACTATGTACACATGTGACACAATCTAGAAATATTTCTTTTTCTAATTTATCACTAAATATGTGTACATTTCGAAAAAGCATAACAATTTTCTGTCTTTTTTGTCAAAGTCATTTTTTATTACACGATTCATTTACCTTTGGTAAAATTGAATACATCGGCGAAGGAAATAATCTTTTAAAAATACAAAAAAATTCTTTTTTTTTCGCCAAGGGCGCCACTTATCATTTAAATTTAATAGAAAATGGCTTTTCTATTTTACATATTATTTACCAAATAAATAATATTGCATATTCATTAAATAGACCAACTATTTAATTTATTCTCGAGGTTCCATAAAACGAGAAAACACTCACGTGTTATGAGCCAACCCGGGGACCATGGACCTATAACCAGTAGCTACAATAAATTGAATAAAATATTCATCGAACAGAATATTTCTACTCAACTCATTAATTCCGGAATTACGCCACTATAAATCCGAAACTGAACTCTATCGATTATAGATATAACTTATTCTCAAAACGTCGAGTCGATAAGTGTCCATTGATATAATCATTAAATACAAACTAACCCTCCATAGACTATCCGTAATGAAGCAGGATTATTTCCGTAAACCTTCTTCAATACATCTTATCCTTATTTACCATTAACCCACTAGTGATCAATTAGTTCATAACCAATATATACGAACTCCGCGGATCGATCAGTTTCTAGGATTAACAAATAAGGGGATTGTCTTTCTACTTCCCGCAGGAAGGAATTGATTCCATATCTGTGAGACACACACTTCTCACTCATTCCAGAATAGTGCCAACGTGAAAGTGATTCGGACCGCGCCTCTTAGAGATCCTTAATGAACACATCAAACCCTATCCTGAAACAAGTAGGAGTTTGTAATCACTTCAGGATTAAGGTTAATCCATATATGATTTTTTAAGGGTGATTTTATAAGATTTATATTGTTATATTTTGTAACAAGTCTCGCCATATTCGTATAATTTGCATAGAAATTAAGTGTTTAATTGGTTTATTGAGCAAGTGAGGTTTTTAAACGGTTTAATCGCAAAATTGGTTAATTTATGTGTTTTTTATTGAAGATTTTATGTTTATTTGGATATTATTACACTTTGCAATGTTTTTTATGACGTGTAGATGCATAATTGCGGTTCAAAAGATGACTAAAAGTTGATAAAGTTCGGATTTTACGAAGAAAAGGAGATAGGGAAGGAATTGGATAGAAGAAAAGAGATAAAGATGAGGAAATTGATTTTTGAGCGATTGAACGAGCGTTCAAGTCCCGTCCATCTGGACGGGCGTCTGAAGAAGTGAACGGGCGTCCAGGAGGACTATTTTGATTCAGAGTGTTGAAGAATTTGCTGGACGAGCGTCTAATTTTACATAGAACGGGCGTCTGATCCAGCTCGGCCCGACTCGAAGAAGTTTATACAAGCTGGACGGGCGTCCACCCATCCAGACGGGCGTCCAGGAGCCGACTTAGCGGGAACCAACTTATTTTTCTATAAATAGTCGCGTTTTCTGAACCCTTGAACAACACAATTTACCCTAGGCGGCCACATAAACCCTAAGGGGCGATTTCCCTGTGGTTTGCACCATTCAAACACATATTTTATGCTTTTAAATTTCTAGATAGATTCTTTTATTTTTATGCACTTTACTCAAACTTATTCAAGTGATCAAGTGATGTCTAAAGGCTAGAGCCTTTGTGAACAAGCGTTGTGAAGCCGTTCTACCAACACTTTGATTTCGTTTCAGGATTGTCTTGTGAGTATTTTATCCAAAGTTGTATCTTTATTATTGTTTATCATTCTTTATTGCAATTATGTCGATAGATTATTGCATGACTGATTGTTTGTTTGATTTGGATGAAAATCATAATTGAACCCCTAGAATCAATATAATAAAGATTAGATTTTTAACCTATAAAATAACGAGAGTTAATTAGGTTGAATTTCTAGATAACTAGATTGAGAAATCTTACACCTTTGCTTTGAAAGTAATAATCTTTAAAATCGAGAGATAGAAGATTAAGAAACAAACTTTTCTAAGAAATTAGGAGTTCATACCTTTGATTAGGTGAATCACAACTTGGTTAGAAATCACGAGATAACCTGAATTGAAATTGAATGTTGTAGGATAGGTGGATCAATTGCTTGTTCGTTCGTAACTTATTGATCAAAATCCCTTGAACTTGAATTGTTTAGCTTAGTTAGTCTTTTTATTGCATATTAGGATTAGATTTAGTTTAATTGGTTCGCAACTTTATTTTCCTGGCTTTAGATCTTGATCTTCTGTCCAGCTTATGTTTGTTATATTTCTTGCTAGTTATTCACTGTTTTGTTTTTAGTATCTTTTCAATAGTAATCGTGACATAGTTAGGTTAGAAATAAAAACTAGAATTCACAACCCCGATTCCCCGTAAGATCGACCCGGTATGAACCTCTTTACTACGATCCTTGCACTTGAGGTATATCGGATTTATAAATTTATTACTTGTTTATTTTCATTGCCAAAATCCATGACAAGTTTTTGGCGCCGTTGCCGGGGAACCGGACGGTTGTCTAGTTTTTATTTTCTTGTTTTAATTTTATTTCTCGTTTTTAATCTTCTTAGTTAGTTATATTTAGGTTATTAGGGTTTTTAGTAGTTAGGTTTTGTGACGTGCAATTAGGTTTTCCTAAATTTATTTCGTTTTTCCCCTATCTCTTTTCTGTCTTCTTTTCTGTTTCTGTTTCTGTCAACTCTGAATCGTTTTCAGCTATTCAGACAAGCGTCCATCTAATCCGGACGCCCGTCCAGTTTTTCACCTTATCAGACGAGCGTTTGGATTTCCAAACGCCCGTTTATTCTAGTTTTCAAGCAGACGCCCGTCCAACTCCCTGGACGTCCGTCCGGCCCCCTTTCTTATCTGATTTTATTTCTTTTTCTATTCTTTTCCTTTCTTTTTCTAGACTTCAAATTTTTCGTTTTCAACCACTTGATTTTGGTCCGGTTTATGCAAACTCGAAGTCAAAATGGGCCATTACTATATACCCCTGACTTAGAGCGAACCATAGTCCGGCCAAACAGGCGGAAAATCCGTTCTGCGGCTCCTTCTGAAGAAGCCGATCAAGATTTAGAGGATCGTTTAGCCGAAGAAATCGAAAACTTCGTAATTATGGCTACAGAGGATAGACGTACGTTGGCAGACTACGCCATGCCTGGCGAAGTCAAAGTCAACCCGGCTATTGTTCTCCCAACCATAAATGCACAGACCTTCGAGCTAAAGCCGGGACTTATTCAGATGATGCAGCATGCATCCATTTTTCACGGGTTTCAGTCAGAGAATCCCCATACTCACTTACATACATTCTTAGAGATATGCGGTACTACACGCATCCAAGTAGTAAGTGAGGATGCTATAAACCGAAACTGTTCCCATTTTCTTTAAAGGGAGAAGCTAAAGAGTGGTATACCTCTCTCCCCGCCGAATCTATTACCACCGGTCCGAACTTGAAAAAGAATTTTTAAGTCAATATTTTCCACCTTCAAAGACGACCCGGTGTTTAAACGACATTTTCACGTTCTATCGAAAGAAAATGAGTCATTTTTCGAATGTTGGAAGAGATTCAAGTCTCTTCTCGAAAGTGTCCCCATCATGGCTTGCCGCTACAAAGGCAAGTCAATACTTTTTTCGGCGGATTGACCGAGCTCACGAAGGGCATGGTCAATAGTTCTTACGGTGGGGCATTTTTGAAGAAAACACACGAAGAGGGGTGGGCATTGTTCGAGGACATTGCTAAATATAATTATGCTCCCTCTTATCAAGCCATTCAAGCACCTCCTCCTCCTAAGGTTGAGGAAGTGAATATGCAAAGTTTGATCGCCATCTTTGCGAAACGAGATGGCAACATCTCAAATTTCCAATCCGATCAATCAAACTTCCCCTTTTCCACAGAACTCTCAGGTTATGTATTGTGAAAGTTGCTGTCAGACTGGCCATATGATTGGCCAGTGTCAATTTAATCCCCCTGCTCCCTGTCAAGTTAATGTTGTTCATGATTATGGACAGTATAACCAAGTCACACGTCAGAATTGTGAGGATGTGGGGCACACTTCTCGTTTCTGTCCTATGAACGGACAGAGTGCTGAAGTGAATGCGTTCTTTGGCCAGTCCAATCAGAGGTTTAATCAATTCTCTGGCCAAAATAATTTTCAAAACCAAGGTTTCAGCCAGAATCCAAGTTTTAATCCAAATTCAATTTCTAATCCAAATCAAAACTTCAATCGAAACCCTAGTTTGAATCAGAACCAAAGCAATAATTTTTCCAATACAAATCAAAGGTTCAATCAGAGTTGGCCTACCAATTCTAATTCTGCTTTTCAGAATCGGTCCAGCCAGCCATATTCGTAGAATCTCCAAAACTCTCAAGGCCCCTCGCACTCAAGTGATATCAAAGCTCAATGGGACTCCTTTATGGAGGAGCAAAACAAATCAATGAAAAATCTTGAGAGGCAAATCGGGCAGTTGGCTGAACAGTTAGCTTCTAGACCCCCAGGGCAGCTGCCCAGTTTCACAGAAAAGAATCCAAATGGTGGTCAAGTTGCTCAAACCGATTTGAAAATTGGCCAATGCACTGACCTCGTACCTTCAATTCCATACGGTAGAGAAGAGGCCAGTGCGAGAAATTTAAGAAGTGGTACTCAACTAAGTGGTCCCCCTCACCAGGGAAACCACTAACCCCTCACGCAGTGATAAGGCAGGAGGGGAAGCTTAGCACCTACACTCCCCTTGGCCGAAAGAGAATACTCAGGTGGCTGATCCCCTGAGAGGTGAAAGAATTGAAAGTCCTCAGGTGGCTGAACCCCTGAGGAGTGAAGAAACAAGTGAGAGTCAGGAGGCTGATCCCCTGACTAGTAAGAAGAATGAGAAGGCAGTAAGGTGGAAGGATTTGGAAGACAAAGCTATCAGTTCATCCTCAAAGAAAGTCTTTTCTGAGAGTGACTTGAAAAAGCTTCCATTTCCACCTAGAAAGAGCAACATCTCCTTGAATGAGGATAAAAAGTATGAAAAAGTGCTAAACCTTCTGAAAAATACTCAGGTTAATCTTCCATTATCCGAGGTTTTGGTTGAGATGCCTAAGTATACAAAATTCATCAAGGATGTTGTTTCCTCTAAGAAGAAGTTAGCAGACATGGATCGGTGGATTGGTGAGGATTGCTCTATGATCAATTATGAAGATCTACCAACCAAGAGGGGTGACCCTAGGAAATTTGTGCTCACATTGCTAATGGGAGGCCTAGTCTTCCCAAACTCCTTATGTGACCTGGGTGCATCCATCAGCCTGATGCCATTGTCTGTGTGCAAACAGCTTGGTTTAAATGACCTTCTAGAACCCACTACCATGAATTTGCAATTCGCTGATAGATCTCCTAAGAAAGCTACGGGGATTCTGAAGGACGTATTAGTTCAAATTGATAAATTTACCTTTCCCGTTGACTGGTACGTCCTAGACATTGAAAAGGATGAAAATGTCCCCCTGATACTTGGAAGACCCTTTCTGTCTACAGCTAGAGCCCTCATTGACTGTGATGGTGGCAAAGTGACTATACGGGTTGGTGATCAAGAGGTAAGCTATAATGTCTCCAAATCCATTCAGAGACCCTCTGGTCCTCCAACCGGCTTTTCCATTGAGGATATGTTTGATGACTTCAATGATTGCATGGAAAAGCAAGTCATGGCTGTTGCAACTGAATATGAGCGATTGGTTGATAATTTGAATAATCATGGTGTGGTGAGTCTAGAGTAGTTAGAAGCTGAAATTGAGGATGAGTTGTTGAAAGGAGAAGCTTTGGCAGTGGGACCACTAAGTAAACTCAGCGATGTTGAGTTAAAAACTGGAGAACTTAAATCAATTTTGGAAGACCCCCCTGCAGATCTGGTACTGAAGCCATTGCCTAAACTGTCTTTAGATTGATTGATTATATCTGCCAAGCTGTCTCGACTAGAAGAAATGAAGTTAATAAACGTCTTGAAAAAGAACGAGAAAGCCTTTGGGTGGCAAGTAGGAGATATCGAGGGATATCTCCCGACATCCGTATGCATAAGATCAAGACTAATGAGGGTGCGAATGTGTTAGACGGCCCGAGAGGAGGCTCAACCCTCATATGCAAGAGGTGGTTAAGAAAGAAATCATCAAACTTCGGATATGGGTATCATTTATGCCATCGCCGATAGTGAATGGGTATCCCCGACTCGGTAGTTCCCAAGAAAGGTGGAATTACGATTGAGAAGAATGAGAAGGGAGAAGAAACAAAGATTGAGGCTTGTTACCGGTTACGAGTCCGCATTGATTACGTAAAGCTCAATGAAGTAACCATGAAAGATCATTTTTCCCTTCCGTTCATTGATCGATGCTTAAGCGTCCGGCGGGACACGCATTCTATCGTTTCCGGATGGATATTCGGGATATTTTCGATACCTATAGATCCAAAGTTGACCAAGAAAAGACCACTTTCACTTGTCCCTATGGTACATTCGCTTACAGACGGATGCCATTTGGTCTTTGCAATGCCCCAGCTACATTCCAGAGATGTATGCTGGCTATCTTTGACGGGCTAGTTGAAAAGTGTATGGAAATTTTCATGGATGACTTTTCGGTCTTTGGTCAATCTTTCGATGATTGCCTTGATAATCTTGACCAGGTCTTATCCAGATGTGTGGAAAAGAACTTAGTACTAAATTGGGAAAAGTGCCATTTCATGGTAGATGAGGGAATAGTTCTTGGCCACAAGATCTCCGCCAAAGGTATTGAGGTAGACAAGGCCAAAGTAGAAGCTATCGAGAAGATGAGTTATCCTAAGAATGTGCGCGAAGTCAGAGGTTTTCTTGGACATGTCGGTTTCTATAGGAGATTCATTCAGGACTTTTCCAAGATAGCCAAGCCCCTGTCTACACTACTTAAAGAAGACGTTTTGTTCGATTTTGATAAAAGTTGCAAGCAAGCGTTTGAGGAGCTAAAAAGTCGATTAATCTCTGCACCGATCCTTATTTCGCCTGACTGGAATCTCCCCTTCGAACTTATGTGCGATGCATCAAACTATGCTATTGGTGCAGTCTTAGGATAGAGAATAAAAGGGAAATTCCAGCCAATCTATTATGCCAGTCACACACTGAATCCGTCTCAAGTAAACTACACGACGACTGAAAAGGAATTATTGGCCGTAGTCTTTGCTATGGACAAGTTTCGTAGTTACTTGTTGGGTGCTCAAGTAGTTGTGTGGACTGATCACGCTGCTTTGCGATACTTGATGACTAAGAAAGAGGCTAAACCGTGCTTACTACGTTGGATACTGACCCTACAAGAGTTAGATGTCCAGATCAAAGACAAAAAGGGCAGTGAAAACGTAGTGGCTGATCATGTCTCAAGAATGTTGAATGAGGAAAAGGATGACCCTGACGATATAGATCTTTACTTTCCTCTCCGGAAAATATCATGCTTATCGACGGTTGTCCTCCGGATGTTCCTTGGTATTCTTCCATCGTAAACTACCTTCATTCCCAATATCTTGATCCGTAATTGTCTTATCGGGGAGAAGAAGAAATTCTTCTCGGATATGAAAACATTCGTTTGGGATGAACCTTACCTCTTCAAGATTTGTAAAGATGGTTTGCTGAGAAGATGTGTTCCAGAATCCGAGCAACGCGATATTATTGAGCAATGCCACAGTGGACCTACCGGTGGTCATTTTGGTCCTTGGAAAACCGTTGCTAAGATCTTTCAATCCAGCTTCTATTGGCCCACGATCTTTAAAGATACAGAAGCTTTCTGCAAAGCTTGTGATAGGTGTCAAAGAACCGGAACTTTAACAAGGCATTTCGACATGCCATTGAAACCCATCCTAGAATGTGAAGTCTTTGACGTATGGGGCATCGATTTTATGGGACCATTCCCATCATCTTGTGGGAATAAATACATCTTAGTCTGCGTAGATTACGTATCGAAATGGGTGGAGGCTCAGGCCACGACTCACAATGATCATAAGACGGTCATGAAGTTTCTAAAGAAAAACATCTTCGTGAGATTCGGGTGTCCACGCGCCTTGATTAGTGATGAAGGGACACACTTTTGCAACCGACCTCTGGAGAAAGTGCTTGAGAAATATGGTGTCCGGCATAAAACTGGTACACCATATCAGACGAGTGGTCAGGTTGAAAGAAGCAACCAAAGTTTAAAGAAGATCCTGGAGAAAACAGTCAACAATCATAGAAAAGACTGGAGTCTAAAATTGGATGATGTACTGTGGGCGTATCGAACTGCCTATAAGACCCCCATGGGTACATCACCCTATCAAATGGTTTATGGTAAACCATGCCACTTACCAGTCGAGTTAGAGCATAGAGCGTATTGGGCCATGAAGTTTTTAAACTTCGATACCCAATCTTGTGGAAAACATCGATTGCAACAGTTGCATGAGTTAGACGAATTTAGACTTCAGGCCTATGAAAGTGCCAGGATAAGTAAGGAAAAGACAAAACTCCTTCACGATGCCAAAATCAAGAAGCGAGAATTCCATGTTGGGGAACAAGTTTTATTATACAATTCCAGGTTACATCTGTTCCCTGGTAAGCTGAGGACACGATGGTCCGGTCCCTTTGAAATTCTCCAAATCATTCCTGGAGGTGTCCTAGAACTACGAGGTTATGGTGACCAGCCGTTCCGAGTGAATGGTCAAATGTGCAAGCATTACATTGGTCAAGCCAAAGAACAGCCTTTGATTGTTCGATTCCTCGATATCCTCGGTTGTGGTACTTCAGAAGTCGATAAATTTGACGAGTTTTCGCCCGATTTGTTTTCTGAGGATGACGGTAGTGGTCCCTCTAAAGAAGTTCTAGCAGATAGTTGGGACATGGAAGAGTTTGAGAAGGAGCAACGGTTGAAGCATCGTCAGAAGAAGAAGAAATCAACCATGGGAAGGTTTAAGCGTGTGTGGAAGGCAATTAAAGAATTCACCCCATGTGTTAGATGTTGTTTCTGCAGCCACTCTACTGATCAAAGCCTACACGAGGTAGTGGCTGGCAGAAAAGTTAAATGGCCTGATCCAGGCTGATATGAAAGAATGTCGAGCTAACGACATTAACCAAAAGCGCCACTAGGAGGCATCCTAGATATCCTTTATTATATTAGGAATCTCTTTTATGTTGTTTCTTTTCTTTGATTTAGTTTTTCTCTTCAGTCTAATTAAGATTTTGTTTGAATCTGTTCAGTTTAGCTGTGTTTTTAGATATGGATTACGGAGTTCTACCAGAGGAGTTTCCTTTCATTAGTAGGATCCCACTTATCACTCTAGGTGACGGACCCGGAGGGACTATCATTTTGGACGTAGACTTTGATATTAGTACCCGCATCAGGACCGTTACTTATGTTCTCATTATACCCCGATCTTCGGGAGGTGGAGATTTTAGCTCAGAGGACCTGCAGGAGACCTTAGGACGACCGTATACGATCCTCAATGATCCGATGCTGACTGACTTGGCGCTAGTGCTGCAAGCTGAGCATTTCCAAGGAGTGGATGTTGCTGGCGAGGACTGGGCTCTACAAGACGAGTATGATTTTCCTCCTTCTATTGACATGCTCCGCCGTCTGATCCGGATTGTGGATTGGGCGGAGATTTACGATGACTAGCGTCGTTAGGCTGTTTCGTCGAGCAAACGACGTTAAACAAAAGCGCTCGGTGGGAGGCAACCCACTATGTTCTAGTGTTTTATGTGTTTTTCAGTTTTTTATTTATTATTTGAAGTTATGTATGAATTTTTATGATGGAATAAGAGATTGATTTGATTTGAATAAAAATTCATAGTTTTGCTGAAAACCAGCATCAAACGAGCGTCCATACCTTTGGACGCCCATCTGATATGTGTTTGCACTGGACGAGCGTCCACACTTCCTGAACGCCCGTCCGACCTTTGAAAATTTTGGACGAGCGTCCAAATTTCTTGAACGCCCGTCTTCCAGATTCCCTCCAACTCTGTTCAAAAATTGACAACCTGGACGAGCGTCTGAATATCTAGACGCCCGTCCAGTTCATATGATCTCCAGCTGAACGCCCGTCCGGTTACCTGGACGCCCGTCCAAGCATGCTGCTATATATACCCCTGCTTCCAAATTTTATTCACATCAAAATTTCAAAAACTGCAAAACCCGACTTTTCGACCTTTTTTGCCCTAAAATCCGCGTTTCTATACCAAATTTGGCGATTCAAAGTCCCACAAGCAGCTCTCAATCCCCTCTTTTCGATTTTCCACTCCAAATCCTCCAACAATCACCCATTAATTCGATTCAGTGATATAGTTGGTGCGACTTTTTTGACGAAAAATTCGATTTTTGGGTTCAATTTGGCATTGTTTGGACTTTTAATCTGTTTTATCATCATCCCATCATCGTACTTGGTAAGATTTTATAAGCTTTTCTTAGATTATTTCACGTTTTTTTGGGTTCGATCTTCGGGTCGACTCTTTTACATGCAATTTGCCTTATTGGTTTTTTCTTCTTGTTTTGTTTATTTTTCTTCCTCTGTGGGTGATCTGGGATGTTGATGGATGATGTTGGATGGTATGAATTGCTGTTTTGATGTTGGTTTGGTGTTGGATTGTTTGGGAAATCCCGTTTGGACGATAAACGGGTGGTTTTGTTTGAATTTGGATTTGGGGTGTTGTTTGTTTAGTCTTAGTTTAAGATGGTGCACAAACAGGTTCAGAAACGGCATGGTAAGGGGGTAGCAAAAGAGCCTACTAAGAAAAAAAAAGGGTGTGGACCCCACCTTAGTCAACCCGAACCAAGGTATCCGTATTGGTGAGCGTCAGAATCCTCCTAGAGGTCAATCCAGGGTTCCTTTACGAGATGAGTCTGAGTCGGGTTCTGACACTGATGATGAGCCCTTAGTGAGAAAGATGACTAGGGTGTCGGAGACTCGGGGTGAGAGAGATGCAAATGAACCTAGGGGTGGAACCGAGGAAGAAACTGAGGGAGCTGAGCCGGTTAGACGGAATGTGAGACCACCTATCCCTATCCCCTTGGCTCGTAGGTTCATAAATCCAAAGGCTTTCGAGGTGTATAGTAAGCACTTATTTTCGAGGATGATGTTAATCGAGAGAGCCGTTCTCGAGACGAAGGTTGATCCCGCTTTTGTGAAATTGCTTACGGATAGGAAGTGGGGTGCCCTGATGAAAACCCCGAGGACCCCGGTTAATGCTACATTAGTCCGTGAGTTTTATGCCAATTGCTCGGAAACGGATTTGGAAGCCGGAGTTGTTATGGTTCGGGGAGTAAAGGTGCCATTTACGCCTAAGGTTATTAACGAGAAGTATAACTTGGCACCTTTTGAGGGGTTGGACTACAATGAGGCGATTAAGGACAAGCAGGATGCGGGTCAAGATCCGTTGGAGGAGTTGAGGTTGTTGGTGTGCCCGGAGGTGCCGTGGACACTTAGACCGGGTGGAGATAGGAAAGAGTTGGTGACAACGAGTTGGACGGAAGATTGGAAGGTCCAATGTCGGTTTATCCAGAACAGGTTGTTACCTAAGAACAACCTGACTCACTTTCACATTGGTGACCTTGGGATGTTGTACGCTCTGAATTTCAAGCTGAATGTCGATGTAGGACAAGCCATCTTTGATGAGATCGCCACGAATCAGAAAGTATATACGCGATGTTTGATTTGTCCGCATTTGATCCATAGTCTCTGTCAAGATGCTAGGGTTCCCGAGTACAAGACCGATCATAAACCGAAGAATCCAAGGCTCTTGCAGTGGGAAAAAGTGAAGTCTTCTGGTCAGACTGAGACTGAGGCTGAGGCACCACGTGAGCCCGGTTCATCTTCAGCACCACCTCGAGCATCTTCCCTTCCTACTCTATCCCCCTCAGTCCGGATGAGGTTGAGTATGGCTAACCGTGTACGGAACTGGATGGAGGATATTCGGACTTCTCAGAATAATATCTTGACTATTTTGCGGTGCATGAGTGAGGGCCGAACTCCGAGGGACGACAGAGTCTTCGACCCGAGCATTATAGAGTACGTTTATTCTGACGAGGTTGAGCTAGCTATTGCGGATGTTCTGCACGAGTCTGAGTCGTCATCGGATGAGGAGCAGCCTGACTCCCCTGCGGGTGGATCACCTCCGGCTGATGATTCTGCGGCGCCGGGGCAGCCCTGATATTATTTTTCTGATTCTAGCTTTTGTTCTTTCTTTGATACGATGGTTGTATTGTCCTGCTACTTTTCATTACTTGATTCGTTGTATAGCTACTGTCTATTTTTCCCGATGAATCATGTAAGCCATAAGGCATTCCGTACTTTCATATGACATTACTCTTATTTCGATTTTCATTGTATTGGATGTTTTCTCTTTTGACCTAATCATTTCGTTATCTCTCATCCTGGTATACTTTCCCCGTTTTTTCTCCGAGATTTTTCCGTGTTTGTCAAGTAGTGCAGGTATATTTTTAGCGGTATTGTCGAGCTCGCTTTTACATCGTATGGTTACGAGTTCTGTTTGTCACTACGTAGGCTCCGGCCTGACCAACGATTCGAGTATCTATCGCAATCAGCTAAGTCCTTTATCTTTTCTATAATTCTGCACAACCTGAGGACATGTTGTGGTTTAAGTGTGGGGGAGGGAAATGGTTTATGTGTATCTATTCGTTTGCTTAATTCGTTCCAATTCTATGCAAAATGAGCTAAATTTTTCAAAATTTTTGTTTTTGTTTGGTCCCGAGTAAGCAATGCACATCTTTGTTCGTTTTTTGATAGTCATTGATGCTATATACTGTATGTCCAGTAAGTTAGTTGTTTCACCCGATATATATATTTTTCACGAGCCATAGTGAATGATGAGCTATATTATAAAGCTATACCCCTTTGGATTAGTGATTTTTGTTATCTTATAAGTCATGTGCTTAGTGCTAACGTACATATCGTGAGAATTATAATAATTTGTGTTTATAGCCAAAGTATGATATACTGTGAATATCTGAGGTTTGAATGTGATAAGTAAAGCGTAACTAAAGTTGTTGAAAAAGTTGAAAAATATATGAATAAGATGTGTGTGTCGGAAGCTGGTCGATGATTTGAGTGAGGTATGTCATATCTCGAATGTCCTATACCAGTATGATGGCCAAAAGCTCACGACAGTCAGAAGAATCTGCCTTATGATTGGAGTAAGGTAGGGTATATCTCGAATATCCTATTCTGCTATGACAGGGCAACAGCTCATTCTGATGTGTGTCAAAAGTGAAAATAGTTAAATCAACTTGCAATAAGAAGTGGTATGGAATGAATAAAACACTTAGTTATCGTATATCTTATCCCCAGTATAAACTGGCAGATATGTTGTAGGGATTATTCTCTGAGTATGTCAGAAAGGTCCTAAATGTATTCTATCATCTTTTTCGGGATATGTCACGTTTTGTAGGGTACATCTTATAAGTATCGTTCATATCTGGTTTGAAGGGGGTATTAGCTAGTTTGCTTGACATTTTCAAGTTTGGAATTATTGGAAGTTTACTATGGCTTTGCACACACACAGGGGTGAGCATCTGATTTATTGAATATACTTTGTACTTGCTGAAGTGTCTATTTTTTCTCGAGCCTTTATTCTGCTTTGTTTTGCTCGGGACGAGCATAAGCTAAGTGTGGGGAAGTTGTTAAGGGTGATTTTATAAGATTTATATCGTTATATTTTGTAACAAATCTCGCCATATTCGTATAATTTGCATAGAAATTAAGTGTTTAATTGGTTTATTGAGCAAGTGAGGTTTTTAAACGGTTTAATCGCAAAATTGGTTAATTTATGTGTTTTATTGATGATTTTATGTTTATTTGGATATTATTACACTTTGCGATGTTTTTTATGACGTGTAGATGCATAATTGCGGTTCAAAAGATGACTAAAAGTTGATAAAGTTCGGATTTTACGAAGAAAATGAGATAGGGAAGGAATTGGATAGAAGAAAAGAGATAAAGATGAGTAAATTGATTTTTTAGCGATTGAACGAGCGTTCAAGTCCCGTCCATCTGGACGGGCGTCTGAAGAAGTGAACGGGCGTCCAGGGGGACTATTTTGATTCAGAGTGTTGAAGAATTTGCTGGACGAGCGTCCAATTTTACATAGAACGGGCGTCTGATCCAGCTCGGCCCGACTCGAAGAAGTTTATACAAGCTGGATGGGCGTCCACCCATCCAGACGGTCGTCCAGGAGCCGACTTAGCGGGAACCGACTTATTTTTCTATAAATAGTCGCGTTTTCTGAACCCTTGAACAACACAATTTACCCTAGGCGGCCACATAAACCCTAAGAGGCGATTTCCCTGTGGTTTGCACCATTCATACACATATTTTATGCTTTTAAATTTCTAGATAGATTCTTTTATTTTTATGCACTTTACTCAAACTTATTCAAGTGATCAAGTGATGTCTAGAGGCTAGAGCCTTTGTGAACAAGCGTTGTGAAGCCGTTCTACCAACACTTTGATTTCGTTTCAGGATTGTCTTGTGAGTATTTTATCCAAAGTTGTATCTTTATTATTGTTTATCATTCTTTATTGCAATTATGTCGATAGATTATTGCATGGTGATTGTTTGTTTGATTTGGATGAAAATCATAATTGAACCCCTAGAATCAATATAATAAAGATTAGATTTTTAACCTATAAAATAACGAGAGTTAATTAGGTTGAATTTCTAGATAACTAGATTGAGAAATCTTACACCTTTGCTTTGAAAGTAATAATCTTTAAAATCGAGAGATAGAAGATTAAGAAACGAACTTTTCTAAGAAATTAGGAGTTCATACCTTTGATTAGGTGAATCACAACTTGGTTAGAAATCACGAGATAACCTGAATTGAAATTGAATGTTGTAGGATAGGTGGATCAATTGCTTGTTCGTTCGTAACTTATTGATCAAAATCCCTTGAACTTGAATTGTTTAGCTTAGTTAGTCTTTTTATTGCATATTAGGATTAGATTTAGTTTAATTGGTTCGCAACTTTATTTTCCTGGCATTAGATCTTGATCTTCTCGTCCAAACTTATGTTTGTTATCTTTCTTGCTAGTTATTCACTGTTTTGTTTTTAGTATCTTTTCAATAGTAATCGTGACATAGTTAGGTTAGAAATAAAAACTAGAATTCACAACCCCGATTCCCCGTAAGATCGACCCGGTATTAACCTCTTTACTACGATCCTTGCACTTTAGGTATATCGGATTTATAAATTTATTACTTGTTTATTTTCATTGCAAAAATCCGTGACAATGATCATCTTGTGATTTAATGAGATTTCTCAATCACGGAATTATATGAGAAACTCAGATTAAATCGGTCCAGTACTATATGACTACATCATATATAAATGCCCCACTTAGACAACCAATGTCGACGGTCACACCATAAAGTGTTCTGGGCTCATTAATGGTGGTTTAATCAATAGACCCCATATTTTGATTAACTTCACCACGGACTAACATTTCAAGTGTATCACCATAAACTCAATCCTCATGTGTAACACACACTAAGTTATATGGCTACATATGATACGACTTGGGGTTTTCAGTAGTGTATTACTTATAAGAACGAAGCAAGTAATAAGATGAGAATAAATCTGTCATTTATTAATACTAAAAACAATTACATAAATTGTATTTCGGGCGCTACTTCCAACAGGAACATCAAAGGATATTGCAAAGGGTCATAACATCCATAGTAGTTACTAATACTCCTTGAATTTCCCCCTTGAGTGTAAACTCTAATGTTTCTCTTCAATGAATTTTCATTTCCATCCACTTCATTTAGTATCAAAGTAACCTGTTCAATGGTTGGTTTGTTGTATACTTTTTGGTAAGGTTAGGGTCGGTATGTAAGAAGATAAATCTATCTTCTATGGCAGGTATATGCCTAAGTGCCCGGAAGAACCATGTGTATGGGTTTACTTCAATTATTTCAAGCAGTCTTTGAAGGACAGTTTCAGATAGCCTAGAACATGTGTCTAACTTGGCTGCTACCTCATAATCTGTGTCATAGAAGTAGAGCTGTAAGTTTCTGAGGGAACCACTGGCAGGTACCAAGTCATTTAAGAAATGGTATACTTGCCCTTGTACCCTAAACGTGTAAACACCTTTGCTTCTTCGTGACAGTTCTTTCTCATACCTAACACCTAGGGATGTGAATGCTAGGTGATCGTTGTAAGTTTGTATTGAAGACCTAAACATTTTTGCATCACCTGTATCAGCTGTCAGCAACATTTTCATTAGAGGAGGCATGCTAATAAAAGATAGAGTAACATATCCATCAGAACAACACATGTTGGTTGTCTCGTGTCTAAATTTCTTAGCTCCACATGAGATCAGTCTTTATCTTTTCTAAGTTTAACTACTGAAGTAGCTATGTTAAGTAGTATATCTTTACCTGTGTTTTTTGTAGGCTGAACATTCCTTTTACAAACATTTTGATTGTTAAGTTTTTTATGTTTCCATCGTAGAAAAACTATCTTCCTATAGTCTTGAGCCTGTATAATCTGTGTTAAAAGGCTTTTTGGCTGAAGAGAACCACATGGTTCTTCATCTACTGGACAGCCTAAATAAAAGGCTGAATGTGCTACTCTAAGTCTTGTAGTTTTTGTTGCATGACCGGAAATGGAAGTATCAGGTCCAGCCTGACAAACGAGACCTGACCCCATCAGGCTTGTGTTGTTTAAAGTAGTTTGACTAGTTTGCCCATCGGTCAACTTATCATCATTTTTTTTATCTTACCTAAGTACCCAGGTCTAGGCTTTGCAGTTCCTTTAGAAGTCCCACCCATCAACCGGAAACCGTCACGTTTGATGAGTAGAGGAATAAGATCCGGTCATATGTTAACTAAGAGCTCCAAAATCGACGGGCTGGTGCAGGTGAATCGTTGCCGTGAAAACCGGGAAACTGAACAGGAACAAGAGGAAAAGTCGTGTGTGCATCAAGCACCATAATTTTCTTCTATTTTTTTGGCTGTGTAATTAATAATAACGTATAGTAATAATAATAATGAATTTGGGAAGATTCTTTTTGCTGAGACCACCTTCTGGAGACAATTTTTTTGGGCCTAACCCGAACGACAGACCATCTTAAGTAATCACAACATTTTGTACGAAAACTGATGATGATGAAAGATGGGCCATTATTTTATTTTTTTCTGGACTGGGGCGAGGATGAACAGGGGAAAAGGACTAAGAGCCAATGGAAAAAAAACAAGTGTCAAACTCTCCTTTAGAGTCTGTCTTCTTCTAAGATAGAGTGATAAAGGAAAAATTACATAATCTCTATGAATGCGGAAGATGTAAAGAAAATTTTATAGAATCCGTATTATACAGTAAAAAATAGAGTATCTGTTGGAGTGTTTTTTCCTCTTGAAATCTCTGAAATGAAGTTTCTAAAGAATTTACAATATCTACTACAAGTGCTCTTAAATGTTTTTCCACGCTCCTAAAATTAAAGACTTGAATATATTCCCATGTACTTATCATAATAGTCGAAATCAAAATTGATCGAGGGCATCTACAAATTTAAAAGGATGTCAAAAGAGAATTAAAGGTTGTCGCGCAGTTATTGCAGTTATTAAACGAACAAAGCCCACACGTACTCGCGAATGTTAGAATATGTTTGCAAATCAATTTATATATATAAATCAATGTACAAACCCTAACAAATAAGATGATAAGCCGCTTATTCATCTAATAGATACTCCAGAGTAATTTTATCGACTATTTATACAGATTTTCTAATCCTTTTGGTACTCGGATGTTTAAATATTGCTTTGTGACGATGTCAGTAATTGTTAGGTTTGATTTATGTGATGATTCAGGTGATTGGACCACCGAATGATGATTCAATAAGCTTTCCAAAATAGTCTTGCAAAATGAACAGTGTGTTAGAGGCCCTAGAGTTGTTCTCTGGGTAGCCACTTCGATGCTCAGGGGAATATCAATATAAATAGATTTCTATTTGACTATGCATAAATGTGAGTGTAAGCATACGTACATTGGGCAGTGAGGATGAGGATCATTTTATATAGTGGTGGGATGGTGAGTTATTGTACATTAAAGTAGTGGTAAGCATTGTAACCGCACATTAACGTAGTGGAACGACGATCGGGACGTAATGTTTGTGTAATGTCCGGAGTGCTTGTTTAATAGGGTGTAACTATTATTTGAGACCGAAAATGACCTGCGTTATATAGTCGACCGAGGTGGCATGCACCATGTCGACAATAAAAGACGGTAGACGTCTTTCGTCATGACAGCCAAACGATACATATACAAGAGCGACATGCGCTATGTGGGACAGAGGACGACCTGCGCCATGTCGGTTCCTGAATAAAAAAGAGACATGCACTATGGTGAATATGGATATTAATGATAGAGGCCGGATATCGAGCTGGTCCTATGTTGGTCTACATGTTGAGATGGCTTTTATCACTCTATGTGAGGCCTGATAAATGTCGCATGTACGGTGCTCGCCCTTTTTAGCAGATTAATAAATCAACCTTCTTCAGTACCCTTGTTTGAAGCTTTTTTCAGTCTTAAGTGGTTGGACCTTCCTCGGGTTAGTTCTACTTCGCACGTTGGACAGAGTGGAAAAACCAAAAGGATAAAGGTCATCATCTTGGCTGAAGGTCATTCTTCAATCACTGAGTTGAAAGAGAAATACTTTTTAATCTGAGTGTCGAATCTGCCCACTGTGGGATACTAGTGTGAAGTGGATCCGAGACTAGAATCATTTCTTAAGGACGCTCCATTGGATACAGTGAGCTTCATTCGAGGTCTCAGATAGGTCTCCAGACTTCTACCTTTTCCTCCATTATGCTCTCCACATCTGAATAGGAGAATGCCAGACCTGACGGCTACATCCCCCTCTCTCTTGAAATGAATGTTAAGTGTAAGATATCATGTAGACATATTTTCATATTGTATGCATTCTCTCTTTAGTGTTGACAATGTGTCTATTGAACTGATTATTGTTATTGTTATGTTGTGAGTTCACTGCTATGATGACGGCTTAAAGGGCTAAGAAAATGAAGGGTGCCGGAAATGTTAGAACGTTAGAACATGCCATTGTTATTGTTGGGACCTTAGACATTAACGCTTCTTCTTCTGAAGATTGAGCTAGTGAACTTCCCTGATCTCGGATGTGGCACCGTAGAAGATAAAAAAAAGGACACTTACTAGCCAAAAGAAACAAGAGTCTCGTGCTAAGAAGAGCGCACCAGACCCAAAAGTCTCATCTTGTCGAGAGTGATGAAGAATTTGAAGAGACAGACACTATCTAGGATTCCTATCCCATATTTCATTGCAATTGTTGGGAGAGGATTACTACTCCTCTTGAAAAGGTACGTCAGATGTGTTCAACCCTTACGCTTCCTCACTTCTACCCCAAAATGAGGCCTGGACATTAACGAGAGGGTGAATGACCCCGAGTTGGCTTGTATATAGGTTTATAAATGTGTTCTTCTTAGGGACGATATGCTGGTAGGTTGCCTTTCGGACCCTTACTTGATTGACTTGGCTTACTGCAGCACGGCCGAAGTAAACATTTAATAAGTGCTATGTGTCAGTCTACTTGTAAGTCTTTTTTATTTTAATGATAACTCATCTGTTTGCAAAACCTTCTCTAGAAAAAAGAGCTCTGCAAGAGTCTCTCCAATCTCCCAATCACTTTAAGAAGCTTAGAAGCCTGCTGAAAATTTCTCAGAAGTTAACACTCTACATCAAGTACATTACAAAGCAAGCTAAAAGCAGCCAAAATGACTGGCATGGGTTTTATCCAGAGGCTGGATGGAGTGAATCAAAATCTTGCTACCGAGTTGAGGGCAATTAGAGATGAGGAGGCTCATCTTAAAGCAAAGGCTACCGATCTAGCCGCTAAGAGTGCAAAAGAGTTGAAGGATGAGGCAAGTCGAGGTGTTGAAGCTTACAAAAATTCCATGTTTTTTTATTGATGAACTGGGTGACCTTCTTAAACCAACTTTCAAACATTGTTCTACCATGGAAGTTGATGAGGCTCGGAAGATATGGTTTGATGTGGATGTTAGGTGTAGTGCCCGAAAGACAATTTGTGTAATTGTTTTTAATAATGGATGACAGAATTTATCTCACCTTATTACTTGCTTTGTGCTTGTAAATAATACACTGCCGCAAACCCTAAGTATATTAGTATGTAACCGCTTAACTCAGTGTATGGCATGCACGTGAGGATTGAGTTAGTGGTGATATACTTAAATTGTTAGTCCGTGGTGAACTTAATCGAGTTTAGGGTCTCTTGATTAAAACACCAATAATGCGCCCGAACACCTTAGGGTGTGATAGTCTTATCCGGACCGTTGTCGGTAGAGGGTACCTACGTGGGGCATTTATATATGATGGCATTCATATAGTATGGACCGATTTAATCGAATTTCTCGGTATAATTCCGTAATCGAGGAATCTTATTAAATCATTAGATGATCATATATGGATCAACCTTAATCCTGAGGTGATCACAGGATGCTGCTTGTCCCGGGGTAGTGTTTGATGTGTTAGTTACGGTTCACTTTAATATGTGTTCCAAGCCACTTCTCATTGGCACTATCTCAGGATGAGTGAGTAGTTCGATTTTCACGGACATGGAATTCATTCCTTCCTACGGGAAGTAGAGAGACAAGTCCCTTGTTTGTTAGCCCTAAGAAAGTGATCGATCCCGGGAGTTCACATTTGACTAATTAGCTACTAGTCGGATATGTGTACTAATTGATCATCGGGGTTGATGGTAAATAAGGATAAGATATTCGAGTCGGGTTCACGGAGACTTCCCACTCGAATGGACAATCTATGGAGGGTTAATCCGTATGTAGTGATTATATCAATGGACGCTTATTCACTCATGGGTTGAGTATAAGTATATATCTCGTAATCGGTAGAGTTCAGTTTCGGGTTTATGGTGGCGTAATCCCGGAATTAATAATTAATGTACTTATTCTGTTCCACGAATAATTAATTATTGGAGCTACTGGTTATAGGTCCATGGTCCCCGATGTGCCTTCTGTAATTCGGACTAGTAATCTTGTTACTTGGGCCTCAGTGATAATTAATTGGCTGGGCTAATTAATTGATATGCATGTATATTATTTAGTTGGCCTAAATAATATAATACACATAAAAGACATTTTATGTGGGCTTTTTGACCCTTAATGGTGGCGCCATATATGTCATTTAATTAGAGAGAAATTAGTTTTCTTGGATAATTATTTGACATGTGATTTATCTTTTATTTGTTAAATGATAATTCATGGAATATTAGATAATAATATGATTTATCCTAATGTGTTTGGGATAATCATTTTATTTATCTTTTATTTGGAATAAAGGATTAATGTAATAATTATCTCTTGATTATTTAATCCTTGGAGGACAAGGTTTACTCTCCTATATAAAGAGAGTTCACCCAAGCCTTAATTCATTGGCATAATTTCGACTACACCACCAAAAAGAGAGAAAAATTAGTTTTTTCTTGCCTAGGGTTTTTTAGTAGAAGAACTTGAGTTTTTCTTCGTGTTGCATATCAAGGAGGCTCGTGTATCAAGAAGGGTGTCCACCAACCGCCGTTTAGAGAACACATCGGAAGATCAAGGCGACTCTTCCCGTTATTGGTAACATAATCTTACACCCCTTGTAGTACTTATGAATTGTGTCATATAAATCGTGATCCATCCGCTGCGCATAGATCTAACTCGTTTAGATCTAAGAACCTGCATCCTTCATGTGGTATCAGAGACAGGTTCCACGATTTATATAGTCATAATCATAATTAAACGATTTAAAGGAGTGGAATTGCATGTAGGTAAATTTTATTTATTGTTTTATGCATTGATAATGATTAAAATTGTTATGGTTGAAGAGATGGATTGGGGTTGGCACCGTTTTCCCGTTAGATCTATTGTAAACTCATATAAACGATGAAAATTCGTTCATATGAGTATAGGAAATTATGTAATTTATTTATTATTGCAAGTTTAATTTCCTGTAAATAGATATGTTTAGCAGCTGTGTAGTGTTTTCGTTTTTTCCGTTGTTTGAGCCGTTCAAACGAAGATCCCTCCGGTCAGAATCAATATTGGAAGTTGGTGAACAATCCCACAAAATTTGGCGTCGATCAGAGTCCGTTTGGATGTCCGTTCGTTGATGAGAAGAGGCAGCTGTAACAGAAAAACGCAGGATTCACAGAAACCCTAGCTGTGACTTCCTCGATTTTCTGGAAAGTATTGGACCGTTGAAACGAATATCCGACCGGTCAGATCGATAATCATGGAGTTTTGGACGTGAGATAAAATTTTCAAGACGATCGGGATTCATCTTGATCCCCGATCGCCCTCGGGAAGTATATGATGTGCTGCTGTAAGAGTCTGTTTCAGCAGCAAGTTGGGCGGCTCACTGAGGAAGATTGACAAGTCAAAACTCCGATCCGACCGTCCATCTTGAAGTCCGAAGAATGAAGATCAGATCTGGAAAGTTTCGTCCCGATCCAAGTTCGTTTGATATGCCGATCGTCGAGGATTCTTAACAGCTGCAGATTAGGTTTTTAATTTATTTTTCGAATAGATTAGTTACGGGGGTGCCAACGGTCCATCTCGGTGTTTATTTTCCGCACTAGTATACATGTGTAGATTGTATGAGTAGAACCGAAAAATTGCCATGACATGCATCATATCATGAATTCCACTCCATATGCATACATGTAGAAATTAATTCGAGGAATTAGTTAGGCATGTATAAAACACACGATTAGTTTTAATTAATTGTTTGATATTAATTAGAAACTAATTAGGGTAAAAACCGAGGAACACGGGTTTTTTCAATCGTCGAGGTTGGGTGATGGATTCTCGGTGAATCCCACTCTGCGAAAGCATAAGGAGTAAAATCCCGAAACCTCGTGGTTAAGGTGTTGGATTCTCGGTGAATTCCACATTACCTAAGACGAGATTACGTTTTTGTTCCGTAGTGTCTACGTGAAAGTTTGATGTTTAAGGATTGGATAATCACAGGCAAACAGGTTCGAAAGTGGTTTAACCACGGTTGGTGGTCAACAGTAGCTACGGCTCAATCGATTTCACCCTCCACGTGTGGCGTTTGCACGGGGGTCTGGCAATACTGAGGCATCCGAAGAGCCACTACGGCTCAACGGAGCTCTCCTAGCCTTGACCCGTCCGACGGCCACATATGTTCTAACGAATAAGTCGGGTGGGCTAGCCCACATAACCGACAACATTCGGGCCTATGATTTATTGTTCCTTAATGTAACATCAAGTCCAAAAACGTGATCAGTAAACCCACCACTTTTTCAAAATATTGAGCGGGAGAGGCGACAGCCGACCCCACGGCCTCTACTGTTGACACAAGCAACGTGAGAGAATGGTGACGCCTCGTGCCGGCTTTGATTTCGACCCCCTAAGGAAGGCCTTCACCGCTATCAAAATTCAAGGCTTGGTCTCCGAAAGGATAGGATTTTGGGTACTCGTCGGGTCACTGACCGACCCTAAGGCGGCAAACTCGAGGTCTACCTAAAAATCTGAGACAGTATGTCACACTCATAAAGGGTATTTTTGGAAGTACCTTGGCTGAAAAAGGAAAGGTGATTGAAGATCACAAATGAGATGTTCGATTCTCAATCTGATCTTCAATATTAATCGAAACCTCTTTGACCTACCCTAAGGCGGCACTGAGGCGTTAGATTAAATCCTTGGAACGGTAGGATAGACTATAAGTACTTAGTTTATGTTCCTAAAATTTTAGTAGTGTATGATTTGGATTTATTTTCTCGTCAATTTTATTTACAAGCTCGTTATATATATCTCTAAAGTGCTAGACCGCGCTAGTGTAAAATTGACTAGTAATGACTTCGTTAAAAAGTGGTAAGTAACTAGAACGTTGTATTTATTAATCTCACATGCGATTAATTTTTCGGAAGAGATATTTCTCTTGAAGCCTTCAAAACTTAAGTGACGTAAATAGGCATGTCACTGCTGTCACTCGTGCATAACGAGAGACAACCGTAGTTAGTTTGAAAGATGATTGGGACGATAAAATTCTTCTAGTGAATTGTGTAGTGTCTACACGAGAAATTTTCTCGATAGAAAAATTGGAGAATCATAAATTAAAGTGTCGCTAGTTAGACGGTATTTGGAACCGATAAACTAGTGGGAGCTTTTATATTATGTTTTTCTAATTTATTAGAAAATCAGTCCCACTGGGTAACACTTTCATTAGACATCCCACAGTTCACGAGTAATGTCTACTCAAACGAACTGCTAGTTCAAGACTATTTCCTTTTAAGAAAAGTTAAGAATGGGAAAGAATGTCTATAAGTGTTAATCATCTTAACTAAAGTTTTGAGGCTAAACCGAAACATTAATTAAAGAAAGTATAGGATAAGGAAAGTGATTTCGGATCACTAATCAATGAATCCTTAGCGACTTTCTTAACCGAGTAACTTGACTCAGTGGCTTAGTTCTTTGGAAGAACAATGAAGCTGTGCATTAATAAAGTAACAACGGGCAGTAATTTCAGCTACAATAGTGGGAGTGATATAAGGAAATGAATTTCGGATTCTATCCTTGAACATCACAGAAAATTTTATTTTTCTGTTTACAGATTCGTGGAAACAATTGGATTCACTTTCAACTCGATATATTGTTGCCTCATAGAAAGTGAATATGACATTTGTAGTACGAATCCGAGACTCGGACTTTTGTTTGATAAAGTCGAACCACTTAGAACAAATTTGAATAAGTATGTGTAACACATCTAAAACTATTAAAGGTAAAAGGTTTCCGTATTAAGATAAACGACCTTTCAATATCTATTAATTAGTGCATATATCCTAGAGACAAGACCTCGCCGACCGGCTAAGGGTGATTCCTATCTCCCGTCTTGGAACACTATCTCAAAGGAACAATGACTAAGTTTCCTTTCAATCGGGAAAGGGTAATAGTTTTGAAGGGGTAACATAGCTTGTTCACCATGACCTTCGGGGTCTAGTCGAGATACAAGCTAGTGGGAGATTTTGAGTGGTGACATTCTGTCTGATAACTACTCAAAACACTGGTTGGTTTATCGAAAGAATACGAGGAGGAGTCTCTGATTTTAGCAGAGAATAGAGTATTCCATGCTCATAAATAAGCTATAGCATAGTCTTTGGACTGATGCTTAGCCTGCCTCCTAGTGGAAACTGAGAAAGAAACCATAGACTTGTTCTATATAGTTATTGATGTACTACAATACACTGCTAAACTCGATTAAGATAATTGGTTGCAAAATAACGGTTAACATTATTATGTAAACCGAGAAGTCTACCTAGAAGATGCTAGTGAATTTATGGATAAGGAGTGAATTCGGTTCACACCACTTCCGTAAATGTAGGCATTTAGCATTTAATGCTTGAAGGTAGGACTGGAGATTTTGCGCATACGTTCAGATTGTGACTGTTCGTGAAATATTTTAATGAGACGAGTGAAGGTTGATTATAAGATTCTTGAGATCAGAAAGTGACGGTTGAACTGTCACAAGCCTTCTGATAGAATCTATAAGAAACAGCCTTAAACCTTGGAGTACGGTTACCCAAAGGTAGTTACTATCTGATTTAATCAGACCACGTCCAACATCGGTTGTTGGTGATTACACTGATAAATACTACTAGATCAGAATGTCAATCCACCCAGAACGCAATGGGAGTATGGTTTAACCTTTGACCCATTATGGTTGTGTGGACTTTATAGTCTGCTGGGGTGATTGATAACCCGTGGCTCTTTTGTGGGTCGTATAGGATTCGATCGAGAGGTTGGTTCGAAAACCTTATCCTTGTGAATGGAGTTTTGGTACTCCGGTTACGTTTCGACCTCTTGTAGAACCACCCGAGTGTCTCGGGCCCGTGGGAGTAATTGGTTCTACGCCGAAAAGAGTCGAATGAATAGGAAAGTTTAACTTTCAGCACAAAGCTGAGTGGTCTAGGGGTGATTCCCTAAAAAGTAGAGAGTTAACCAGACCTTGAACTCTCTCACCACTCAGTCTTGCTAGATTTCGTTAAAAAGCAGAAAATAGGGGTGATTCCCTGTGACTTTCTTGCCGAACAACGGAATCTGAATTCATTCAGAACATAAGGGTTTTAGCTAAGAATGAATAACGGATTCGTTACAAAGCAGAAGATAGGGGTGATTCCCTAATACCTTTTTTGCGAGACTAACGATATCTTAATTTATTCAGAAAGAACCATTGGTAGGAAGCCTGCCATGGCTTATATCCTTTGTGGATTTAAGAGAACCTCTCGGTCATTTAAAAGTCACGTGTTTTAAAATATGTGGACTTGACCAAAATATTAATAAGTCTTTTGTAGATTGGATATCAATATTGGTAAAGTAGTAGTATTAGTGTTCATGAATGATAACACTGAAACGGTTGGAAACAACATGGGTGTGCTATCTGAAGTCGGAAACTGACACGCCAAGATTCTCTGGATGAGAGAATTGGACTATATTCGAGAATCGATTCGGTCAAATTCACGAGAATGAGTCATTGGCTATCCCACCTATCTTATTGAATAAGATGATTATGCATATACGGTTGCGGCATTCATCGAGAGTAGTCCTACCCTACCTCTCAGGAATGATTCTCCAAATCTTTGGATAAAGAGAAAATGGGATAGAGTCTCTCTGGGATAAGGGCAAGTCAGCTTAAAACGAGTCAATTGCAGTTGAGTCTTGGATTCAAGCAATAAGTAGCGGTTTAGTACGTCCTCAAGTATCGTTAGAGAACGAGGAATCATATGCTTGTATATTCAGGTGCAAACTTGAATATGGTTGACTACACTGATTCTGACTTGTAGTCGATTAAGGATGATCATTAAGTTGATCTCGGGCTCGGTGTTTACTCATAGTGCTTAGAATTTCCTTTTTGGTGAGTGGGAGTAATTCCGGTGTCCGATAAGCCGATATCACTTCACCGTGAAAACGGTGAAGAGATAGCTTAGAAGGATCTTCTCGGTCACAAGAGGTCAAAAGCATATTGAGAGAGAGTACCGCCTGATTAGATGGACCGGCAACGTTTCGATCCTAAAGATCGTCTCGGGCCGACAACCAAACTGATCAGTGTACCAAGTCTAGTGCTTGGAGGGTACGGCATTGAGGAATATATCTCAACTTCTTTTAGAGCAAGTGGGAGAGTGTTGTGAATAAGATGAGAAAGGGTGTGCTCTTAAAACAATCGTTGCTTGTCATTTCGTGCAAGTGGGAGATTGTTAGGTGTAGTGCCCGAAAGACAATTTGTGTAATTGTTTTTATTAATGGATGACAGAATTTATCTCACCTTATTACTTGCTTTGTGCTTGTAAATAATACACTGCTGCAAACCCTAAGTATATTAGTATGTAACCGCTTAACTCAGTGTATGGCATGCACGTGAGGATTGAGTTAGTGGTGATATACTTAAAGCGTTAGTCCGTGGTGAACTTAATCGAGTTTAGGGTCTCTTGATTAAAACACCAATAATGCGCCCGAACACCTTAGGGTGTGATAGTCTTATCCGGACTGTCGGTAGAGGGTACCTACGTGGGGCATTTATATATGATGGCATTCATATAGGGTGGACCGATTTAATCTGAATTCCTCGGTATAATTCCGTAATCGAGGAATCTTATTAAATCATTAGATGATCATATATGGATCAACCTTAATCCTGAGGTGATCACAGGATGCTGCTTGTCCCGGGGTAGTGTTTGATGTGTTAGTTACGGTTCACTTTAATATGTGTTCCAAGCCACTTCTCATTGGCACTATCTCCAAATGAGTGAGTAGTTCGATTTTTTCACGGACATGGAATCCATTCCTTCCTACGGGAAGTAGAGAGACGATCCCTTGTTTGTTAGCCCTAAGAAAGTGATCGATCCCGGGAGTTCACATTTGACTAATTAGCTACTAGTCGGATATGTGTACTAATTGATCATCGGGGGTTGATGGTAAATAAGGATAAGATATTCGAGTCGGGTTCACGGAGACTTCCCACTCGAATGGACAGTCTATGGAGGGTTAATCCGTATGTAGTGATTATATCAATGGACGCTTATTCACTCTATGGGTTGAGTATAAGTATATATCTGTAATCGGTAGAGTTCAGTTTCGGGTTTTTGGTGGCGTAATCCCGGAATTAATAATTAATGTACTTATTCTGTTCGACGAATAATTAATTATTGGAGCTACTGGTTATAGGTCCATGGTCCCCGATGTGCCTTCTGTAATTCGGACTAGTAATCTTGTTACTTGGGCCTCAGTGATAATTAATTGGATGGGCTAATTAATTGATATGCATGTATATTATTTAGTTGGCCTAAATAATATAATACACATAAAAGACATTTTATGTGGGCTTTTTGACCCTTAATGGTGGCGCCATATATGTCATTTAATTAAAGAGAAATTAGTTTTCTTGGATAATTATTTGACATGTGATTTATCTTTTATTTGTTAAATGATAATTCATGGAATATTAGATAATAATATGATTTATCCTAATTTGTTTGGGATAATCATTTTATTTATCTTTTATTTGGAATAAAGGATTAATGTAATAATTATCTCTTCATTATTTAATCCTTGGAGGACAAGGTTTACTCTCCTATATAAAGAGAGTTCACCCAAGCATTAATTCATTGGCATAATTTCGACTACACCACCAAAAAGAGAGAAAAATTAGTTTTTTCTTGCCTAGGGTTTTTTAGTAGAAGAAAAACTTTGAGTTTTTCTTGGTGTTGCATATCAAGGAGGCTCGTGTATCAAGAAGGGTGTCCACCAACCGCCGTTTGGAGAACACATCGGAAGATCAAGGCGACTCTTCCCGTTATTGGTAACATAATCTTACACCCCTTGTAGTACTTAAGTCCTTTAATTATGAATTGTGTCATATAAATCGTGATCCATCCGCTGCGCATAGATCTAACTCGTTTAGATCTAAGAACCTGCATCCTTCAGTGGATCCCTAGCATGTTGAGCTTTTGTTGAAATTGTGAAAGTGGACACACAACACAAAATATAATGCAGAATTCTTATTACTCAGAATAATGAATTGAGTTAAGTTACAATGTTGATGATCATAAGGTATTTATAGTACATACATTTCATGAATCGGTTAGAAATAAGTTACAACGGGATAACTGCCTAACTACACTAGTCACCAACTTCCATGCCTACTGATTCATTCAACTGACTACTTCAGCTGCTAAATCTTGTTACTTAGTTGATCTGCTTACTAAGCTGATTTGTTTAATTGCGCACATCCTCTTGTATAAACATTCATTTATCCGTATATTGTAACACTCCCTCAAGTTGAGAATGATAAATGAATCAACAAGCACATCCTCTTGTGGTCACATTAGTTTATTCACTACAACTTGTCTGAAAGGTCATGGACATTCCTAGCTTGTCTAACAAATAAGAGAAGATTGGGGCATACAGATTCTTGGTGAGAATGTCAGCAATTTGCTCTTGGGTGTGAACATGCATGAGTTAAAGCATGCCATATTTGACTTTGTCTTTAACAACATGATAGTCAATCTCAATGTGCTTAGTTATTCTAATGAAAAATAGGTTGTGAGAAATGTGCATAGCACTGCCATGTCATAAAATAATATGGCATGTAGATATACATGTAATTGCATGTCTTGAAGAATATAAACAAGACACTAAATTTAACAAGCCGGCATTGGCCATGGCCCTGCACTCAGCTTTTGAAGAACTTATGGCAATAGTTGTTTGCTTTTTTTTAACTTCCATGATAAAAGAGCATCTCCGAAGAACATCACATAACTTGAAACTGACTTTCTGGTCTCAGGACATCTAGCCCAATCACCGTTAGTAAAACCCTTTAGAACAAGGTTTTTATCAGCTGGGAAGAAAATGCCTTGACTTAGATTGGATTTTAAGTATTTCAACAGTATGTTGCCTTCATATGATTCTCAGTAGGTGTATTTAAGAACTGGCTCAGTTGTTGTACTGCAATAGCTATGTCAGGTCTACTAAAAGTAAGGTAGATCAATTTTCCAACTGGTGATTTGTATGCTGTGTTATCATCCAGCAAAGCTGAGTCTCCATGCTGCAAAGTGTCATTGGATTCCATAGGTAAGTGGGGCCGCTTCTATGAGAATTTGTGGGCTACATTCTCTAAAACGATTTCGGAAACCAAGGTTGTCCAGGATTAAAACGGACACAACTATGAGAACCTCAAGAATGTTAGGAGATCTGTTGTGTAGGTATCATTGTCTAGGCATGAACCAAAAACCTGGGCAGTTCAAGACCTATTTCACTGCATAGCCGAGTATGTCCGATGGTTTCCTACTACGGAAGGTTCAAAGAAGCAAACCACCTCGCCCAATTCAACATATTTCCACCTATAATCTTTTCAGAGTCTGCACTGCATTTTCATTAATTTTCATTTATATGGAGGATTGTTGGAGAAATTTGAATTAAATATTAATGCTAAGAAATGCATCAGTTCAGTCAAGGACAGAGCCAAATAGATGGATTAGGGTGGCTAAGCCCACACGGATGTTATTTTCGGTACACCAAAAACCTATATAATTCAATGCACCGCAGTCAATTATCTTATTACATCCCACCCGACCATACATAGAAAGTCCACTAGCCCATCCCAAGATAAATTCCTGGCTCCGTCATTGAATTCAGTGAAAGGTTACAACCACTTAAGAGGTTGTATCAATAAAAAATTGGGCTTCACTTCCTTATAATCCCAACACTTGAGTGAAAATCATATAAAGAAAAAATCTTGAGAAATTTTTATCTGGCAAATTCTGCATTGATTCATGTCTCACTGAAAATACTTGCATAAATTAAAGTCAAGAAAGGATTTATAGAACAAGATCGGTTCACCCCCTTCTTCTTAATGAAGTGAAACAATCCGAATAATGTATGACTGTTGTATCTTAGGAGACAACTGCCATTACCGTGTGCACGTAGTCGGGATAAAACGTCTTAAGGACAGAGTGTTGCACTCAGCTCATTCATTAAGTTTTCTGTACAATTTTACTGTTTTTGTTTTTGTATGAATTACAATGTTAAACAACATAGTAGATTGATAATTTTGCCCATATAATGAGGGATGACAGGTAGGTAGAAGGAGGGGAAGACAAGTAGCTAGCTGAAGTGGTTTTTCAGCTTCTGTAAATCTCTTCTTTTCTTTGTTATTTCCTTACGTATCTACACATACACTTTTCATTTTCTGACTATAAAAAAGGGAAGACATGTTTGAATATATTATTACCTAAAACACTGCAAATAAAAAAACAATACAGCCATTTATATAAAGCAAATTAAAAATCCATATCCATATAGTCATGGTTTCCAGGTCTCAAGTCACCTTAAGAGCTTCAACGATGACATTACTGCTGTGCTTAACTTTGTACACCAATTTTGGTAATTAAAACTTACAATTTTTTGTGTGTGTATATATATATATATATATATATATATATATATATATATATATATCTTTATTGCAGTATATATGAGTTTGTATATCTTTTTTTTATTTTTATTTAATGCAGATGACATTATTATATCCGCGATGAAGACAGCTCAGGCAGAAAAGTTCCATTGTTTCTACTCAAAAATTCCATGCAAAGAATATGAATGTATATTTAGTTGCAAGGTACAAAATTACACAGATGGGTTTTGCTTCAAATGGTCTACAAAAGATAAGTGGCGGTGCTGTTGTGGTCCCACTACTCCCCTCAAAGTGCACAACATTTCCAACTAACCTTGTTTTGTTCACCTGTAATTAATTATCATACCTCATTCACAATATATATATTTCTGTCATTTATTCAGGGAATGTATGTTTCCTGAAATACTATTGTATTATCAGAATATAATGAATAAATAAAAAGGAATAGTACTTTCTACAATATGCAGTATATGCCGCACCATTACATAGTCTAAATCTATTTGTTTCATTTCTGGGCAATCTATTTAGATTCATACGAACCTCAAAGAAATTATGTGTGACAAGGAACGGACTAGTCTTTGCCACGTGACATTCAGGGAATGACCGCATAATAAATAAAGAGAGAGAGAAGTAACAAACTTAAAGGCCAAGAGCCCCATATCAATTTGTAGATCAGGCCAGAACCCCAGGTGAGAGGTCTGACCCGTTCTCCCGACCAGACTTCCGTAGGACGGCTCGGCCATGTCGGAGTTCGGGTAGTGCATCCAAGCTCGAGATGACATGAGGAGCTCACCGCAGGACGGCTAGAGCTCTTCTTATCCGATATTTTAAACATGTTCCTATATTATAAGATAAACATGCAAAGAATCTTAGGATATTATGACATTGATCATGTTATTTAATACGTATATAATTATCCCTAAATTAAAGGAATATACACGAGATAATCCTTAGGGGTTAAGAATCCTCACACTTGTTGGACAAGAAAAAGGACGAGGCGTCCCTTATATAATCTATCCCTAAGGAACTACGAGAGACTTGATTCCAATATACGCATTGGATACGTAGGCAACTTGAGAGAAATAACTCTCAGGCTCAATCCAAAAATAAATACAAACACCACCCGTCTTCTCATATTCTTACAAGCTTTTAGATCTCGGATTAATTGTCACTAGGAAATACGGCCCAGATTATTACTAGACGAGATTCAACATCATCAATTGGTGCTAGAAGGAGGGCCTCCTATTGGCAATTTCATCAAGATCATCTTACTCATCAATAACAATAGCGCCACCCAAGAACACAAGCAAGAAAACCGTCCAAGAACCAACCCCCCAAATAGGTGAAACTACCCAGAACGCCGCCAAACAACAGGTGGAAAGAAGGATCCAAACGTAGCCACCAGTCAATATCAATCTCAAGAGTACGAAGTGCTTCCCGATCAGATCAACAAGCTCTGTTGGAAACTTAAGGAACCTGGATATGCCCGCATTCAAAAACGTACTTGGTTTAGCACTTAAAGGGCGAGAAGATGATCAACCAAAAGATCATGCACCAAAAACCACCACCACCACCCCCCTGCATAAAGACAACAAGCAGGACACTCTGTCCTCTACCTCCAACGTCTGGAAAAGGCAAGTTAACGCTCAGGCACATGAGGCAGACCGAGCAGAGCTCGACCGTATACTAGGTCGGAAGTCGGAAAAACTCTCATTCGAGTCGCCATTTTCAGAATAGATATTAAACTGTCCACGGCCGAAAATTTTAAAGTGCCCAAATTGGAACCCTTTGACGGCACTAAAGACCCACAAGATCATCTCTTCCAGTATTTAACGCATATGAACCTTGATTGTGTGTCGGAAGAGATGAAGTGTAAAGCCTTTCCAACTCTACACACAGGCAGGGCTCGTGAATGGTTTAGAAAGTTACCTCCGAAGTCGATCTCCAACTTTGAAACGCTGGCTAAAAAGTTCCTGCAGGATATTGCCGCTGTTAAACCTTTCCAAATGAGCACCACATACCTCATCACAATCAAACAAATGAGGGAAGAAACGGTCTTGAAGTATCTCAAAAGGTTTAATGAGGAGTCCAGGTAGGTCCGGGACCTCGAGGAACACCTATTGATCACCTCTTACAAGGAGAAGAGGAAAACAAGCTAAAATGTGTTTCAGAAAGGGGTGAAAGCAAGAGAGACAGAACAGAGGAGAAATCTGACAAGAAGCGGAAGTCAGTTTGGGTAGTGTCAGATCGGTTCGGGAAAAAGAGGGCTCTGCAAGAAAGAGACTTCATCCGTTTGAACAGATCACGTGAACAGGTACTTGCAGTGATGGAAAGAAAAGGCTTAGCACGAGTTCCACCTCTTACGAGGGGTCCTCGTGAAAAAAGAGATCAGACCAAGTATTGCAAATACCGTAAAGACATTGGGCATGATTCTGAACAATACCGAGATCTGTACACTACAACAAAAAGACCTTTTTGCCACGAACGTTTTTGCCACGACACTAAGTCATAGCTAATATTGTGTTTTAGCCACAACCTTCGTGCCAAATAAAAAATTATTTAGTTATCTTAAAGTGTTTCCAAAATTAACCACAACATCCGTGGCGAAAAATGTTCTCGTTCGTTTTGTAAATGTCGCCAAATGTATTAGCCACAAGACTCGTGGCAAATAATTTCAAACTTAATTAGGATTTTCGGCGGTATGCATGAAATATATTAGCCACGACAGTCGTGGGAAATAGTTAATAGTTCAAAAACAAAGAAAATGATATATTAACGAATCTTGGTGTTATTTTGTGCCTCTTCGGCTATTTCCCCTCACAATAATCCCTGAAGCATTAGCTATATCCAATTCCAATCTATTACTGATGACGGTCAAATTGGTATCATATTTTGCCATCAGTTGACCCCGGATTTGTGTTCTCAATGATGATAATATGTATGAAATAAGGGGTTAATTAGCTAAATGTGATTAAGCCACATCCGGGGTGACTAAATTGGTATTATTCGTATTAACCGTGTATTTTATGCGTTATTTGCCATAAATTGAAGCTACTACGTGTGCTATGGTTTTATTGACAGATGAACGAGTGTTTGGAGCATCGTTTGGTCTGAATATGAGAGTTAATTGATAAAAAAAGTGAACCGAGCTGAAGGTTGAAGTGTTTCGAGTCAAGATTGGACCTGAGAATCTGATTGGTGATCTTGCAACACTGTTTCAGGATGCTTACAAGACTAATTGGGCTTGGAATTCTACATGAAAGTTCTGGGCTTGAAATGAGGATTCCAACGCATTTTGAATCACCCAAATTGGAGTTACGTAGACCAAGTTATGGTCCAAATACCGAAGTGTGCACCGGAGACTACGAGGCCCACTCTGGCAGCCGCGAGCCCAGAGAACCTTCTGGAAGCCAGAAATACGTTTTCTTGTCCTCCAAGGATTATGGTTTACCTTAAGTCGGTTTATACACCTATATAAGGCCACAGAGGGCTGCAAATTTTGTATCCTCTCATTCATAGTCCATTCTTCTAGTTATTCATAAATTAGATACAATTTACTCTTTTGGAGATTAAAGTTTTTCTTCTTTTCTTCTCTTGCAAATATATCATGAGTCTTTCATTATTGAATTGTGCTTGGTTTATATTCGTCGCGGATCAATTATGATCTTCGGAGAGAGAAAGAATTGAGGAGTGGATATGTTCTTCGTTATGGGTAAGATCTATTCCAATATTTTATTTCGCATCTTAGATTCATGATTGTTCTTGTGATAGATCTAGATTATGCTTGCATCTAATCAACAATGAATTAATTAAACGAACCTTAATCTTTATTATTCGATTCGTTAATATTAAACGCAGAATTAACGGTTGCGTTCTCCCGTAGCCAACACCGAACCACAGAATTAGGGTTTACTAGGTATCTCGCAGTTGCAGTAAAGACCCCCGCAGTCGTGGCGGTCTTTACCGCAACTGAGAGATACCTAGTAAACCCTAATTCTGTGGTTCGGCGTCGGCTACGTTGATCGACGGGTTTAATTAACAGTAGGTTAGATCTGGTCAATCTGCTTATTGTATTCGTAAATTAACATGAAGGACTTGCAAGGTGAAGTGTTAGTTTGGACATTGTTTGATCAATCCCTAGGAACGTGCTAGTCAATCCACGATAGCTGCTTAGAGAGGTTCTCGATCTTGATCCGGAACATTCTAGAACTTATTGCGTGTGGGTTAATACAACCAACGAAGGAGGTTAACTGCACATAGACGTTTCCTGTCCTCTCAATGGAAGTAAACAAGGTTAGGAAACTGCACCCGTAGCTTAATAACAAATATGGATCAGATAAGGATTAAGGGGCGATTAATTATGAATAGTTTGGTCAATGCCTCTTCAATATATGATTGACTATTGGTTTATATGCATTTCTTTTGTTTACTTTTCTCTTATGTTGGTCAATGACCACCCTATCCGGTTGACCTATAAGTTGTGGTTGTGTTTAACATTATTAAATAATAGTCTCTGTGGGATCGACCTTGACTCGCCATTACTATACTACGATTGACCTAGTCCTCTTGCTAGTATTAAGCGACTTACACGCGATCAAGTTTTTGGCGCCGTTGCCGGGGACTATTTATTTAATTGTTAGGCATAGCCATTAATTTATAGTTAACCTTTTTTTATCATTTTTTCTCGATAATTGAATAATATTGAGAAGGTTTTTTTTCATCGCCATGTTCCTAAGGCTTTTGAGCAAAGGATGTGCAGGAGTTTTTTTTACTTCGCAATATTATTTGATTATTATTTTGAGTCTTGAGTCTTTTTATTTTTATTTGGAGTCTTGTAAAAGTTTTGTTGTGCTTAAGTAATTATGCTATTATGTATTGGCTTAAATTGTTTATTGCACTTCTTCTTTTTAGTTGCGCTATTTACTGCCATATGACATAATGATTTTCTTACTTATTCGCGTCTCGCGGTACTAATGGCCTTGGTGCAAGAATTGTTTGTATTAGATTACCTAGTGCAGATTAGTCATTTGGAGAAGACAACTTTGGTTCCGGTTCACTAATATGATTTGCTTCAGACAGTTAGCCGAAATCTTCTATTTTCAAAGCTAAGTGTTCTTCTTCTTCTACTTTTTTTGTTTGCTTTACTTTCCACATTGGGGACAATGTTGAGTTTTAAAGTGAGGGGTAGGCATAACACTTAGTTTGAAAAATCGAGACACTTACGCTTACTTTTGTGAATTTTGATGCAATTAATTGAATGAAATAAAGACCTTAAACCGTTGAAATTGCTTAACTACATATTTAATTAATTTATGATGAATAAGAGGTTTTTCAACTATTTGAGGTAGTGTTTTATTAATCATCTATGTTATTGTGGAACCGATATTTTTAAGCACGTATAACTCACTTCTTCAGTATGTAGTATAGATGCTGCATTATTCAATTTAGTATGGAAGAATGAGCCTGTGTTATGCTGCATGAAGTAGTGACTTATTAATTGTTATTTTGCCATTTGCATTCAATTTTTGAGCACGCAATCTGAATGAGAAGTATTTCGATGAGATGAAGAGTTATCTTAGACCGGGAATCGATATTTGTCGGTGGATATACTTTAACCAATTGTTGTTGGATGAGGGTATCAACAATGAGACCACAAAAGGTAAAACGGGATACAACGGGCTTGCGAGTTAGAGAGAAAAAAAAAGTGAGAAATCTACCAAGCGAAGCCGATGGAGCGTAAAACGCACGGCTATTGCAGAGAAAAAAAAGAAAAAAATATAAAAATAATATAATAAAGGCAGTGAGGAAAGCGAACTCATAGCAAAAAGGGCACAACCCTCGCATAAAAATAAAACAAATGAAGACGTACCTAAAAGTAATACTCAGTCCCCAAGTCCTCCTGGCCCAAGTAAGGTTTCATGTTGTTTGCCTGAGTCTGAAGGCAAGAGGAGCAAGTGTGCATATTGATAAGTAAAGGTTGTGGGGTTGCTATAACTTCATTCTTTTCTTGAATGCATTATCACAAAAAATTTATCACACGACACATTGATTCTTTGCTATGTGATGATTAATGGGGAACTTATGGATGTGTGCATGATGCATGTTTTGCCTAAAATCCTTATTGATATAATGTGATTCTGTCTGCGTCACTGTTGTTTGAGAATTATTCACACACACATCGGTTCTACTATGAGATAGTGCTTAATGGATTACTGATGGATATGTGTTGACCCTCATCTTATTTAGAATTCTTGAATAAGTCTGTTTAATTATTTTGTAATTGTTTATGGGGTTTGTTTTATTTGGTTTTTGCTCGGGACGATCAAAAACTAAGTGTAGGGTAGTTGATAACGGTCAAATTGGTATCATATTTTGCCATCAGTTGACCCCGGATTTGTGTTCTCAATGGTGATAATATGTATGAAAGAATGGGTTAATTAGCTAAATGTGATTAAGCCATGTCCGGGGTGACTAAATTGGTATTATTCGTATTAACCGTGTATTTTATGCGTTATTTTCCATAAATGGAAGCTACTACGTGTGCTATGATTTTATTGATAGGTGAACGAGGTTTGGAGCATCGTTTGGGCTGAATATGAGAGTTAATTGATAAAGAAGTGAACCGAGCTGAAGGTTGAAGTGTTTCGAGTCAAGATTCGACCGGAGAATCTGATTGGTGATCTTGCAACACTGTTTCAGGATACTTACAAGACTAATTGGGATTGGACTCTACATAAAAGTTGTAGGTCTTCGAACGAGGATTCCAACGCACTTTGAATCACCCAAATCGGAGTTACGTAGGCCAAGTTATAATCCAAATACCGAAGTGTGCACCGGAGACTACGAGGCCCACTCTGGCAGCCGCAAGCCCGGCGAACCTTCTGGAAGCTAGAAACGCGTTTTCTTGTCCTCCAAGGATTAGGGTTTACCTTAAGTCGGTTTACACACCTATATAAAGCCATAGAGGGATGCGAATTCTGTATTCTCTCATTCACAGTCCATTCTTCTAGTTATTCATAAATTAGATACAATGTAGTTTTTTTGGAGATTAAAGCTTTTCTTATTTTCTTCTCTTGCAAATATATCATGAGTCGTTCATTATTGACTTGTGTTTGGTTTACATTCGTCGCGGATCAATTATGATCGCCGGAGAGAGAGAGAGAATTGAGGAGTGGATTTGTTCTTCGTTATGGGTAAGATCTATTTCAATATTTTATTTCGCATTTTAGATTCATGATTGTTCATATGATAGATCTAGATTATGCTTGCATCTAATCAACTATGAATTAATTAAACGAACCTTAATCTTTATTATTAGATTCGTTAATATTCAACGCAGAATTAACGGTTGCGTTCTCCCGTAGTCGCAGCGGTCATTACCGCAACTGTGAGATACCTAGTAAACCCCAATTCTGTGGTTCGGCGTCAGCTACGTTGATCGACAGGTTTCATTAACAGTAGGTTAGATCTGGTCAATCTGCTTATTGTATTAATAAATTAACATGAAGGACTTGCAAGGTAAAGTGCTAGTTTGGACATAGTTTGATCAATCTCTAGGAACGTGCTAGTCAATCCACGATGGCTGCATAGGGAGGTTCTTGGTCTTGAGCCGGCATTTTCTAGAACTTATTGCGTGTGGGTTAATATAACCAACGAAGGAGGTTAACTACACATAAACGTTTACTGTCCTTTCAATAGAATTAAACAATGTTAGGAGACTGCACCCATAGCTTAATTAGAAATATGGATCAGATAATGATTAATGGGAGATTAATTAAATAGTTTGGTCAATGCATGTTCAATATATGATTGCTATTTGCATCTCTTTTATTTATTTTTCTCTTAAGTTGGTCGATGACCATTCCTATCCGGTTGACCTATAAAATATAGTTGTGTTTAACATTATTAAAAAATAGTCTGTTGCTAATATTAAGCGATTTACACGTGATCAATTATACCTCAAAAAAAATCCAAGCTATCAACCCAATGATTTTCTTTCGGTCGTTCAGATATTCCGATACCGCTCTTTTGTCGGCGATAGTAATTCAGAGATTCCAAGTGGTGTAAAATGCAAGAAATTAAAGTCATCGTGACGCCGTACGTGGCGGTTGTTAGTTGTGTAGATCGAAGGATGGTGTGTTGTTTCTTCGTTTTTGGCGAGAAATTGAAGAATATACAGAATCTTCCTGTTGATTTTAGGACGTCTGATGAATATTGTGGGCGGAATTCCAATTTTTTTAGCTGAAGTTTGAGAAACTTCATTTCCACTGGATTCGCCATCCGAGGATGGGAAACCACCGCCACCGCCGGCGCCGGAGCTTGAAATGGAGGAGGAACAGCTTGATTTGACGAACAGAGCAAGGTCATTTCTCAAAATTTTCCTCTCAGAATTCTCTGTAGATTTCATTCCAGTGACTAATTCCTTTTCACTTTTTACTTGCTTTTCCATCCATTTATCAACCTTGATCACCCTCTCAAAATTGTTGCTATGTTTCTTTTTCATGGTTAGTTTATCAAGAATCCTATTTTCATCAGCTTCATCAATGGAGCGATAAATAGCATCAAGCAGAGTTGAAGAAAAAGAAGGAACAGAGGTTTATGTTTCCTGTTTACTGCAGTAACTGTCCATGCTAGTAGCTTCTGTAGTATTTATATATAGTATCGGAGTAGTACTATATTTAATAAACAGTTACAGAAGTTGTCTGAAAGAAAGTTGCAGATCAGTGTGAAAGAAAGATAAAAAGAGGAAAGAAATGCAAGAGAAAAGTGAAAATAACAGGAGGATGAAAACTTTGGCTTTGAGGAACATGAGAAGGGGTGGTGGTAAATTATAGTGCTGTATTGTCTCTGCTTTAGTAGAGTCAAAAGCTGAGACAATGGTATATGAAACATTTAAGTGTCATACCTTGCAAGTCATGTATTGTTCCTCTATTTCACATAATATACTTTTTAGTGTGTGAGAGTAAAAATGAAAGGTTATAATGTATGTCCATTGATACATTTTTAGGTGGCGTCTTTGCATTCTCTCCATCACTCCCTTACATTTGATTTGATGGAGTTAGTGAACTTAGTTTCTGTTGAAGGCTATGAATTTGAATACTGTTATCCCGAGAAATGCTGGGATTGAGGATTATTTTTGCAGATTTGGATATGATACTGCAACTGGGGGTTTCGTCCCAGATCGTATTGTAGTGTGAGTTTCATTTAGTCTTGCTCCATATTACTCAAACTTTAAACATTCTATTGCATAGTTTCTGATGAGTTGCTAATGACATTGCTTGGATTCATTTTGAAGGTACTGTAAGTTTGATTTGCCATATAATCCTGATGATTTGATGGTGCAGTGTGAGGAGTGCAAGGACTGGTATGATTATCTCTTTTTGTGTTATGCTTTTCTGAAAAAAAAATTGGGTGGTTCTGAACTGGCCATAAATTTCATGTAGAAGTTTCACTGTAATTTGAGGATTGTAGAAATATATGGAGCAACAAAGGGGAAGAAGTGTCCCTGCTGCACGAATATTCTTCATGCTGTCATCTCCTTATGGTGATGTCCTATGTTACTAAGAATGAAAGTATGAAACTACCTTTTAAGGACATAACTGTTCGTTGATCACTTATTTCTGCCAAGGATGGCATAAACTTTATTACTAGGCTTCTAATAATGAATGAAATGAAGTGTTGTTGGTTACCTTCCCTGCACTTTTCCGAAAGTCTATCTCCGTTCTTTTCTTGAGAAAAGGAAAGACAATTGAAGAAAGGAATGCGAAAACGCTAAAATGCTCATGGCAGAAGTAGAATATAATTTAAGTCATGTTTGTTCAGTTCCTTTAGTATCTGGTTGAACGTTCCAGCACAATGTGAGTGTTCCTTTTTATAAGTCTCTCTATTGATGGCAATATTTTGGTGGCTTGATAGGTACCATCTTGCCTGTGTCGGAATGACCATCGAGAAGGCAAAGCTGCTAGAACAGTTTGTTTGTTCTGATTATGCATGAGATGATGTCAAAAAGCCTGGTACTCCTTCACTTCCTGAAAACGACAAGGCATTGTTCTACCATTTTTTCCACTCGTCTACCGTTTTGTTGTTTTTTTATTTTGTAAATGCGTTTGAGTAGGCATGCTATACTTTCAGCTTGTACCGTTCTTACGATGGGATATGTTTCTCTCTCCTTCGATACTTGGTCAGTAGGGGAATGATCTGCTATCATCGAGAAGATGACTTTTCCTTTTGCTCGTGCTCAATTTCACTTCATATGCATATCATCATATTGTATCATAAATATAAAATCTCTTCTGTCCACAGGAGTATCAGGATAAGCTAACGATTGTCAAAGTCGATCATGATTCTAATCCGGAGTTGATTCATGAATACAAAGTTTATTGATTACCAGCATTGATTCTTTTCAAAAAGGGGAAAGAAATTCCGGAAAGTATGAGAGAAGGTGCAATAACGAAAGCAAAACTGAAGGGATATATAGACGGACTTCTAGAATCGGCATCTGTAGGATGAATTTCTGCTGTAAATTCTTCTCATGGCTTGAATTTTGTAAGTTGGAGGATCCCTTTCTTGCATCTTCTTATTTTAAATTTCAGGAATGTGGGAATATAATTACTGAGCTCTTCACAAGCAAATATATGTAAATCTGTTGATCTGTGCTCCAAATATTTGCTAAGCTAGTTGAGCTCAGGCTAGCTGTAGTATATTTTCTAGTAAAACAGTTTTATTGGTTAAATCATTTCATAATTTTTTTTAATATTTCCCTTCACTTTTCTATTACAATTCCCCCTTCTATCCTGGTGGTGATCGACCCATGTATGGTTACATGGCTGAGCGATTGGACATGGAAATCCTATGGGGTCTTGATTGAAAAGTTGAGGAAGACAGCTGTACTGTGCGTCTTCGAACAAAAATTCACAATGAGCAAAAGAAAGAAGAGGTGCGTTAACTATTTACATGAGCATCCACTTGTTTCCATAGCACACTGTAAAGAAAATTACGGTCGCCTGTGATTGTTCTATGGTATTGGTTTTTGCTCATAGTAGATGTCTTTATAGTTTACCCTGATATTTGGATTATGGACTTGAAACGATCTTGAAATTTTGCTGCAATTATCTTTTTTCAGGTCTTGGTAGGAGTGAAATTTGTAAGAAAATGGCCATTCATTGGTCGTGTCCGGCTATGCTTTGTTGAACCACCTTACTTTCAGATGACCGTGAAACCAATTCTCTCATGGCCTTGATGTTACTGAACTTCCGGGAGTAGTGATCAAAACCTTCTAGATGTCTAATCTTACCAGGAGTGTACCGGGTCAATTGTAGTCTAGCAAGTGGTCAAGGTCGTATCCACAAGGAATGTGAGGTCAAACACCAATTTCCTTCCATGGCCTTGATGATACTGAACTTCCGGGAGTAGTGATCAAAACCTTCTAGGTGTCCAATCTTACCGGCAGTGTACCGGGTCAATTGTAGTCTAGCTAGTAGTCAAGGTCGTATCCACAAGGAATGTGAGGTCAAACACCAATTAGCTATTATAATCTTGATCTAAGTCGCAAGAAAACAATAAAGTAATTGCTCTAAACTCTACTATTAAATGGATAATCAAATGGTAAAAAGACCTAACAAAGGCAAATTCATTGATCAAGCAACCTCTTATAGCATTTTGGGAGCAATTACCTACCGACCATCCAATGATGCTTAAATGTGTGAAACGGTGTATTCCTAAGCTAACAACTTCCCCTCATACGAGTGTACAAAGTTGCACTATGGAGGTGTTTGATTCAAACAATGACTCGTTTGACTCAAACTTGAGGACACTAAAAAAAATTCTAATGATGATTTTCGGACTTGAATGATTTCGTTTGCAGTCTGGTGCCTTTTATAGGTAAGGGACCCTAACACGAAATGGTCATCTCTGTTCACAGATGCATGCATTCGGATGAAGAGGTACACCACTTCACCAATGTTTGAAGTCGATTACATCACTTCACAAATGCATGAATTCGATTGCATCACTTCACTGATGCACGAATTCAGCTTTCACAACTGCATTCGTTCATCTGGAGACGTTTAATATCACATAAATGCCTTTCTGGATAATAATTAACTAAATAAAGAAAAACTCATAGTCGTATATATGCTCATTCTCAAGCCATTTTGACGCTTGAATTTTTTCGGCCACTGCACTCTCTTTGGTTGTTCTCATTATCTTCGACGACAAAACGTATCTTAGACTTTCAATTCTTTAAAGAAACAAGACTCGCAGAATGAGGCATTTAATAATTATGCCGTGATCCCGACCGCCTCTTTACTTGGAAAAACTTGAACCAAGGATGCAACACCATCAATCAATGTCTATCAAATTCACATTGTCGATATAAGTTTTAAAAATTTAGTGGGACAGCATTAGGTATCATCCTTAAAAATATTTTCTTGATCTCTTTTACACCCTGTTTTGATGCTACAAACAAACAATCATCCAAAGATGCATTTAAGAAACAAAAAGCAAAAAAAGAATATACTATCAAATTAAGAAACAAAATAAAAAATGAAAGGGATACAACTGTGAACTGTTCCATCCTTAATCTAGTAACACTCTGTTCCAAAATGGCAATCCAAATCATCCTTAATCTAGTAGTTGTCTAGCTCTCTACAACTTCTCTATCACACAAATGCCCGAAAACTCGAACAAAGAGCATATAAAGTTCAATTGGGTTCGCCACGGACCTGAATTTAGATAACGTCGAATATAGTATTTGACCCCGAAAAGTTGACGAATAGCAATGGCCATTAGTCTAGTAACCAACGGGCATAGTAAACCGACACAAGGGACAGACATTCTTGTCTTGTAGCCATTTATGAATGCAATGTCTGTGATAAACATGATCACAAGGCATCAATGTCACTTCTTCCCCTTCTATGAAATCATCCAAGCATACGGTACATGTTTGCATCTCAAATATTATAGATTCATATGTTGCCTTCTTTAATGATTCAACCGTTAATCGATCAGCCGGAAAACAAGCCCTCTGATTATCATTCTCCATTGATAATGTTATTACTCTATCCATCTCTTCATCATCTTCCACATCATCTTCCACATCTTCTTGATCAGTAATTATTTCAATGTCCTCTTCATCTTCCACATCATCAATTATTTCAATGTCCTCGTCATCTTCCACATCAGTAATTATTTCAATGTCCTCGTCATCTTCCACATCATATTCTTGATCCATGTCATCATCATTTTCCATATCAGCATAACCAATTACATGCACCATTCCGTCATCCGATTGACCATGATCTTCTTCATCATCGGGTAGATATCTTGATGCAAAAGTCAATATCTTCACGTGTAAAAGCAGAATTTTTTTGGCATTGTTGCTAGGATCACCAAACCATGAAATCGCCATTGTTTTGACTTGATTGTGAATCTCTGCTTGTAAATCAAGGGGAACGTGCTTTTCAGTTAAAAAGCTTCTTGTGAAAGCATGGGGTGATCCGTCGTAAAGTGAGTCGATGTCGAGGTCGCATAACGGATGCATTAAAGTAGTCGTTTCCTTAGAAATCTCTTCGGATGGGTAGTTCTTGAATTTAGTTGTTACGCGGTATAGAACGAAGAACCCTTCCGTAGAAGTGAAACCGACGCCTTCAGGTAATACTGAATCATCGTATTGATTCACCTCATATTGAAATTGGAATCCCGAAATCAATTCAGCCATGGCGCGCGGACAGACAGACAGAGACTAATTGGTTGGAGAAGTGAGAACAATTATGAGAACCTGAATGAGGAAATAAAATCATCATTTTTATCTCATAATCCAACAACAATATTTATGAGCATTTATGGTCCAGGAATATTTTGAAAGCTGATATCTCCTCAAATTTAAACACCAAAATCAAGAAATTAAAAAAGCAAACTTTGAGCCAATCCTAAAAATTAAGAAATCTTCAAACCACAAACACACACACACAGGTAACCAAAATCGAACAATTAATCAACACACACACACACATAGCATCCTCATAACCATCACAAAAGTATAATCGATCAGAACCAAATTAAATCCATCTTAAATATCACAAATCAAAGTACAAGACCACACACTACATGTAAATAAATAAATACCTGTTGAAATTTTGATGAGTCTGATGACTGATGAAGATCTTATGTGATTGAGATCAGAGATTATCTGTTTCTGAATAGCTTTTTTTTTTTTTCCCGCCTCGGAGTTGAAGAAATTAACACACAAAAGATATGAATAAAAAGTAATGAGATGGAGAAGAAGACACTCAAAAGATGCAGCAAATTAATGAATACAGAAAATATACTTCTTTAGGGATCGATCGAAGAAGAGGAATAATAACAAGGAAAGTTTATCTGATGAAGAAGAGCGGTGGCGGGGTTAGCTTTTTATAGGGCGGGAGATTTGGGACTGCTTGGGATCCAAGCACAATCAAAAAGTTACCGTTATTTAGTTTTGCATACGCGGTCACCGTAATAAATAATTTGTTTTTATTTTTATTTTTATGTAAAATAATAATTTGTTTTTTGAGTCTATAATATATTAAAAAAATATCATATACTTTATAATTGCCTAAACTGACAATTCTTTTTACTATAATGTGATGATTTCTCTTTTTTTTTTATTTTTATCAATAATGTGATAATTTCAAATATTTCAAATTATTTTTCAATATATTCACGACTTCTTAAGCTCGATGCAAAACTCGAGCTCGGCTCGAGTTTATAAACTTATTAAATTCTCAGCTTGAAGTTCAGGTTCGAAATATTCGGACTCGATAATATTTTAAATGACTCGACTCGTTAGGAATAATAATGATTCGACTCGTCTCGTTTACATCTCTAATTTGGATTGTTAAGTTGATGTTTTATTTTGAGTTACGTTGAACGCGATTGACGGGCACTATGATTTTTAGCACTTCGGCTTAGATGGCGACAGCATTTTACTAATTTTACGATGGTTACTGGGTTTTTTTCTTTTTCTCGGTTATTTACGAGCTCTTAATTCAATCGTACATTTTACTTAATAATTGGTATATATAATGTTAATTATGGTAAGATCTAGAAAAAAATAAAGGCAACCCATTTTTTTGATAGACTTATTTTTTACGATCACTACGAAAATTCAAATATCGGTATTAGATATTCTGTGGTGGATTAACAGAAGCAGAATGTCACAAAATTGGCTTCTTTTATGGAAGTTGATTTATTTCAGTATATAAAAAGATGTGTGCATGCAATTTTGTGAATTTTCATCGGCCAAGGAGGGATGAGATGTGTCCAATTTACCCCTACACACTTCTATTATGTGAGAGAGTATGTATAGAAACACATCTCATTCATGATCCATCCACTTGGTATTACCCATAAAATAACTTTTCATACAAGGAAGGTGGAATGAAAAACTTTTTTTTACTAGTGAGATTTATGAAGGTATAAAATGATGTACGTGTGCAAAAGATGCACGGAAGACAATGAGAATTTTCATAGGAATATAAAATTGCAAAAAAATAATAATAACGGAAAAGGGATCGGGCAGGGGTTCACCACTGTTTAGTCACTCGAACTCCGTCTCGGCTACCGATACTATGGCGAAAATCGAAGATCGCAAAGATGTTTAATACGCACCGATTGTTTTCGGAGTCCAATTTGTTTTTAAGTTTTTTTATTCATAAATAAATGCAAAATCTCACCTATAGCATCAAAATTTCCTTTGGCATTCATTTTACATCCATTATTTAGATGTAATTGAGAAGATAGATCCCTTCCAAGGACCTTCCAAGAGGTAGAGCACGTTTGCGGTCATCGGAGATAATTGAATTGAATTTTTGACAAAAAAAAAAAACAAAAAACAAAAAAAAGGAAACCACTGGCCAAAAGAGCCGAGAGCCAGGAGCTAACTGCCTGTGCACCACGACATTTTTCTAGAATCGACTTTGTGAAAATCGAATGTACATGGTAACATACGACTTCCCACACTGTCGAATTAGAATCGACACTGGGAAGGTCGAATGTTGCATTGTACATTCGACTTTCACAGAATTGATTCTATTGTGGTGTATAAGTAGTGTGGTATACGGACCACGGTAGATCGGTTGTGGTACAAATAAAGATTCCTTAAGAAAAAATGGTAGAATGACATAAATTTTAAAGATAAATACCTAATATATCTTTTGATTATGACCGAAAAAATTAGTTATAAAGTATTTAAAAATAATTGAATTGTTAATAAATTAGAGACCCTAAAAAAAAAAAAAAATTAGAGAAAAGATAGAGAAACACACTGCATCTGCACTTGTATTGAACATTGAAGTAGATTCGAAAGGATTTCTTTGCATCAGTTGTTTTGGATAGTCATACAAACCTTCAAAGTCATACACTTTGCCTCTTCTTATCCACTACAACATTGCATTTCTTTTCATTTGCTATCTGTAGTGGTATTGATCGTCGTGTGGTGTCCGTTGCACAACATTTTGCCATTTTGAAATCAAGAAAACAGTGCCATGATATGACCATATCACACAAACATTCAGGGGCACTTAAGCTGCTCGATAAAATGTCTGAATGAAAAAGATGTCATAAAATCTTTGAGAGAACTTTCAAAACATGGTTCGTTGTCGGCCTGTGGTGCCCGTTGCATTTGCACCCCATATTTCCCTTTAAATTCAAGAAAGCAGTGCCACGATATGGGTCCCGTTGCATTTACACCCCATATTGCCCTTTGAAATCAAGAAAACAGTGCCACGATATTCTCGATAAAATGTTTGAATCAAAAAGTTGTCACAAAATCTTTGAAAGAACTTTCAAAACATCGTTCATTGTCGGTCTGTTAAACGGATTTTCCTCTGTGCAGCCCTTAGCTAAGAATGCCAAGTACAAAACATCAGTCATAGGGAGATCCTTTTCAAGAAGAGGATCCATGAAGTATTCTAACTTCTCCAAGTAGCCACACGAATCAGCCGTCGACGAGAACACAAGAAAATCCTTCAAATGATTGCTATTTATTATAGCTTCTTTACCTGCTAATAGCTTTAACAACACCACCCCATATGAATAAACATCAACCTTAGCTGAAACCTGTCCATATTTTATGTATTCAGGTGCAAAACAACCTTCTCTGCCTACACTTAACGATTTCGTTGCATCGCCTTCTTTACTTAACTCGTTTCTTTCAAGGGGTTCCGCTGATCCAAACCCAGAAAGCTTAGCCCTCCAATTTGCATTGACAAGTATAGTTTCACTGTTTATGTTTTTATGAAGATAGGTCGGATTTGTGCAGTAATGCAGGTAATGCAGCCCTTCTGCAATGTCAGATGCTATTTGGATTCTTCTTTTCCATGTTAACTGCTTCGCCGTGTCTGTGTTTGTGAGGCAAGCTCTCAAGCTACCATTCTCAACAAACTCGAAAACAAGGTAAGGCGTCGTCCCATCACAAAATCCAGCTAGCTTTACTACATTAAGATGATTAATCTTTGCCAATATGCAAATAATACTATTTGCTTCTTCCCTTGATTTTACTTGCTTGATTGCATGGTAAGACTCTCCGATTTTTCCTTTATAGACTTTATTTGCTATGACTGAATGTTCACAAAAGCTTCCTGTTGCATTGCTGAGCTCTTCTAAGCTGAAATATGTGAATGAATGCTTCAACTTAGACATCCCATCAAGAAATTCTTTTGAGAAACGGGCTAAACCTGAGCCGTTCCCTGGAGATCCTTTTCGTTTTCTTATCCATGTGAATGTTAGAGTCCATAAGAACATAATAATCAACAGAATAACAACAAAAACTAATATTCCAATCATTACATACATGTACTTGTTACTGATTCCTTTCCTTATTACGATACCGGATGGCGGAATCATTATAGGAGGACTAGATGCTACATTTGGAGATGGAGTAGGATCTCTATGATCAAGAAAACGGGTGTCGTTTGTGGGCACAAACAATGTTGTCCTAGGATATATAGAATCATAAGGATCTAATGAATTAACATCCAATACTTCTTGTTCTGTAACGCCAAATTTTAAGGCAATCACATCTGTATCATCATTCTCCAAAATCGGATAGGCCACAAGATATTTGATACCCTTTTCTAGATCAGTTGAGTTTGGACAAGAACATGTTACAGGCAATTGTATCAAAGAACCATTGAAAAGATCACCTTCCAAACCTTGATTATAAAATCGAAGGTTTCGGGGCTTCACTAATCCTTCAAAAGTACCACAAGCAAGTCCAGACAACGTGTCTGAACGAGACGCGTCATAGTTCAAGATACTAAGAAACAAAGAATCTGAGCAAGAACACCAAACTGGAATCATGATTTCGTGATCGTCCCGAAAAGGAAAATGATCAGATTGAGGGGACAAGTCATTGAAGAACTGAATCTGGAAAAGACTGACGCTGAACAGAGTAGCAATGGAAGAAAGTGTGTTGAAACCTTTTTGAGCTCTATAAATTATGAATGTACCACATGAGATATCATTGGAGGTGCATGTTGACTGGGGATTCGGAGGTACGATTTCCGATGTACATTCAGATATCTCATGAGATTGTTGTGTAGAGATTGTTGGCCTGATAAGAATAATCAGTATGCAGAACAACATTTTCTTGAAGAGAGACATTTGCAACACAAAAGAAAAGAACTTTGAGAAAAGCTTCAAACTTTAAAATGATCCTCTTGCCGGCTTGAAGTGCCATCCTCTTTTTTATTTTTATTTTTTATTTTTTTTTATTTTTATAATTAGGGATTTTAGTTTTTTAGTAGTATCACTCATGAATTCTCTTGTCTTTTTTCATGTCTCGTGGCAAAAGATGAAGTGAATTGAAAAAGAAGTTCCCCAGGGAGGAAGCAGTCAAATGTTTGACCGAGTCATTTGTAAGAATGGTGAATTAAGTTTGTAAAGTTGTTACATGGGATCTTTTTTGCTTCTTGAGTACAGATTGATTTGTTATGTGGTGTGCCTGTCGTAAAGTGTGTACCGGAACACGTAGTGGCTCGATTGTGCAGCCGCATAAATCATTTTTCTATATAACATTGTGTGGGAATCAAACTCGATGAATATCACATCATAAAAATAGAGAAAGACGAGGACTACTTAGTTTTGATTAAGTAAAACAAAGCGTTATTTGCCATAGGAGGTGTCTTCAGAGATTCTGATGGTAAATGGGCGAAAGGTTTTGTAGGAGCAATGGGCAAAAATACTATCTACATTGGAGAGCTGATGGCTATTTGGGAAGCTATGATGCTTGTGAAAGATTTTGGGGTTCCTGCTCTTTGGGTTGAATCTGATTCCCTAGCTGTTGTGTTGGCCATTAACACTCGAAGTCGGAATGAAGACGGTCTGGCTATCATTGATGATATTTACAAGATGAAAGGAGAATGGGAAGTGAAGATCACCTTCAAACACCGTGAAGCCAATAGAGTTGCGGACCGTCTGGCCAGAATGGGTCATGATAACTCAATGGGTGTGACTCCTTTGGAAGAGCCTCATAGTGAGGCCCTGGCTATTCTTGAGGATGATTTCAGAGAGTTCATCTCCCGAGAGAGTATTTCTTCTCCCCTCCTTTTAGGCCTCCGGCCTCTTCGTGTAACAAAAATGAAGATAAAATTGGAAGAAGAGCAAAACTTCTAGTCAAGAGGGGAGAACGGCGGTGTCTACTCCTCTATCCATTTCTCTCCGCACATTGTGAAAGGACGTCGTTTTTATCACTAAACTACGCCGAATATTATACAAAAACCATATTAAACAATAATGACTTCTTCAATTAACATGGATTCCTTCTTCAACCATGGATAAAAAATCAACAACCCTCGCCCTAACTAGGGTGTATCAGGGATCCTTACGGAAAACCTTCGCTAGCATGTAACTGCATGAAGTTTTTTCCACACGACTTGAGAGAATTCTAAACTTGCTACCATCTTGTTCACTACTTGGCCAATGTATCAAACCGATCTTGATTATCTTGTTGAAGTTCTTATCGGTACACAAAATGGACCAACCATATGAGCCAATAAATCTATGCAAGTCGAGTTAATTTCATGTGAAAAAACCGTGTGATGTATACCCAACGCCCTTTAATCTAATGAAATTTTAAGATACTACGCTATATCGATTGAATGAAAATTGATGAACATGGTGGATTAATTTGTGTCTTTCGTGAAGTACAACCATAAGTACAACGGTTGAGCCGATGAGGTTTTGGTGTAGCAATCAAAGCTGAGGCCCCAAGACCAAAAGGTCCTGGGTTCAAGCCCTACTCAGAGCAAGTTTGTGGGAGGTATATTACGTTTCCTTAAAAATAAATAAATAAATACAACCGGTCGAGCCAGAAAAAAAAAATCCTCGAACCATATACAGTCGAGTTTCAGAACAATAAGAAAATAAACATGGAGAAATCAACTGCACACCACCAAACTCTACATTATTAAGTTGAAGTTTGCATACTGATTCACAGAAATTCTTTTTTATTTTTTATTTTTTATACACAAACTAGCAAGGGGAAAAACACAGGAACTATTGAAACAAAACAAATCAGTAGTAACAGATTTACCCAAAATTAAGCAAAAAAAGTAGCATGAATCAAACAACATTATAACTCAGTTTTACTTAGCATTAGTAAAAATAAAAAATAAAACACTTTAAAATAAGAAAACTGTCTAATTCACAATAAACAGATGAGCAGACACCACAGAGTACATGTATACATAAGATTAAGTCCTCTTAAAGTACAAGTTTAAGTTTCATGTTAAAAAGTCCATTCTTTATTATTATTATTATTATTAGACTAAAGTTACTATAAGTTCTGCCCAAGATAGAGTTCAAAATACAAGGCCTAAGTCAATCATATTCATCCTGCCCACAAGACTGAAAACCATATCTCCAAAGCAGAAAAACAGAAAGATAACAAAGGCAGGCATTTATAAAGAATCTATGTCAAAAAAAGAGGTCAACAAAAGCTTATAACATCTGAGCAGAATGCAAAATAACTTCCATGGATAGTAATGATTAAACATGCTTCCACTAAAACTAGGAATACTAAAGCATAAGAGAAGCAGATACAAGTTCATCATATTTGACAACATATTAAAGATTCTTGATGCAAATCCACTTACGATTCCATGAAAAACCCGTAATCCAAATCATTCGATAATGGACTGAATAACACCGGCACCGACAGTTTTTCCACCTTCTCTGATGGCAAACCTCATTCCCTGTTCACAAGCCACAGGCATGATGAGTTCAACCACGAGCTTCACGCGGTCACCGGGCATAACCATCTTTGATTCCTCATCTTTATCGTTCTTGATCTCCGTAACCTTCCCAGTAACATCTGTAGTCCTCATGTAAAACTGAGGCCTATAACCCGCGAAAAAGGGTGAATGCCTACCACCTTCTTCCTTCTTAAGGACATAAACAATAGCCTCAAACTTAGTATGTGGGGTAATTGTCCCTGGTTTAGCCAACACCATTCCTCTCTGTATATCTGCTTTCTGGAAACCTCTTAACAACAAACCTACATTATCTCCTGCCATAGCTTCATCCAAGATCTTTTGAAACATTTCAACCCCGGTTACGGTTGTGGTTCTTGTATCCCTTAAACCGACTAAATCAACCGTCTCACCGACCTTAATCGTCCCTCTTTCTACTCTCCCTGTAGCAACTGTACCTCTACCCGTAATCGAGAACACGTCCTCAACAGCCATTAAGAATGGCAATTCAGTTTGTCTTTGGGGAATGGGAATGTAACTATCAACAGAATCCATTAATTCATAGATTTTATCTACCCATGTATCTTCACCCCTTTTAATTTTGGGATTAGCAGTAAGAGCTTCTAATGCGAGTAAAGCAGAACCTGATATAATCGGAATATCATCACCAGGAAATTCATAGGAAGTTAAAAGATCCCTTACCTCCAATTCAACAAGTTGAAGCAACTCCTCATCATCAACTTGATCTTGTTTGTTCAAGAAAACCACCATATTTGGAACACCCACTTGCTTAGCCAGTAAAATATGCTCTTTAGTTTGGGGCATCGGACCATCAGCGCCGGAGACAACAAGAATTGCCCCATCCATCTGGGCAGCACCGGTTATCATATTCTTGACATAATCAGCGTGTCCAGGGCAATCCACATGGGCATAGTGACGATTTTCAGTCTCATATTCAACCGTGGCGGTGTTAATTGTGATTCCACGGGCTCTTTCTTCAGGGGCAGCATCGATTTCATCGTATTTCTTTGGAGCAGAGTTGCCTAATGAGGCTAAGGCCATAGTAAGGGCGGCAGTGAGGGTGGTTTTTCCATGGTCGACATGGCCAATTGTGCCGATGTTGACATGGGGCTTTTTCCGCTCGAACTTTCCACGGGCTGCTCTGACAGTGAAGCGGCGGAGAGTGCGTGGGGAAGCGGTGGTGGTGGTGGTGATGGAGGAGTTAAGGCCGCGGAAGGAGAGTGTAGCGGGAGTGAAGGATGAAGTGAGGATAAGTTTGTTGGGGTTGGGGTTTGAAAATGGATGAGGATTGAGGATAGGAGTAGAAGAAGGAGTAGAGGGGAAGATTAAGTTGGTTGTGGATGTGACGGCGGCTGAAGCTACTGAAATGGAAGCCATAGAAATGAAGGTGGCGGTGGTGGTTGGTGGCGGAGAGGGGAGGGAGGGATTGGGGGATTAAGGAAGTAGTATTATCTTGTGGCTAAGGGGGGGAATAGGAACCGCAAGACTTTTGTGGGGATTTTATCCACTGGGAGAGACTCAAATAGTGAATAGCTTCGATGGATACAGTGTAGACGATGTGTCTCTGTGTGTGTGTGTTTTTTTTTTTAAATTTTTTTTTCAGAAAGTTCTTTTTGTTTCATTATTTTTTATTTCTTGTGTATAACACACAATACCGACTCAATAACTATTCGTAAATGATTATTGGGTATTCAGATAGACGGATTTGACATTATGATCGTAAGAGAATTTATATAGTTCCATCGGCGTGGCTAGTCTCCAAGTTTTCACTCGTATTCAGCGAGCGAGAACTACTAGCACCGCCAAGGTCATTCTTGAACTTCTAAAATACGCAAATTCCGACCTTTTGGAGCAACCGTTCCATAATATGAAGAGAATTCCAAAAATCAATTCAAATTATTGCATTAACTAACGGTCCAGATTATCAAATTGCTCTAATAACAAACCACTAGCTGAAATCACATTAAAAAGAACACACCGTACGAACTAACATCTTGGATTCTAAATCATTTGAGGATTTGCGATATGAAGCCTCTTCTCCTTCCTCCCATCTAAATCAAAAAAAGTATAGCTAGTGACATGATTTCGTTGGGGCTACCCCTGTTGCACATCACAAAATAAATAGTGATCCATAAAACAAGCGAAAACAATGAAAAGGCAAAACCATACCTGATTAGGTTAATTGAGAACACAAATCGATCGGCCGCCACTGAGATGAAACATAAATCTTTCATACAACCATGATCTTGATCAACTTATTGATTTGTCCGGAGACCGGCGGAGGGTGAAACAGGGGCGGGGTGGAGCAGACGGCGGTAGGGAAATTAGAAATGAGTTAACTTGTTCAAAAGCCAGGAAGAATCTTGTAAGGGTAATTATGTCTAAAATAATTGTATTTGTCCTTAATGCCTTATGAAAAATAAGCTGGACTATTATTTGAATCAAAATGTCCTTATTGACATTTAACTATTTTTTTTCTATAGGGGCCACGTATATTTTTATAAAGGGTAATTAGGGATAAGGACAGTTTTTAGAATATTTTTGAATAACAAGACAACCATATAACATTTTATTGAGAGAATGACAATTTTTATAATTTCTATTGGGTAAAGGACAAAACAAAACAAAAAAACAAAAAAAATGCGCGCTGCTGGGAGCTATGTACCTGTTCCATTTTTTTCCCCCTCTTTCCTTCCGATTTTTAAACGCTCATATCATTTGATCTAGAGATCCAAACGCGATAAAAATTTCACTAAATTTTTTATTTTTTGATGGTCTTCGTTTGAGACTTGGTTTGATATAATTACATCTTTTTTCAAGAGATTCACTTTCGAAATTCACTCAGTGGATCTCCCCAGTGAATCCTGAAAATCAATGAATATCGATAGTGATTATCGACAGTGAATTTCGTACAATAGTGAATTTTGACAGCGAATTTTCTGAAATCACGTCGGAATATGTTGAATGTGGTATCAAAATAAAGAGTATGAAAAAATAAAAAATTTGGTGAAAGAATTTTCAAATTTGAAGTTATAGATTGAAAGATATGAGTGTTTGTTGTTTTTTTTGGGAGGAGAATGGCGGCAGAAAAATAAAAAATAAAAAAAAATAATTTTGTCATTTTATGCAAAAGTTTCAAAAACCCGTTCTCCCTAGTTGGTGAAATATTTGTGTTCTTTTCCCTCATTACCCCTATTTTTTATAGGTGGATTTTATTGGCATCCCAAAAATACTTTCGGCATCATACGTAAAATTGTATGTAAATGCGGTACCGGAAGTATTTACGGGATGCTAATAGTTATTATTATTATTTTTTTCCTTAAAGGATGCTAATAGTTATTATCTGTTGCTATCTGTGTATTTATGTACCTAGTACCTACCAAGACATGATGGAGGATGGGTCATCCTTTCATAATTTTCTGATCAAATGTATATGTATGTTTCCAAAACTTTCAAGAATCCAAATCACTCTATTACCCCTCTAAGGAAGAAAAAAAAAAGACAAAGAAAAAAAAGAGCCACAGATGGCAACAGATCAACTGCATCAAGACGGTTAGAGGTGGTTGAACGGGTGACAACAGTGTCGGTGTCACATACGTTTATTTTCGTTAATAACGTCAGTGGAGTGACGTTAATACTAGTGTCTCTGACATTGTTATCGAAAACATTAAGGCGCACACACACTTGAAGCTGAATTCGATATTCGCTATAGTCTTATGAGTATATTTTTACCGTTTGTTCTCACAAAATCTCACATAGGCATTTCTGTGTACTTTTCTACTCATTCCAAAAACTTGAACATACCACTTTGTTCATCAAATTGGACGACCAAAAAAGCAACAAACTGGAAGAGGAATTCTGCAAACATCAAGGCCGCACAGATCAACTACATCGAGGCCGTCAGAAGTGGTCGACGGTTGACAACGGGGGATGTTCTACTATGGAGACTCCAATATAGGAAGTGACCCGTGTGGCACAATCTGGACCACACAGTTTCATTCTGTAATGAAATTGTGTGGTCGGTATCATGCGCACACGGCCACTCCCTATGTTGGAGTCCTTAGGTTGGAGTCCACATGGGTCAACTCCAGTCTTTTTTTTCTTTTCTTTTTTCATCCAGTTCAAGTCCTACCAGGCTTGAATCGGTTGGAGAATTTTATAATAATTAATGTTGTTATCGCAGCATGTAAGGCTTAAATACGGTTGAGAGCTCTATATATCAACTCTCAAACACGACAGGCCTCACGATGCGTTCATACCTACGGTTGGGAACTCTATCGGCATTAGGCGACACAAAATACATGCAAAGCTGAATTATTTTACGTGTGATCGCAGCATTTTTGGCTTCAAGGCCAGCACATTCATAATCACGTAGCAGAACTTTAGGGAGATACATACCAAAGTGGCCTGGAAATACAAACCTGTTTCGATTTCTCAAGCAGATTTCAAGAAGAAATAAAGCATAGTGAAATTGAGCTTTCAACAGAAACACAACCGTCTACTTCAAACTGAAAATGAACGATTTTGACACAAAACAGCCACTGTGAAATGTTGTGGCACACGTCTAACAATTGAATTAATCGGCTCCTCTCTATAGTAGCTTTAGTCCAAGCAAACTGAAAGCCTAGAAAATTTATCAAAACCGTGCATAACAGTAATAAGCAAAATAAGCTCCAACGGGGAATTTTCATACACGCGTTATAGCTTTTGCTTAACTGGTTAAGTGCTTAGGGAGTCTCTGGATAATAACTATTTATTATATTAGTCCCTCCACGACCATGCAAACGAATGTGTAAAGACATTCTAATGTCTCTTGAGAGCATTCATTTTATCCCTGAGATAGTATAGCTTGGCTCTTCTTACTTTCTTCTTCTCCAACACCTTTATCTCCTTTAGATTTGGGGAGTACCTATATCCCGAGACATATCAATCATTCCAGTAAACCGTTATATACATAGAGGTTTTGGACAAAATCACTGTAAGTAAACAAAGTAACACGATTTTGAACTACATATAAGAGCAAATGTATAATAATATTTTGACACATTCTCTATTTCATATGCTCAACCACGCGTTTTCTTCATTCAGAGATAACTTAAAGATCTGCAGATTCATGCAAAATGATCTAAAAAAGGTAACGTAAATTTTACAAATTCTATAATTTAGGAATCCAACAAGAGAATCTACTACATTTGCATTTTGGATGGATCTGAAGGGTTTGAATCTGTAAAATATACATTTACCATCATTTATAGATTCTAGTGTGATTGTAATCCCTAGCTTGGTTTGTACATATTTTTGCACTTCAAAATAAAAAAGCAACTCGGAACAATATAGAAGCACATATTTACAGCTCAACAGTAGTAGCAACATTCAAGTCAATTTGACTGGCTGAAGGATCAAAGGCCAAAAGACAAGAAAAAGAAACTAGTCGGCAATTACTAGATTATTTCCCAACAAGCTAAATTATCTAGATCACATTTATGCAACTCCTTTCGGTTTTATAACAGGCCATGAAACCATAATTTAGGTAAGAACCTAGAAACAAGTTGATGGATAAGTACCAGCTCTTTGGAATTAATTAGGATACTACATGAAAAGGGAAAAATGGAAGATAAAAGAAAAAAAAATCAAGATTCAAATATCTAAACAACGACAAAATAAACAGTAACTTACAAAGGAAAGAGGGATTCAACCCCAACTCCAGCAACAAGTCGTCTAAGTCTGAATGTTGTATTTAATCCAGCATTCCGCCTTGCAATTACTATACCTTTAACTATTGAGACACGTCTCTTGTTTTCAGGTACTTCCTGCATTGAAATAATGCCGTAGAAAATATAACAGTACGCGTCTTAATCAAGTAATAAAATAAAAAATATAGTGACCAAAAAAAATGGCAAACAACTTTTTGAAGAAATGCATTCAATACCACTTTGAGCTGGACAATATATCCGGGCTGTATGTCAGGTACCTCTCTATTTATCTTCACTTCCTCAACTGCTTCCTTATCAAGAATCTGTGTAGTTCATAATGCAATAAAGTCAACACAAAATTTTTTCCTGAAAAAAAGGGTATGCATAAAGATACATTAATTGACATACATTCATAATGTTTTTTGCTGTTTTATCAAGTCTCTTAAATTTGATGCGTGCGGGTACGTCAGGGATGGAGGCAGGAGTGCCTTGAAGACGGGATTCATTTACTTCAGCCATTGCTGAGAACCTCCTGATGGGAACAATCGTGTTCAATTGAGATAAACGTGGATTAGGGCCTTGGAGAATCCGGGTCAATGGAGCTACATCATGGATCATGGGTGGCAACAAGATGCCCATTTTGCTACTGTTGTCCTCATGCTGGAAAAAATAAATCTTCACATGAGTACAGAGAATAAAGTTGAAAATGATAAAGTTGTCAGTTCCATAGGTTTGTTCAGAAATCACGCTCAACAAAACATAGAGCGCATCAACTTATTCATGTCAAACACCCCATTAATTTCAATATGAACAACCAAGTTAACTATTCGTCACACACAAAATGTTACTAGTTAGAATACATATATGTATAAATTGTGCGTCTCCATAACAAAAAAAGGGTAATTTTATCATTTACTATTCCGATTTCAAAAGCTGACAAGTACGGAATACCATATTGATGTGAACTTCCCTAGCATACATTACCTAATGATGTGTGCGCATGCTAATTACGAATGAGAAACAAAACATAAAAGTTCTCTCCCACATATCATAAGAAAACTAGTTTGCACAGAAGTATATAGATTTTTGGCAGTGGTCATTTGAAACCAGGATAGCTCTGGGAAAAAAATGGAAAATGAGGCCATGCAGATCCATGATGAGATTTGAGAACATATATTTTAAAAGATGAGGAAATACCATAACGTGAAAACATAATAGACACTTGGAACAAGAAGAAGCATAAAAATGGATCCAAACGTGATCTCTTAGATGCCAAAAACAATAAAAGATCACACTTCAAAATGGATCCAAACGTGATTCAAATAAGCAGTATGCACAATTCACTACATTATCTTAAAATACTACCAGTCCATACATATCAAACAGTGCAAAAGTCGATAACTCCAAAATGTTCTCGAGTATCAATCCCACAGGTGGTTAGTGGTCAACATGGCTTCTCAAAGTGTATTCTTGCTCTTATTCCATAATCCAGGTTCCTAAAAAAATAAGTCATTTTGTTGCATCTTGTACTCTTGACTCTTTTAGTCATTTTAATGCATGGTATACTGCTGACTATCTTGGTCCTAAAACAAATGCTGAAGAGCAATAAAACAAGCTTAGCCGCAAGTTAATATTTGTACTAAATCTCATGTGTATGGTTTGACAAGTCCAAATTGAATATTATCCGAGAGAATGGACCAGAGTGATAGATGCATTAGCTCATTTAGGACACAAGGTTCAAAGAGAAAGTCCAGTAGCTAGCGTATCCACCAGATTTTATTAAGTTGATGATGCTAGCTGAAGGCTCTAGAGCATTACCAAAAAAAATAATAATAAAAAATTCTTTATTTCTCAAGTCTAGTGAGGAAGATTTTTTCATTTTTCCCTTAGAAAACTATATCAAGAGCAGCACAACATAAACATCAGACCCGGAATAGTACAAGAGCAATTTAACAAAGTATAAGTATATCCTTCAGATTTCTTCAGTACTAACAGTAATTCGTGGACACGAATTCAGATTTAGGCACCTCAGGTTTCAAATTTTGAAGTGAATATGATACACACTCCCATACAAAATGCTTCGAAATCACAGTGGTTGCATACCTCAAAGACAGAAAGACCAAATCTAAATTATCTCTCATAATTTCTGAAACGGTACTTCCTTTAGTATATGCATGTTTTCAAACACCACTTTTAGTAGTTTGCATCATGTTATCAAGTTCGTTGTCTAGTATGATAAGCCTCTCCCCTTAAAGGACATATTACCTCATTTAAGGGGGGGGGGGGGGGGAATAACTTTAATACATTAGATACCATGATGCTCTCTCAAGACTCCTAGTTACTAAAGGCACACTATATTCGGACAAAAAACTAAGGAGTACTCTCCCCTGTGGTTAAACGACCAATGGCGTAAGGAAATTGAGACAAATAGGTTTCATTCTGGGATCTATTGGTTTTCACAATCCCTTAACAATGGGATAAGACATATTCAGAAAAAATCACACGGTTTCCCATGACAAGTAAAAATGTATCTATTCATGATACTCGAAAAAGACACAGCAAAAGTAATCAGGATCAATCCTTAGGATTGACTGCATTGCCTTCGGAATACCCCAGAAGGGAATTTTCTCTACCCCCCCAATCTTCACTTTACGCCACGCCGACTCTCCTTTCGTCATAAGGCGTGGAATTAGACCAAGGGGAAGAAATTGAAGTTAACTCGTATTGTCTGGGAAAAAAAGTTGCTTCATTCAAACCAAATTTTGTTTCCATTTGTGCAAAACCACAAATTCAACCAGTCGTTTCAACCTTCTTAGCGACCAGTCACAACTAATCAGACAGACCCCACTAAACCATCAAACAACTTTGCCCACATCACATGTCACGTAACAGGAACCTTCGACTAAAACCTTTTGCAATCCCAGTCAAACAGCAAGAGCTTTTCATATGTATGTTCATTATATCCGTTATTTTCAGTACAGTTTGTCTTTAGTGTAAATGACACATGACTAACTTCTTTCCAATAAACTTCTTACCTATCAAGAGCACAAGCAGTAATATTTTTCATTTTGGGAGCTGCAAAAATACAAAGAAACGTACATGCACAAATATACAAGTAGTGATACGTAATGTACTTCAAGTAACTTTCATTTTAAGAAACTTTGGAAAATTCTTTTTTTAGACACAAAATATATTTGTTAGTTTAATGCACTGTCGAGCAATCCAAGCCCATAGTGCTTCCACCCTCCAAAAAATGAACAAAGAAATGATTACAGCACCAACCATTTTCATCATCAATCAAATTATTACACGAAAAAATAAAAAAATAAAAATTAGAACTACCACTTCAAAGGCAAATGAAAACCAACATAAGTATTGAACCTAAGACCGTTTCATCTAATGGCTCAGATCTAGCCATTTGGCTAGAAACTTCAGCCCTTTTGTAGCATGCCTAAATTATTTTATTTTCATTTTTTCCTTTGTCAGCCTACTTATCAAGCCTGTGTTCCGGTCCCCTATAATAAAAGTCCCTTTTTCCCAAGTTCATGCTCCTGTTGAGGGTGGATCTCAAGCATTTAGGCAGAAAATGCTAATACCAGAGACTATACAGAAATCAAAGGACAACCATTAACAAACTAAGAAGCGCTAGAGAAACGTAAAGTAAAAACAGAAATAGCATGAAAATAGCTTGGTGCTTCTTCCGGACCCTTCTAGCAAGCCTAAGTTAAATTAACACCAGCTCCTCCCCTCTTCTCACTTCACTTTTTAAGATTGTGATTCTACACGAGTTTAACTGAAATCACTAACAAGTTGAGAGTCATCATCAGGCATATAGAATCAAAATGCTAAAGCACAAAAAGTAACCTGTCTCTCACACCAAGAACGACATTTCTACAACAATGTGGCAGAACAAAGCGAAACCATAAAATCCAGAACAAAATCAGAAGACTGTTCAGCATTTGAAAAACAATTAAAAAACACAAAAACATTCATACAAATATACTGGCAAAAATAACAAGGATAAACATAAGCTCACCAGAAAATGCAGAGGCCGGGTCACTACTTTAGCATTCAAATTGCTAACCGGACGCCTCCCGACAAGTAGAATTTTTTCAAAAAGAGCCCGCATTTCTCCAAACTAAACTTGTAATTCTGCACCCAAAACGCCAAAAGCCACACACAAAAAAAAAATCATTCCAAATGGTAACTAGAAGCAGCTCAACTTCCTACCGGGAAAAGTTAAAAAGAGATCAATTTTTTTTAATGTATTCAAGATAACTCCGCACAACGAACCCCAGGTACATTCATCAATCTACCTATATGAATTATTGAACAAAGTAGAAACCTGGTAAAAATGGAAAAACTACTTTGTTAACTTCACCTCAATTTCTTGCCCCAAATTTCTCTGCTTTTGATGGCGGAGAAGCTACTACTCGGAGAGATGGCGAAACAAGAGTGAGTGGCGATCGGTCAGTCATCCACCCTAGGTGAGAGCGACGGAACAGGACGACCACGGCGGCGCAATATTTATTTCTTTTTTATTGTTTTTTTAGGGGAAGCGCGATATTTATTTCGAAAGTGTAGTTTCTTTTTTGTTTTTTTTTTTTTTGAGTGGACGGAAAGTGTAGTCGAAGACGTGTTCATTATACCACATTTGGCCTAAAATATAAATGGTTTTCGTGTTTTTATACATATTAAAAAAATGATTGATACCTAAATTTCAAGTAGAAATAGCTAAAATATCATTTGACTTCATTAATGAAATGATTATAAAGTATTGAAAAGTAGTTGGATTGTTAATAAATTATAGGTAAGATAAAGAAAATAATAATAAATGTCTCATTAGTAATGTTGAATGACTTATAATTTAAGACAATAAAAAAGATGTAGAGTAACTTATATTTTGGGACGGAGGTAGTAATTATCTCCGGTATTTTCAGAGTTGGTAAATGAACCGTTCGTGACGAAATTCGTGTTTGTTTCGTGAATGCTCGTGATGTTTTTTATCTTAACAAAGCAATCAACTTGTGTAAAATTATAAGTTTTTCTTCTAAACGAATGAACGTGAACCTGGTTCGCGCATGTTCGGTTATGTTTATTCATCTAATTTTTATAAAATATTTATAGGGTCTTTAGATACTTTTTTTATATGTTGAAGTTGTAAATACAACGAAAACAAAAGAAAAAAATGCGGAAATATTATTATTCAAAAAATAATCAAATAGTAAAGTTACAATGCTGCTAATCATAGAGTATTTATAACAGCATACACCTCATGAATCAGTTAATGGAAGTTACACATTTTGTTACAACAGAATAACCGCTCTAAACAGAACATAAAGTGATGCATTCTGCTGATCTCTCAGCATCCTGTTGAGTCTACATTCTGTCAGCTGAACACGTTCAGCACATATATTGTAACACCCCCATCAAGCTAAGAGTGATACACATAACACCTTGCACTCGAGATCGACCTCACCACGTAAAAGCCACTTTAGAGCACCGCTTGAAAAATCTTAGAAATTCCCAACTTGTCCAGCAAATAGGAGAAAATCGGTGCATCTAAAGTCTTTGTGAGTATGTCAGCAATTTGCTCTTTTGTATTCACAGGAAACAACTTGACAAGACCAGTTTTGACTTTGTCTTTTACAACATGTCAATCAATCTTAATGTGCTTGGTCTTCTCATGAAATACAGGATTATGAGCAATATGCATGTCACTTGCACTATCACAAAATAGCAAAGCAGGTAACTGAACGGAAATCCACAAGTCTTGACTGGCTTAGCCCTAAAAACTCGTACTCTTCTTGTAGATTGAGAGTATACTTCCTTTGAGAAATAGAAATGCCTTCAGGAGTTCTATCAGCTTCAATGCCCAAAGAATACCTCAATTTGCCAAGATCTTTAATGGTAAACTGCTAATGCGGTGCATCTTTGACTTGCTGGATGAGCTGGATATCAGGATTAGCTGGTATTATATCAACATAGACTAATAGAGCAATAAAGAACCGTCATGGCCCTTTGGTGAATAAAATATGATCATTCTTGGATTGGACAAACCCATGTCATTCCAAAGATTCAAACAAACTTACAATTCTATTGTCTGTTGGCTTGCTTCAAACCATACAATGACTTGGTTAATCTATAAAGTTGATTTGGTTTGTCTGTTTTAAAGCCTAGAGGAAGCTGCATGTACACTTCTTCATGCATATCTCCATGTAAGAAAGATGTATTGACATCCATCTGATGAAGGTGCCAATCATTAGTTGTTATTGCTTCCAGTAAAGTTCTGACTATGGTAATCTTGACAACAGGAGAAAATGTCTCTTGATAATCAATACCATATGTCTGAGTATAGCCTTTTGTAACCAATATGGCTTTGTATCTTTCTACATAGCCATCATGATTATACTTTATTTTATACAGTCATTTGCATCCAATGGGCTTCTTTCCAGGTGGTAAATCAACAACTTCCTAAGTATGAGTGGTATGTAAAGCTTTAATCTCTTTTTGCATAGCTTCTTTCCCTTCATCAATTTTATGAATTGGTTGTGTGTATTTGGTTCTTTAACAGCATCAATTGCATTGATATATCTGGCATACCGAGCTGAGAGTTTTTTCTAGATTCATCACTTCACTCAACATATGTGGGGTCTGTTGTACTGTGAGAGCACCACCTTGAAAGAAATTTGGTGCCCTTATTATCCTTGTTGATCTCCTCAACTGAACAGGCGTAGGTGCTTGGCTGACAGGAACATTTCCTTTATTAGAATCCTCGAGTACCACAACAGATCTTGTGCCGAGGATCGCTCGGTGGCTCAATCAACTGATCGTCAAAGCTATCCATGACTGGCAATGGGACTGGCATATCAGAACCGTACCTAGGTTTGCCTAAGACCTTCCGAAATAGAGGAAAGTAAGTTGTTTGGGAGATTTTGCATCATTAAAACAAAAGAAATTTATAAACCTATACTACCATGCAAAACTAACTCCTAACCGACCAAAACATCGGGTTGTTGCCAGTAAAGTTTGATAAGTACGGGTATCGATCCACGGGGAAAAGGTATGTTCAATCTAATCCATTAATCCTACCAATTGCTACTCAAGAAAACAAATAAACGAAAGGCAAAACATAGAAACGAGAAAATAATTCAAATAATCTAACCGAAGGAATAAAATAAACAATCTAATCTAAAGACATGGGATCAAATAATGCACAAACCTATGTGATCTCAATCCTAGTTCAATTCATGATTCCAATTCAATTTGTGGTTTCACCTTTCCACAAGACATAAACTCCTAATCTCTTAGCGAATTTATCTCTCAAGCTATGAATCCCTAATTTCTTAGGTGAATTCAATTATCTATCTCTCATCTTTCGAGTGTTGAGACCGATTTACCAAACAAAACTCGGGTGTAGATTCGGAGTTTACTTTCGTATAATTGAATCTAACAACCTAGAAAATTAACCGATTAACTTGTCATCATTAATGATTAAAGATCCTATCTTTCTATGGTGATCTAACGTTACTCAACTTCCGTATGTTGTAACTATCAATAGTAAACTAATCTTCCGATTCAATCACATGGCATCATAAACATAGAAAAGATACAAAACGAATCATAAATCATGAAGATAAAACGAAATTTGAATAAATTAAATAAATAAACTCACAAGGTTTGGTACATTGATGATCTCATGAATCGAAAAACAGAAGAAAACTACATCTAATCTAACCCCGGATCACCCGAGCACAAGGCTCGGGTGACCGGCCTTGAACCTCAAAACAAATTTCGCCGCTTTGCCGCTCGTAATGTACCATTTGAATTAATTTTTATTGAATTATGGGATCGATATTAGGGTTTGATTCTTCGCTTCCTTATATAAGAAGACTATGTCGGCTATAATTAATAAATTGCGGCTGGAATTGATCCTAATTAATTAGGGAAAATATATGTCGGACGAAGCAATTTACTAATGTCGGCCGCCGATGTACCAAGTTGGACGCCCGTTTAACTTGTAGGACGCTCGTTCGCGATCTTGGACGGAGAGTGAACGCCGCTTGGACGCTATTTTAAGAACTCTCGAATTGTCTGCTCCAACTCGAATCAATACGGGCATTCCGAACGCTAGTTTGGAGAAGATGGACGTTCGTTTAAGCCGCTGTTGCATGGCTGTTTTGTTGAAAATCGATTCCCGCTCGTAAAGACTTCGAAAATTTATATCTTGAGTTGTAGACCTCCAAAAATTATGATCCAAACGCCATAATTAAGCTCTCGGAAAACTCTACAACTTTCGTTAAGGACTCTTCTTCAGAAAACGCCTTTTTTGACTAGCCCGTCGTATTACGAGTCTTTTTCGGGATTTCCAATACCACAGCATCATTATCCAAACTTGTAACGCTCATATCTCGGGCCTCGTAAGTCGGAATGAAGTGATTCAAGATCCTGTAGAATCCTCTCTTCAAGCCCTACAACTCTTCTCTTGAGGTCGAGAGTCAAATCACTTTATATCATATCAAGAACTGCGTCGGAAGTTCGGCTGCTTGAGTGCTTCATTCCAAGCTTTATCTCCATCTTTATCCTCTTCCAAGTCAAAAACATGTATCTACATTGCATCCAAACACCACAAAAACGTAACAATATCCAAAACCATATAAAACAATCAAATAATCGTATAAATTGATACGTTTTCATATTTAACTCTTTAAATCACCATTCACTCAATATTTGAATATATAGCTCAATTTCTATGAAAGGAATACATATATAGGGGAAATTGATGTATAATATATATGTGAAAATCACTATAATTTAGTCCTAAACAACACCCCCACACTTATCTTTTTGCTCGTCCTCGAGTAAAACAAAACAAAGTCAAGCTCGAGACAAATAAACATCCATACAAATATGAAGTATATTCAATAACTTAGAAATTCGCCCAAGTGAGTGTGTGCATAGCCATAATAAACTTCCACTAAGTTCCACAATTTGAAAGTTATTCAAACCAAAACTAGCCCGGTTTCCCATCTAAGTTAGAAATATTCAAAAATTATAACAGACACTTTACAAAACATACATATCCCAAAAAGAAAATAGTAGAGAATATCTAAAACCTTTCTGACAGACTCAGAGGATGATCCCTACAACATATCCTTCAGTTTATACTGGGTATAAGATTAACGATAACTAAGTCCTTACTTATTCATAATAATATATTTCAATATTTTCACTCTTTTCACACTTTTCTAACACACATCAGAATAAGCTTTTGCCCTCATAGCAGAATAGGACATTTCAAGATAATCCCCTACCTTACTCCAATCATAAGGCAGCTATAAACTGACTGTCGTGAGCTTTTGGTCATCATAGTGGAATAGGACATACGTGGTACACCCTACCTCACCCAAATCATAAACCAGCCTTCCGACACACACAATTACAATTATGTTTACTTAGAGATTTCGGTGGCGGTGGAAAAGATTATTTTCTAGTAGCACGGACCACCGAGCATAACACCTCAAGTAAACAATTTATTACTATTGCAAAGACTTAATCACGTTTCACTTATCACATTCAAACCGTCGATATTCACAAGTATGTCATACTTTAATCCTAGAATACAAACTACTAAACTTTTCAAGAATTGTACATAAGCAAAGAAACATGCTATAATCATCAAAAATCTCCAACTAAAATGGGGTAGGCTTTCAACATTTAGCTCATCATTTACTATGGCATGTGAAAAAGAGTGTCGGGTGAAACAACTAAAATTACTAAATATACAGAATATAGCAAAAATGATATAAACTCAAGCAAAGATATGCCTTTGTCTACTCGGGACTTAACAAAAAATTTGAAAATTAAGCACTTTTCATAGAAATACTAAAAATATGAGCAAACGAAAGTAGACACATAAATCATCTATCCCTTCCCCCACACTTAGATTGCAACTTGTCCTCAAGTTATACATAAATAATAAATTAGAGAACTTAGCTGATTGGATGCTGGCAATTCTGGAGGAACCAACAAGAACCAGGATTGCTTGCATAGCTCAGTAGACTGTGGAGCATCACAGGTAAACTGAATACATCGTGAAAGTGCACAATCGCTATAGAAAGTATCCTGCAGACTTGATCAGTGCAAAAAGAGTCTTCGGGGAAAAAGAAAAGATTACATATATAAAGCACATGGAAAAGGAGATATAGAGATATTTCAAATTTAAGCTCATAGAAAGATGGAACATATACATGGAACATTACAAAATAGTAGGCTAGGTGCAACTATATGAAAATATACTACAATGCAGCCTACATGATATGCAATAATAATAATGATGGCATATGGAAAACCAACAGTAACCATAAAAAAAAACGAGGTAGTATTACGGAAACCGACAGTTAACTACACTCAAGAAGAAAAAAAAGAAGAATAGAAAAACAATGCAACTAGATGACATGCAACTAAATGATATGCATCTAAATGATATGCAAAAATAAAAGAAAATAAAAGAAAGAAAACTAGCCCACTCATTTGCAGCATGACATGTATAAAATAAACGTCTACCAAATAATGACAAGTTACGATAAACGACAGTTCTGTTCATTACATGCAATGTAGACGCGCTTTAAGACTCGTCAAAGGTGATAGCATTATGGAAACCAACGGTTAGCTATTCTAAACAGATATAACTCATAAGATGCAATGGTAGCATTACGAAAACCGACAAGATTACTACCCATATGAGTTATAAAAACAAAGGAAGCACGTAAGTCTTAAAAGCTAACAAGATTCATCATAACGATATGTAGCATACGGGAACCGACATTAGCTACTAATTAACCATAAGAACAGTTATAGCTTACGAGAACCGACAGTCACTATAACATGACTAGATGAATCATATATAAAGAATTGATCAATTATCTAACATGGATTCATAGATGGAAAGGTAAAAACATATAAGTTCAGGACATCTATGTAAACATCAATTAGCCACAGAAGCTCTAATGAAAAATCCATATCAAATAAAAGCATTAAGAATGAGATCAAGAAAACCTGGACCATGAACTGGCGTTTAGCAAAACAGACGGGCGTTCACCTGCAATTCAGCCCCGGACGAGCGTTCATCAAAACAAACGCTCGTCTGCCTTGAAAACCGACCGGACGGGCATTCAGAAAGTATAGACGCTCGTCTGGTCCTCTAAATCAGAACATGATTGAAAATATTTGAACGGACGAGCGTCCAATACTTCCCAACGCTCGTTCACCTGCAGATGAAGAACTGGACGGGCGTCCAACGAACGACGCTCGTCCATACAACAAGAATGCACGATAAATAGCGGGAAAAACACAGCAAAACCCTAAATACTTATGAACACAACACAAGAATAATCACAAAGATCAAGAACTTGCGGCCTTATCAAATTAAGCACAAGGGTTAGACTAGGTAACACATGAACATATAAACTTCACGTAAAACAAGTTGAGTAAAAAACTTTTGCACATTCTTAACCTAACGGTCATCGAAACACGGCAAAATAAAAACTCTCAACTTGGTATACGCTACTTTTATTAAAAACAAAAATAAAACGTAACAAAATCGAGACTAACAAAACTAGATTCAACATGACACCTATTCCCCGGCAACGGTGCCACTTTTGTTTGGGAGATTTTGCATCATTAAAACAAAAGAAATTTATAAACCTATACTACCATGCAAAACTAACTCCTAACCGACCAAAACATCGGGTTGTTGCCAGTAAAGTTTGATAAGTACGGGTATCGATCCACAGGGAAAAGGTATGTTCAATCTAATCCATTAATCCTACCAATTGCTACTCAAGAAAACAAATAAACGAAAGACAAAACATAGAAACAGAAAATAATTCAAATAATCTAACCGAAGGAATAAAATAAACAATCTAATCTAAAGACATGGGATCAAATAATGCACAAACCTATGTGATCTCAATCCTAGTTCAATTCATGATTCCAATTCAATTTGTGGTTTCACCTTTCCACAAGACATAAACTCCTAATCTCTTAGCGAATTTATCTCTCAAGCTATGAATCCCTAATTTCTTAGGTGAATTCAATTATCTATCTCTCATCTTTCGAGTGTTGAGACTGATTTACCAAACAAAACTCGGGTGTAGATTCAGGTTTACTTTCGTATAATTGAATCTAACAACCTAGAAAATTAACCGATTAACTTGTCATCATTAATGATTAAAGATCCTATCTTTCTATGGTGATCTAACGTTACTCAACTTCCGTATGTTGTAACTATCAATAGTAAACTAATCTTCCGATTCAATCACATGGCATCATAAACATAGAAAAGATACAAAACGAATCATAAATCATGAAGATAAAACGAAATTTGAATAAATTAAATAAATAAACTCACAAGGTTTGGTACATTGATGATCTCATGAATCGAAAAACAGAAGAAAACTACATCTAATCTAACCCCGGATCACCCGAGCACAAGGCTCGGGTGACCGGCCTTGAACCTCAAAAAAACGGCCGCTTTGCCTTTCGTAATGTACCGCCGAATTAATTTTTATTGAATTATGGGATCGATATTAGGGTTTGATTCTTCGCTTCCTTATATAAGAAGACTATGTCGGCTATAATTAATAAATTGCGGCTGGAATTGATCCTAATTAATTAGGGAAAATATATGTCGGCCGAAGCAATTTACTAATGTCGGCCGCCGATGTACCAAGTTGGACGCCCGTTTAACTTGTAGGACGCTCGTTCGCAGATCTTGGACGGAGAGTGAACGCCGCTTGGACGCTATTTTAAGAACTCTCGAATTCTTGCTCCAACTCGAATCAATACGGGCATTCCGAACGCTAGTTTGGAGAAGATGGACGTTCGTTTAAGCCGCCGCATGGCCGTTTTTCTTGAAAATCGATTCCCGCTCGTAAAGACTTCGAAAATTTATATCTTGAGTTGTAGACCTCCAAAAATTATGATCCAAACGCCATAATTAAGCTCTCGGAAAACTCTACAACTTTCGTTAAGGACTCTTCTTCGAAAACGCCTTTTTTGACTAGCCCGTCGTATTACGAGTCTTTTCGGGATTTCCAATACCACAGCATCATTATCCAAACTTGTAACGCTCATATCTCGGGCCTCGTAAGTCGGAATGAAGTGATTCAAGATCCTGTAGAATCCTCTCTTCAAGCCCTACAACTCTTCTCTTGAGGTCGAGAGTCAAATCACTTTATATCATATCAAGAACTGCGTCGGAAGTTCGGCTGCTTGAGTGCTTCATTCCAAGCTTTATCTCCATCTTTATCCTCTTCCAAGTCAAAAACATGTATCTACATTGCATCCAAACACCACAAAAACGTAACAATATCCAAAACCATATAAAACAATCAAATAATCGTATAAATTGATACGTTTTCATATTTAACTCTTTAAATCACCATTCACTCAATATTTGAATATATAGCTCAATTTCTATGAAAGGAATACATATATAGGGGAAATTGATGTATAATATATATGTGAAAATCACTATAATTTAGTCCTAAACAACACCCCCACACTTATCTTTTTGCTCGTCCTCGAGTAAAACAAAACAAAGTCAAGCTCGAGACAAATAAACATCCATACAAATATGAAGTATATTCAATAACTTAGAAATTCGCCCAAGTGAGTGTGTGCATAGCCATAATAAACTTCCACTAAGTTCCACAATTTGAAAGTTATTCAAACCAAAACTAGCCCGGTTTCCCATCTAAGTTAGAAATATTCAAAAATTATAACAGACACTTTACAAAACATACATATCCCAAAAAGAAAATAGTAGAGAATATCTAAAACCTTTCGACGGACTCGGAGGATGATCCCTACAACATATCCTTCGGTTTATACCGGGTATAAGATTAACGATAACTAAGTCCTTACTTATTCATAATAATATATTTCAATATTTTCACTCTTTTCACACTTTTCTAACACACATCAGAATAAGCTTTTGCCCTCATAGCAGAATAGGACATTTCAAGATAATCCCCTACCTTACTCCAATCATAAGGCAGCTATAAACTGACTGTCGTGAGCTTTTGGTCATCATAGTGGAATAGGACATACGTGGTACACCCTACCTCACCCAAATCATAAACCGACTTCCGACACACACAATTACAATTATGTTTACTTAGAGATTTACGGTGGAGTGGAAAAGATTATTTTCTAGTAGCACGGACCACCGAGCATAACACCTCAAGTAAACAATTTATTACTATTGCAAAGACTTAATCACGTTTCACTTATCACATTCAAACCGTCGATATTCACAAGTATGTCATACTTTAATCCTAGAATACAAACTACTAAACTTTTCAAGAATTGTACATAAGCAAAGAAACATGCTATAATCATCAAAAATCTCCAACTAAAATGGGGTAGGCTTTCAACATTTAGCTCATCATTTACTATGGCATGTGAAAAAGAGTGTCGGGTGAAACAACTAAAATTACTAAATATACAGAATATAGCAAAAATGATATAAACTCAAGCAAAGATATGCCTTTGTCTACTCGGGACTTAACAAAAAATTTGAAAATTAAGCACTTTTCATAGAAATACTAAAAATATGAGCAAACGAAAGTAGACACATAAATCATCTATCCCTTCCCCCACACTTAGATTGCAACTTGTCCTCAAGTTATACATAAATAATAAATTAGAGAACTTAGCTGATTGGATGCTGGCAATTCTGGAGGAACCAACAAGAACCAGGATTGCTTGCATAGCTCAGTAGACTGTGGAGCATCACAGGTAAACTGAATACATCGTGAAAGTGCACAATCGCTATAGAAAGTATCCTGCAGACTTGATCAGTGCAAAAAGAGTCTTCGGGGAAAAAGAAAAGATTACATATATAAAGCACATGGAAAAGGAGATATAGAGATATTTCAAATTTAAGCTCATAGAAAGATGGAACATATACATGGAACATTACAAAATAGTAGGCTAGGTGCAACTATATGAAAATATACTACAATGCAGCCTACATGATATGCAATAATAATAATGATGGCATATGGAAAACCAACAGTAACCATAAAAAAAAACGAGGTAGTATTACGGAAACCGACAGTTAACTACACTCAAGAAGAAAAAAAAGAAGAATAGAAAAACAATGCAACTAGATGACATGCAACTAAATGATATGCATCTAAATGATATGCAAAAATAAAAGAAAATAAAAGAAAGAAAACTAGCCCACTCATTTGCAGCATGACATGTATAAAATAAACGTCTACCAAATAATGACAGGTTACGATAAACGACGTTTCGTTCATTACATGCAATGTAGACGCGCTTTAAGACTCGTCAAAGGTGATAGCATTATGGAAACCAACGAGTTAGCTATTCTAAACAGATATAACTCATAAGATGCAATGGTAGCATTACGAAAACCGACAGTTACTACCCATATGAGTTATAAAAACAAAGGAAGCACGTAAGTCTTAAAAGCTAACAAGATTCATCATAACGATATGTAGCATACGGGAACCGACATTAGCTACTAATTAACCATAAGAACGAGCTTATAGCTTACGAGAACCGACAAATCACTATAACATGACTAGATGAATCATATATAAAGAATTGATCAATTATCTAACATGGATTCATAGATGGAAAGGTAAAAACATATAAGTTCGGGACATCTATGTAAACATCAATTAGCCACGAAGCTCTAATGAAAAATCCATATCAAATAAAAGCATTAAGAATGAGATCAAGAAAACCTGGACCATGAAGCGGCGTTTAGCAAAACGGACGGGCGTTCACACCGCAATTCAGCCCCGGACGAGCGTTCATCAAAACAAACGCTCGTACGCCTTGAAAACCGACCGGACGGGCATTCGAAAGTATAGACGCTCGTACGGTCCTCTAAATCGAACATGATTGAAAATATTTGAACGGACGAGCGTCCAATACTTCCCAACGCTCGTTCACCTGCGGATGAAGAAGCGGACGGGCGTCCAACGAACGTACGCTCGTCCATACAACAAGAATGCACGGACGGCGGGAAAAACAAAGCAAAACCCTAAATACTTATGAACACAACACGGCAACACGGATCACAAAGATGCGGCCTTATCAAATTAAGCACAAGGGTTAGACTAGGTAACACATGAACATATAAACTTCACGTAAAACAAGTTGAGTAAAAAACTTTTGCACATTCTTAACCTAACGGTCATCGAAACACGGCAAAATAAAAACTCTCAACTTGGTATACGCTACTTTTATTAAAAACAAAAATAAAACGTAACAAAATCGAGACTAACAAAACTAGATTCAACATGACACCTATTCCCCGGCAACGGTGCCACTTTTGTTTGGGAGATTTTGCATCATTAAAACAAAAGAAATTTATAAACCTATACTACCATGCAAAACTAACTCCTAACCGACCAAAACATCGGGTTGTTGCCAGTAAAGTTTGATAAGTACGGGTATCGATCCACGGGGAAAAGGTATGTTCAATCTAATCCATTAATCCTACCAATTGCTACTCAAGAAAACAAATAAACGAAAGACAAAACATAGAAACGAGAAAATAATTCAAATAATCTAACCGAAGGAATAAAATAAACAATCTAATCTAAAGACATGGGATCAAATAATGCACAAACCTATGTGATCTCAATCCTAGTTCAATTCATGATTCCAATTCAATTTGTGGTTTCACCTTTCCACAAGACATAAACTCCTAATCTCTTAGCGAATTTATCTCTCAAGCTATGAATCCCTAATTTCTTAGGTGAATTCAATTATCTATCTCTCATCTTTCGAGTGTTGAGACCGATTTACCAAACAAAACTCGGGTGTAGATTCGGAGTTTACTTTCGTATAATTGAATCTAACAACCTAGAAAATTAACCGATTAACTTGTCATCATTAATGATTAAAGATCCTATCTTTCTATGGTGATCTAACGTTACTCAACTTCCGTATGTTGTAACTATCAATAGTAAACTAATCTTCCGATTCAATCACATGGCATCATAAACATAGAAAAGATACAAAACGAATCATAAATCATGAAGATAAAACAGGGCTGAATAAATTAAATAAATAAACTCACAAGGTTTGGTACATTGATGATCTCATGAATCGAAAAACAGAAGAAAACTACATCTAATCTAACCCCGGATCACCCGAGCACAAGGCTCGGGTGACCGGCCTTGAACCTCAAAACAGCCGCTGCTTTGCTGCTGTAATGTACCGCTGAATTAATTTTTATTGAATTATGGGATCGATATTAGGGTTTGATTGCTGCTTCCTTATATAAGAAGACTATGTCGGCTATAATTAATAAATTGCGGCTGGAATTGATCCTAATTAATTAGGGAAAATATATGTCGGCTGAAGCAATTTACTAATGTCGGCTGCTGATGTACCAAGTTGGACGCCCGTTTAACTTGTAGGACGCTCGTTCGCGAGTCTTGGACGGAGAGTGAACGCCGCTTGGACGCTATTTTAAGAACTCTCTCGAATTGTGCTCCAACTCGAATCAATACGGGCATTCCGAACGCTAGTTTGGAGAAGATGGACGTTCGTTTAAGCCGTCGCATGGTGTTTTTCTTGAAAATCGATTCCGGCTCGTAAAGACTTCGAAAATTTATATCTTGAGTTGTAGACCTCCAAAAATTATGATCCAAACGCCATAATTAAGCTCTCGGAAAACTCTACAACTTTTGTTAAGGACTCTTCTTCAGAAAACGCCTTTTTTGACTAGCCCGTCGTATTACGAGTCTTTTTCGGGATTTCCAATACCACAGCATCATTATCCAAACTTGTAACGCTCATATCTCGGGCCTCGTAAGTCGGAATGAAGTGATTCAAGATCCTGTAGAATCCTCTCTTCAAGCCCTACAACTCTTCTCTTGAGGTCGAGAGTCAAATCACTTTATATCATATCCAGAACTGCGTTCGGAAGTTCGGCTGCTTGAGTGCTTCATTCCAAGCTTTATCTCCATCTTTATCCTCTTCCAAGTCAAAAACATGTATCTACATTGCATCCAAACACCACAAAAACGTAACAATATCCAAAACCATATAAAACAATCAAATAATCGTATAAATTGATACGTTTTCATATTTAACTCTTTAAATCACCATTCACTCAATATTTGAATATATAGCTCAATTTCTATGAAAGGAATACATATATAGGGGAAATTGATGTATAATATATATGTGAAAATCACTATAATTTAGCCCTAAACATAAGTTTCATGAAATTGAGTGTTTCTAGCAACAAAGATATCATTGTGGGTGATATCCAATAGTATGTCACCCTTGGAAGTGTTTGAATTCCCAAGATAGACACAAGTCTTGCATCTGGAATCAAACTTTGTTCAGTACTGCTGAAGTGTACTAGAGAAAACTAAGAAACCAAATACTTTGAACACATAGTAATCCGACTTAGTTCCATATAACTCCTCACGAGGTGTACTTTCCTTCGGCAGTGGTGTAGGTGTTGCATTAATTAATTTCACAACAAGCAAAAGACGGAAACCTAATACTCAATGGGTAGATAACTTTGAAATCTTAGACCCCTGGCAACATTCAGCAGATGATGATGTTTTCTTTCCACAATACCATTTTGTTCCGGTGTGTTGATACAAGAGGTCTGATGTATAATGCCATGTTGTTCATAAAAAGCTGTGAGTTGAGACTCAGCTCCATTGTCAGATCTAATCACTTTAATAATCTTGTTGAATTGAGTAGAGACAAATTTAACAAGATCAAAAGCTTCATCTTTATACCTTAATAAATACACCCAGATAAATCTAGAAAAGTCATCCACAACGGTCAAAAAATATTGTTGTCCATTCACATTACGATGCCTCAAAGGGCCTTAAATATCCATATGAACAAGATAAAAAACAGCATGCACATTAGTAGTACTCAAAGGAAAATGATTTTTCTTTAACTTTGCCATAGGAAACATATAACAGAGATCATGTTCACAATACTTTGCATCAGTTGATTTAGAACTAATAACTTGCAATCTTTTATTTGGCAGATGTCCTAATCTATGATGACATAGAAGAGCATCATCTAGCCTATCAGACAAAGTATTATTTTGTACATCGTTAACAGCAGAAACTTGATTGGATGCTCTAGGACAAACAATCATTTGTGCAACTTAGCTAAACAAATCACTTTCTCTTGTCCCGCAAGACACACTTGTTAGCAAAGAAAAGAACTGCACATTTGGAATGATTAATCAAAGAAGGCAGAGACAACATATTATACTTAAAACCATGAATACAAAACACATAATGTAAGACTAATTGATAATTAATTCACACTTGTCCTATATGAGTAACAAAAACATTATTTCCATTAGGTAATCCCATTTGTATGCCAGAAGAAAGCTTAGGATTACTTAATAATTCTAAAGAACCTACAATGTGATATGTGGCACTAGAGTCCAAGATCCATTGTATAGATCTTTTCAAACTTAAGTCACATGTTCATATAGTAGGTGAGAAATGGTTGTTCACTGCAGTAGGTTTCCCAACAGCAAACCCTACATGTCTAGGTGAATCAGAACTCAGCATAGCCACCAACTTCTCTAGTTTATGTGCAGTAAGATTAGGGAACCCTGGTCTAGTAGACCTGTTTTAGGCCTGATTTTCTTCCGCCTACTATTCTTCCTCTACCAAGTTAGCCTTCTTTGACCAAAATCCAGGTGGATAGCCTTGATTCTTGTAGCATGTTTCTTTAGTATGTCCATTGAAACCACAAAAACTGCACTGAACTTTCTTGGAGTTCTTAGGCCTAAAGCTGTTTGCAAGCACATATCTTGGTCTGCTCACTGGTTGATTTTGGCTATGTCCATTCTTTTGAGATAACAGAATCATGGAATCTTGATTCTTGGATTTATTTGCCACATATATCTTTTATCATTCAAATATGATGGTCATGGCAAAGGCATCACGAATCTCTCGGAATGGCACCATCAGCATTGCTTGGAAAACCATAGGTTCAAACTCATCTCTCAAACCTTTTAGGAATTTCATGACATGCTCTGCTTCCATATGATCCGCCAAAGTGTTGATTGCATTGGAGTGGCACTGTGGATCACAAGAACATAATGGAATTGGCCTAATTGTCTGGATTTCCTCCCAAAGAACCATCAACTTTATGAAACACTGATTGATAGAATTAGCACTCTACTTGAATAGATGCATCTCTTCAAGAAGATCCGAAACACTTGTTTTTCCAGGGACTCTGTTAACTTGCATTGCAGTTCCATTGTCTGCTAGATTGTTTTAAATTATACAAAGATTTAGTCAATATGAAAACCTATTTTGGTTTGTTAGTCTTGAAACCTTGAGGAAGTTGCATGTAGACTTCTTCGTGTAAGTCTCCATGTAAAAATGATGTATTAACATCCATTAGAAGGAGATGCCAATTGTTGGCTGCTTGATGTAAATATAGAGCCATCCGACACTCCACCACCCGTCACGACTAGACTTGGACCCGAAACTCGTCTCCAACGAAAAAAGAGGCTTGACTCGATGAATAATTTGGTCCCACAAAATTTTGAAGACTTGGAGACCAAGTGTTCGTCACATTTTGAAGTTTTGAAGACCGTCATTTATTCGACGGAATCTCGGATTAATTAAATAATTATTAAATCAATGCACTATTTTTTAAGTATTAATGCTGAAAATCAAGGAGCATGGCGCCATTTGGTTGATAAAAGCTAGCTTGGAAGAAACTAAATACATTCACCTTGGACAATTGAAGATACATTGCATTTATGGAAGCATGGAATGAATTTACCTTGGACTCCTATACCCAAAAAAGTGGCGCCACCTTTTGAAGTATTTAAGAAGAATTTTCATCTTATTAATACTAGTATTCATGTACTTAGTTAATGCAAGTACCCTATAAATACCCAAGCTATGTACTTGTATTAGAGGATCATCTTTGGCAATAATAAAATTTTATATTTTCTACACTTGGATTAATGTGTTGAATTCTCTGGATAGAGGTTTTTTTTTTCGGATTATCAAAGGCTTGAGCAACCTTTGTGGGTGTCCTATACCAAGGTGCTTAGAAACATGTTTTCTAAGTGTTGAGGTTATTCCAAGGTGCTTTCTCACAAGTTGAGGCGTGTCGAGGAGCTCTCGAAAAATATTCCAAGGTGCTTCTACGCAATTGTTGTAGTTGTGTCGAGGAGAGAGACTTGAATCCAAATACCGCTTTTCCTAGATCCGCGCAATTTCACATCGGTTGGTATCGAGACCAAGGCGGAATCGACGGTATTCTATCATTCATCTTATTACCTTCCTTATTGTTGCATATAATCGTACGTATTTGAAGAACACTTTATTCCACACAAGCATATATATATATATATATATATATATATATATATATATATATATATATATATATATATATATATATATATATATATATATATATATATATATATATATATATATATATATATATATATATATATTTTATAAGATTGGGATGCACATCTAAACCGTGTGTATTTGAAGAATAATTTTGTTCCGTACGAGCAACAAGTGAAAAAAAAAGGAAGAAGGGATCAATTTTTTTCTTCGCACTCTTCAATAATTTACATTTTGTAGTATTTTTCTTCTCTCGATATTTTCTAAACTTCAGAGTAGCGCCTAGAATTTCCAACGATACTTAACTTCTTGTGTCTACATCTCGTTGTAAGAAATCCTCAAGGTTTCTAAGTTGCTTGATATATTTGGTATATTCTTCCATCTTGAGAAACAACACACATTCATAAAAAAAAATGAACAACCACAATCAAATTCCTGGTATGGATGAGGGGGACCAACAACGCCTACAGCAGATTACTCAAATGTTGATTGAAAGAATAGATGATCGGTTTGCACAACTGCAACTGGCACAAGGTGTTCCAGCACACGGGCCTGAACCCAGTAATCATTCTGCAAATGGCGATGACGATCTTGACGATGCAAGCCTATCTGTCTTGGCGGCACCAAGAGAAAATCTCCAAGGTATTAAACAGAAAATTCCGGCGTTTAAAGGTAATTCTAATCCTGATGAGTATTTTTCTTGGGTTCTTAAAATTGAGCAAATATTTGATTGTCATAATTATTCGGAAAGAATTAAGGTTAAACTTGCCTCAAGTGAATTTGAGGAACGACCTATGCTTTGGTTTCAGAAAACTAATGAAAAGCACAGAAAATCAAGACAACAGGTGCTATCCTCTTGGGAAGTACTTAAAAATGAGATGCACTGGAAGTGGGTGCCCGAGTCGTATCGACGGGAGCAAGTGAGGAAATTACAAACTCTCCAACAAGCCGAGAAATCTGTTCAAGCCTATCAAGATGAATTGGAGATGGCATTAATTCACACCGATACAGACGAATCCGATGAACACACCATGGCTCGGTTTTTGGCAGGATTGCGGCTTGAGATTGCCGACCCGGTTGAGATGATGAATTGTACAACTTACGATGAAATGGTACATGCAGCTTTGACTAAAGAAAAGCAACTCAAAAGGCGGAAAGCACAACTTAGCAAAATTTCCAGCACCGCTCCATATAAGCCGACATCATCTAAGGGCGACGGAGGTAAGTTTCCTGTTAAAAATTCTGCTGTTAAATATACCCCTCCCCAATCTGCGCCTATGGGAAAATCTGAAGAACCTGTGATTTGTTATAAATGCAAAGGGTTGGGACATAAGGCTAATGAATGTGGAAATAAGCGCTCTTATATTGCTAATAAGGATGGATTATATCAGTCGGAATCGGAGGATGAGAATGAAATTGTTAATGAAAGTGAAAAGGTTGAGGTCGATGAGAATGAAGACCAAGGTACTTTTTATGATGAGCGCGCACTGTTTGTAACAAAAATGGTCCTTAGCACGGTGAGTCAAATTGATAACAACGAAATACAACGTGAGAATATTTTTCAAACTCGTTGTCTTATCGAGGGAAAAATTTGCATGATGATAATTGACTCCGGTAGTTGTACCAATGCGATTAGTAGTGAGGTTGTTGAGAAGTTAAAAATTCCAACAATAAAACATGCACAACCTTATAAATTGCAATGGTTGAACGAAAGTGGATCCGTGAAAGTGACAAAGCAAGCATACGTGAGTTTTAGCTAGTCGAAATATGACGATAAAGTTCTTTGCGATGTTGTTCCAATGCATGTCACTCATTTGTTACTTGGCCGACCTTGGCAATTTGATAAGCATGTTATTTATGATGGGTTTCTCAATAAATATACTTTGACCCACAACGGCAAGCGTATAACTTTGAGTCCGTTACTTCCACACGAGGCTCATGCCGATTATGTCAAATTTTTGAAAGAAGAGAACAAGCACGTACTTCTTTCCGAATAAGCGGTTGTGAAAGTACCGCCCGAGCCTGTAAAAATTAACTCACAAACTCATGATAAGAAAGTGAGTTGTACGGCTGTTCGGAGTCCGATTTTGTTCATATATAAGGATTTTTATCCATTGGTATCTCATTCGGGAATTAATAGTGATTTTTCTATTTCATATCCTTGTTGTATGCTAATCCGTGACCTTGCAGGTACCGTTCCCGAAGAATTACTAACCATTTTGCAGGAATTTGAGGAGATATTTCTGGAAGAAGAACCAAGCGGATTACCACCACTTCGAGGCGTTGAACACCAAAATCTTGCCTAACCGACCAGGTTATCGGGAAAACCCCGAGGAGGCTATAGAATTTCAATGCCAAGTTCAAGAATTATTGGAGAAAGGAAAAATTCACGAATCAATGAGTCCATGTGCGGTTCCCGTTATTGTTGTGCCAAAGAAAAACGGCGAATGGAGAATGTGCACCGACTGTCGTGTCATTAATCAAATCACGGTAAAATATCGCTATCCTATTCCTTACCTTAATGATATGTTGGATGAACTGCATGGAGCAAAAATATTTTCGAAAATTGATTTAAAAAGTGGTTATCACCAAGTGAGGATTCGTGAGGGCGATGAATGGAAAACCGCGTTTAAAACAAAACATGGCTTGTATGAATGGCTCGTTATGCCTTTTGGACTTACCAACGCGCCTAGTTCTTTTATGCGGTTGATGAATGAAATACTTAGGGAATTTATTGGACGATTTGTCGTGGTCTATATAGTCACGATTTAAAGTCGCATCTTTCACACCTAAGTCTTGTTTTGGGAGCACTCCGTAAAGCACAACTTTATGCAAACTTAAAAAAGTGTTCGTTTTGTTTGGATGGAGTTGTATTCCTTGGTTTTGTTGTGAGTGGATAGGGGATCGAGGTCGATCAAGAAAAGGTCAAGGCGATATCCGAGTGGCCAGAACCGAAAAATGTAACGGAGGTTCGAAGTTTTCATGGCCTCGCTAGTTTTTACCGGCGATTTATTCAAAATTTCAGCACTATCGCTGCACCATTGAATGAGTTGGTGAAGAAGAATGCTCCATTCCATTGGGGAAAAACACAAAGGGAAGCATTTGAAACTCTTAAATCTTGTTTAATTTCTGCACCTATTCTTGCGTTACCCGATTTTTCTAAAATGTTTGAGATAGAATGTGATGCATCCGGGGTGGGAATTGGTGGAGTTTTAATTCAAGAGGGACGTCCGATTGCGTACTATAGCGAAAAAATAAAAGGCGCACAATTAAATTACGCCACTTATGACAGAATTATATTCACTTGTTCAATGTCTACGGGTTTGGCAACATTATTTGCGTCCTCGAGAGTTTGTTATTCATTCGGACCATGAATCTTTGAAATATTTGAAGGGACAATCGAAATTGCATTTGAGGCACATTAGATGGATGGAATTTATTGAGTCATTCCCTTATGTGATTAAGTATAAAAAGGGAAAAGAGAATACTGTCGCCGATGCTTTGTCTAGACGCTACACTCTTATCACACACATGCAAACCAAGCTACTTGGTTTTGAGCACATTAAAGAGTTGTATGCTTCGGATATTGATTTTTTTGAAATATATAAGTCGACCCATATTGCTGCTCTTAATAAATTTTATCAACACGAGGGATTTTTATTTAAAGAAAATCGACTATGTATCCCTCGGGGGTCGTTGCGTGAATATTTGGTGCGAGAAGCACATGGTGGTGGGCTTATGGGACATTTTGGAATTTCTAAAACTTTGGACATACTTCACACACATTTTTATTGGCCTAAGATGGCTCGTGATGTTCATCGAGCGTGTAAGTCGTGTATTATTTGTCTTAGGCTAAATCGAAATCACAACCACATGGTTTGTATACTCCTTTACCCATTCCTACTTCCCCTTGGATTGATCTTTCTATGGATTTTGTGCTGGGTTTACCGCGTTCTCAAATGGGTAAGGATTCTATTTTTGTAGTCGTTGATCGATTTTCTAAGATGGCTCACTTTATTGCGTGTAATAAAACAAATGATGCTTCGCATATTGCTGAATTATTCTTTAAGGAAGTTGTGCGACTACATGGTGTACCTAAATCAATTGTTAGTGACCACGATGTTAAATTTATAAGTCATTTTTGGCGAGTGTTGTGGATGCATTTGGGTACTACTTTGTTGTATTCTACTGCAGATCATCCACAAACTGATGGTCAAACTGAGGTTGTTAATCGGACTTTGGGGCAGCTATTGCGCTTGGTAGTGCAAAAGAATTTAAAGAATTGGGAGACGTGGTTACCATATGTGGAGTTTGCTTATAACCGTGCCACACATTCTGCTACTAAATTTTCACCATTTGAGATTGTGTATGGTTTTAATCCTATCACCCCTATTGATTTGGTTCATTTACCTCCATGTATGCTTACCAATCTCGATGGCGACAAGAAGGCTGAGATGGTTCGAGAGTTGCACGCCAAAGCAAGGGAAAATGTGGAAGCCCAAACAGCTCGGTACGAGAAACAAGCAAACAAGGGCCGAAAAGTGATGATATTTGATCCTGGCGATTGGGTTTGGTTGCATTTTCACAAAGATAGATTTCCCCACAAGCACAAAACAAAATTACATCCGCGTGGCGATGGACCGTATCAAGTTTTGGAAAGAATCAATAATAACTTCTACAAACTTGACATTCCAGCCGACTGGGGAATTTCGAACTCGTTTAACGTGACGGACCTGCGACCCTATAACAATCCAACAAATTTGAGGACAGATCCTTCTCAACCGGGAGGGAATGATGTAAATATAGAGACATCCGACACTCCACCACCCGTCACGACTAGACTTGGACCCGAAACTCGTCTCCAACGAAAAAAGAGGCTTGACTCGATGAATAATTTGGTCCTACAACATTTTGAAGACTTGGAGACCAAATGTTCGTCACATTTTGAAGTTTTGAAGACCATCATTTATTCGACGGAATCTCGGATTAATTAAATAATTATTAAATAAATGCACTATTTATTAAGTATTAATGCTGAAAATCAAGGAGCATGGCGCCATTTTTGGACTTATTTCTCGCTTTGATGATGAGTGCCATACTAGTCGTTATAGTGCAAAGGCAAAAAGATGTCTAGATAATATGTATAGTTGTTTATTTGGAGAGAGTTTGATTCATAAATAGGTTTGATCAAACAAGCATCGTAAAAGGCCGCCGATCGTTTATCGCCAGACCGATCTAGCCGCAGTATAGGTAGATAGGGATCAAACGCAGACCGGTCCCGAACCCGCCGAAGACCGAAGGCCGAGGGTTCAAACTCGTTGAATGAAGGCTAAGGGATCAAACTTAGTATTTAATGTCAAGGATATGGAATCGAATTTAGGCAAGTCCGTGATGACCTAAACCGATTACATATACCTTGTGTAAGGTCTAAGTTCCACAAGTTGGATGATGTTTGGAACTTGGTTATACTTTAAATGATGTAATCTAACTTCACAAACAAAAGTTGGATAAAAAGATTCACCGCATTATATTTTACGTACAAAAATATGATGTTCAACAGATCGATTGGTTTTACAAAACAGATCGATGAACCCGCCGATATATACCTCGATTAATTCAAGATTATTGGGAAGTTACATGGATAAGAACAACCAACTACCTCTCGACTTATCAAGCAAATCAAAGGCCGAGATTAAAAAGACGTGGGATGATCCATATTTTTATCCATTGGATACAAGTCAAAGTGGTGGACAGATCGCACCGTCAAAAAGTAATCCCGATGTTGTCGGCCCCTATGAATAGTGACAGAATGCGTGCGTATGGGACAAATACAAGGAACGGTCACATTTGAATTTCAAATTCAAGTCACATGCATTCCTACCTATAAATAGAGGACTTTCAACTCAAGAAGAAGATGATGAATTTTGGGATAAACTTTAAGTGATAACACTGAGCTGAAAAACACCCTGCTGAACTTACTGAGCTTAAGGCTGCTGATCTAGTTATTTTCTTCAAGTGTATTCTGTGTTCAAGCTGCATCAAGCATACACACTTGAAGACTGCAAGCTGCTGATTATATCATCCTAATCAACCGCCGCAACCGAATCATTTACTTGATTCATTCTTTATTTTATAAAGAACCCGTCGAAGACAAGAAGCATCCGTTAGGTGTGAAAGACTCGTTGGTTTGTGGTGAAGCCGGTGAAGAGGCAATTCTACCCTTCAAGGACCAAGTGGAAGACTCAGAGCAAAGAATCCTACCCGTTCTTAGTTTTCGCTTGTGAAGCCATAGTTATTGGTGAAGGACAAGCAACCTAGGATTCTTTGTAACGTATAACCAAGGATTACTAGTGAATTTCCTCCAACATCACAGAGAGAAGAGTGGACGTACAGGATTACATCACCCGGAACCACTATAAAAATCTCTCTACTTACTTACCGCATTTATTTTCTCGCACTTAGTCATTATTCTTATCAACCCGTCGAATCTAGCAACCGAAATCACACACATACACTACCGAGTATCTAATACTTAGTAACATATTTAACAACAAGTAACAAGGCTTAATTTTGATATTATTCCGCCGCACAAATTCAAAGAAATCGAACCGTCGCAGACTACCGTTTATCGCCAGGTTACCGAGGTCTCAAAGCAGACATCGAAGTATCGCAGTGCCGCCGAAATTGCGTAATTTGTTAACTCCAAAGTTTTAAGTGTTAAGTTTATTCACCCCCCCCCCCTCTAAACTTAACTAAAGCCTTTTCAAGGGACCAACAATTGGTATCGGAGCAAAGGTTTCTTCGTTCAAGGAATCCTACTTGTTGTGCTTGTGAAAATTCTTTAAAACTTTCTTTCAAGTTACCGATTTTCAAGACTTGCATCATGGATAACACACAAGATGCTGTAGAACCATGTTGATGTGCTCTCTTGATAGATTTGATGAGTATAAACGTCGAATGTGCATATCTTGTCGCTACTCATGATGAGATGATGGATGTACTAACCGAAGGACCACCGGAGATTACAAAGGCAAGAATAAAGTGGGTGACAGAACCGAGTACATTCCTAAACCAAAGAGAGAATGGAATGCGTAAGACAGAAAAGAGCAAACCTCAACAACATTGCTATTGATATCATCTACGTAACCTTGGATAGCAATATGTACATGAAAGTCAAAGATTGCAAGACCGCAAAGGAACTTTGGGATAAGATTCACTTAATCCGTGAAGGCACCGATGCAATAAAGAAGAACAAAATCAAGTTGTGGCGTAAAAAGGTTTCAAAAGTTCAAAATGCTACCTAATGAAACCATTGAGCAAATGGAGTCCGCATTCAATGCAATCTTAGATGAACTTACTCGCCGAGTGTAAGTTATTCAAAAGAGGAAGTAAACACCAAAATCTTGGAAGCTTTACCCGCAAGAGATGTTTGGAAAATGAAGGTGACCGCAATTGAAGAAATGAGAAAGCCGCATGAGGAAGACACCTTCAAACTCGTTCTCTCGATCTTAAGGCCTATGAATTTAGCAAGAAGTTAGTGCCTCGAAATCGAAAAGGAAGAGCCAAAGACCATCGCATTGGTCGCTTCACATCATGAAGAAACATCAGAGGACAGGATGATATGCTAGATGAAATGCAAGAGCAAATTGCCCTACCGAGCAAGAAGATCGAATGATGAAGACCGGAAAGGCCCCTACAAGAAATTTCACAAAGAGGCCTACCGAGAGAAGGAAAGAAGAACCAAAGAAAGATAATGACTATCTATGCTTTCATTGCAAGAAACCAGACACTTCGACCGATTGTCCCGAATTGAAACAAGGCAAGGAACCCGATTATCTTTGCTTCAACCGTAAGAAGCCCGGACATTTTAGACCCGATTGTCCGTACCTACCGAAGACCAAAAGTCAACAAAGGAGACATGGCAAGAAGGCTATGGTTGCCGAAGATGAATCAGATATGAAGTGGGATCCGAAAAAGGAAATGAGTCGATGACACAAGACCGGTTGCCGATATGGAGGATTATGCTTTGATGGCCAACATGGATGAAACCGAGGAGGTATACAACACCGTATCTATAAACACTCCCGCCGGAAGTGATTGTGAATCAACCCGTGGTTCAAATCCTAGAAATTTCGACAACAATGAGACTTTGGATGCCATCCTTAATCAATCGAGGATAATACAATCGGTTACGAGATTGTGAAGGCCGAAAAAGAGGCTCTTGAGTTAGAAGTTGGAAGATTGAAAGCCGAATTAAGGATTTTCAAAGGTAAGGAAAAAGATGTTGGACGAATCAAGATAAGTCCGTCGCACATCCAAGCAGCCTCTCGAATCCGCTCGAACCATCTTGTTCCAATACCGCATACAAATCAGAAAGCCTTATGGAGATAGAACTCGGGCTTGGATTTGGAAATCGCAATCTAACAAGAGTGGATCCAAGAAGGTTACCGAACCTAGTACCGTAATTGGTCCTAAGTTTGTGCCCGCACTAGATCCATCTCCCAAGCAAGGCCGCCGAAGCAAAAAAACCAAATGAGAATGCCTCAAAGAAGCAAAATCGAAGTCTCGAAGTCAACAGCCTCCTAGTAAAAAGAATAAATCCAAAAATAGGATCGCCGTACCTTCTAAGCTCGCCGATAGCGTACACCGCTACCAAGTCCGCCGGACCACGTAAGGGAAAGAAATGAAGTATTCCAAGAATAAGAATCCTAAATCCAAAAATGTTGATCATTCAAGGGATACTTATCTCGTGGGAAAGGTAGATCGTTCCCCGCCGATAATGATTGGAATATTCCCGCATCTAATGTTAGAAACAACAAGATAACCATACCGCTAGTGGTAAAACCTAGACAATGGAATCAAGCAGAGGACTTACATAAGACCTCAAAGCAAACTCCATATTACTGTGGTCGCTCCTAACAGACAAAGACATCTATGGCTATGCAAATGTTTCTAACAACAAGAATCATTTCAAACAACATTATGTACCAAAAGGCCGTAAAACATATGTGGTTCCTACACAACCTATCGTTAGAACTTATGGATGTGTGGAATACATGTATGAACCAAAGTATGAACCAAAGTATGACACATTTAGGAGAAGACCTTATGGAAACATACCAAGGGTCATGCTTGCCATCGACTACTATGGACCCAAACAGTTTGGGTACCTAAAAAGCATTAACTTTGTTTTTGTGGTGTCCGGTACTTTGACAAAGGATGTTCCGTACACATGACAAAGAATAAGCACGTCTATCAAACTTTGTGGCAAAAGATGGTCCAAGGGTAAATTTTGGCAACAAAAATACACCGGCTATACAAGAGGATATGGCACACTTATCGTAAATGGACTTACAATCAAGAATGTTGCATATGTGGAAGGACCGGATTACAACTTGCCGAGCACCGGACAATTTCGTGATATGGGATACAAGGTCACTTTTGACAAAAACAATTGTATTGTCATTAGTGAAAGAGGTGATCAAGTTGTACTTGTCGGTAGAAGGCAACAGAACATGTATGTTGTGGATTGGTCTATCGTAGCCCAGAAACTCGCTCGATTGTGCATACCAAATCGAACTCAATTGGTTATGGCACAAGAAGTTAAATCATCTAAATTTTGATGATATTAATCAGCTTAGTGAAGAAGAAGTTAGTGGTTGGTTTACCCGAGATCACATTCAAGAAGGATGCTATCCGTGATGCATGTCGCCAAGGTAAACAGATAAAGTCAAGTTTTAAGTCAAAGACTAAACAATCAACTAACAGAGTGTTGGAGCTTATGCACATGGATCTTTTTGGACCAATAACTCCAACAAGTGTGACAGTGGAAGAAATACACCTTAGTGGTTGTGGATGATTTTTCTAGATACACTTGGGTGATATTCATGAACAAGAAAAGTGAGACTCTCCAAAGCTTACCTAATCTTTTGAAAAGATTACAAAATGAGAAAAGTCTAACAAATCATAAAGATTAGATCGATCGTGGTACCGAATTTCTCAACAAAGTTATAAGAGAATATCGTGAATGTAATGGTGTACTTCATCAACTTGTCGTCGTCGGTACACCTCAAAGAAATGGGGTTGCCGAAAGAAGAAACAGACATTAAAGGAAGCAGAAGAACAATGATCCGTGAAGCTTTGCTACCCGAAAGATATTGGGTCAAGCAAGAATACAAGATGCTATACACAAAATAGAACATCAAGAAACAAGAAGCCGCCGAAGACACCTTATGAGATCCGGAATGGAAGGATACCTAATATATCTTATTTTCACCCATTTGGAAGCAAATGTTTTATTCTAAATCATAAAGTTCATTTGAAAACTTTCCAACCAAAATCGATGAAGGAATTTTCTTAGGATATTCTTCAACAACAGAGCATTCGTGGTACCGAACAAAAGAACACCGAAACATGAAGAAACAATCAATGTTGTGTTTGATGAACCTAAGTTTACCGGTATGGAAGATAAAGAGTGTGAACTCTTTCGAAAATCAACAAATCACCGATCCAGATTGTGTTGAAGTTTTGGAAAGATTCAATGACCTAAAAGTTTCGACATCGCCCCCGCCGAACACCCCGCCGACAATGTTACCGATGCAACAACCGAAGCAATTCAAGGATCCGTCGACCCCCCTGTAGAAGAAACTACAGCAGACCCTACTGAAGATGATTTTCCTGAAAATCAAAATAACCATAATCCACAATGGTTAAGGAATCACCCTGCCGAACAAGTTATTGGCAATGTACAAGAAGGTGTGAGGACTAGAAGACAACCGGAAGCTATGTTTACTTGTTTTCTATCTCAAATGGAACCTAAAGTTGTTGAAGAAGCAATTTCGCATCCAGATTGGATAATTGCTATGCAAGAAGAATTAAATGAATTTGAAAGAAATCAAGTTTGGACACTAGTTGAAAGGCCACCATGCAAATATCATTGGTACTAAGTGGGTATACGTAAATAAACTTGATGAATCTCGGTACCATTGTAAGAAATAAGGCCGTACTAGTTGCAAAAGGCTATTCTCAAGGTAAGGAATAGATTTTGATGAAACTTATGCACCCGTTGCAAGATTGGAAGCTATCGATTATTCTTGGCACATGCCGCATATAAGAACTTCAAAGTATATCAAATGGATGTCAAGAGTGCATTTTTGAATGGTATCCTAGAGGAGGAAGTGTATGTTCAAGAACCTCCGGATTTGAAGTTAAAGATCAAGAAGATAAAGTGTATAGACTCAACAAAGCACTTTATGGATTGAAACAGCACCAAGAGCATGGTATGAGACTCTATCTCAATTCTTGGTGGACAATGGTTTTACAAAAGGGACCATTGACAAGACTCTTTTCGTAATCGTTGAAGGGGACAACACCTCGCCGGTACAAATTTATGTTGATGACATAATTTTTGGCTCGAAAATGATTTACTTTGTGAAAAGTTTGCAAATCTAATGAAAAGTAAATTCCAAATGAGTATGATGGGAGAAATGAACTACTTTTTGGGATTGCAAGTCAAACAAATAAAGGATGGAATCTTCATTCATCAAACCAAGTATACCAAAGAACTCGTCGAAGAAATTTGGTATGGAAAACAAAGACTAAGAGCTCAACTCCTATGAGTACAAACATCGATTGGATGAAGATAAAGAAGGCAAAGATGTTGATCGACTTTATACGTAAGGATGATAGGATAAGTACCGTCGTATCTCATCGCCAACAGACTCGATATATCCTTTGCCGTAGGTGTTTGTGCAAGATTTCAATCCAAACCTAAAGAAAGTCATTTAGGTGCTTAAGAGAATTCTCAAGTATCTTAAAGAGACTTTGGGAGTAGGGATATGGTATTCCAAGGAAGGAAGCTTCAAGGTAATATCCTACTCGATTCTCGATTACGCCGGATGCAAGATTGATAGAAAAAGCACCTCAGAACCCGTCGCTAACGGGAAATAGATCGGTCTCCCGGTTTAGCAAGAAATGAATTCTATTTCAACTTCCACCGCCGAAGCCGAATACATTGCCGCCGGAAGTCGCCGTGCACAAGTACTATGGTTAAGACAACAATTAAGGGATTATGGAATTGAAGAAAAGGAAATTCCAATCATGTGTGACAACACAAGTGCAATTGCAATCACGTAAAATCCCGTTTTGCATTCAAGAACCAAGCACATTGATGTGAGACATCATTTTATAAGAGATCATGTTGAAAAGAAAGATGTGGTGGTTCTATACATCCCTACCGAAGATCAACTTGCCGATATTTTCACTAAGCCACTTGATAGTGAAAGATTTGCCAAATTAAGGATCGAACTTGGAATTATAAAGATTGATCGATATTCAAGCAGTTGTACCGGAATTCACCAAGGGGATTAGTCTTTGCTATGTTGGGTGAGCTCACTTAGCGCATTAGTCATTGGTATCAACAATTCCATGTACTTATGTTTGAACAATTGAGCAAATGAGGTTGCCAAGGGGATTGGTCTTTGTCATGTTGGGTGAGCTCACTTGACAGATCGCTCATTGGTATTAAACTTCATCTTGTATTATCAATTGAACAAAACAAGGAGAAAACAAGGATCGCAGAGTCACCTTGTCGCCAGGCCGCCGAAGCACATTATCGCCAGACCGCCGAGCCCACCCCGCCGAGGGATACCTTGCCGGAGGGAACGTTACTCACTCAAAATAATTAAAGTCAAAAAGCATATTGGCGGGATATTTATTTTATCCATTATTACCACAAGCCTAACCATCCAACGGTTACAAACGTTATGGTGGAGTAATGGGCCACGTGTCAAGACAAGACCTAATCAAATTTAATCGTGGTTACCTCAATGTACGTGCTATGACAGCTTTCAACTACTCACAGTCTATAAAATCAGACTGTTATACAGCAGTTTCTCCACTTGCATTTTCTGCTTTATCTCTGCAAATTCTACTTCGTGTGAACACAGATTTGAGAGGAACTCTTCTTCATCTTTTTCTTATTTCAATGGCGGAAAGAGTTGAAGTTCAAATCGAATCTAGCCAAAGTGTTAGAGGCTATGTAGTTGATGCAAACCAAACAGAGTTGGCCATTAATATAGGTCGAAGAATAAGGAGGTTTGCAGGCTTGGAGAACAAGCTCAATATCGATTAGACACAATTTCATACACCAATGTTGTTGATTTCTCGGAAGAACATGGTGGTGGAAGAAGGAACCGAAGCATTCAATACAACCGTGAATGCCGAGGAGCTTGTTATCTCCCCCGCCTCCGTCGAGGGAAGTGTTTGGATTTGAAGAAGTGGAAAATGGTCCAGTTGAATCCCGAAGCAACGGGATTGGACAAGTTGGCGTTTGTAGATCAAATCAAGACAAATCAAACCACCAAATCGTTCCCGGCATCAATTGCGTACACATTGGGAATGAATACATACCGCCGAGCAAACTTATTGCCAAGAACATACTTGGATTGGTTGGCGTATGGATACTTTATCCGGGCCTAAGATAGAGTTAATGATCATCATCTCAGGAGCATGAGATTTGATCGGGTCGGTTACTTTATTCATTATATGAAGAAAGTTGCCAAGGAGGAGAAAATAGGGAAAAGGAAATCCAAGGCCTTACCCTTAGGTTTGATGATTCGCACCCCGCCGAATCATCCGGAGGTTCCCGATCTTGAACCAGCTTGCCATAAATCGCTCCGTATACAAAAAGGAGATTGATTATGCAATTCCCGGACTTGATGATGATGAAGAGGTTGCCGGAGAGCATGCCGGTGATAAAGATGATGGAGATGACGGTGATGTCGGTGGTGAGCAAAGTTCAAGCAAACTAAGAAGATATCCATCAAACCCGCCGCATCAAAGAAAATTGTTGGAAAGAGAAAAAGTGCCGATGTTAGAAAGATTACCGAAATCTTGAAATCAAAGAGAACAAGAAAGGAAACAAAGACAGATCGTCGAGTCCGCCGAGGGTCAAGTGGAGGTTACCGACCCCGCCGTAGCCGCAAGAAGAACTCGTTGTTGAAATTTCGACAAAACAACAAAGAAGATAGTAGAAAGAGAAAATCTACCGATGATGATGATGAAGATGAACCCCTATCCAAGAGAATGAAGGAGGTTGCCAAAAAGAAGAAGTATGGCAAAGGTAAAGAATTGAGAATCTTGGAAAAACAAAAAGGCCAAGAAGAGGTGTCGTAGAAGAAGAAGAGGCCGTTGAGGCCGAGCCCTTAATCGTTATTCCACCGCTGTTATCGTGATTCCTCAAATGAAGAAGTTATCAAGTCTACCGATGTCGAACAAAGTTATTTTTGAGCAACTGTAGAGGATGTACAGCAGCCACCGACCCCGAGCCCGCCGTAGTATCCACTAAAGAACCACAAGCAAACCACCGAACCCGAACCCGCCGTGGTGGTTGAAGAGGTGATTGGAGACTTGGTTGAAGACCCCGCAAATGTGGCAATAGTTCGTGGGGAAGAGTAGTCCGTCGCTAACCCCGCCGATGAGCATGTAAGTCGTGGGAACCAAGTGTGATACAAATGGAAGTAGTAGGTACAAATGTACAATCACAAAGAACCCGCCGACTTTCTAACATCCGTAAGATACCATGAATCGCTTGTTGGAACCTTTGGAGGTCAACAAGCTACCGGAGTCGCTCCCAGAGTTCTTTTATGCCATTTGAAAGGCATGTGAAAAAGAGCAAGAAAACCGAAGAGTTTGTGGATCCCAAACTTCAAAGAAATTGCCGATTACTTCCAAAGGAAGTTTGGGTTCTACAAAAGACAAAAACCAAACCGCTCAACCAATGACAAGATTTTGAAGAATGGGTTTTTGACAAGTTTAGAGTGGAAAACTTGCCGGATCCGATTGATACAACCTTGCCGCAATCAAAACCGATGGATCCGTTTGATGAGCAAATGTAAGGAGGAGGGTATCAAGTTCGTAGATCCAAGAGATGGTGATGATGATTCTTCCTCATCATCCGACTCAAGGGGAGATTTCCCCTCAGACCTGGAGAACCTAGTGGGACCGCTTTGATAAATGATCCACCCGCACAACACTCCACCGGTATCGGTAAGTCCGCCGAGGGCCGCAGATCGAAGAAATGGATGAGGATCTACAAGATCTCACCATGGATGATCTAGAAGCATTGATCAACGAGGGAATTACATTAAGTGATGGTAGGCTAGTTGATGAATCGGCTGCATTTCATGTTGTAAAGTCCGCCGGACAACCCGAAGATGAACAGATTGTTGATTTGGATCAAGAAAAAGTCGTTGACTTTAGTGAACCAAGTGCTAGTTCCGAGGAATCCATTGAATATCAAGATGGATTTGACATTGAAGGCACTCTTACTAAAATCGCCATCATCCCGCACAAGATTGGTCATGCGAAGGTTTTCAAGTGGATAATACTAATATCTTTAATCCACAGGAAATTGAACAGAGGTACAAAGTTGCCGGGGTACAAACAAGACTCCGGACAAAGGTTGGAACAGAGGTACAGCCGCCGAGTCTCAAACAAGACTCGGACACAAAGTTGGAACAAACTTTGGGTTTGGAGGAAACCCCCGTTGTTATTGAGGCCGCCGTAGTGGAGCCTTCTCGGAGCCAAGACCACCGTAGGGAAGGATAATCGCAGGCCGCCGGTGTTAATCAAGAAGAACAAACCGCCGGATTATGACTACAAGTGATGAAGAATTTCAAATTTTTGGACAGAAGAAGTTGCCGAGGAACCCGCACAAGATCCAACATGGAAGACATTCTTGGTGCAATGGTTGAGGAAGGACCTCCCCCCGCCGGGAGAGATTTGAGTAGAGCTATGGTCATCGCAGACATGTGCACAATATAGGGCCGAGGAGCTCGTCGATGAATCTACCGACAAGTAGAATGGCCATGGAGTGCCAATTGAAGTTGTCAATGAGTTAAGAACCGTAAGAAATGACATGCAACAGCTTAAGAACTCAATTGGACAGTAAGAACAGAGATTTGAAGAACTCGATGAAGATGGTCAATGAAAACAGATAACCGCTAATACAAACTCGCTTCAAACTTTGCTTCCACTCAAAATGCTTTAAATGATATGATATATGATGTGAGATATATCAAGCAAGGGAACACATCGAAGGACAAGTTTTTGAAAGATCAATTTACATCCATTCATCAAAAACTTGACAAGCTTGCCGTCAAGCCGCCGAGCTCGTCGTCGCACAACAACCCGCCGTACCCGATCCCAAATTTACCGAGAGGATCAACAGACCGGAAGAGACTCGCAATCTAGGATTACTTCACTTGATACTAGAACCGGTACTATGGCAGTCAATTACACAGAGTGATAGTATCACAGAAGCTATTCATGGCCTCATCTCACGTTTTGTTGATGATGTCACTAAGGGGGAAGAGGGCTAATCACCGCAAAGAAAGGAGGTCGCTAGACTCTTTGCACGTAAGAGATGGATCGATGATACAAATGCCTTTAGGCAACCCGCACGGCGTAGTGCAACTCACCGATGATCTCCTATCACAAGACAAGAAAGAGTTCCATAACGTAAGGAGACCCTATCGTGAAATGGGATTTCATGAAGGTCTTAACTCCTTCTTGAGTTTGAAGTTTTGGGAGGCAAGGATTAGAGCTTTAAGAGCAAATTCAAGAGGAAGAAGAAGTAGCAAAGGTGAAAAGGTGCCGCCAATTACAAAAGCAAAAGATTCACCGAATGAATTTAAGGAGTCGTATATGAGGTTTGGTTTCGTGGTAAATCGATCAATCTTGTCCCCGCTCGAAGCATGGAATTGGTGGAAACAAGTCAATCACTATATTGATTTTACACTAATTGAGAATGAATGGATGATTGAAATGATAGAAGAAATCGTAGCTTATCAAGAGCAAGCCGAGAAGGCTAGACAAGAAAGAGAGAAAAGACAATAGATCGCCTACTTATCATCATTTTATCTTTGCCGATGCTAGATTGTAATACCGTGAACAAATATTTATAATGAGAAATGACCGAATTTGTTCTCGTTTGTGTTTTTATCTTTTTGCTTTGCCGATTAGGTGAGGGTAGTGGCATCATCACCAAAAAGGGGGAAATTGTTGGACTTATTTCTCGCTTTGATGATGAGTGCCATACTAGTCGTTATAGTGCAAAGGCAAAAAGATGTCTAGATAATATGTATAGGTTTATTAGAGTTTGATTCATAAATAGGTTTGATCAAACAAGCATCGTAAAAGGCCGCCGATCGTTTATCGCCAGACCGATCTAGGCCGCAGGGTAGATAGGTCGCAGACCGGTCCGGAACCCGCCGAAGACCGAAGGCCGAGGGTTCAAACTCGTTGAATGAAGGCTAAGGGATCAAACTTAGTATTTAATGTCAAGGATATGGAATCGAATTTAGGCAAGTCCGTGATGACCTAAACCGATTACATATACCTTGTAGTAAGGTCTAAGTTCCACAAGTTGGATGATGTTTGGAACTTGGTTATACTTTAAATGATGTAATCTAACTTCACATACAAAAGTTGGATAAAAAGATTCACCGCATTATATTTTACGTACAAAAATATGATGTTCAAGCAGATCGATTGGTTTTTACAAACAGATCGATGAACCCGCCGATATATACCTCGATTAATTCAAGATTATTGGGAAGTTACATGGATAAGAAATGCCAACTACCTCTCGACTTATCAAGCAAATCAAAGGCCGAGATTAAAAAGACGTTGGGATGATCCATATTTTTATCCATTGGATACAAGTCAAAGGGGGACAGATCGCACCGTCAAAAAGTAATCCCGAGTTGGGTCCTATGAATAGTGACATGAATGCAAAGTGCGGATGGGACAAATACAAGGAACGGTCACATTTGAATTTCAAATTCAAGTCACATGCATTCCTACCTATAAATAGAGGACTTTCAACTCAAGAAGAAGATGATGAATTTTGGGATAAACTTTAAGTGATAACACTGAGCTGAAAAACACCCTGCTGAACTTACTGAGCTTAAGGCTGCTGATCTAGTTATTTTCTTCAAGTGTATTCTGTGTTCAAGCCGCATCAAGCATACACACTTGAAGACCGCAAGCCGTCGATTATATCATCCTAATCAAACCGCCGCAACCGAATCATTTACTTGATTCATTCTTTATTTTATAAAGAACCCGTCGAAGACAAGAAGCATCCGTTAGGTGTGAAAGACTCGTTGGTTTGTGGTGAAGCCGGTGAAGAGGCAATTCTACCCTTCAAGGACCAAGTGGAAGACTCAGAGCAAAGAATCCTACCCGTTCTTAGTTTTCGCTTGTGAAGCCATAGTTATTGGTGAAGGACAAGCAACCTAGGATTCTTTGTAACGTATAACTCAAGGATTACTAGTGAATTTCCTCCAACATCACAGAGAAGAGTGGACGTACAGGATTACATCACCCGGAACCACTATAAAAATCTCTCTACTTACTTACCGCATTTATTTTCTCGCACTTAGTCATTATTCTTATCAACCCGTCGAATCTAGCAACCGAAATCACACACATACACTACCGAGTATCTAATACTTAGTAACATATTTAACAACAAGTAACAAGGCTTAATTTTGATATTATTCCGCCGCACAAATTCAAGAAATCGAACCGTCGCAGACTATCGTTTATCGCCAGGCTACCGAGGTCTCGCAGACCATCGAAGTATCGTACAGGCCGCCGAAATTGCGTAATTTGTTAACTCCAAAGTTTTAAGTGTTAAGTTTATTCACCCCCCCCCCCCCCCCCCTCTAAACTTAACTAAAGCCTTTTCAAGGGACCAACATGCTTTAAAAAACCGGTATCGTAGAGTTGGTTTGTGGATTCGAGAGTTTGCGGTGTTGAATATAGTTGATCTTCACCAAGACCGGTGACCGGTGCGAAGATTTTGTGATCAAAGGTTTGTTCTTTAGTAAGAAGGATGCCAGCAATGAACGTAAAAATTGATAAATTTATAGGGAGGAACAGTTTCAGTTTATGGCAAATCAAGATGCGGGCTTTGTTAAAGCAACAAGGATCGTGGACTCCTTTATCTAATAAAAGGGATGGCAGTGCAGCAGATTATACCAGTTTGGAGGAGAAAGCACATTCAACCATCATGTTGTGCTTGTCTGATGATGTTATCACAGAATTTGCTGAGGAAGACACCACTGCCAAGTTATGGTTGAAGCTTGAAAGCTTGTATATGACTAAGTCATTGACCAAAAAGTTGTTGCTGAAGTAGAGGTTGTTCAGCCTGAGGATGCATGATGGGGCTCAGCTGAGAGATCATCTTGATTAATTGAACACAATATTACTTGATCTCAGGAATATTGATGTTAAGATTGAGGATGAAGATGCTGTGTTGATTCTGCTGGTTTTATTACCAGCTTCCTTTGAGAACTTTGAGCAGTCCTTCATGGTTAGGAAGGATACTGTGGCTTTGGAGGATGTAAGGTCAGCTTTACATGCTAGGGAGCTGAGACATAAGGTAGCTGGGGCGGACAATCAAAGCCGTTGGACTAGTCAAGAAGAAGAGTGGAAAAGAGCATGGTCAGTCTAGGAAGAAGAATTCCAAGAAGACAAGGTCCAAAGGCCCTAATCCACAGATGTTTACAATTATTGGAAGGAGCAGGGACATTGGAAGTCCAATTGTCTAAAGAGGGAGAAACAACCGGAGAACAGTTCTGGCACAACTGCTATGTCAGCTGAGCGTGACTTAGATAAGGACATGGTTCTAGTGGCAGGAGAGTCAGCACATCATACTGATGTGTGGATTATAGACACTGGGGCATTAATTCATGTTTGCCCTCACAGTGAGTGGTTCTCAAGTTATCAGTAGATAGATGGTGGACATATGTCTATGGCAAATAGCAAGGTCTGCAAGGTAGTTGGGATTGGCTCAGTTCAGTTGAGGACAGAGGATGTAAGATTCTGTAAACTGAGAGAAGTTACACATGTTCCACAGATGACCAAGAATTTGGTATCTCTCAGTATTTTGGACAGCAAGTGGTTCAATTTCAAAGGTGAAGGTGGTAAACTGAATGTCTGTAAAAACTCAGTTGAAGTTCTCAAATGAGTCAAGAAAAGGACATTGTATATACTACAAGGGTCAGTTGTTGCTGGTTCTGCTGATATGGCATTAGATGAGATTCATTAGTCACAGCTTACAAAACTGTGGTACATGAGACTGGGTCAGATGGGTGAAAAGAGGATGCATGTTCTTTCTTAGAAAGATCTTCTTGGGGAGTGTAAGGTCAAGAATTTGGACTTTTATGAGCATTGTGTGTTTGGGAAGCTCCATATAGGCAAGTTCTCAAAAGGGTACACAACACGAAGTCATCACTTGATTACATTCATTTTGATTGTGGGGGCCATCAAAGGTGGAGTCATTGGGAAGTCACGAGATATCATAGATTACTATTCAAGAATGACTTGGGTGGTGATGATGAATACAAAAGTGAAGCATTCAATAATTTCAGGCAATGGAAAGCTCTAACTGAAAATCAGTTGGGGAAGAAGATCAAGAGGCTTCGTACATATAATGGTCTGAAATTCAGCTGGACTGAGTTTGATGAGTTTTGCAGAAATTAGGGTATTTCCAGACATCATACGGTCAGGAATATTCCTCAGCAGAATGGGGTAGCTGAGAGGTTAAGCACATCTTGCTCTTCTGGACATAGCAAGATGTATGCTCTCTCATGCTGGTTTGTCAATGAGGTTTTGGCCAGAGGCTGTAAGCACAACTTTCTATTTAATTAGCAAGAGTCCTCACACAGGGATTAGTCTTAAAACACCAATTGAGATGTGGTCAGACAAACCTGCTGACTATTCAGTTCTAAGGGTTTTTGGAAGCATAGTTTACTATCATGTAAGTGAAGGGAAGCTGGAACCAAAAGCCAAGAAAAGAGTGTTTGTGGGGTATGGTGATGGAGTTAAGGGTTATAGAATTTTGTCATCGGCAGAAAATAGAGTTATTCTCAGTAGAGATACAGTTTTTTTGATGAAAATTCTATGCTCAGGGACTACTGAATCTGAAACCAGTGCTGAAACTGAGAAAACTGACAGTAAGGTGGAGTTTCAGGTGGAGTAAGTTGAAATGTAACAATCAACTAATCCAATCAGTTTTCATCTGATCTGGTTATTGAACCAGAACTGAGTACAAGCCAGTCAGCTGAGCGAATGTCAGTTGAGTGTCAAACTAAGAACATGGGTCAACAGAGTATAGCTGTCAACAGAGCTAGAAGATCCAATGTTGGGGTACCTCTCAAGAGGTATGGGTTTGATGATATGGTTGGATATGCACTTTAAGTTGCAGAAGAAGTGGATGGTTTTGAACCTTCTACTTATAGGGAAGCAGTGACATGTTCTGAAGCATCTCAATGGCTTGCTGCCATGAGAGATGAAATGGAGTCATTACTGAAGAATCAGACTTGGGATCTAGTTAAACATCCAACTGATAGGAGAGTTGTTACTTGCAAATGGATCTTCAAGAAGAAGGAAGGAATAACTATGGCAGAAGGAGTGAAGTATAAGGCACGTTTTGTTGCAATAGGGTTCAGTCAGAAAGAAGGGGTAAGCTGTGATGAGATATTCTCACCAGTGGTTAGACATACTTCAGGCAGAGTGTTATTAGCAATGGTGGCACAACAGGACTTAGAACTTGAGCAATTAGATCTGAAGACATCTTTTCTACATGGTGAGGTGGATAAAGAGATATACATGACTCAGCCAGAGGGATTCCAAGTTCCTGGCAAGGAAGATTTTGTGTGCAAGTTGAAGAAGTCTTTGTATGGACTGAAGCAAGCTCCTAGACAGTGTTATAAAAGGTTTGACAATTATATGATCCAACTTGGTTATACATCCATCTTGTATTATATGTGGATGACATGCTGATCATACATCCATCTTGCAAGGAAGAAGTCTGATGTTCAGAATCTGAAAGACCTTCTCAGTGCCGAGTTTGAAATGATGGATTTGGGTGCAGCCAATAAAATTTTATGGATGGAGATCTGGAGAGATAAAAGTCAGAAGAAACTATTTTTATCTCAGTAGGGCTATATACAGAAGATATTGTCAAAGTTTGGCATGTCAGCTGCTAAGCCAATAGATACTCCTATGGCATCAAATATTCATTTGTCAGTTTTGCTTCACAATCAGCAGACGAGAATGAGTACATGTCAAGAGTTCCCTATGCTAGTGCAGTTGGTAGTCTGATGTATGCCATGGTGTGCACTAGGCCTGATCTGGCTCAGGCAGTCAGTGTTGTCAGCAGATTTATGGCTCAACCTGGAAAGGTGTGAAAAGAATGTTCAGGTACATTAGGGGTACAACTGATGTTGGTCTCATTTATGGAGGTGATACTCGGAGTTTGGTCACAGGATACTGTGATTCCGATTATGCAGGTGATGTGGACAGTAGAAAATCAATGACTGGTTATGTTTTCACATTGAGGAATTCAGTTTTCAGCTGGAAAGCAACTCTTCAAGCCACAATGGATTTATCAACTACTGAGGCCGAATATATGGCTCTTACTGAAGAATCTAAGGAGGGTATCTGGTTGAAGGGGCTAGTCAGTGATTTGGGGCTACATCAAGATCAAGCGGAGATTTATTGTGACAGTTTTGAATGCAATTTGTCTAGCTAAGGATCAGGTTCATCATGAGAGAACCATGTATTGATGTGAAGTATCATTTTCTGAGAAATGAGAAGAGGGTTGTAATGAAGAAGATTAGCACCAAGGATACTCCTGCTGATATGTTCAATAAACCAGTTCAGCAGAGCAATTCAGTTGTGTCTGGACTTGCTGCATATTCAAAGCTTGTAAACTGAAATCTGGATACTCAGTTGAGGGTAGATCAACTGAGTGGATTCTGTGGAGAAGTCTGGTACATGTACATCTTGGCATTGACGAATGCATCTGGTACAAGTACATCTGATTGAATGTGAATGAGAGTTCAAGTCAAGGTGGAGATTTGTCAGTTTTGGTGACTTGATCTCTAAACTGATAAAAAACTAGTGGAACTAATCTGTGAAACTGAGACAGAGAATGATGTTTAGTTCAATAAGGGTATTCAGTTATGTGAATGTCAGTTTTGGTGAAGTGCAAACTGAGTTTCTTCTGAAGTCAGCTGAGATTTTTTCTGAGTACATATGAGTTCTACATCTAAGCAATTGATTACAAGTCTGGGAGAGTCAGTTTTTGAGCTGAGTTTCATCTGGTGGATAACAGCTGGAGCTGGGGTCTACATCTGGGGCATTTATGACAATTCCGACAAAGATCTTATGGCGGCTAGGGTTTAGGGAATTGTGTCTATAAATACCATTTGTTGTAATCAATACAGTGTGTGTCTTTCACAAGTGTGTGAACTTGTAACTTTGTGCATAGTAAAATATCTCCTTTTCTGTCCGTGGAGTAGTCAGCACAACGCCAGAAACCATGTTAAATCACTGTGTTCTCTTTGTTTCTGTGTTTTATCAATTTCTGCCATACTTTATGTTTGCATTGCTTCTATTTTAATCTTTTTTAAACTGCAAGTTTCTCGTCTGTGTTTGAACACCAGTCATACCTGTCAAACTGAAAAAGGTTTTCGCAAGGGGTGTGAGTGTTTAAACTCACTAAGGTTCTGTGTGTGTTCAACGTGTAGCTTCACAAATATCATACATTGAAAGTACACAGAGCATATTGTCATTACAACATATTATATAAGCATATAACATTCAAGAAGGCACAATAGCAATAACAATATCGCATAGATAGTAACACCAGTAGCATATAAGTGACGTTAAAACAAAGTACACATATCATAACGCACTAAATAACAGTTAAAATCACGTATGATAAGATATAAATAGGTAGTGAACGTCACAAGTGATATTAGACAAACGCTAGTTGTAACTATTGATATCGGTTGGATATTAGTTCCACTCACAATGCTATTAATGAAAGGCTAGTTGTCTCTTTACGGTACCTTGGGTGTGTAACAATTGCTCCAGAAGAAAGGCGTTAATTATACAATATTCTACTATATGTAGTACAAACAAATAAATGTCTATTATAATATATACACACATGTTTTAACGCTTTTTATAGCCAATTCCACAAAGCATGAGCTAGAAACTAAGAACACGAGTCATTCTCTCGCCCCAAGTTGGTCAGCTCTGTCATTCCTGACCTGTCTAGTTTTTGAGCCTTCAAGATTGTAGAATCTTGATTCTTTGCTATGTTAGCCACATAAGTTTTTTGTCTCTCAAATTTAATGGCCATTGCAAAAGCATCTTGAATCTCAGGAAAATGCACCATTAACATGGCTTGAGACACCATTGGCTCAAATTTATCCCTTAATCCCTTCAAAACTTTATCACATGTTATGCTTCCATGTGATCTAACCGAGTCTTTATGGTATTACAATGGCATTGAGGCTCACAGGTGCAAGTAAGAATCGGTCTGATAGTATTGACTTCCTCCCAAAGACCATCCATTTCGTAAAATACTAATTCATATAATCAGTTCCTTGCTTCGAGAAATTCATTTCTTCAAGAATACTAGAAAGTCTAAAAGCATCAATACTTGCAAATCTATCAGCAAGATTTTTCCACACATCTTGATCACTCTTGAAATACATGAAACTCTGAAAAATAATATTCTATACTGAGTTCAAAATCCGAGTCCTCACCATTGTGACACATAGCCTTCAGACTTGAAAATCAAAAGAATTCACCTTTGGTTTCTTGATTGTACCATCAACAAGCCCAAACTTGTTCTTTGCGATTAACACCATTTCCATGGACATCTTCCATGGGTGATAATTGTTACCATTCATTAATAGATGAACTAATACCAGTGAAGGATTCTCATAAGAATGTACATAAAAGAGACTAGAAGGACTCAATTCTTGCTCCTTCACTACCATGGCTGACAAGAACAGTATCCACACAAATTTTGTAGAAAACTAAGAAAAAACGATCAAGATTTGATTAAGAACTGGATTCTAACTCCTGAACAAAGGAAAATTCACAGAAAAACTCTCAAGTTTCTATGAATACAACATAAATCTCGTAGAAAACTTTCAAGTTTCTTCTGCTAAACACCAGAGTTAAAACAAATTGAGCAAAAAACTCTCTAATTCCATTTGAAGTTGATGCAATTGAAAACACAAGACAAAATATAATGCATTATTCTCATTAATCAAAGATAATGAACAAGTTAAGTTACAATGCTCCTGGTGATGGAGTATTTAGAGATGATACTCACAAATTTATTACAAGAGATTACAAACGGTTATAACAGAAAACTGTTTAAGTTCAGCTCTGTGCTCTTCTTGAAGCGTATTCAAGCGAGTTTTGTCTACTCATCCGAACTATTTACTCGCTGATCTCTTTAAGTAAACTCATTGGCAAATCGAATCATCATCTCAGCTGACTATCTTGGACTATGAGTATTTGCAAATCCTCTTGCATCCAACTCTCCTTTCTCCATACATTGTAACAAATGATGCTTTTTTCTCGATTGTATATTCTTCACGCCTGCATTGAGCGCCTTTTATAGGCAAATGAATGTCTCATCCAAATGATTGTTTGCCTTTACGAAAACAAACAATCATTTCATGTTGATCCCCGTTTTGTTACGACAACATTTATCAGTACGGCAACTTGAATGCAAACGATTACTAAACATGTAATTTATGAAAAAAATATCTAACAACTTATAGACCATTGATGAATGACAATGGTAAAATTGATTGATTAACATGAGTGTCACTCGTTGATTAACGATATACAAATGATAATGCTACTGCAACAACCACTCTAACAAAACGAGTGACACAATATATCTGTAGACTATTGATCATGATGTAAGACTCAAACCCATCATAATCAGTGATGTAAGAGCATGTTGTGTCACTTGTGTTCGATTGTTACGACAATAACATAATCCGTATACAAACGAGTAGTGGCATTATGTTATGACAATGTAGTGCCCATTGTTTTCCTTTCAAAATAATGCCAGATAAGAAAAGCATATTGGTTTATTGAATCTGCATAAAACCGTTAGCTCTTCAATTACTCTCTCTCAATCATTTGCCATCCGTATGCCAGTTTGAAAAGCATGTGTTCCTTCTTTTATTATTCATTAATGCTTCCATGAAAAAGTCTGGCATTATCTCTGTGTACTCACTACTCATACAATTTAATAACAAAGATTGCTTCATTTATATCTCAATTCACTAAACTATTCTTCTTCTTGTAAAAGGGACCAGCCCAAAATCATTTCCATGTACCAAAGCCAAAAAAAAAAAAAGGATGTTGCATGACCAAATTGGTATTCCAGCTTGCTTCTCCTCTTCAGAGAAGCACTTAGATGATCCAGCTGCAGTAACAAGATCAGGACAGAGTGTATATATGTCCATTTATCACACTAAAATCGCGGGCCAATGCCGGTTAATCACCGTTACATGGTGCAAGGATGCAATGATCCATGGCCTCTCTGTTGCAATTGAAGGGCCAGAGGGGGAGAGCCAGTATACAAGTAAAGTTGAGTTGAAGCCATTATGTTTTTGGAGAAAACAAGGTTCAAAGCACTTTGTTATAGAAGGTAAGTCTGTTGATATTAATTGGGATCTTAAATCTGCAAAATTTAATAACGAAACCGAGCCCACTTCAGATTACTATGTTGCAGTTGTTTGTGATCAAGAAGTAGTCCTAATTCTTGGTGATATGAAGAAAGATTGTTATAAAAAGACAAGATGCAGACCTTCTTTAATTGACCCCATTTTAGTTTCAAAAAGAGAACATGTTTTTGGTAAGAAGAAATTCATCTCAAAAGGTAAGTTTCATGAAAAGGGAAGATTGCATGAGATATCAATTGAGTGTAGAAATAAAGGGTTAGAGCCAGAATTGGAGATAAGAATAGATGGGATGTTGTTCATTCATGTGAAGCATTTGCAATGGAAATTTAGAGGGAATGAATGTATACATTTGAAAAGAGTAAGATTAGAAGTGTATTGGGATGTACATGATTGGCTTTTTAACCCTGGTTTAAGTCATGGGTTGTTTATCTTTAGGCCAATATTATTATCAAAGTCTTCTTCTTTTTCATCAACATTTTCTTGGGAATCAATGTCTTCACAAACTGCAAGTTCAAGCTCATCATCAGAGGGTTTTAACTCCTCAAATGGCTCATCTGATTTTTCTTTGCTTCTATATGCATGGAAGATGGAATGAAAAAGTCAAGTCCAAGTCAAGCAAGAACATTTTAAGGTTTTCATCATTTGGATATAAATAATGTGACCATATTTACTTTGTTTTGTATGGTAGCAGTGTCGGGTGAGATAGTTGTATTATATTCATTTATTCAATAATTAATATATAAATGTAATTTGAAATTTTCATACAATTCTTGTTGGACAATCTTATTCAAAAACGAAAGAAAAATTACAAAGAAACGAATAACAACAAATTCGAATTACAATTGCAATGAAAACGAAAACATCCATTTTAACCATCATTTTCCAACAATTCTCATGTAACATGCTAAGGTGTGATTATATGCATTAGCTATGTCAAGAATTTTGACTTGGCATAGTTTTGAATCATGTGCTTGTGTTGTACTTATGTAACATGACATGTTTTTCGTTAGCAAAGTCACATTAATTAGTAGTTTAATTTTGATTTAATAAATGCACATAATTTTTTCAAAAGAGCTGATGTGGACTGTGCTAAGGATGAAGTTTGGGGCAAAAAAAGAAAGAGAGGCAGTAGCACATGGGAAGAAGGTGGGTACACGACAAAGGTTGGATGGAAGTTAGTTAACCTTTTCCTCAATTTTTTATTTTATTGGGTATTTCTACTGATACACAATATTACTAAAACGACGTTTAAAAAATCGATTTTCAAATCAAGAATCGACTTTTCGAAAATTAATTATAAGAACCGATCTTGAAAAAGTCGATTCTTACCTTTCTAGTTGATTATGTACTTTTTGGTGGTGCACTGCCGTAAATAACAGCGGCTTCTATTGACACCACGATTTTGCTTCAATTGGCACAATTACTATTGGCACCCTTAAAGTTACTTTTGGCACCATCATAATATTATTATTATTTTTATGCAACACAACGTCTGTGTCACTGACGTTTTTTTTTTCCGTATAAATACCACAGACCGACGTTAGTTTAATACCAACGCGCGACACCGATATTATGTTATAAACGTATTATCGTAAAACGTCAGACCCACCGACGTTGTAAGTGAAACACAACATCGCAAGCACCGACGCGCGTATCGCGGTGTCGAAAAATAATTTAGGGGTAGTGATCAAATAAATAAAAAATAATAATAAAAAAAAGATGTCAATAAGAATTCGTGATGGCGACGTGCTCGCCTAAATAATAATATTTTTTTATTAATAATTCGAATAATTCGAATAGACAAGTTGGATATAGGCCCCTCTCTCGTTTTTTTTTTTATTTTTTTTTATTACAAGTGGAATAATAAGAAAAGAGAGGTTGGATAACATATACACCTAGTGATATGATGAGACCAAAATTATAAGTTTACACAATTTGAATCCCATCCCCTTTCCCCTCCAAAAAGAATAAAATTGAAGTGATGTATTTTTCTTTAAAGATACATAATTCACGATCAGAACAATGAGGAATTCCTGCTCGCCGGATCCTGGCAATGCAACTTACTTCCCGATATTGTTTAAATATCAAGCCATAGAATCGTAATATAAAGTGGATATATACGATTATGGGTAATTTCTCAGGCGAGAAGTGGCGGATATTATGAGCCACGGTGGTCGGACTTATGCCTATGAAAGAGAGCACGAATGAGTCGACAAATTGACAGAGTAGCTCTGCGTATTTTATTCTTGGATCCCTTTTTATTACATTTAGGGCCGGCCCTCATGTGAGGCAGGAGAGACGGCCGTCTTAAGCCCAACGGTGACGGGAGGTCCCAATGGTACATGTTTCGCTAAAAGAAAAAAAAATTCCGCGTAGATCCAATCTGATCCAACCTAATATAATATGTTAATTTTTTTTTTGATAAATGCCCAAATTTTTTTTTACTCCAATCGATAAAGATCCCAATAAAAAAATTTACTTGGCCCAAAAAAAAAATAGACATACAAACAAGTTTTATTAACTTTTGTTTGGAAAACTATAGAAATTAAAAAAAAAATATTATTTGTTGGAAAAAAAGTAGTACTTAGGATTTGGCAGAGAAGTAGAAACTCCAAGGCACGTTAATAATGTTGTCTTTTAAGAGATATTTCGTCAAACACGATTTGTCACTAAGGGATCAAACGAAAATCTCTCTCAGGATACAATGGAGGTGTTTGATTCAAACAGTGACTTGTTTGAATCAAATCCGAGGACACTCAAAGTTTTTCTAATGATGCTGTCAAAACTTATGAATTTTCGCCTGCATACTTGTGCCTTTTATAGGCTGCAAGTACCCCATAAATGAATGGAGGTACTCATTGCACGAAAGGGTAGGTTTGTCACTGTTCACTGGATGAAAGCATGCAACCCTTACACGAAAGGGTATGTACATATCGGTTCGAAAATGCATGTATATGAAAATCCGAAAATACATACCCGTTTTGTTGCAATAACATTAATTCGTATGACAACTTGTATGCAAACGATTATAAAATATTTACTTTATGAAAAATATCTAACATTATTAAAAACGCGATAAGTATGTTTAAAAAAAAACAACTACAACTAAAATGCCCAATTCGGGGACTTGGCCTTAAGCCCAAAAAATGCCAGGGCCGGTCCTGATTACATTGTGACCCCATATATATAGGCAATTGCTAAGATGATTTAGCTAAACATGGCAAGACATTAAAATTGTATAATTAAGTGCAATTATACATAAGTCGGCAAGACAGCTGTCGAGGAGGGGTGGCGTGCGGACTTGAAGAGAAGTCGGACTCAATTCTTCCTTTGTCTTGTTGTCATCGGGCAGAGCCGATAGTCCCGATAATACGGGTCACGTCCATCGTGTCCGATGTGTCGGAGTATGGATGAGTGTCGACATCGGAGGTCGACCTTAGCCTTGATCCGGCTTATTGAATGCGGACTAGCGGGATGGAGATCCAATGATCCGTTGTTGGGCCTAGATTCTGGCCCAATCTAGATGCTTGGGTTCCGATCTGGATCGGGTATGTCAATGGCTTCTACTCTGTGCCTTGCGTGTCCGTTAAGGCGGAGAGTAAAGTTATTGAACCAGTGGAAAACCATACCTTATTGTTGTCGTTTGTGACAAAGAGATGCCGATGATAGCTATCGGGCTTAAATCAGTGTTAATATTACGTAGCAGATCACTGAGGTATGCTGTGCATTGTAACGGACAAGCTTAGATACCGCGCTATGTAGCGGACGGGTTTAGGGCAGATTTATGTCATCTAAAAACTCACCGCGAGGTGCCGCGCTATGGAGTGAACGGGCTTAGATGCCGATACTCAAGTTATCGGGCTTATATACCGCGCTATGAAGCAGACGGTTTAAGAGGCCGTAAGTCGAGGCCGTACGCCATTATACGAAGAGAAGGCCGTCAGCCGTTTGCCCGATGTCCCGGTTGGTGAAGCACAAGGGGGTCGTGTTGGTTCGCGAAACGTCACTTCGGTTTCATTAATGACACGACGTTTGATATGAAACGTCATTTGCTCTGATTGGCTGAGGAACATCGTGAACGGTGCCCAGCAATAACTACGTTTAAATTTTGGATTCAAAATGACGCATCGTTCCTCTTCCCCGCCTATAAAAGCTGGGTTCCTACCCTCGTTGTCATACTTTCCCAATTTCTGAAAAAAAATTCCAGCGAGAAAATTCCGGCGAGTGTAAGCAGTTTCCGGCGAACCTTTGCAACTTCCGGCTGTTATTCAAGTTCCTCCCAGAACCTTCATAATTTTTTAGGTATGGCTCGTATCTTTCCTTTATTTCAAGAGATTTTCATTTCAAGCTTGTTATGATAGAAACGTAAATAGATACCTAGGACCCTTTGAACGCATGCGATTGATTGGTAACATCTGGTTAGGCCTCCAAATGTATGAGTCTCCTTGTTCCTCCTCAAATCTTCGTCCTTTCCCAGAGGTAGATGTCCATATGACATTAGGGTTTTTTTTTCTTTTAGGATTTATTTGTCGTTCTTAGAATAGAGGGGCGGGGTGTCGGGGTGAGAAATTGAGTATTTAAATGAAGAAACTGAGATCCTATAGAGCTACTGGAAATCTGTACACCTACATAAACTGAAGAAACTAAGTTCGCTGAGGGACACAGACTCAGTTGACTTATGTAAGAGTTAGAAGAACTGAGGGATCAGACTCAGTTACTGAAGACTGAAGAACTGAGGGTTCAAACTCAGTTTATGAAGACTAAAGTCGAGACCGTAAAGTTAGACTTCAGGCAAGATTGTGATGACCTGAACTGACTTTATGGATCTTGTATCAAGGCCTAAGAATCATAAGGGCAATGATATCTTAGATAATTGATTGAATGATGTACTCTGATTTATTCAATTGTAATCAGATGAAGAATAGAGTACTCAGATTTTGAAGAACAGTAAAAACTCAGATAATGCTCTTAAAAACTGGAAACTGACTACGTCATGTTTAAATCAGTTTTAACTGAAGATAAGAAAAACTGAAGATAAATCGGACCGTTATAAGATAAGCAATCTTATTGGATACGCATAAATGTCAGGAAGGACACTGACACATAAAAGAAGAGTAGGATCAGTAACGGCTATAAGGATGCAAATTCAAATAATTTGACCGTTAGAGAAACCCCTATAAATAGATCACTTCTACTACAAGAAGAGATGCGGAATTCTAAGAATTATTCTAATCAAGAAAACTCATACTAAGGGGAAAGAAAATCAAAAGAATTCCTACTAAGAACTTAATTGCCAGACCAAGAAATATCTTCAAGTGATCATAAGCATTCAAAGAAGATCAAGATCAATCATTTGAAGAAAACTGAGCTGTGCATAACTTATATATCTAGAAGAGAAAGCTCAAATCACAAGTTGAATCATAGTTATTGATTCAAGTCTCAACTTTGATCTTATCAAAGGTTTTAGACTGTGAAACACCAAGAAGGTGTGAAGGAAAGTTGAGCTGTAGTCAGGAAGACTGTGTTTGTGATGAGCTGGTGAAGAGGCAATTCAACCCTCTAAGGACCAGTGTAGCAAGCTTAGTTCAAACAGCAATCCTTCCTGTTGAAAAGTGAAGCTGGAAGATTGTGAAGCTTGGGATTAGTGAAGGACAATCAAGTGTCTAAAATTTACTTTGTGTCTTGTAACTGTAAACCTTAAGAACATAGTGGTTTTGGCCTCCGCATCACAAGATAAGAGAGGACTGACAGGATTACACCACCTAGAACCTCTATAATTCTTGTCTATTTCCCTTACGTATTTACTTACAACATTTTAGTTATATTCATCCAGTTCACACACTCAGCAATCATCAGAAACTGAGTCAGCATATTAACTGATAACTTATATTTTACAAAGGCTTAATTTAATCCGCTGCCGGTTAACTCAGTTAAGGATAAGTCAGTTTTGACTTATACTCAGCCAAGTTAGCTTAACTCCGCACAAGTTTAAGTTGAACTTAACCTAGTTTAAGATTCATTTTTAAGTTAGGTTTTTGGTGACAATTTTATTCCCCCCCCCTCTAAACTTTTGTTAGCCTTTCTAAGGGACCAACAACACTCACCGGGGGCGTCGGCGGCCCTAGGCTGTCATCGGCTACCGGCCGACGCCCCCTGTTTTTTTTTGTGTATTTTAATTTCAATATAGTACATGGTTTTTAAATTATTAATTGATTAAAAGTTAATTAATTAATTGATTGGATGCTATAAAGACGAAAGTAGTTTAAAATTAATCTTTTTCATAAGACATGATTGTAGGGATTAGATAGTAGATATAATTCGATTATATGGACCCCAATTGATCATGGACTCAACCAATGGAATAGATGTGAATGCATTATTTTTCTGTTGGATTTTTATTGTTGTCCTAGGCCGTTATGAAGAACGTGACCTAGTTTTATTTTTGCATTATCTCATTCCCGTTAGCTCCCCCGTGTGTGGCGGGTGTAAAATTTAATAGAAAGATTTTATGTAATAATATATTGAAGACAAAGACGAAGGCCCAAAGAAAGTAAAAAAAAAAGATCCATGTGTCCTTCACCAATAGCTATGGCTTCACAACTGAATATTTGAAACATATAGGATTGCTGCTTCAAAGTATTCCACTGGTCCTTGAAGGGTAGGATTGCCTCTTCACCAGCTTCACCACAAACAACAGTTCTTTACACCTAAGTGCTTCTCTGTCTTCAGCAGGTTTCTTATAAAAGAAAGTTTGAATCAAATAAATGATTCAACAGTCAGCAGCTTGATCAGGATGAAATGATCAGCAGCTTGATGTCTTCAAATGTGTATTCTTGATGTAACTTGATAGCAGGTTACACTTGAAGAGTTTTCTGGATCAGTAGCTTTAAGCTTAGTGATGTCAGCAGGGTGATTTCTTGATAATAAACTTGATAGCTTAAGATAGATTGTTATTTTCCATCAGTTGTATCTGAATTAAAAGTCCTCTATTTATAGGTGAGAATCCTGTGACTTATGTTTGAATTTCAAACATAGCCGTTTCAGATTTGTTCCCATCTTGACTTGCTTTCTCGTCCCCGTACATATTACTCACACCGTCGCTTACTTTTTGACAAGCTTTTCATCCGTCCACCCTTTGACTTATATCCATTGGTTAATCCTCCGAATCTTTCCAACGTCCCTTTAATCTTGACCATTGATTTGATGACAAAATCAAGACTTGTAACCTGTCCTTATCCTTGTAATCTTTCAATGTAACCTTTGATTAAATCGAGATTTACATTCAGCAGATTTCCGTGTATGTAAGTCTGCTGAAATGCTTGTCAGTCAACTGTCTGAAGTTTGCTGTGTTTATAAAACACAACAAATGACTGTCTTTTATCTAAATTTTACTTGTAAAGTTAGAGTACACAATTTTAAACATAACTAAGTTCCAATCACCATTTAACTTATGGAACTTAGACCTTGTACACAAGGTGTATGTAATAAGTTTAGGTCATCACAGACTTCCCTAAATTCTGATTCCATATCCTTGACTTTAAATACTAAGTTTGATCCTTTAGCCTTCAATAACTGAGTTTGAACCCTTAGTCTTCAGTCTTCAGGAAGTTCCTAACTAGTCTACTGACCTAGTAACCTTACTGACCTAGACAGATCTGCTGATAAAGTCAGCTGACCTAATTACAATGCTTGTTTGATCAAACCTATACAAAGATCAAACTCTAATAAACCTATATATTTGATCTAGACATCTTTTTGTCTTTTCTCTATAACAGCTAGTCTGGCACTCATCATTAAAACTTAAAATTATGTCCAACAATTTCCCTCTTTTTAGTGATGATGCCAATACCCTCCTTACAGCAAAGCAAAAAGATAAAAACAAAAATAGAACAAATTCAGTCATTTCTCATTATAATCATATTTGTTCAACATTATTACAAACTAGGATCAAGCATAAAGAAATGAAAAAGTTGTAAGTATGCCGATCTAGTTCCCTGTCTTTGTCTTGCTCTTTCTTCTCATAAAACTCCATGATTTCTTTGACTACATCCTGCATCCATTGATTTTCAATTGGGGAAAAGTCAACCCAATGATTCAGATCTTTCCACCACTTCTAGGCTTCTTGTACAGTTAATCTTATGTTGTGAACATTGAAGCCCTGTCTCATGTAGAAGTGTTTGAATTAATCCAATGAATCCTTTGCTGATTGAACAGTTCCCAATCTACCTCTTCCACCTCTACCTCATCTTCCACCTCTAGTAGAAGCTCTCATAGCTTTGACCCTTGTTTCCCAAAGCTTCATTCCCAAAAAGGAATCCAGACCCTCAAAATATCCCATGCGATTGTAAGGTCTTTTCTTTCCATAGTATAGCCGCTTATATTCCTTCAGAGGTCATCATCAACCGAATCCCCGCCAGTGTGTGTTTCCTAAATTCATTAGTATCAGCCTCCCATTTCTTCTTTGCAAAGATCCTTGCAGCTTCCTTTGCTGCTGCTGTAAGGCCCTTTTCCCCTTTATTGACATCATCAACAAACCGGGACGGAAGACCATGAACACTGTACTGTGTGATCACTAAGTTAGTAAGTTGACCTTCTATAATCTTTGTTCTTGTGTCAACTACAATGATCCTTCCTTCCATAGTTTGTTCCAACAGATTGATCCTCTCAGTAACCTTAGGATCCAATGCAAGCAAGTTGAGGTGCTTCAAAGCAGGTTAGCCACGTAGTTTGGGTGCCTCAGCAAGCTTGTCAAGCTTTTTGTGTAGTGAGGCAAACTATTCATTCAAAAAATTATTTCGTGTGTATTGCTTTGTTTTATGCCTCTCACTTCTAGTGGTTAGGTCGCAAGTGCATATTGAGTAGAGGTTATATTGGAAGCAACAGTTTCAGTGGTTCTTCCTCTGTTTTCCACCAAATTCATTAAATCTTCAAATCTTTGCTCCTGCCTACTGAGTTGAGTTCTTAACTTTGTAATATCATCTCTGACTACTCTTAACTCATCCAAAACATGTGCTGGTACAGCACCAGCCATGCCTCCACCCATATGTCCAGCAGCCTCATCAGCAGGTTCTTCAACATTGTAATGTGCATTTTGTGTGCTGACAACCAAGGCTCCTGTCCTATCCCATCCAGCAGGATCATGACCTTCTTCAACCACATCTCCAAAGATGTCTTCCAAAATAGGATCTTGTGCATGTTGAGGTTCCAAAACATGTTCCTCCTCAAATATTGGTACATGTGCCTGTTGAGGTTCATCATCAACTTCTTCTTCCTCAGGCACTTGGAACTCCTCTCCCTAAAATCATAATCCAACAGCTGTTCATCCTCATCAATAACAGACTGTTGACCATCATTTCCTTCAGTAGCCTTAGCTTCAGTAGATTGCACTGTACGGACAGGTGTTTCAGCAACTTGTTCTATAACAATCTTTTCAACTTGTGTAGGGGTTTCCTCCAAACCCATTGTAGGTTCCAACCTTTGTCCAGGTTCTGTCTGATCCTCAGCAACCTGTACCTCCTGTTCCAACCTGTATTCAGGTGCTGTTTGTACCTCAGCAACCTGAACCACCTCTTCAACAAAAGCTTGATGAAATATAGCATGATTATCCTCTAATACTCCTCTAGCATCAACAATGTTTTGTAGCTGATGTGCAACTTGTGATAAGGTATCCTGAGTGTCAAACCACTCTTGATACTGAGCTGATTCCTCTGAACTTTCATCAGCTTATTCAAATAACACAACAACATCAAAAGTAGTTATTATGGCATCTTCCATGAGTGTTGCTACAACAAGCTGTCTTTCTAAGTCTTCATTAAAAATATCTCCAAGCTTTTCATTTAATAAGTCAGATTGCTGAGCCTCAGGATTTACAGCAGACTCCACAATCAGTAAGGTATCAGACATACTAACCAGCCCGTTATCTCCAAAATTTATTTCATCATTTATTAGAGCCTCCAATTCATCTATATAGTTAAATCCTCTTGATCTTCATCCATCTGATCAGTTTGCTGACCTTCAGCAGACTTGCCAGCATCAGCAGATTGATCTTCAGTAGTGTCTTTGGATCCTTATCCTACTCTCTCGCAGGTCTTTCCAAGGAAGTGCCACAAGGTTGGCCCGGGAAAGAAGGATTATCATCATCGTAATCGAGGATGATGTATCATCATCGTGTCCAGAGTGTGGTTCATTGATCATAATGCTTGCACTCGGTTTTTCACTCTCAAAGAGATCTATCACCTTACATGTATCTCGTATGTATCAATCTAATCAAGCAAGTTCTCCACACCCAACTTATTAAATGACCACTCTTCAAAGTCAATCATTGGTTCTCAAATGATTTCGTCTCTTATAAAAACACAATTTCCAAGCAAAGTAGTCCCGAATTTTCTTGATGTTGGGATCTACTTTTTCCTTCCTTGATTTCTTTCTTTTCTTTCAAAAGGCATTGTTGGCCTTCTTGGTGTAGGTTGCTCCTTGTTGTCCTCAAAAGGCTTCAACAAGATGGGTCAATGTATCCATAGCAGTATACAACCAGTGTCGCAGTTCCTCAAAGTTGTACATTTGTACCTACCACCTCCATTGTTCCATACTAGTTCCCCCTAACTTTTATGTATATCATTAGGGTCCGCAAAGAAGGTGTTCTTCCCCCGAGTTGTAGCATCCACAACAGGTCGGGAATGTGTTCAACAAATTCCACAACAGGTCGTGTATATCAAGTTCGTCGTGATTCGGAGTTTGTTGCTCAACAACAACCTCTCTAGCCTCGTAGGCTTATCAACTTGTACATGTGCTTCATCAACAACACTTTCAGCCTTCCTTTTGGGCCTCCAAAACCCTTAATTCTTTTACTTTTCCATGCTTTTTCTTTTTCACAATCTCTTTCATCCTCTTTAAAGGTCGTTCTTCAATTTCAAAGCAGCCTTTTCTTTTTCTTTTGTCTTCTTTTATCTCGCTCTTTCAAAATTTCAAAGCAAGATTTCTTTGTAGTTCAAAGCAGCTCAGCAGAAATTTCACGCCTTCAACTCGGAACTTCAAGAGATTCTTCGTGGTCTACCGATTGTCGTCTTGTTTTCTTAGGCTTTAACATCTCGTAATCTTTCTTGTATCGCAGCCTTTCTTTTCTCAAAGAACTTTCTTGGGTGCAAAGCAGGTTTTGCAACTTGTTTAACTCCGCTCACCACCAAGATCATCATCTCCATCATTGTCACTTCTTCCTTTCAACATCTAAATCTTCATCATCATTCAAACCAGGGATGAGATAATTGATTTCCTTTTTATATCCGGACTTGTTGATTTTTTCGTGTGCCACATCAACAATATTCAAACGGGTCGCAAGGACCTCGCCCCATCAAACCCAAAGGCAATGTCTTGGACTTTCTTGTCCCATCTATGTCCTCTCGTTATCACCTTCTTCATGTATTGGACAAAGAATCCGGCCCAGTCAAACCTCATACTCTTGCATATGATAATCAGCAAGTCAATCCTGGGTCAAGACAATGTGTCAAGACTTCCACTGAAACCAAGAATGTTTTTGGAAATAATCTTACTCAGCAGATTATACTCCATTTTGATGTGCTTCACATTGATACTTAGTGATGACTTAATGGATTTGTTGGTCTTTATTGTATCAACAAACTCCTATCTTGACAACCCCATTGATTCAGGATTGGTAGGAGCACTATTACCAGGTCCAAAACCGAACACTCCCCTCAACAAGTTTGAGGAAATTTCAATCTCCTGGGCATTAACAGTGGTAGTGAATGCCTCTCTATCATCTCTGATCACTATATTTCTCTAGAAATTTGTAATATTAGTATAAGAGATGCTTTCCAATCTCAGATTAAGAACATCCTCTAATCCTTCATATCTCCTGATTCTTCTACCAATGTTGATAGCTAGTTCAGTCATGTAAGCATCAACAACGAACCCTCTAACACTTTGGCTCGTTCCAATATGAATATCACATTTATCCGCCATTGTAGATGGCAAAAGATGAAGAAGAAAATTTCAAATCCGTGTTCACACGTATGTATTTCGCAGAGAAAAATCGATCCGAAAGTTGTATGTATCATCTCGTATATATGTCGTATATATGTAAGAAGAAAGTGGGTAGTAACTGTCAGAGAAAGTACTGTACACGTTCTGTAGCATTTAATCACGATTAAAGTTGGAATAAATGTGATGTTGCCACATGTCCCACTAATTGATTTCATAAGGTGTTGTAACCGTTGGATAATGTAACCGCAGTTATAAAGATAAGAATAATATCCCATTACTGTTGACTTTCAGTTAAATTTGACTGTCTTGTAACGTATAACTCAACAGACTTGTTCTTCAGTAGGGTTATCTCAGAAGCCTGCTGATAGAGATGGCTCAGCAGCCTACTGACCGGGTTACTCTGCTGATCTTCATACACACTAGTTTTGTCCAACTGATAATACAAGATGAAGTTTAATACCAATGACCGATCCGTCAAGTGAGCTCACCCAACAGACAAAGACCAATCCCCTTGGCAACTTCATTTGCTCAATTGTCCAAACTCATAAAAATACATGGAATTGTTGATACCAATGACTAGTCTCCGCTAAGTGAGCTCACCCAACATAGCAAAGACTAATCCCCTTGGTGAATTCCAAGTACACTACCGATTATTGTATATCACTCAACTTTTATGATTCCAAGTTCGCTCTTAACTTAGCAAATCTTTCACTATCCAATGGCTTAGTAAAAATATCGCAAGTTGATCTTCGCAGGGATGTAAAGAACCACCACATCTTTCTTTCAACATGATCTCTTATAAAATGATGTCTCACATCAATGTGCTTGGTTCTTGAGTGCAAAATACAGATTTTTCGTGATTGCAATTGCATTTGTGTTGTCACACATTATAGGAATTTCTCTTTCTTCAATTCCATAATCCCTTAATTGTTGTCTTAACCATAGTATTTGTGTACATCAACTTCCCAAAGCAACTATATATTCAGCTTCAGCAGTGGAAGTTGATATTGAATTTTGTTTCTTACTGAACCATGAAACCAGTCTATTTCCCATCAGCTGACAGGTTTCGTGGTGCTTTTTCTATCAATCTTGCATCCAGCATAATCATAATCTGAGTAGGATATAACTTTGAAGCTTCCATCTTTTGAATACCATATCCCTACTCCCAAAGTCTCTTTTAGATACTTGAGAATCCTTTTGACTGTAGCTAAATGACTTTCCTTTGGTTTTGATTGAAATCTTGCACAAACACCTACAACAAAGGATATATCAGGTCTACTGGCAATGAGGTACAACAGACTGCCTATCATCCTTCTGTATAAAGTCTGATCAACATCTTTGCCTTCTTTATCTTCATCCAATCTGATGTTGGTACTCATAGGAGTTGACACCTTGGTGCTATTTTCCATGCCAAACTTCTTCAGCAACTCATTGGTATATTTTGTTTGATGAATGAAGATTCCATCTTTCATTTGTTTGACTTGTAATCCCAAGAAGTAGTTCATTTCTCCCATCATACTCATTTGGAACTTGCTTTTCATGAGATTAGCAAACTTTTCACATAGCAATTCATTTTCAGAACCAAAATTATGTCATCAACATAAATCTGTACCAAACAGGTGCCGTCCCTTCATTGATTCTCGAAAAGAGTCTTGTCAATGGTACCTTTGGTAAAACCATTGTCCACCAAGAATTGAGATAAGGTTTCATACCATGCTTTTGGTGCTTGTTTCAAACCATGAAGTGCCTTGTTGAGTCTGTACACTTTATCTTCTTGATCTTTAACTTCAAAACCAGGAGGTTGTTGAACATAAACCTATTCTTCCAGAATGCCATTCTGAATTGCACTCTTGACATCCATCTGGTATACTTTGAAGTTTTTGTAAGCAGCATATGCCAAGAATAATCTTATAGCTTCCAATCTTGAAACTGGGGCATATGTCTCATCAAAATCTATTCCTTCAAATTTCTTGAGAATAGCCTTTTGCTACTAGTCTGGCCTTATTCCTTACAATGGTACCAGATTCATCCAATTTATTTCTGTATACCCATTTAGTTCCAATTATATTTGCATGATTAGGCCTTTCCACTAGTGTCCAAACTTGATTTCTTTCAAATTCATTCAATTCCTCTTGCATAGCAATTATCCAATCTGGATCTGATATTGCTTCTTCAACAACTTTAGGTTCCATTTGAGAGAGAAAACAAGTAAACATTGCTTCCAATTGTCTTCTAGTCCTTACACCTTTCGTATATTGCCAATAACTTGCTTAAGCAGGTGATCCCTTAACCATTGTGGATTTTGGTTAGATTGGTTCTCGTGAACATCATCTTCGCAGGGTCTCGTTGTTGCTCAAAGCAGGGGTTCAAAGCAGATCCTTGAACTACTTTAATTGTTGCATCAAGTAGTGTTACCCAGCAGTTCTTCAAACAGGGCGGAGTCATAAACTTTTAAGTCATTTATCCTTTCCAAAACATCAACACATTCTCGGATCGTTGACTTGAGATTCTCAAACAGTTCCAAGCTTCATCTTCCATTCTAGTGAACTTTGGTTCATCAAATACAACATGTATTGATTCTTCATGTTTCAATGTCCTTTTATTCAAGCACTCGAATGCCTTGCCGATTAAGAATATCCTAAAAAGATTCCTTCATCTGATTTTGGTTGGAATGTCTTCAATTGCTCCTTATGATTCAAAATAAAACACTTGCTTCCAAATGGATGGAAATAAGATATATTTGGTTTTCTTCCATTCCATATCTCATAAGGTGTCTTTAGTAGCTTCTTGTTCATTGAGGTCTTATTTTGTGTATAGCATGTTGTATTGATTGCTTCAAACCCAATATCTTTCGTGTAATAATGCTTCACAAATCATAGTCCTTCCCGCTTCTTTCAAAGTCCTCGTTTCTTCTCTCAAAGAACCCCATTTTGCCGAGGTGTACCAAAAGAAATAGCCTAATTGGTGCAAGACACCATTTTGCTCACAATATTCTCTTATGACTTTATTGAGAAATTCAAGACTTTGTCCGATCCGATCTTCACTACTATCAAACTTTTCTCATTTTGCAATCTCTTCAAAAGTTAGGCATCTTTTGAAGTGTTTCACTTTTCTTGTTCATGAATACTACCCAAGTGTATCTTGAATAATCATCCACAACTACCGAGTGTACTCTTTCCCGTTACACTTGTTGGTGTTATTGGTCCAAATAGATCCACGTGCATCACCTCCAAGACTCTTTTTGTTGATTGCTTAGTCTTTGACTTGAAGCTTGACTTTGTTTGTTTACCTTGCCGACAAGCATCACATATAGCATCCTTTTTTAATGTAATCTCAGGCAAACAAATCACCAACTTCTTTTTCACCAATTGACTGATATCATCAAAGTTAGGATGATTCAACTTCTTATGCCGTAACCAATTTAGATCTGACTTAGTATGCACAATCAGGCATGTCTCTGGAACAAAAGTAGACCAATCCACAACATACATGTTTTTTTGTCTTCTTCCAGCCAACACAACTTGTTCACCTCTTTCACTAATGACAACACAAGAGCCTTTGTCAAAAGTGACCTTGTAACCCATGTCACAAAATTGTCCAAAGGCTCGCAGGTTGTAGTCCAAATCCTTCCACAAATGCAACATTTCGATAGTTAATCCATTCCTCACCAAAGTGTACCATATCCTCTTGTATATCTTGGTGTGTTCTTGTTGCCAAAATTACTCTTGGACCATCCTTTGCCACATAATTTGTCAAAAAGGTTGCTTATTCTTTGTCATATGTCCGGAACATCCACCGTCAAAGTACCGTACACCTTACAAAACAAAGTTAATGTATTTTAGGTACCCAAAACTGTTTGGGTCCATAGTGGTCAGTGGTAAGCATGACCCTTGGCAAATTTCCAAAAGGTCTTCTCTCGAAAAGCATTATACTTTTGTTCATATGTGTGTTCCACACATCCATAAGGTCTAACATTTGGTTGTGTAGATTCACATATGCTTTCCGGCCTTTTGGTACATAATGCCGTTTGAAGTGATTTCTATTGTTAAGCACTAGCATGACCATAGGTTTGTCGTCCGTTAGAGAAGCCTTGTAATATGGAGTCCGCCGAGGTCCTTGCCGAGGTCTTGAATAAGTCCTCGCCGAGTCTATCGATTCCATTGCCGAGGTCTTACCCTAGCATTATGGTTATGTCTATTGTTTCTAGCAAGAGGGACAGTGAATATTCCAATCATCATTAGTAGGAACAAGCCTACCTTTCCCCCCGAGATAAGTATCCCTAGAATGATTAACATTTTTAGGTTTAGGATTCTTATCCTTGGAATATTTTCGATTTTTGCCCTTTTGTGGTCCAAATAGAGACTTGGCAAACAGTGTCCGCTATCGTAGTCTAAGGTAAAGCAGTCCTACTCTTGGATTTATTCTTTTTGTTTATGCTATCGTTGACCGTTTTTGACTTCGATTTTGCTTCCTTGAAGTTTTCTCGCAGGCTTCACCGCCTCATCAACCTTTTTGGGAGTTGGATCTTGTGCATGCACAAACTTAGGACCAATTCTGGTACTAGGTTCAGTAACCTTACTGGATCCACTCTTATTAGATTGTTGAGTTCCAAATCCAAGGCCTGTTCTATCACCATAAGGCTTTCCAGATTTGAATGCAGTGGTGGAACTAGATTGTTCAGCAGATTCAATAGCTAATGAATGTACAGCAGCTTATGCTGATTTTGCTCAAAATCTTTTTCCTTACCTTTGAGAGTTCTTAATTCAGCTTTTAACCTTTCAACTTCTGTTTGAAGAGCTTCTTTTTCAGCCTTCACAATCTCATAACCAGATTGTATTTTCCTCAGTTGATTAAGGATGGCATCCAAAGTTTCTTCATTGTTAGAATTTTTAGGATTTGAACCACAAGTTGATTCACAATCACTTTCAAATAGAGTATTTATAGATACATAATTGTATACCTCCTCGCCTCTTCCATATTTGCCATCAAAGCATAATCTTCCATGTCAGCAACAAGTGCAGTATCATCAGATTCATTTCCTTTTTCTGATTCAACTTCATATCCTGATTCATCATCAGCAACCATTGCTTTCTTGCCATGTCTTCTTTGCTGATTCTTATTCTTCAGGAAGTCTGGACAATCAGGTCTGAAATGTCCAGGTTTCTTGCAGTTGAAGCATAGATAATCGTGTTCCTTTTTCTATTTTAGATCGACCGTGTTTGAAGTGTCCCGGTTTCTTGTAATGAAAACACAAATAATCATTATCTTTCTTGATTCTTCCTTCTTCTTTTCACTAGATTTCTTTGTGAAATTCCTTGGAGAACCCCTTCCAGCTTTCATCATTCGATTTTCTTGCTCGCAGGGTAATTTTCTCTTGCATCTCATCCAAGAGATCATCTTGAGCTCCCGATGATTCTTCTTGATGTGTAGCACCAATGCAATGGTCTTTGGTTCTTCCTTTTCGGGCCTCGTGTGCAAGTTTCTTACCGAATTCATAAGCCTTGAGATCCGAAAATAACTTGAAGGTGTCCTCTTCATGTAGTCTTATCATTTCTTTTATGGCAAGTAACCTTCATTTCCCAAACTTCTTTTGCCGGGTGGCTTCTAAGATTTTTGTATTGATTCCTTCTTTTGAGTAGTCTACATTCAAGTAGGTGAGTTCATCCATGATAACATTGAATCTTGATTCCATTTGTTCAATAGTTTCATTTGGTTTCATTTTGAAATCCCGAAACTTATTTTTGGCTACACCGATCTTGTTTTTCTTGATAGCATCGTTGCCTTCACGCATTAGTTGTAACTTATCCCAAAGTTCTTTTGCAAGCCTTGCAATCCTTCACTTTCATGTACATATTGCTATCCAAGTTTCGTATATGATATCAATAGCAATATTGTTGAGGTTTGCTATTTTTCTATCTTCGCATTCCACTCTCTTTTTGGCTTTGGAACACACCGAGTTCGACCATCCACGCTTATAGCTTTTGTGATTTCCAAAGTGGTCCATCACCAAGACATCCATCATCTCATTATGTGTTGCGCCTAGAAAAGCCTACATACGACGTTTATACTCATAAAAACGATCTAAGGAACACATCAACATAGTTCTAGCATACCGGTTGTTATCCATGATGCAAAGTTTTGAAAATTAGAAACTTGAGAAAGTTTTCAAAGTATTTTCACAAGCACAACAAGTAGGATTACTTCGTAACGAAGCAAGCCCCGCTCCGATACCAATTGTTGGTCCCTTGAAAAGGATTTGGTTAAGTTTAGAGGGGGGGGGGTGAATAAACTTAACACTTAAAACTTTTGGAGTTAACAAACTCGAGCAAGGCCGTAGTCGTCGATCGCTCGCAGTCCGTCGACCACTAATAGTCTCGCCGACTATTGATTTTACCGGATTTTGCAAAGTGGAATATATTCAAATTAAGCCTTATTACTTGTTGTTTTAAATATGATACTAAGTATTGATACTCGCAGTGTAAGTGTGTGATTCAAGTTGCTAGTTTCAAGTAAGTTGATGTGATCAAGATACTAAATGCGTAAATTAAATGCGAAAGTAAGTAGGCAAATTTTATAGTGGTTCCGTGTGGTGTAATCCCGTCGTCCACTCTTCTCCCGTGATGTTGGAGGAAATTCACTAGAGATCTTTGAGGTTGCGCTTACAAAAATCCCTAAGCTGTCTGTCCTTCACCAATAGCTATGGCTTCACAAACTGTATATTTGAAACATGTAGGATTGCTGCTTCAAAGTATTCCACTGGTCCTTGAAGGGTAGGATTTCCTCTTCACCAGCTTCACCACAAACAATAGTTCTTGACACCTAAGTGCTTCTCTGTCTTCAACAGGTTTCTTGTAAAAGAAATTTTGAATCAAATAAATGATTCAACAGTCAGCAGCTTGATCAGGATGAAATGATCAACAGCTTGATGTCTTCAAGTGTGTATTCTTGATGTAACTTGATAGCAAAGTTACACTTGAAGAGTTTTCTCGGATTATTAGCTTTAAGCTCGTGAATGCCAAACAGGGTGATTTCTTGATAATAAACTTGATAGCTTAAGATAGATTGTTATTTTCCATCGCTTGTATCTCGAATTAGAGTCTCATTTATAGGTGAGAATCCCGTGACTTATGTTTGAATTTCAAACATAGCCGTTTCGCATTTGTCCCCATCTTGACTTGCTTTCTCTCCTCGTATATAGTACCGACTCGTCGCTTACTTTTTGACAGCTTTTCGCCTACCGTCCACCCTTTGTCTTATATCCATTGGTTAATCCTATGAATCTTTCCAACGTCCCTTTAATCTTGACCATTGATTTGATGACAAAATCAAGACTTGTAATCTGTCCTTATCCTTGTAATCTTCCAATGTAACCTTTGATTAAATCGAGATTTACATTCAGCAGATTTCTGTGTATGTAAGTCTACTGAAATGCTTGTCAGTCAGCTGTCTGAAGTTTGCTGTGTTTATAAAACACTTCAACTGACTGCCTTTTATCTTACTTTTACATGTAAAGTTAGAGTACACCATTTTAAACATAACTAAGTTCCAATCACCATTTAACTTATGGAACTTAGACCTTGTACACAAGGTATATGTAATCGCTTAGGTCATCACAGACTTCCCTAAATTCTGATTGCATAACCTTGACTTTAAATACTAAGTTTGATCCCTTAGCCTTCAATAACTGAGTTTGAACCCCCAGACTTCAGTCTTCAGCAGGTTCCTAACTAGTCTACTGACCTAGTAACCTTACTGACCTAGATAGGTCTGCTGATAAAGTCAGCTGACCTAATTACAATGCTTGTTTTATCAAACCTATACAAAGATCAAACTCTAATAAACCTATACATTTGATCTACATATATTTTTGCCTTTGCTCTATAACAGCTAGTCTGACACTCATCATTAAAACTTAAAATTATGTCCAGTACAATATATAACGGTTATTACACTAAGTGGGATCAGTTAGTGGGACACATGGCAGCATCACATTTATTCCATATTTTATCGTGTGTTTATGGTACAGTATGTGCACTGTACATCCCCACCCACTACTTCTGCCTATATACACAGAATGTGTAAGCAAACACACATATTGCATTCTCTACAAAATATACAAATGTGAACACAGATTTATAGAGTTTTCATCTTCATCTTTCTCAAATCTTACATATAGCAATGGCGGATAAGGATGTTCATCTTGGAACCACTCAAAGTGTTTGAGGATATGTTACTGTCACTAATACAACTGTTTTGGCAATCAATCTGGGAAGAAGAATCAGATGATTTGAAGGATTGGAAAATGTTTTAGATCTCAGACTGGAGAAGATATCATACTAGAATGTCTATGTTTTCTGGTAAAACATGGTGATTAGAGATGGTACTTAAGCATTTACAACAACTGTAAATGGCCAGGAGATTGTAGTAACATCAAACCTACTGAGAGAGGTCTTTGGATTTGGTTCAGGGAATGGAGCCCCTACAAATCACGAATCTATGGATTTAGCAAGGTTAGCATTTGTTGAATCAATCAAAACAAATCCAGATGCACCAATTTCCTTAAACACAAATGTCAAGACTATTGCCTATGAATATAACCTGCTGAGCAAACTTATTGCCAAGAATATTTTGGTGTTTGTTGGAAGTCTTGATACATTATCCAAACCCAAAATAGACTTGATGTTAATCATTTCAAGGAGCATGAAATTTGATTCGGGTGGTTTCTTTGTGCAATAGATGAAAAGAATCATGACAGATGAAAGAGAAACCATAAGAAAGAGATTAAGAGAAAAGAAACCTACTAGATATATGGGTTCAGGTTTCTTCATCAAGAAAAACCTTTGGAGTTAATGGTTCAGCCTTCGAATCATTCGAAGATTGCTAATGTTGCCCCTTCCAACATTAACAAGGCCGTATTTAAGACATAGATTAATACTCCCATCCCAAAGTGCTTAGATGTTGATGATGAGATACAAGAGGTAGAAAGTGATGGTGAGCAGGAACAAAGAACTAAAGCTAGAGATGATGTGCAACCTGCTGCACCAAAGAAGACAGTAGAAAATAGAAAGGTTGCTGATACTAGAAAGGTAACAGAAATGCTAAAGCCTAAGAGGACATGACAATCAGTAGACACTGCCAAGTCTACTGAGGATCAAACTGCTGTTGAGCCTACTGAACCTGTAAAGAAGACTGCCGCTGATTTGCTTAAAGAACATATCAAAGAAGCATCTAAAAAGAGAAAGATTGCTAGCAAAGAGCAATTAGAAGAATCTCTCCCTGAGTCCCCAAAAAGACCTTCCAAAAGAAGAAAACAAGTTATAAAGAAGAAGGGACATGGAAAGGGTAAAGAATTGAGGGTTCTGGAAGAACAAAAAGATGCAGAAGAAGATGTAGATGTTGAAGAGACAACATGAGTTGAAAAACATGCTGGGAAGATTATTGAGATTGTAGAAGACCCTACTGAGACTGCAACAACTCAGGGGGAAGGACAAACAGTTGAGATCCCTACCGAGGAGCATGTAAGTCAGGGGAAGCAAGTGTGGAACAAATGGAGGTAGTAGACACAAAGTTACCTATTGGAGAGTCTACTGATCTCTTTGTATCTGCTGAAGATACACTGAGTCATCTTGTTGAGACTTTTGGAAGTCAACAAGTTGAACAACCTACTCCAAGAAAACCATCCATGCCCTATGAAAGGTAAGAAAAGAAGTCTAAGAAGCCAAAAGATGATCCAAATCTTAGGAAGATCTCAAGGTACTTTGCATGGAAGTGTGTTTTTTACAAGAGGCAAAAGCCAGCAAGAGAACCAATAAGTGGATTTGAAGAATGGGCTTTTGCAAGTCTTGGGGTGGAAAGTTTGCTAGATTAATTGATGCATCACTCCTAGAGATGAGACTGTTGGAAATCATTGAAAATGAGAAACAGAAAGGAAATATCTTGTTTAAAGATCCCAAGTTTACACCAGATAGTGATGATTCATCATCATCAGATTCAGATGATAATCATCCTATGCATCCTGGAGAGTCTAGTGGAATTGCAAAGAAAACATCTACTGAGGCTACTGGACAGGGATCTACTGAGAAGACAGCAGAGCAACCTGCTGGGGATGGCAAGTCTACTGAGGTCAGCAGACTGACAATCTAGATCAAGAATTTTTTGCTGTATTTACTGATGATTTGGAGGAACAAATAGCAGCAGCAACACTTCTTGAAGATGCAATGTTAAAGGCTACTGCTGATGCTATGATGATTGAACTGACTGAAGTCATTTATGAGGAATCAGTTCAATATCAAGACAACATTGACACTGAGGAAACCTTGGCTCAAACTGCTGAAGTATTGAAAGAGTTTGCTGAGGTTGGTGGCATATTAGAGGAAAACATGGCTGTTTTTCCTAATTTTGTAGAAGATATGGAGGTTCAGTCTGCAGAGGTACAAACAAAGCAACTGGACACAGGTCGGAACTGGAGGTCCAAAGTACTGAGGATCAGACAGTATTAGGACAAAGGTTGTATACGTTATTGGGATTGGAGGAATCCTATATGTCTAGTTTGGAGGCTGCTGAGGAAATAAATACTAATGGCAAAAATAGACAAGAAGCTGCTGATGAACAACCTGAGGAGCAACTTCTTGACTATGATTTTAGTGATGAAGAGTTTCAATTGCCTGAAGAAGAAAAAGAAGAAGAGCCTCAACAAGAACAAGCACCTGTCATTGAGGAGGTACCTAATTTGGTTGGGGAAGGTCCTGAACCCCATGTATGGGATAGAACAAGGGCAATTATGGTAAGGGTACCTAGGGCTGATGACAATACTGAAGAGTCTGCTGAGAATTTCACTGGTGGTATGGCTGGAATGGCTGCTGCAATACCAGTATATATTTTGGAAGAATTAAGAGTTGTAAGAGATGACATCACCCAGCTGAGGACTCAATTGACAAGAAGTGAGCAAAGGTTTGAAGATTTGGTAAATTTAGTGGAAAATAGAGGAAGGACAACATAGACTGTTGATTGAGTTAAAATTTACCCCAATAAAAACAATTTATAAAGACTCGAAACCATGGGCAACTAACTCTCTAACCGGCAGTGTACCGGGTGTTCTCGGTGAATTTTATGATTTATATTGCAATATTTCATAACAATAATCCCTCGTGTTTTAGTAATTTTTATCGAAAATTACGTATTAAATGAATAAATTGAAGAAATGGTTTTAAAGTTATAAAAAGTGTAAAACGTGCCAATTACGTGCTTAAAATGATGATTTTATGTTGGTTTGAGTTGTGTTACACTTTGGTATGCTTTCAATGACTTGTAGGTGTTAAATGCGACTGGAAAAGATGATTTGAAGTGTTTAATCGTGCTTTGAAGAGTGGGAGCTGAAGAATAAAGAGATAAAGAGGGAAGAAATCAATTAAATCAATCCCAGGAGCTCTGGACGGACGTTTGCAATGTTGGACGTGCGTTTGTTGCCCATGCAAGCTGGACGAACGTTTGAATCACTAGACTGGCGTCCAGGAGGTGCAACTGGATTCAGAGTTTGATGATTTTTAGCGAACGAGCGTCTGATTTTGTATAGGACGTGCGTCCAACCCCGCTCGGCCCGACTCAAATATGTTTTGCACTCTGGACGGGCGTCCGAGTCATCAAACGGGCGTCCACCACCGATTTTAAGCACATCCGCCTCAGAGTTCTATAAATACAGCGCCTATTTCAATCCTAATACACACATACGAGAGAGCAGCCGCATATTCCACCCAAAAAGCAAACTCGCACCAAAACCCTAAAAAATTATGAGTTTCTTTCCTTCAACCGTGTCTTGGATCATCACAAGGATGCAAGGCTAAGCGTATATCGGTAAAATAACTGGAGGATATCACATCAACATCACCACAACCATGAATTGTTAGGTTATCTTTATTTATGAATTCGATGTTGTGAATAAGATGAGAAAGGGTGTGCTCTAAAAACAATCATTGCTTGTCATTTCGTGCAAGTGGGAGATTGTTAGGTGTAGTGCCCGAAAGAAAATTTGTGTAATTGTTTTTAATGAATGACAGAACTTATCTCACCTAATTACTTGCTTTGTGCTTGTAAAGTAATACACTGCTGCAAACCCTAAGTATATCTGTATGTAACCACTTAACTCAGTGTATGGATTACACGTGAGGATTGAGTAAGTGGTGGTATAATTAATCTCGTTACGTGGTGAACTTAATCGAGTTAAGGGTCTCTTGATTAAAACACCAATAATGCGCCCGTAACACCTTAGGGTGTGATAGTCTTATCCGGACCGTCGCAGAGGGTACCTACGTGGGGCATTTATATATGATGGCATTCATATAGATCGGACCGATTTAATCCGAATTTCTCGATATAATTCCGTAATCGAGGAATATTATTAAATCATTAGATGATCATATATGGATCAACCTTAATCCTGAGGTGATCACAGGGTGCTGCTTGTCCCGGGGTAGTGTTTGATGTGTTAGTTACGGTTCACTTAGATATGTGTTCCAAGCCACTTCTCATTGGCACTATCTCCGGATGAGTGAGTAGTTCGATTTTCACGTACATGGAATCTATTCCTTCCTCGCGGGAAGTAGAGAGACAGTCCCCTTATTTGTTAGCCTTAAGAAAGTGATCGATCCCGGGAGTTCATATTAGACTAATTGATCACTAGTCGATATGTGAACTAATTGATCATCGTGGGTTGATGGTAAATAAGGATAAGATATTCGAGTCGGGTTCGCGGAGACTTCCCACTCGTAATGGACAATGCTATGAGGGTCAATCCGTATGTAGTGATTATATCAATGGACGCTTATTCACTCTATGGGTTGAGTATAAGTATACATCTATAATCGGTAGTTCATTTCGGGTTTATGGTGGCGTAATCCCGGAATTAATAATTAATGTACTTATTTCGTTCGATGAATAATTAATTATTGGAGCTACTGGTTATAGGTCCATGGTCCCCGATGTGGCTTCTGTAATTCGGACTAATAATCTTGTTATTTGGGCCCTAGTGATAATTAATTGGCTGGGCTAATTAATTGATATGCATGGATATTATTTAGTTGGGCTAAATAATATAATACACATAAAAGACATTTTATGTGGGCTTTTTGACCCTAAAGGTGGCGTCAATAATGTTGAATAATTAGAGGGAAATTAGTTTTCGTGGATAATTATTTAACATGTGATTTATCTTTTATTTATTAAATGATAATTCATGGAATATTAGATAATAATATGATTTATCCTAATTTGTTTGGGATAATCATTTTATTTATCTTTTATTTGGAATAAAGGATTAATGGAATAATTATCTCTTAATTATTTAATCCTTGGAGGACAATGTTTACTCTCCTATATAAAGAGAGTTCTCCCAAGCCTTTGGCATTGGCATAATTTCGACCACATACTTGAAAAAGAGAGAAAAAAATAGTTTTTCTTGTCTAGGGTTTTTAGAGGAAGAAAAACTCTAAGTTTTTCTTGGTGTTGCATATCAAGGAGGTTCGTGTATCAAGAAGGGTGTCCACCAACCGCCGTTTGGAGAACACATCGGAAGATCTTGGCTTCTCTTCCGACTATTGGTAACATGATCTTAACCCCCTTGTAGTAGTTTAAGTCCTTTAATTATGTATTGTCATGTATAAGTCGTGATCCATCCGATGCGCGTAGATCTAACTCGTTTAGATCTAAGAACCTGCATCCTTCATTCGAATATTGTATTTTATTTATCGATTGGTATTTGGATTGATTGTTAAGTGTTTTGTTAGATAGGAATGTCAATGAAACCACATGTTGATTTGAATTTGTATGGGAATATAATTCAACAATAGAACCTTTTCGATCGATACAATTAATAATATCTTGAGGAATCATTTGTTGTTAATTGGGTTATGTAATTTGGGAACAAATTGATGATCTTGTGATGTATGTTAAATTGTTTTGCTTGGAAAAGAAAACAAAATCGTAGAAATTGAGTTAAAGGAATTTAATCGATTTTGAGATTGATCATACCAATAAAATCGTATTCTGATCATAAAATGGTTGTGTGATTGTTGTGTGGTTGATTCTGGCTGTTCTACTGTTCTTTTAATTATTTGATAAACCAATTTGTTCGTATCAATTGTGATTACTACGATTAGTTATTTTAAGAACTTTAGTTGTTTACCGCGTTTTCTCGCATATTTTCGTTTCCAAAGACGTCACCGGACGCCCGTCCAACCTCACCGTACGGCCGTCCAAAGTTGTTGAATTTTTCTGTTTCTGCATATTTTAGTCACTGTTCTTCGTTTCTATTTTACAATTAGTATAGACCTTAGTTTTAGATAATAATTTGTGACATAATCGATATAATAATTGCATCTTAATCCGATAAACATTCGATTCCCTTAGACGACTCGGTAACACCCTATATTACGAACCTTATACTTGGGGTGTTCCGATAAAATAAATTTAAAACTAGTTTTATCGAACAAGTTTTTGGCGCCGTTGCCGGGGAATCGGTAACGGTTGTCGGATTCTTCGTAGTGCAGTTTTCTGTGTCGGCAGTATTTTGGCCATAACTTTCGGCTCGAGTGTCCGTTTGGCGCGCAGGACCCCAATTCGGAAAGCTCGTTCCAACGCCGACGACATGGTGAACCACCGTGGGCCGTTCAACACCGTTTTCGAGGTCAAAATCTGCTGTTTTCCCTTCCATTTTAGCCCTAGAAGATTTCAACACATTTTTTTTCACCGTCTTAGTGTTTTTCCTGTTTTAAGTTTTTCGTAGGTAGGTTTCTTTTCCTGTTTCTATTTCTATATCTTTTCTAAATTAAAAAAATAAAAAAAATAAAAAAATAAAAAAAAAATAAAAAGAAACTTTCTGAACGGGTGTCCAGCATTTGAACGCCCGTCTGCCCCCCAATTTGTCTTCTGAACGCTAGTTCAGTGACCTGAATGAGCGTCCACTTCCATAATTTCCCCTGAACCAGCGTTCACTCATACTGAACGCCGGTTCAGTCCCTTAAATTGTCACATCTCTTCTTCTCTCTTCTCTTTTTCTAAACCTCTAAACCCTCTAATCTTCTCTACATTCGTTCTCATCAACCCTAAGGTTGATTTCTTCCTGTTCTGCTCTTCTGGTTTATGCAAACCAGGAGTAAGAAGGGACCTCTCACATTTAATCCCGAACCTGAGTGATCTATTCTCAGGAGAAAGCTCTTCCCTAATCCAGACATTATGGCTAACGAAGTTCCAAATCCAGACCCTCAAGCCCAAATGAATCTGATCCTTCAACAGATGCAGGCAATACAACAACAACAAAATCAACAAGCTGGGATAAATAATCAATTTCAACAATTCCGTCAAAACCAGCTAAACCAATTAAATCAAGACCCCTATGCCCCCTATCTTGACCAAGACTTCCTGGAAGGGCATAGACCTATCCGCCCGCCAGACATGGGGCAACTGATCTTCGATCTGAAAAATGGAGTGGTTGGGCTGGTCCAGAATAGTTCTTTTCATGGTACTCCTGAAGAAGATCCTCATGACTTCTTGTCCACCTTCGTTCAAATCGCGGCTGTGCCACTATCCCGGTATTGATTCCGAGATTGTCAAGTTAAAACTCTTCCCGTTTGCTCTAAAGGGTGAAGCAAACCGTTGGTTCAAATCTTTAGCCCATCATTCTCTCCGTTCCCGGAATGATGTCAAAAGAGCCTTTGCTCGAAGTTTGTCTCACCCGGGACAATCATGGACATGAAAAGGAGATAGCCCCATTTGAACGGCTTGATGGTGAGAGTGTGGGGAAAGCATGGGAGAGACTAAATCACCGATGAGGAAGTGCCCCAACCATGGATACAAGAGACATACGAGCTACTGTAGTTATTCTACGAGGTGTCTCTCAACCAAATAGAGACTACCTTGATTCAACTGCTCATGGATCCTTCCTAGGGGGAGGTGATGACGTTGCTTACAGGGTAGCTGAAACGATAGCAAAGAATAACATGTGGTCAACTCCAAGAAAGACCAATGGTAGTGAGAATAAGAAGGAATCGTCGCGAGCAATTCCGAGACTAAGTTGTTAGTTGCTCAAATGGAAGTGATGAGCAAGCAAACTAGCCAATTTACAAATGCAAAGAAGAACGAGGGCCGTCGATGTGAACTACCCGGGAATGCAAAGCGGGAAATGAGATGGATGAGGAAGTGAATTTAATGGAGAATCATAACCAAACCTTCAGAAACTTCAATCAGGACCAGAATCATTCCGGATTTCAAAGACCCAATTTTAATCAAGCCAATGCACCACCTAGCCCATCCAATTCAAAACCTTCTTTCAACTCAAGTTATCAACGATCACTTCCTGGAAGTGCAAATCAATCTTTCAATACGAATTTTCAAAGAACTCAAAGTGGTTGGAATCAAAACCAAAACCAACAAATCACTTATGTTTCTCAAAAGAAATTTGATGAATTAGTTGACATGGTGAAAACTCTGGCCACCAGTGTCAAGACCATTGAAAGACAAGTTGGCCAAATGGCAGACCAACAAGCGAGTCGACCTCACGGTAAACTTCTTAGCTACACTGAAAGAAATCCAAAAGGGGATGTCAATGCTTGCACTGACATCACTACACAATGGAACTATGGAGATGAGGAAGTGAATGAAGTTACCCTGCGGAGCGGGAAGAAAGTTGGAGCCGAAAAGGGCTCGGGAAACGAGTAACCCCTCCCCGACGCCATGAGTTCGGAGGGGGAATCGAATTCAAAACCCGAAGAAAGCAAGAGTGAGGATGAGATGAATGACGAGGGTTCTTCGGATGATGAAATTAATTTCGATGTAGCCGTGAGGAAGGGTCGTGGCCGAACCCCGACGAAAAAGAAGGATGGAAAGTTTGTTAGGTGGAAGGATAAGGAAGATGAAGCTATAAAGAATCAAACCGTGAACAATGATACTTTGAGCAAAGAAAAGAAAAACCTTCCTTATCCGCCAAGGAAAAAGAAAGTGTCCTTGGTAATGACAAACAAGACGAAGGAATTAGAAAAATACTTAGAGTGGGAGTAAGAAGAAGCTCAAGGGGATGGCAGAAGAGGTTTTGAAAGAAGAATGTTCAATGGTTTCACCGAAAATTCTAACAAAGCGAGGTGACCCCGGACGACTTTCAATCTCCTATGAGATTGAAGGTTGCATGTTCCATAACGTCTTATGTGATTCAGGGGCTTCTGTAAACGTGATGCCATTAAACATTTGTATAAAGCTCGGTTTAGATAAAAGGATGAGGGAACACCCAATTTCTCTTCAAATGGTGGACCGATCTAGCCGAACAGCAGCCGGTTGTGTTAACAATGTTCTTGTTTATGTTAAACACTTAGCTTTTCCAACCGACTGGGTTATTTTGGATTACCCACCTGATAAAGAAATGCCCTTAATTCTAGGCCGATCCTTTTTGATGCCTCTGCCGCCCTTATTGATTTTTACAAGGGTCAGGTCACAATGAGATTCGATGATACATCTATCACCTTTACGCGAGGGAAAAGCGCTGAGGAAACCCTAGTAGAAGAGATCTCGTTCATCGAAGCAATTTATGATGATGAAGAAGATGACCACCCTGAATCTGAAGAAGAGCCAATGGAGATAGGTGCTTTCAATGCTTAAATCATAAAGAAAGAGATGATTGTGTGCCATCTTCTGATTCATCACAGGCCGTAGTCACTGACAAGTTATCTCCACAATTTGCTCAACCTGAGCTTGCCAGTAAACAGAAGACATGGAACTTTACAGTGATGAATGATGATGATTTCAAAGAGCTGCATCAGACGGATTTTAATCCTGATCAAGAAGAAGTCCTGATGGGTAGTTGGGACGAAGTTGATTTTTGGAGAGAGACTACCCACTGGGAAATCGACGATTGGGAAAAGCTAGCTGCTGAGCTAGAAGAAGAAGAGTTAAGAAGAATGATTGACCATGAAAAAGAGAAAGCATGTGTTGACAGTAAAAATCCCTATGGATGATTTAATCGATTATCTTTTCGGGGTTACACCTCGGGAAGAGGAGTTGTTTTTCACCAACCCCTTCAAGCTCATTTGACCACCGAGGAAAAAGGTGGTCCTCTCAAATCTAGTATTGAGAAACCACCCACCGATTTGGAGCTTAAACCTCTCCCTCAAAGACCTCAAGTATATTTTTCTTAAGGATGATGATAAACCGCCTTTAATCATCTCTTCTAAACTCGAAGCCGAGCAAGAAGCACTACCGAGAAAAGTGCTTGTGAAAAGATCCTTGCGTTCGGATGGCAAGTGGGTGATATCCGAGGTATCAGCCCCGACATTTGCATGCATAAAATCCGAACGGAGGAGGGGGCGAAAAAGGTTAGACAGCCTCAGCGAAGGCTGAATCCGCACATGCAGGAGGTTGTCAAGAAGGAGATAATCAAGTGGTTAGATATGGGTATTATCTATGCCATCGCCGATAGTGAGTGGGCCAGCCCTACTCAAGTTGTGCCAAAGAAGGGAGGCATTACTGTGGAAAAGAACGAAAAAGGGGAGGAAGTTGCCTTATGCCTTGTGACTGGCTATAGAGTTTGCATTGATTATCGCAGATTAAATGAAGTCACCGCTAAGGATCATTTCCCCTGCCCTTCATTGACCAACTTCTAGAAAGACTGAGCGGTCATAAGTTTTATTGTTTCCTCGATGGATATTCTGGGTATTTCCAGATAGCCATCGACCCTAATGACCAAGAGAAGACAACTTTTACCTGTCCATCAGGCACTTTTGCGTTCCGTAGAATGCCTTTCGGTTTGTGTAATGCACCAGCTACATTTCAACGATTATGCTGGCTATTTTTGATGGACTAGTAGAGAAGTGTATGGAAGTCTTCATGGATGACTTCTCGCCTATGGCGACAGCTTTGATGAGATTTTGGAAAACCTAGATATGGTACTTCAACGATGCGTTGAGAAGAACCTAGTTCTAAATTGGGAAAAGTGCCATTTTCTAGTTGATGAAGGAATTTTCCTTGGACACAAGGTGTCCAACAATGGAATTCAGGTAGATAAGGCTAAGGTAGAAGCCATTGAAAAGATGTCGTACCCTAAGACTGTGAAGGAGGTACGAGGTTTTCTTGGCCATGTTTGTTTCTACATGCGATTCATTCAAGACTTTTCTAAAATCGCCAAACCTTTATCTAACCTTCTTAAGGACGATGTGGACTTCTCGTTTGATGCGAAGTGTGTTGAAGCGTTTAATTGCCTGAAGGATAAGCTCATTAGCGCCCCTATCCTAATCGCACCTGATTGGACTAAGCCCTTTGAGCTAATGTGTGATGCTTCTAACTACGTAGTGGGAGCAGTTCTAGGACAGAGGGTCGACAAAAAGTTCAGGCCGATCTACTATGCGAGCCGAACTTTGAACCTAGCTCAATGTAACTACACTACTACGGAGAAAGAGTTCCTAGCTGTCGTTTTTGCTATGGATAAATTTAGAAGTTACCTTCTCGGGTCTCAAGTTGTGGTATGGACAGATCACGCAGCACTACGCTACCTTATGGAAAAAGCAGACGCTAAACCAAGGTTACTCAGATGGATTATGATACTACAGGAATTTGACCTTGAAATTAAGTACAAGAAGGGTAGTGATAATGTTGTAGCTGACCACTTATCTCGCCTAGTGAACGAGGGTGGCGAAATCCCTAAGGAGATAGGCATTGACTTTCCGACTGAGCAATTAATGAAGCTAGAGACTGTGAGGCCGTGGTATGCTGATTACTCAACTACTTAGCAAGTGGGCATTTAGAAGAGATGACGTATCAGGAAAAGAAGAAATTTTTCAGTGACTTAAAGTATCTCGTATGGGAGGATCCATATCTGTTTAAAGTCCGCAAGGACAAAGTTGCTTAGAAGGTGCGTTCCGGAGCATGAACAATTGGATATTCGGAGCAATGTCATAGTGGTCCCGCCGGTGGATACTACGAAGCGGCCTAAGACAGTCACAAAAATCCTTCAAGCTGGTTTTTACTGGCCTACTTTGTTTAAAGATGCTGAAGCCTTTTGCAAAGGCTGTGATAGATGCCAAAGAGTAGGGAGACTCAGTAATAGGATGGAGATGCCTTTGAGGCCTATCTTGGAATGTGAAGTTTTTGACGTCTGGGGCATTGATTTTATGGGACCGTTCCCATCATCATGCTCTAACAAATATATTCTGGTCTGTGTGGACTATGTTTCCAAGTGGGTAGAGGCCATAGCCACCCAAACCAATGATCACAAAGTTGTAAAGAAATTCTTGCAAAAGAATATCTTTACTAGATTTGGCTGTCCTAGAGCCCTTATCAGTGATGAAGGTTCGCATTTCTGTAATGCACCACTGGATAAAATTCTTGAGAGATATGGTGTCAAGCATAGAGTTGGTACACCAGACCACCCTCAAACCAGTGGCCAAGTCGAGGTGAGCAACAGAAGTCTAAAGCGGATTTTGGAGAAAACGGTAAATTCAAATAGATCCAACTGGAGTCTGAAGTTGGACGACACACTTTGGGCTTATCGCACTGCGTTCAAGGCCCCTATGGGTACGTCACCATTTCAAATGGTTTATGGCAAGGCTTGCCATCTACCAGTCGAGTTGGAGCACAGAGCTTACCGGGCTATTAAATTCTTAAACTTCGATAGCCAACTCTGTGGGGAGAAAAGATTACTGCAACTACATGAGCTCGATGAATTCAGACTCAGGGCCTACGAGAACGCCAAGCTGAGCAAGGAGAGAACGAAGGCGCTCCACGATGCAAAGATAAAAGATAGAGATTTCAAGGTAGGAGAGATGGCTTTGCTTTACAACACCAGATTACATCTGTTTGCTGGCAAGCTTAAGTCCAGATGGTCCGGACCCTTTGAAATTGTCGAAGTTCATCCGGGTGGAGCAATTTCCTTGAAAGGGTACAAGTGGTCAACCTTTTAAAGTGAACGGTCATAGATTGAAAAAGTACTTTGGACAGCCTTATGGCGAAGCACCCGAAGTCCTATACTTTCAAAAGGTGGTTGACATGACCGATGCCGATTTGTGATGAGATCCCATCCGACTTCTTTACTTCGGATGATGACATTATTGCCCTTAACCTTAAAGATGCTTCTACCAAGACTCCCGTACCTATCGCATGCCGTTGCCACATTTAAGCAACAACACGAAGAAGAAAATCGGTCGTCTCGGATGGCTAAGTTCCAGGACTCAGTCGCGCACTTGACTTGTTGTTGCTGTGACCACACCGATGCTCTCCACTCTGACTCTGATGAAGGAGTGGCTCTGATCAAACCAAAGTGGCCCGATCCGGGTTGACTTTGCTGACTCGTCAAGCTACCGACATAAAAGAAGCGCTACTAGGAGGCATCCTAGATATCCTTTCAAGTATTTTATTTCCTTACTTAGTTTTAATAAAACTTGTTGTGTGGTGGTTGTCCCGTTACCTACTTGCACCACTTGCCTTGTTTCATGGTTCCATGTTTACTCATATACCCCTTGTCCCCCGAGATTATACGCTATGTCGAGTGTTGCGTATACTTTTGAGCGGTTTTTGCCGCCTATTCCTTCGTTGTTTTCTCGTTCTTGATACGAGTTGCGCGGTACATTAATGTTCCACCGACAACCACTTTGCAACCAAACTTGCCTAAGTATTCTTTTCTTTTCATTTGCACATTCCGAGGACATAATGTGATTTAAGTGTGGGGGGGGGTGTCTACATGTTTTCATGTTATATTTATTGGAAAATGAGTAAATGTGGATTTCATGCGATATTTAAATTTTTTTGTGAGTTACGAGCATATGATTGAAACAAAAAGGCTCGCTAGTTGTAGTTTCTTGACGATGATTGTCTGTAACTTCTGTGAGATAGTTATAGCATGCTTTTACTAATATGAGATAGTATTCTTTCATATTCACGTAAGTCTTTGAAATTGAAGCGACATTTTTAAACTTTATCCATTCACTACACTAGTGATTTATCCTAGAGAGACTTGCGCTTAATAGTAACAGTAAACATTACACCTAATTTCTAACCGTGTACTGTGAATATCTGAAGGTTTGAATGTGATAGGAGGGATATATCTTAAGGTTTGTACACCAATCTAAGATGAATAATATGAATAAAATATGTGTATGTCGGATGTAGTCGCCAATGATTTGAGTGCGGTAGGGCATTATCACGAAATGTCCTATACCACTACGAGGCTCAATAGCTCCCGACCGCCCGATGATAGTAGTCCGGCCTAGTGGTGTTATCACGAAACATCCTATTGCTGGGAATGAGGGCATATGCTATACATGTGGAATTAAGTGAACTTTAAAGAAAAATTAGCAAATGGCAATGTGGAAAGTTAGTAAGCATGGTTGAAAACTTAGTTATCTTCTGACTATCCCCAGTATAAACTGAATGATATGCATTAGGGATTATCCTAATAAGTACACGGGAAGACTTTGTGTGGAACGATTACTGCCTATACCTAGGAAAGTCATTAGGATTGTTTGAAAGGATTTTTGTGCGAAAGAATGGTGGAGATTGAAAAGGGCTTTTCACACACACACAGAATCTATCTCTATAGTGGTATTAATTGCTATCATTGTCATATCTTTTGTTACGTGAGTCGAGAGCCTATGTGGATTACATGTACAATGAGCCAGTTTTGATTGTTTTGTTCGGGACGAACAAAAAGCTAAGTGTGGGGGAGTTGTTCTCGGTGACTTTTATGATTTATATTGCAATATTTCATAACAATAATCCCCGTGTTTTAGTAATTTTTATAGAAAATTACGTATTAAATGAATATTTTGAAGAAATGGTTTTAAAGTTATAAAAAGTGTAAAACATGCCAATTACGTGCTTAAAATGATGATTTTATGTTGGTTTGAGTTGTGTTACACTTTGGTATGGTTTCAATGACTTGCAGGTGTTAAATGCGACTGGAAAAAGATGATTTGAAGTGTTTAATCGTGCTTTGAAGAGTGGGAGCTGAAGAATAAAGAGATAAAGAGGGAAGAAATCAATTAAATCAATCCCAGGAGCTCTGGACGGACGTTTGCAATGTTGGACGTGCGTTTGTTGCCCATGCAAGCTGGACGAACGTTTGAATCACTAGACTGGCGTCCAGGAGGTGCAACTGGATTCAGAGTTTGATGATTTTTAGCGAACGAGCGTCTGATTTTGTATAGGACGTGCGTCCAACCCCAGCTCGGCCCGACTCAAATATGTTTTGCACTCTGGACGGGCGTCCGAGTCATCAAACGGGCATCCACCACCGATTTTAAGCACAGCCGCCTCGTAGTTCTATAAATACGGCGCCTATTTCAACCCTAATACACACACGAGAGCGGCCGCATATTCCACCCAAAAAGCAAACCGCACCAAAACCCTAAAAAATTATGAGTTTCTTTCCTTCAACCGTGTCTTGGATCATCACAAGGATGCAAGGCTAAGCGTATAGCGGTAGAATAACTGGAGGATATCACATCAACATCACCACAACCACGAATTGTTAGGTTATCTTTATTTATGAATTCGAATATTGTATTTTATTTATCGATTGGTGTTTGGATTGATTGTGAAGTGTTTTGTTAGATAGGAATGTCAATGAAACCACATGTTGATTTGAATTTGTATGGGAATATAATTCAACAATAGAACCTTTTCGATCGATACAATTAATAATATCTTGAGGAATCATTTGTTGTTAATTGGGTTATGTAATTTGGGAACAAATTGATGATCTTGTGATGTATGTTAAATTGTTTTGCTTGGAAAAGAAAACAAAATCCTAGAAATTGAGTTAAAGGAATTTAATCGATTTTGAGATTGATCATACCAATAAAATCGTATTCTGATCATAAAATGGTTGTGTGATTGTTGTGTGGTTGATTCTGGCTGTTCTACTGTTCTTTTAATTATTTGATAAACCAATTTGTTCGTATCAATTGTGATTGCTACGATTAGTTATTTTAAGAACTTTAGTTGTTTACCGCTGTTTTCTCGCATATTTCGTTTCCAAAGACGTCACCGGACGCCCGTCCAACCTCACCGTACGGCCGTCCAAAGTGTTGAATTTTTTCTCGTTTTCGCATATTTTAGTCACCGTTCTTCGTTTCTATTTTATAATTAGTATAGACCTTAGTTTAAGATAATAATTTGTGACATAATCGATATAATAACCGCATCTTAATCCGATAAACATTCGATTCCCTTAGGACGACTCGGTAACACCCTATACTACGAACCTTATACTTGGGGTGTTCTGATAAAATAAATTTAAAACTAGTTTTATCGAACACTGGGTCGATTGCTAGAATAGCTACAGGAGTACGAGGTCGAACCCAAGGGAAAAGTGTTTGTGAGTACCAAAGCGAACGTGTTACTTAGTCTAGGTGATCAATCTTTTTAAAGTTCTTGTTTACTACAACGACACTAAAGTGATTTCTACTAACGAGTCTAAAGATAGAAAAGAAAGAAAGAAGATTAACTACTCGGTTTTTAACGTTATACTAAGGGACATAGCCGAACCATGATCAAAGTAGCTAGTTTCAACCCTAAGGGTGGACAAAACCGGGAGTATGCATTATAACAAACGAACTCTTGCATTCAATTTCACGGGTGCGTACTCCTAATTCCGGTGATAAGGTCTGAACAACTCTCTCCTAACACCGTATGCCAAGTTAACTACCCTTCCCCTGAAGAAGATTCACTAACAAGACATGCTAAGCACTAGAGCCGCTTAAACGTTAAAACGAGTAACGTCGCATTGGGCTCGGGCTTAACAACTAAGCCGAGTCTATGCCACGATCTTAGAACCCCTTATCCCACGCCTTCCCGCAAAATACATATGTAAGGTTGATGTGTGTGATTACTAAATTAGGTGATCAATCTAACCTAGCGATGTTATAATAAGTTCTAAGACGTGAAACAAGAAAGATTAAACAATAAAAAGCACTACCCACTCCCAAATTCATCACCCAAAGGGTGATTTCACCAAATTTCACATGATTCGAGTATGAAAAGGGATTAGCTACTCATTATACTAGTTAAAACATAAAATAAATAGTAAATTGAAGAAATAATAAGTGGAAGATAGAAAAAATATACCATTAATTCGAAGAAATTCGAGTTTGAGATCCAAAAGTACAAAATAGAGAACCAATTAAAATATGGTGTCTTATTGTTTGAAGTAGAAATCTGAGCTAGGAAATAGAAAGATTAAGCTAAGATTATACTGATTTAAGCTAAGAGAATGTATTCTAAGCTATTACAAAATTCGAGCTAAAAAGGGGTAGGGTTTTGCGAAGAGAATGACTTTTTTTTTGAGAAATGGTTCAAGGGAGGTATTTATAGGTGGGGGAAAATCAGCAGAATTTTGGCTTCAAACGCACGTTTGGCTGGTGTAACTTGGCGTTTCACATCTTCAAACGCGCGTTTTGCATAGGGCAAACGCGCGTTTCGCTTCATTTCTGGGTAGGCTCTTGTTTGTTCTTCAACTGGAACGCGCGTTTAGGGAGGTTGAAACACACATTTGGAGGACTTGGAATGCACGATTAGGGCAGTTTGAAACGCGCGTTTAGGGCAGATGAACTCTGATCAAAATGGTAGCTTCTGAAACGCCCGTTTGGGGGTTCAAGCGCGTGGTTGAACCCCATTTGCTCTAAGACTTCAACTTTTCTCCCCTTTTGATCACTTCTATCGTCTCGATCATGCTTTTCACCATGAATCATCACCTTCCGGGTCCTCAAGACACTAATACCCTACAACATCATAAACGACCAAAACATCCAAACAATTCCGGAGGGTGAAAGTGCTCGGGAATAGGGTTAATATCAACAAAAAGGGGTAATAATCCATCAAAGTAACGGATTTACTCCCCGTGCCATAAACTCACGATATTACCCTGAAAACGGTTTAAACCACCCAAAAACGTGCTAAACATGTGGCAAACAGGGGTGGAAAATGAACCGGAATCACGTAAAGTTGACACCCATCAACCACCCCACACTTTTCCTTTTCTCTCCCTCAAGTAAACTAGGTGTTTTAAAACAAACCAAGGGATTCAATGTTGTGATATAGGTATTACTATTCACACCCTCGAGGTAACCACAAAGTAAGAACACGAACATATACACACCGGTACAACATTATCAAGAAAATGGAGTGTGTGTGGTGCCAAGCTAAAGCCAAGTGCTCAAAATGATTGTCGTGGCTTGAATCCCAACCAAAAGTCTACCAACCGTTTCATACCCACTAGCCTCTCCACTAATCAAGGTCACTAAGTTTGGACACGATCGGGTTGGACTTGAAAGGTTATAACGTTACGCTAGGGTAATTCCGGTTAATCGTAAAGGATATTTTGGGAACTGGAGAAAAAGAAGTACGCGTGAACCTAATCAACAAGTGTACCACCTTATCTCTACCATACAAACAATCCAAACTCCTCTTTGATTAATTTAAGCACTCGGAAACAATAGGATACTAACATACCCGAACTCATTGCCAAACTCAACTATGTTTCAAGCGTTATGAGGCGAGATTGAATACATTAGCACCTATCTAACTATCCCAACTCTAACATCATATAAACACTTATAAGCTCATTCCTTTGATTCCAACATTTTATTTCTATATACTCCAAGCTTTTATTCATTGAGAACTTTTCAATTTATTTTGAACTTTGATTGATTTGATTTGATTTGATTTTTTTTTTGAGCTAGGACAAACTTTTCTTTTCTTCTTGGCCAAATCCAAACACTAGGCCCAAATGAGCTCCTCCTCTCCTTATAGCTCAAAACCGAGAAACCACCAACCCGACTTAAAACACCATTTCCCCCACCTCACACTTGCCTTAGCAAGTGTGGTCTAACAAAAGACTAGGTCCACTCGTAGGGTATAAAATGAAGGAAACGTGACAAAAAATAAGGGCTAGGGTAGGTTTCTGACTAAGTAACAAAACGGCTATAAACGAATGGTGGTCATACCATTCTATCAAGGCTGAGAGGGGCTAAGAAGGTCTAATGTTCGGGATTAGGCTTATTTGGCTCTGGTTGGGTCAAAGAAGCGCTAGGACCGTCATCCCGTATCCTACTTAGGTGAACCTTTCTATTCGCCTCGAGACTAGTGGTATGAGAGGTGGTAGTAATCAAATTGTGCACAAGTGTAGCTATATGTGAAATTAATAATCTCCATTCTCAAGATAATATCAAACCGTAATGTACACGTTTGGGGCCCCACTAAGGTGGTCACCACTCGAATGTGAAAACAACACACACAACACGGTGCTAAAAACCCTTGAAAATTTTTAAAATTTGCCCAAAATCGACTCGAGCCCGGTCATAGGCTAAGCATACCACATATTAAGCACATTTAACAACGAAAACAAGAAAACGGCTAAGTCTCCCACCCCACACTTAAACGAAACACTGTCCTCTGTGTGTGAGAGATAGAAAGAGTAAAAGACTTAGTTGTTTGACCAAAACCCGGCAGAAAGGCACAATCGTAACACGAAACTCGTGACACCCTCGTATAAATCCATCATGAAACCCAAAGCGAGATCAACAGAAACAAAGAAAGCGCATGCATGTGACTGAGTCCACTTGCTAGAAAGCAAGCAATAGGGTAAGCTGGTGCGTAGAGTAACGAGGCCATGCCACAATAACGGGATCAAAGCATAAAGAGGGGGATACGGGGATATGCAATGGAAGGATACAAAAGAATCAATGAAAAACAGAACATCCATTCATCAGATATAAACTAATAGAAAAAAATCCACGTCATCTGTTCGGTAAAAACTAGTTTTACAATTTATAACCGAAACACCCCAAGTATAAGGATCGTAGTATAGGATGTTTACGGGTCGTCCTAAGGGAGTGGAATGTTTATCGGATCAAGGGACAATTATTCTATCGATTATGTCACGACTATTAACTAAACTAAGGTTGAAACTAACTAAAACCTAAACCTAAGAACTGAACCCTAAAACAGGAAATAAAAACAAGCTGAAAAATAAGAAAACAGAAATACGGACGAGCGTTCACTAAAGTGAACGAGCGTCTGAAAACTAAATCTAATGGACGGGCGTCTGCTATTGCGGACGAGCGTCTAACTACGAACTGAAACAGAAAAGTGCAGGAAAACAGCAGGAAACTAGGGTTTATTAAACTAGAACTTAAACTAAACTTAATCTAAACGATTTGATTAATAAACAATAAAGGAAAACACAGCAAGGCGACTAGGTTCCACCCATCAACCAACAATCCCAACTAGATGGTGATCTAAAAAGACATAGTTTTTAGTGGTGATTTATTCACGAATTCAATCAAATATCTTTAATCAAATTCCTAAGGTTTCGTTTATCTTTTCAAATAAACTAAACATGCAATCAACACGAAATCACGAGATTGTTTCCAAACTCTTACTCAACTAATCATGCATAATCTCTTACAACACGAATAATTGCATCACTTGAACGAAATAAAACTTAAACCAATATATTTTCATACATAGATCCAAGCATATAGATATAGATAAATCGTTTCATCAAATCGTTAATTCCAACAAAACATGATCAATACAAAACAGCATCCAAAGTGATGAAAAACTATAAATTAAACTCACTAACATAAAGCATCGAACTCTCTAGTTGGTTGTGTTGATGATGGGCTTCCTCCGTCGACTCACCGCAAGGTTTCTAGCCAACAATCATGTTGAAGATGATTGTTGGATTGGAGAACTTCATCTCTCGTGTAAAAAGGCTTGTGGCCGCAGCTTTTGGTGTAAAAGTGCGATCTCAATTATGTGGTAAAAAGTATGTCCTTAGGGTTGGGGGGCCGCCGTCGTATTTATAGAATTTTAAGGCGGTTAGGGTTTAAGTCGGCCTTGAACGCCCGTCTGGTCTCGTGGACGCCCGTCCGAATGCCCGGACGCTCGAGTAAACGCTCGTTCATCCTCCGTCCGAACTCTCTCGAATGTAAAATACGATTCTAGACGCCGCATGGACGCCGCTCACTTACGGACGCTCGTTCAAGATCGTAGACGCCCGTTTGAACCGCCGAGGATCGGATCTCTTCATCTTTATCCAATTTCTTCAGCCAATTCCAACTCTATCTCTTATAATTCGACTTGAGCTTCATTTATCCTCATTATATGCACGAAAATTAACTCCTACATGATAAATAAACAATGCAAAAACGTAATAAAATCCAAATAATAATAATTCCATTAAATCAACACTTAAAATCATCAATTTTGCATACAATCATCTTAAAATTATCTCTATTAAATATTTACACTTAAACCCTTAATTCTCATGTAAATTATGCAAATGTGGGGAAAATAATAATGAAATAAACCCTTAATAATCATATAAATATGGCCTTAACAACTCCCCCACACTTAACTTTTTGTACGTCCTCGGACAAAACAATCAAAACTATAGCTCAACTTTATAAATAATCCACATAGATCTCTAACTCACGTAACGAAAGATACAACAACTATAGCAAATGATACCAACACAGAGATAGATTCGGTGTAAGTGTGACAAGCCATTCTCAATCTAACAAGCCTTTCAAAGAAATATCCTCTCAAAAATTCCAATGACTATCCTAGGTACAACCAGTAATAGCTCCACTCAAAGCCTTCCCACGCACTCAGTAGGATAATCCCTACAGCATATCATGCGGTTCTACTGGGTATAAGATCCATGATAACATAGACTTCACTTTATTTTTACTCATCATTTCCAAAATGTTCAAATTTGACGCATATCAGAATGAGCTCTTACCCATCATAGTAGAATAGGATGTTTCGTGATAATCCCCTACCTACTCAAATCATAAGGTAGCTTCTCCTGACTGTCGTGAGCTTTTGGTCATCATAGTGGTATAAGACATTTCGAGATAATGCCCTACCTCACTCCAATCATAAACCAGCTTCCGACAAACGTATTTATTAATAATTGCTCACTCACTTTATTCATTCACTTTTCAAAGTCATAAGTTACATCTCACTTATCACATTCAAACTTTATGATATTCACAGTACACGGTCTAACTCAGGTGTAACTATACTGACCTTCCTAAGATAAATCATTAAAAATAATGAAAGGATATAATTCAAAAGTCATGCTTCAAAATCAAAGGCTTTCGTGAGTGAAAAACGAAACTATCTCCATAAAAGTAAAACATGCTATAATTATCTCACTAAGTCACATACTATCATCGTTAGAAAACTACAACTAGCAAGCATCTAGTTCCAATTATATGCTCGAGTCGAGACTCAAAAAAAATTTTAAATTTCGCGTAAATTTAACATTCACTCATATTTCAAAGGATATAGCATAAAAACATACCCAAACACCCCCCACACTTAAATCACATTATGTCCTCGAATGTGCGAATAAAAGAAAAAGAAAACTTAGTTTGGTTTCAATAGTGGTTGTCGGATGAAAGTTGGCGAGAGGTCGGCCGGAGCATGAACGTACCGCTACAACTCGAATAGACAACACCGGACAAGTAGTAACTCGAAAACCTCGCTCAAAAGTATCCGCAACACTCGACATACCATATAATCTCGGGGTACACGGGGTATATGAGCAACACATAACACAAAACACTTACAATGAACGTAAGAGGAATAACCATCAACACAAAATCAACTAAAGTACTACTTCTAAAACAATAAAACAAAACCACCTAAGAAAAGGAAACGAACAAAGAAAACTAGGTTGCCTCCACAGTGAGCGCTCTTTTAATGTCAATAGCTTGACACAGATTCCAAAAGATCAACCCGGATCGGGCCACTTTGGTTTAACGGCCGCCACCTCGCATCGGAATCGGGAGTATTGGGGCGGAAATGATTTTCACCACAACAACAAGTCAAGTGCGCAATAAGATCATTAAACTTTTCTCTCCAAACTACACTGACTCTCTTCTTCTTGTTCTTGCGCACGATAGGCATATACATAGTGGTATGATCGAAGTCTCAACGTAAGGTACCTTACGGGTGGATATAGGAACGTCATCATCATCCGACTCAAAGAAATAAGATGGAATCTCCTCACAAATCGGGACATCCGTACTCTCATCTCTTCTTTGGAAATAATGAATCTCGTGCTTTTCTTTTGGTTGCCCAAAATATTTCTTAAGTCTATGACCATTCACTTTGAAAGCTTGATTACCATACCCGTTCAAAGTAATTACTCCACTTGGATTAACCTCGAGAATCTCAAAGGGACCAGACCATCTAGACTTGAGTTTACCTGGAAACAGGTGAAGTCTAGTATTATAGAGTAAAGCCATGTCACCAACTTTGAATTCTCGGTCCTTGATCTTAGCGTCATGGAGCATCTTCGTTCTTTCCTTGCTAAGCTTAGCATTCTCGTACGCTCTGAGTCTGAATTCGTCGAGCTCGTTCAATTGTAACAACCGTTTCTCCCCCACGAGTTGGCTATCGAAATTTAAGAATTTAATTGCCCGTAAAGCTCGTGTTCAAGTTCGACGGGTAAATGACAAGCTTTGCCATAAACCATTTGGAAGGGTGACGTGCCCATCGGGGTCTTGAATGCGTACGATAAGCCCACAATGCGTCATCCAGCCTTAAGACTCCAATTAGATCTATTATTGTTCACGGTCTTCTCCAAAATTCTTTTCGAGCTCCGGTTGCTTACCTCGACTTGGCCACTAGTTTGAGGATGATATGGTGTACCAATCTTATGTTTGACACCATACTTCTCAAGGATCTTGTCAAGCGGCGCATTGCAAAAGTGAGTACCTTCATCACTAATGAGTGCTCTCGGACAGCCAAATCTAGTAAAGACATTCTTTTGCAAGAATTTCTTCACGACTTTATGATCATTAGTTTGAGTAGCTATGGCCTCGACCCACTTTGAAACATAATCCACACAGACGAGGATATACTTATTACCACATGAGGATGGAAAGGGTCCCATAAAATCTATGCCCCATACATCGAAAACTTCGCATTCAAGAATGGGCTTAAGTGGCATTTCCATCCGACTACTCGCCGTCCGAGCCTTCCGGCACCTATCACAACCTTTACAAAAGGCTTCGCATCCTTAAACAGGTCGGCCGGTAGAATCCGGCTTGAAGGATCTTTGCAACCGTCTTTGGTGTTCCATAGTGACCTCCGGTAGGACCGCTATGGCATTGTTCTAAGATATCCCACCGATCATGCTCAGAACACACCGTCGAAGCAACCCGTCTTTACGGACTCGAACAAATAAGGATCTTCCCATACGAGATATTTAAGATCGAAAAGAACTTTTTCTTCTCCCGGTACGTCATGTCTTCTAAATGACCACTCGCTAAATAGTTGACGTAGTCGCATACCACGGCCTAACCGTTTCAAGCTTCATCAATTGCTCGCCGGAAAATCAATGCCTATATCATTGTGATTCTCTGCACCCTCATTTACTAAGCGAGATAAATGATCAGCCACAATATTCTCACTACCTTTCTTATCTTTAATCACAAGGTCAAACTCTTGTAAAATTAAAATCCATCTAAGTAACCTTGGTTTTGCATCTGCTTTGTCCATAAGGTAGCGCAAGGCTGCATGATCGGTCCAAACAACAACTTGAGATCCTAGAAGATAACTTCTAAACTTGTCAATGGCAAAAACAACAGCTAAGAATTCCTTCTCAGTTGTGGTATAATTGCATTGAGCCGGGTTCAAGGTGCGGCTCGCATAATAAATGGGCCTGAACCTTTTATCAACTCTTTGACCTAAAACCGTGCCTACGGCGTAATTAGAGGCATCGCACATCAACTCGAAAGGCTTGGTCCAGTCAGGTGCAACTAAAATAGGGGCACTGATAAGCTTGTCTTTCAGACAATTGAAAGCTTCTTTGCACTTCGCATCGAACAAGAAATCGACATCTTCTTTCAAGAGATTTGATAAAGGCTTGGCAATCGTAGAAAAATCTCGAATAAACCGCCTGTAGAAGCCAACGTGTCCTAGAAAACCTCGTACCTCCTTCACTGTCTTAGGGTACGTCATCCTTTCAATGGCTTCGACCTTAGCCTTATCAACTTGAATACCAGCATTGGACACCTTATGTCCCAAAACTATTCCTTCATCAACTAGAAAATGGCATTTCTCCCAGTTAAGCACCAGATTCTTCTCAACGCAACGTTGGAGGACCATATCTAGGTTCTCTAAAATTTCATCAAAACTATCGCCGTAGACTGAGAAGTCATCCATGAAGACCTCCATGCATTTCTCAACAAGTCCATCAAAAATGGCCAACATACACCGTTGAAAAGTCGCGGGTGCATTGCATAGACCGAATGGCATTCTATGAAAAGCAAAAGTACCGATGGACATGTAAACGTGGTCTTCTCTTGGTCATTGGGGTCGATGGCTATCCGGAAGTAACCGAGTATCCATCAAGGAAACAATAATACTTATGACCACTCGCCGTTCAATAAGTTGGTCAATGAAGGGTAGGGGAAAGTGGTCCTTGGCAAGTAACCTCATTAAGTCTACGATAGTCAATACGTACTCGTAGCCGTCACGAGTCGTAAGGCAACTTCCTCCCCCTTTTCATTCTTTTCAACCGTAATACCGCCCTTCTTTGGCACAACTTGAGTAGGGCTGACCCACTCGCTATCGGCGATTGCGTAGATGATTCCCATGTCGAGCCACTTTATAACCTCCTTCTTGACAACCTCTTGCATATGCGGATTCAGCCTTCGCTGAGGTTGTCTAACCTTTTTAGCTCCCTCCTCCGTTCGGATTTTATGCATGCATACATCAGGGCTGATTCCTCGGATATCACCCACTTGCCATCCGAACGCGAGGATATTCTTTTTAAGCACTTCTATCAGCTGTGCTTCTTGCTCGTGGTCGAGTTTCGAAGAAATGATCAAAGGCAATTTATCTCCATCCTTAAGAAAGATATACTTAAGGTGTTTCGGAAGCGGTTTGAGCTCTAAATCAGTAGGTGGTTGCTCAATACTAGACTTTAACGGGCCACCTTTCTCTTTATGAGCTTGAAGTGGTTGACAGTAGAACACCTCATCTTCCCGAGGCTCAACCCCAGAAAGGTACTGGATCAAATCATCCATCGGAATCCTCCGGTCAACACTTGCTTCCTTTTTCTTGTGATCGATCATTTTTCTTAACTCTTCATCTTTAAGCTCTTCTGCCAGCTCTTCCCAATCATCTACTTCCCAATGAGTAGCTTCTCTCCAAAACTCTACCTCGTCCCAACTACCCATCGTAGCTTCTTCTTCACCAGGGATGAAGTCTTCCTGACTCAGCTCTTTGAAATCATCGTTTGTTGCTGGGCATCTCCATGCTTCTAACTCAATAACAGGCCCAGTATGAGCGAGTGAAGATGACTCGTCAATGCCTACGGCTTGAAATGAATTAGAAGGTGGTCCGCAAATACCGGATCCTCAATGTCCAAGACTTCAAAAACACCTATCTCTGTCAACTCCTCTGCTTCTTCAAAGTAGGCATCTTTTTCGTCCTCATAGATAGCTTCGACAAACGATATTTCATCAATTACGGCTCTTTCAGGATGTGTCCCTCGTGTGAAGGTGACAGATGTGTCACCAACTCTAAGGGTAATCCGTCCTTTGCGAAGTCGATGAGAGCGTTAGAAGTGTCTAAAAAGGTTCGGCCTAGAATTAGAGGCATCTCCTTATCGTGGATAGTCTAGAATAACCCAGTCGGTAGGGAAGACTAAATGTTCAACTTGAAGGAGCACATTAGCTACACAACCGGCTGCAGTCCGGCTAGATTTATCTACCATCTGAAGAGAAATCGGGCGTTCCCGCATCCTTTTATCTAACCCGAGCTTTTTGCATACGTTTAATGGCATCACATTAATAGAGGCCCCTGAGTCGCATAATACATTTTCGAACAAATGGCCTTCGATCTCACAGGAGATTGAAGGTCTGCCAGGGTCACCTCGCTTAACAGCAATTTTCTGTGAAACCATCGCGCAATCCTCGCGAAGCACTTCTTCAGCCATCCCCTGAAGCTTTCTCTTACTCCCACGAGAATTCTTTAAGATACTTAGAGCATTTAGGCATTTCGTTAATACCTCGGCTAAGGGCATACTAACTTGAGTGTCTCTAAGCATCCTCCTCACTCCAAAGATACCGCTTGTCATTAGTGAGGGCTTTCTCTTTCCTTTTTGGGGGATAAGGAAGGGCTTTATCATTCTTCGTGGCCTGATTCTTTATCGCCTCATCCTCCTTATCCTTCCATCTCACAAACTTTTCTTCCTTTTTCTTAGTCAGGGGTACAGCCTCCTGACTCTCCTTCCTTTCCTCATCATCAGAATTATTTTCGTCCTCCGAAGAATTGTCACTAAGCTCCTCATCGTTGCTTTCTTCGGCATGTGGTTTCTGATTTCCCCCTCCTGAACTCATGGCGTCGGGGAGGGGCTACTCGTTTCCCGACACCTTGCCGGGTCCAAAGCCTTTCTTACCACTTCTCAAAGTTACTTCATTCAACTCCTCTTCTTGCCCATACTCCCACCGAGGTGTAATGGCAAAGTGCAAACATTCACATCGCCTTTCGGATTTCTCTCGGTATAACTCGGAAGTTTACCGTGAGGTCCGCTTGCTTGCCGGTCCGCCATTTGACCAACTTGTCTCTCAATTGCTTTAACACTAGTAGACGAGTCTTCACCATGTCTACCGGCTCATCGAATTTGTGTTGAGGGACACATGAGGTGGTATGATTGTTGTTCGAGTTTGATTCCAGCCACCTTGAGGCCTTTGGGAGTTCGAATCGGCCTTTGATAGTTCGAGTTGAAAGAATTCGAATTTGAAGGGCCGGTGGTAACTTGGCTTGATTGAAGTTTTGCCTTTGAAATCCCGAATAGTTCGGTTTCGGTTGAAGTTTCGGAAGGGTTGGTTTTGATTATCCATTAAGTTTACCTCCTCCGTCATCTCGGCCCCTCGCTGTGTTCCAAGATAATTCACCTCGAAGGCCGCATCCGAAGATTGGCCACCGCTTGCTTATCGATTCCATCCGAGCAACCAACAGTACCGTGTATCAGATTGCTTGCGTACCTTCTTTCTTAACAATATTGGTCTTCTTAGGAGTCGACCACATGTTGTTCTTGGCAATTGTCTCGGCTACTCGAAGTTAGCCTCATCACCTCCCCTAAGAAGGATCCATGAGTTGTGGAGTCAAGATAGTCTCTATTAGGTTGAGAGACACCTCTCGTAAAACAGTTCCAACAACTCATGTGTCCGTCATATCCGTGATTGGGGCATTTCCTCATCAAAAGATTCAATCTTTCCCAAGCTTTGCCAACAGTTTCATCCTCCAACCGCTCGAAAGTAGCTATTTCCCGTTTCATCTCCATAATCTTGCCTGGTGAAACCCACTTAAGAGCGAAGGCTCTTTTGACATCATTCCATGTATGGAGAGAATGATGGGCTAATGACTTAAACCATCCGCTTGCTTCACCTTTCAAAGCAAAAGGAAATAGCTTCAACTTTACGATCTCGTAATCAACACCAGGATAATGGCTCGCTTCACGATTTGTACGAATGTGGACAAGAAGTCGTGCGGGTCATCTTGAGCAAGTGCCATGGAAAGAGCTATTTTGGACTAGTGCAACTACTCCATTTTTAAGGTCGAAATTTACTCCCCCCATATCGTGGACGAATAGGTCTATGTCCCTCGAGAAAATCTTGATTAAGATATGGAGTGTAGGGTCCCGGTTCAACCGATTAAGCCGGTTTTGGCGGAATTGTTGAAGTTGTTGATTTATGCCGCCTTGCCGATTCTCGCCGTTGCCGCAGCTTGCATTTGTTGAAGGAGTAAATTTAATCGGGCTTGGGGATCGGGATTTGGAATTGGTGGATCTTGATCCGCCATTTTGTCCAAATCAGGGAGAAGCCTTCTTCTAAGGATAGATCGTTCAGGCTCAGGATCAAAGATCAGAAGTCCCTTCTTACTTCTCGTTTGCATAAACCAGAAGAAAGGAGAAGGAAGAAATCAACCCTTTGTGTTGATTAGAACAGGTTTAGAAAAGGTTTGATGGTTTAGAGGGAGAAAAGAAAAGAGAATAAAAGAGAAGAAAAGAGAAGAAAGAAAAGAAGTGATGATTTGAGAGACTGAACTGGCGTCCAGTATGAATGGACGTTCGTTCAGAACTGAACGCTTGTTCAGATGAATGAACGTTCGTTCAGAAGACAAAATTGAGGTGGACGGGCGTTCAAGTTATCGAACGCTCGTTCGGCTACGAAAACCTAAAAAAAACTAGAAAAACACTAAGACGGGAAAAAAAACGTGTTGAAATCTTCTAGGGCCAAAATGGAGGGGAAAACAGTGGATTTTGACCTCGAAAACGCACTGAACGGCCTACGGCGGTTCACCACGTCGTCGGCGTCGGAACGAGCTTTCCGAATTGGGGTCCCGCGTTCCAAACGGACACTCGAGCCGAAAGTTATGGTCAAAATACTACCGCGTGCCCTAACGACCCCTTTTTGACTCGTAAAATTGTCCTAAATAGAATCCGACAACCGTTACCGACTCCCCGGCAACGGCGCCAAAAACTTGTTCGGTAAAAACTAGTTTTACAATTTATAACCGAAACACCCCAAGTATAAGGATCGTAGTATAGGATGTTTACGGGTCGTCCTAAGGGAGTGGAATGTTTATCGGATCAAGGGACAATTATTCTATCGATTATGTCACGACTATTAACTAAACTAAGGTTGAAACTAACTAAAACCTAAACCTAAGAACCGAACCCTAAAACAGAAATAAAAACAAGCGAAAAATAAGAAAACAGAAATACGGACGAGCGTTCACTAAAGTGAACGAGCGTCCGAAAACTAAATCTAATGGACGGGCGTCGCTATTGCGGACGAGCGTCTAACTACGAACCGAAACGAGAAAAGTGCGGGAAAACAAGCAGGAAACTAGGGTTTATTAAACTAGAACTTAAACTAAACTTAATCTAAACGATTTGATTAATAAACAATAAAGGAAAACACAAAGAAGGCGACTAGGTTCCACCCATCAACCAACAATCCCAACTAGATGGTGATCTAAAAAGACATAGTTTTTAGTGGTGATTTATTCACGAATTCAATCAAATATCTTTAATCAAATTCCTAAGGTTTCGTTTATCTTTTCAAATAAACTAAACATGCAATCAACACGAAATCACGAGATTGTTTCCAAACTCTTACTCAACTAATCATGCATAATCTCTTACAACACGAATAATTGCATCACTTGAACGAAATAAAACTTAAACCAATATATTTTCATACATAGATCCAAGCATATAGATATAGATAAATCGTTTCATCAAATCGTTAATTCCAACAAAACATGATCAATACAAAACAGCATCCAAAGTGATGAAAAACTATAAATTAAACTCACTAACATAAAGCATCGAACTCTCTAGTTGGTTGTGTTGATGATGGGCTTCCTCCGTCGACTCACTGCAAGGTTTCTAGCCAACAATCATGTTGAAGATGACTGTTGGATTGGAGAAGTTCATCTCTGTGTAAAAAGGCTTGTGGCCGCAGCTTTTTGGTGTAAAAGTGCGATCTCAATTATGTGGTAAAAAGTATGTCCTTAGGGTTGGGGCTGCTGCTGTATTTATAGAATTTTAAGGCGGTTAGGGTTTAAGTCGGCCTTGAACGCCCGTCTGGTCTCGTGGACGCCCGTCCAGAATGCCTGGACGCTGAGTAAACGCTCGTTCATCCTCCGTCTGAACTCTCTCGAATGTAAAATACGATTCGGACGCCGCATGGACGCCGCTCACTTACGGACGCTCGTTCAAGATCGCAGACGCCCGTTTGAACCGCCGAGGATCGGATCTCTTCATCTTTATCCAATTTCTTCAGGCCAATTCCAACTCTGTCTCTTATAATTCGACTTGAGCTTCATTTATCCTCATTATATGCACGAAAATTAACTCCTACATGATAAATAAACAATGCAAAAACGTAATAAAATCCAAATAATAATAATTCCATTAAATCAACACTTAAAATCATCAATTTTGCATACAATCATCTTAAAATTATCTCTATTAAATATTTACACTTAAACCCTTAATTCTCATGTAAATTATGCAAATGTGGGGAAAATAATAATGAAATAAACCCTTAATAATCATATAAATATGGCCTTAACATCATCCCAAAGTATCACGGTCAAGCAGGCCTCAGGGGCTCAAAAATAAGTGCGTGTGCATGCCAAGTGAAGTGTATCAACATAATAGTGAAAGAGTATCAAAAGTATGTGAAGCAGACTAGCAAAATAAATAGAAGCATAAATAAAATGCATGAAAAACTGGTTAGTCTGCTCCAGTGCCCTGTCCGTCAGGAGTAGGTGTGGTAGAAGCTGGTGCAGCCACATAAGCTGCACTCTCCGGCTGTGTAGACCTGACGTGGCCTTTTCTAGTGCTAATACCAGTCATTAACCGACAAGTGTATCGGGTCAAACTGTAGTGCTAGTATGGTGAGTCGAGTGTCGAATCCTCAGGGAACTTGGTAATTCTTTTATGTGTGGTTAAACACCAAAGAGCTGTTATTAACTCGATCTAAACCGCAATTTTATAATACAGATCACTACTATTCTAGTCAACATAAAATAAATACGAAAATTAAAAACTATACTAACATGATATATATAAATACATAAATATATATAGATCTGCATAAACCGCAATTTATATATATAGATATAAGTATATATAGATACCAAAATATTAAACGATAATTTTTAGAGAACTGGCCAAAACTTATATAATTGGTTTATACGATCTTTCGATTAAATGAAATGTGTTCGATCTCTCCTTTTATTTTAGGTCCAATTGAGTAAATGAAACGGTGCACTCCTGAGGTAAACAATTCCTCCTCACACGAGCGTATGAAATTGTCATATGTCCATTGCATCGGTCCAAGGTCCACAATCGTTACGGTTTTTCCGAACAGTCCCGAGTACAAATCTACCTTTAGATAAAAAGGAGTCACTCCGTTCGTCAAACGGTCAATTTTATTTAAAAGGTTCCGGTTGTCAAAGCCGGACGATTCAACTTTCCGGTTTAAGTTTCAATTAAACTGATGATTTAACATTATTACGATCTCGAGTACAAATTATAATAAGATTCATTTCTCCCAAAACAAATCTACCCCCGGGTAGGAAATAGGATTCCGTTATCACGTTGTTCACACGGCCAATTTTACCCTCCGGTTTTTCTATCTTTTATCTCATATCCTAACTACGAGGCGTCAATTCATAATTAGATTATGAATTCCTCAGATCGATTAAATACGTCAATACGAATACGATCAAAATTGAAAAAGATTCAATTAACTCAATTTTAATCATTTTAACTTAACAACATTTATTTAACGAAAAGATCGAAATAAAACCGATTACATAGCTTTGGCCAGTATTATATTTAGCCTAAAAACATTACAACGACTAAAAAGATGAAAATAAACAACATAAACATAAATACTTCGTAAAAGTTACCCGAATACGGCAAGTTGATTCGTAAATCGTATTTTCCGGACATTACAACTTCTTCAGAAAAACCGAACTTCCGAGATTTTCCCGAGCATTATAACGATACTAAAACTACATTATTACGGCGTAAGGCCTTATTTACAACTACAACTAAGAAAATAAAAAGAAAAGAGAGAGGAGAGGAGAATATATATATGATATGGTGTATATATATTTTGGTACACTTCATTCGGTTGCTGCTGCATCTTCTTATATAGGCAAAGGTGAAGGGGCCGGACCGGTCCGAGATCAAGCCGGATCGGTCCGGTATAATGATTATGTTCCCATACTGAATACACTCAGCATGTGCGGTGAGATATTTATATTATTAAACTTCTAAAATTCATATCTCGAGTTCTGGACCTCCAAAAATTGCAAACGAAATGCCAAAATTAAGGTCTCGAGAAACTCTACAACTTTCATGAAGGACTCTTCTCTAGAAAACGCCTTCTTGATTACCTCGTGTTCCTCCGAAGCTATTTCGGGATTTTTATTAACCCAAATCGATTAGCCACTTGATCACTGTTTAAGTTGTAGACCTCCAATCTTCATAATTTAAATTGCATTGGAAAGCTTTCGGAAAAATCTACAACTTTCGTGAAGAACACTTTTTCTGAAAATGTCGTCTTGATGAGCCATTCGTTTGTCGAAGACATTTCTCGATTACCACTTAACCGGATTGATTGGCCACTTGACCACTTAAGCTATTCAATTGACCATTTAAGCTCGTGGCACTCTCTAAATCATTCCAGAGATATGATTATACTTCAATATGTCAATTCTCGTGGTCTCGGTTTATAAATCTGCAATAAAACATCACAAATACCCACGTAAATCTGACACGACACTCCGATTTACTAAAATCGGTACAAAATTACAACTTTTTACTATTTTTACTACTAACTACTCTAAACTATAAAGATTAATATTTCATAACATTTATATCATAATTTCATATATTTTACATAGAATTCGTTGATAAAACATAATAATATAACGTATATTTAATCATATAAAAATAATACATCAAATTACTCCCCACTTAGCTTTTGATCGTCCTCGAGCAAAAATAAGCGGTAATAAAAGATAATATAATTGATCGATTTCGTTTTTAATGTAATTTATATTGTCAATATTATAAATATATTACTTATGCTAATTTAAAATTATAAGAAGACAGAAAGTGTATATAAATTAAATAACTTAATAATCAAATATTATTTAGATAAAATTGTACATGTAATACTTAATAAGTATAAATAAAAATATTAGAATTATTTTTAATCACAACTATTATGAAATCCTGGAATCGGAAACTTGGTCAGGTAGTCGACAAAAAATGGCTTATAAAGTTTAGGCTCAAGATGTTGGTTAATCGGAAAAAAGGAAATCAAAAAGAGAAAGAGGCAAGTCGTACGTACCTACATCTTCATATTCTTGAAAAAAAAACGTAATCTCGATTAATAGCATCTTTTTTCAGATTTTCTCTTTTTTTTTTTTTTTTTTTTCAAGATTAAGAACTAAAAGCGTGAGTGTGTGTAGAAAATCAAACTTACAGGCATTGCTTTATCAAGATTGATCGGAGTACTACTCTTTCGATCGAAAATTACAAGTCCGGTTTCCTTAAACTTGTAACCATTCTTGAGATCTTATGATTCAACTTTTTCTTTTTCATCTTATCTTGTGCCTTCATTCCCAGCAATAGGACATTTCTAGCTAATACCCTAGCTGGACTACTATCATCAGACAATCGGGAGCTTAATTACCTCATAGTGATATAGGACATTTCGTGATAATACCCTACTCACACCAATCATTGGTAGCTACAACCGATCAGTTCTTTTTATTTTTAAGTTGTTAATCACAGACAAGGAAGATACTTGGTATTCGATTAATTCTGTGTAAATAGGGTGCTTCGTTCTTAATTTAGAAAATTAATATATCCGAACTTATTACCAAAATCGACTATATTGCAAGTGTCGCGAGGTAAGATCGAATATACTAATACTTATCTAATCTTTCCAATCTCAGATATACCAAAACTTAGCTTTTATGTCTCCATCTCTTTTCATAAGTACGTACAAAACTTGCGGAATTTCAAGGAAATGTAGACCAAAATTAGCTAAAGCTTGCTTATTTAATCACAATTGACAATTTCGAGTGAGGTCTTGATCACTCTAATCAAGGCTGAGGTAGGTTATTTGGCTATAGTTATATTTTTGTGGTGCCAAAAATCAACATCCTTAATCCAATTCCAAACTCATAATTCATATTGAAAATGATTCTAAAAATTTTACTTATAAATATCAACATACTTATATAATTTCATAAAAACAATATCTAATATTAATTACTCAATTATATAAACTTAAAATCTTATTAAAATCTAAATTAGGCATAAAATATAATTATAATATACTTTACTTAATTAAAAACTTATTCTTCCCAATTATATCATTTCTTATTTATATATTAACTACTAAAAATTTGAAAATAAGTAATAAAAATTTTATAATTTTATAATTTTCGAAAATTTTAATGAATTTTCTAACCTAACTCTTACTCCCCACTTACGAAGTGGCATCGTCCCGATGTTCAGTGAGTATTAAAAACGTAGGTTCGAAAATAAAATTAAAATTATCTATTATCGTTATTATTCCGAGTTTATTTTTAGCGTATACTAATATATATGATTAAATAACAGAAAAAAAAAACTTTAAAAACTGAAACATATATATTAAACATGATAAACTATTACAACTTAAAAAAACATAAACTTAACTAAATTGAACTAAAAAGCTACAACCTTAACTTAACTTAATTTATTAAAACTTAAACATCATCAACAAACCATCAACCAACTATCTATATCGTAGACGAACAACCCGGTGTATCAACCGGTAATAATCCAATTTGACTATCTCTAGACGGAAAAATTTCATCCGTCTCCAGCTCCTCTACTCCATTCAGAAGAATACACAAACGCGATATCATCCATGAATTAGGCATAGGTTTCCCCCTACTACCTCTCGTGATCGCAAACTCCAACACCGTCCTTTGAATCAATATACCCCAATCGACAAATACACCGAATGTCAAAGCATAAAGTAGAAGCATTTCATTCTCAGCCAAACTTCCAAAATCCCAGGTGGGATAAACTCGAGAATTTATGAAATGCTTCCACGCCTTTAGATGTGGAAGTAGAGCTCGTGTTGACATATCGTGATTTGTATCAAACAGTGGGAACAGACATTGGAACGACTCGTGTACTTTATTCAAATGATTAGAGGGATTTTGTAGTCCCCATTGCATTTCAAAATGTGGCATCGTAACCGGAGGAATTTCAAAAATTTGGTTGATAATAGATGAAGAGAAGGGAACAGCCACTCCTCTTACCGTAACAATTTGAGTGATATCGATCATAGATGTCGTCATAAGTGCAGAATAAAATTCTCGCACTATCGAGACATTTATCCTACCTCTCGGTGTACTGACAAATTTTTTCCAACCAAAACTTCGAATGATAGTTTTTCCCCATTGATCAATCTTATCGACATTTAAACCTTTCTCCAACTGAATTGGAGAATTTGCAAAACGATTGTGTAAAATGATACTCTCATTGGAAGCTTGAGATTCCGGAAGATCCGTGGTATTTGGCTCGTAAGAATTAACCGACGGTGAGGAGTGGTTCGACATTTTTAAAACTTGATAAAAAGTAAAAGAAATAAAGCTGAAGGTAGATAGACAGTGAAAGAATGAGCAATTGTTGCTCCTGCCTTTACTTCTTTAAATAGATGGTAAATTATACGTACGTGGCTGCATTAGACAGACTCCAAAATGACTCAGCCTTCTGTTCTTCACGGCCCGGTCCGGGAATAGGCCGGACCGGTCCGGCCTCATCTTACTTTTACTGAGGGGACAGAGGTGAAAGACAACTTGAGTTTTGTTTTTTTACTTCACGTGTGAAACATTGCATAATCCTTTGAAGATATTTCACAAAGAGTAATTTATCTTTGATACGAACGGATAAAACGACACATTATATATTTGTAAAACGACGTAGTAATGATACAAAAATTATTTTTGGGATTTTTATAGTTTTTATAAAAACTAAACCGATTTAAAATACAAACCAAATTTTGATAAAAACGATTGTAAAATCAAACTAAACGAAAACAAAAACAAACCAATATCTAAATGACAAATGTCGAATAAAATGAAATGTGCAGTAAAAATGTTTAATTAATCATAGTTATTAAATTCAATCTTCTTCGTAGTCTTCCTCAGGATCAACTTGAAAACTCGAACTCGGAAACGACTGAGAAGCTGATGGCTGAACTGTAGTCGTGGTCCTGACTGAACTATCAAGACCCATCGAACTCATGCCGCCGTGACATGTGCAAACTCGGTGAATCCTCCCCAACTCGACATTGCCGGTCTCTCGAACACTGTCGAAAATACACCCGTCCCACTAGATTGGCTTCCAAAAGGATATGACGATGGATGAAAGCTCGAAGGTGGTGGAATAGGTGTTACCCACTCTGGTAAGGTATAAGGATCTGACTGACAAGGTGGATAGGCAGGATCATCAAAAGTAGGATTACGAAGCAACTGCTCGTTCCTTCATAAACCTCTATGAATATCATCACACCACTGCCTATTACTCTCAGCATATAAAGCCATGTTGGCTTGACCACGTGCAACATCTGTCACTAAAGATTGAAACATGTCATATGTGATAGTGTTGGAGAAAGGAGTTTGTTGAGGCCGACTAGAAAAAGATGGAAAAGAAGAAGAAGATGTAAAAACTAGTGGAGAGCGGGCCGAGTTTGACGTCTTCTAATCAAAGATCTAATACTACCATCCGGAAGACTAGTCAAACTAGGTCCAATCGATTTCCATCCCGAGAGATAACTTGTCATTAGGCAGAATGGTACTCCCAACCTACGACATAAATCGAGATAAAACAAGGGAAGTATAGATGACTCCCTCGGTCCGGCGATGACAATACTCTCAAAAATTCTCTTAAACATGACCTTTCCAACATCCACTCTAACATCGTTTACCATCGCCCAAGCGATACAAACATCTTCCTTTCCAAAAGCAGTATGTTTACGTGAAGGGTAGAGATTATGGCTAATGAATCTTTTAATTGCCCTCAACCCTCTAAAACAATTCCCGTAATTAAACCGATTTTCAACCCATACAGCGGTTGGGTCAAAAACAGTCTGAGCTCTCAGGGCAGTATGCTCAAAGCTTGCAGGATCATCTAGATTATAAACTGCCCTGTAATCCTCCTCATCAGGAAAAACCTCAACTCCTAGAATTGCATTTATGACGGCAGGGTTAAAAGGAATATTTCTGGCTCGTAAGGGTACAGTTTGCGACTGAGTAAGCTGCTCTTCTGACAATGTAGATAAAACCGAATAAAACTCAGCTACTAGAGTCGTGTTAATCTCCCCTTCCCTTCTGGTTGCTAAATCTAACCACTGACGTATCGTAAAAATGTTTTTAACTTCATCACCTAAATCATCCAAGTCTAATCCTTTTTCAACCAGAACATCACATTTACTATAAATTTTCTCATACGCTTTCTTAGCCTCAGGTGATGCGGTTTTTTCAAAGCTTACGGCTTCTTCCTCGGATGATAAAATTTCGTGCCTACGACGGGGAGTAGATATAGGAATTTTTGATTTTCTCTTTTAGAGCTTCTAGTACTCGACTTAGCCGCCTACGATATTGGTAAAGCCAATCAACAACAAAAACAACAACAAAAAATAAAAAACTAAAAATGTCACAACACACTCAAAAATCAAAACAGTTGAAATTAATCTAAAAAATTATGAAAAATACGAAATTGATAACTAAATAAACTAAATTATACCTTAATATGTAGAAAACGTTGAAAAGTAGGCCGGAAAAGTTGAAAAGTCGCCGGAATGAAATGTGGCTTGTTTTTGATCCTTTTTTGATTTTTCCAAACTTTTGTGTAAGAGAGGAGATGAAAAGAGGAAGAAATCAAGTAGTGGTAGTGTGAGAGGTGAATTTTTGTGGAAGAATTGATAAAATTTTCGAGTGGTGGGGTTTGGGTGTGTGGGGTGCGGCTGTTAGAAGAATTAGGGAAGAAGAAGAAGAAAAGAAGGCTCCCCGTCTTTTTATGATTTTAGACCCCGGACCGGTCCGGGTTAAGGCCGGATCGGTCCGTGCCCAAAATTTTCCACTTTTTCGATTTTTTTGACTTTTTATGATTTTTGATGAAAACTTATAAAATTTCTAATAAAACTTAATTAAAATCTTAAAAAATAAGTTTATAAAATTTAAAACTTACTAAAAATAAAATTTGAAGGAAATTTTAAAATTTTATAACAATTTCTAAAAATTTAATAAAATCTTTATAACACTTTAATAAAAAGCTTATAAAAATTTAATAAATTTATATCAACTCTTATAAAACATCTAAATTAAAAATAAAAAAAACTTTTATAAAACTCCTCAAATTTCATAAAGATCCAATTTTATAAAATTTTCAGAAGTTATGCGAAAATTTTATAAAATAAAATATAAGAAAAGACTCGAAACTTAAGGGGTTCCTGATTCTTCGATTTCTAAATCTTCCAGAGTTCTGATATAACGCTCGATCAACCTAACTCCTAAAAATGTAGCATTTGAATTATCTCTCGGAATTCCATCGGGATTTTCGGATAACCACCTAATCGTTCCCTTCCTAACAATATTCAAACACTCATCCTGGGATTTGGTTGTGTTTTTCCCACAGCGTCCAACATGTTAACTTTTTCCACAGATTCTGCATCTCATTAGAAACTTTGCCCTTCTTTTTATCGCACTTCTTGATGTTCCATTACATACTTCTCTCAATCTCGATCTCTCTCAACAATTTCTTGTTTTGTTCAAAAACTAAAGCTTCTATAGAAAACGCGACATCTTTATCAAGGCCTAATTTTAAAAGTAAAATAAAAACTCATATTCTATCTAAAAAAGGCATCCAGTTCTTTTACGTCTATCCGGTAAAAGACGAAAAGAGTTTAAACATAATTAAAAGTAGAGTAAAGATAGATAGCACCTGGTATTCGGCTGATTCTAGTTTCTCAGCTTTTCAGTTCTTTTATTTTCCTCTGCTTTTTCAATTTGTCGGGGGATCAATCAGTAGCATTATTTCTTCTTTCATTGTGATTCCTTCTCCCTCCACAAATAACTTTACTCGTGGCCATTGGCTATAAAAGTTGTATCTCCATCGTTAGTTCAACGGCTCCAGCTTTGTAAACCCGTGTTACTTTAAATGGACCCGTCCATCTTGACTTAAGCTTACCCGGAAACAACTTTAAACGTGAATTGTACAAAAGCACTCGATCACCTACATGGAACTCACGCTTAAAGATTCTCTTATCATGGAAAGATTTCGTGCGTTCCTTGTAGATTCGAGCATTTTCATAAGAATCGAGACGAAATTCTTCTAGTTCTGTCAATTGAAGCAATCTATGATCACCGACAGCCTTAGGATCGAAATTTAGAAATCTAATAGCCCAGAAGGCTCGGTGTTCTAACTCAACTGGGAGATGACAAGACTTACCAAAGACTAGCTTATAGGGAGAACAGCCAATTGGTGTTTTAAAAGCTGTTCTGTACGCCCATAATGCATCATCTAATTTAACTGCCCAGTTTTTACGATTTGAATCAACTGTTTTTTCCACGATTCTTTTAATCTCCCTATTCGACACCTCTACCTGACCACTAGTTTGCGGATGATAGGGCGTTCCTAGTTTATGCGTTACACCATATTTCTCAACTATTTTAGTAAATGGTCTATTACAAAAATGTGAACCTCTATCACTAATGGTCGCCCTCGGAATGCCATATCTGGTAAATATATTCTTTTTAAGGAATCGTATGACAACTTTGGTATCATTAGTGGGAAGAGCTTCAGCTTCTACCCATTTTGAAACATAATCTACCATTACAAGAATAAATCTTTTTCCAAAAGATATAGGAAAAGGTCCCATGAAATCTATACCCCAAACATCAAATAACTCACATTCTAAAATAGGTTGCATAGGCATTTCATGTTTTTTAGATACATTTCCCCATTTTTGACAAGATTCACAAGATTTAACATACTTATAAGCATCTCTATATAGCGTAGGCCAATAAAAACCACATTGTAAAACTTTAAAAGCAGTTTTCCAACCTCCATGATGACCTCCTGCCTCACGATCATGACAAAACGATAAAATACTTAAAATTTCATTATCGTGCACACATTTTCCGATTATCCCATCCGAACACTTACGGAAAAGGTCCGGTTCCTCCCGTAATAAAATTTTAAGTCGTAAAAAAACTTCTTTTTCTCGTCGCCAAGTCCAATGAGACGGAATATAATCACAAAGTTAAGTAATTAATGATATCTCCAAACCAAGGTGACATTTCCTTAGAAGGAATTCTACTTTTTAATAACCGCATGGTTGAAGGAGTATCTATTCTAAATAGTTGTTCATCGTAGAAATGAATCTTTAATTTCATTCCCTATCTCTTCCTCGCCTCCATTCTACTTAGATGATCCGCTACTACATTCTCACTTCCTTTTTTATCTTTAATTTCAATATCAAATTCTTGAAGTAGGAGAATCCATCTAAGAAGACGTGGTTTCGCATCCTTCTTACTCAGTAAATACTTCAGGGCTGAATGGTCTATATAGATTATTACCTTAGAACCAACAATATATGATCTAAACTTATCTAAGGCAAAAATTACAGCCAACAGTTCTTTTTCTGTAGTTGCATAATTAAGCTGAGCTGCGTTTAATGTGTGAGAAGCATAGTAGATAGCTTTGAGAATTTTGTTATACCTTTGACCTAAAACAGCTCCTACAACTAAATCGCTTGCATCACACATAATCTCAAAAGGCAAATCCCAGTCCGGTGCTACCAATACTGGTGCAGTAATCAACTTTGCTTTCAGGGTCTTAAATGATTCCATACATTTACTATCAAACTTAAAAGGTACTTCTTTTTCAAGCAAATGACTTAGAGGCTTTGCTATCTTCGAAAAATCGCAATAAATCTCCTATAAAATCCTGCATGTCCAAGAAATCCTCTTAGAGTCCTTAGATTAACTGGTGGTGGTAATTTTTCAATCACTTCGACTTTAGCTTTATCAACTTCAATTCCTATTTCAGAGATTCTATGACCTAGAACAATTCCTTCTGATACCATTAAGTGGCATTTTTCCCAGTTTAAAACTAAATTGGTATCCTCACAGCGTTGTAACACTCTTTCTAAGTGCGACAAACATTTACCAAAAGAATCTCCGTAAACACTAAAGTCGTCCATAAAAATTTCTAAGAATTTCTCAACCATATCAGAAAATATAGACATCATACATCTTTGAAACGTAGCAGGAGCATTACATAAACCAAACGGCATTCTTTTATACGCAAAAGTTCCATAAGGACAAGTGAAAGTAGTCTTTTCCCTATCTCCCCGCCGCAATGAAAATCAGTAAATATCCTGAATAACCATCTAAGAAACAGTAATACTTATGTCCACTTAAACGTTCCAACATTTGAACTATGAATGGAAGTGGATGATGATCTTTCTTAGTATGATCATTTAGTTTTCTAAAATCAATGCACATTCGATATCCCGTAATTTCCCTTGTTGGAATCCATTCATTCTTATCATTCTCTTTCACCGTGAAACCTCCTTTCTTTGGTACAACTTGAGTTGGACTTACCCATTCACTATCCGATATAGGAAAGATTATTCCCATTTCTAATAGCTTAATCACCTCTTTCTTAACGATTAACCGTAAATTCGGGTTGAGGCGGCGTTGCGGTTGAATGCAAGGTTTAGCATCTTCTTTCAGAATTATCTTATGAACACAAATCTCAGTGCTAATACCTCGAATATCGGCAACTGTCCATCCAAAAGCTTTCTTATGCTTTCTTAACATTCTAAGTAATTGATCTTCTTGTTGCTCGTTAAAGTTGATGAAATAATAATCGGTAATAGATTATTAGTTTCAAGAAAAGCATATTTCGCATTTAAAGGTAACGGTTTCAATTCCGCATTCTTCGGCGGATCTTCTATTGACGATTTAAGAACTCGGTCCTTCTAGTTCTAACTCCAAATACTTATGCCATGGTGGCTTAAAAGTAAAGCTTCCTTTATCTAGAGAAAGGATTATCTCTTTCATTTCAATGTCTTCCTCATCTTCTTTATAGATAGACAGAGTTAAGCATTCTTCTAATCTGTCTTCAAAAGTTGGTAACTGATTATCATAGACGAATGAATATCTTCTATAAAAGAACATGATTCTCGGTGATGTATATGGATGGTTCATAGCTTTGAAAATATTGAAAGCAACTTCATCTTCATTGACTCTCAAAATTAATTCTCCTTTCGAACATCGATTAAAGTTCTTCCCGTAGCTAGAAATGGACGACCTAGAATAAGTGGCGCCGAATATCCTTCTTCCATTTCCATAACTACAAAGTCTACCGGAAAATAGAATTTGTCTACTTTAACCAATACGTCCTTAATAATCCCTTTAGGGTACTTAATCGATCTATCCGCCATTTGCGAGTCATTTCGATCTTAGTAAGCTTTCCTATGCCTAGCTTCTTATAATCCTCATAAGACATGAGATTTATACTAGCTCCTAGATCACATAAGACCTTCTTAAACAGAAATCCTCCAATTTCACATGGAATCGTAAAACTTCCGGGATCTTTCGGTTTAGGTGGTAACTTATGCTTTGCGGTAATTGCGAGAACATTCTTCATTTAGGCATATATTCTCATATTCCTCTAATTTTTTCTTATTTGATAGTATATCTTTCAGAAACTTTCCATAGGCAGGCATACTTATTAGAGCTTCGATAACAGGGATATTAACATGAATATGACGAAAAGTATCAAGGAAACGAGCATACTTCTGATCAGTTTTAATCTTTTTGATTTGATCTTTAGGAGGGTAAGGTAAAGATTCTAAATCTACAACCTTTGATCCCAAAGTCAATTTCTCTTTTCCTTTTTCCTTAAACCTTTGAGTATTACTTAGTCGCCATGTTTCATGATCTTGAGTTTTTTCTTTTAAAACATTCCCTGAATCAATCTCTACTTCAGATTCCTTCAGTTCTTCTTGTTTCTTATCCTTGTTTTCATTATCCTCTATTCTAACATGTTCCTTGAATAAAGTCCTTAAATCTTTATCCATAGGGTCTTTCAAAATCCTAGGGATTTTTACCCATTTTTCACCTTCATTCTCAGATTCCAAACTTCTATTCCTTTTCAAGAAATTCTCTATAATTTCTTCTTCCTCATCAGTGAATTCAATTTCATCTTTAGTTTCATCATTCTTTCCATCTAAGTCATCTTCTACTTCATTATTCCCAAAGTTTTCAACTCCATTACTACCACAGAGCTTCCTACTTCTCGTAACTACAACATTTACCTCTCTCGGATTTCTTTCAGTGTTGCTTGGTAATCCTCCTGGGGGTCTACTGTTGTTACGTTCACCTTCCCTACTCAAATGATCTTCCATATTCCTCAATGAGGCTTCTATCGTTCTCATTCTGGTATCATGTCCACTCATAGATGTTTTCATTGTACTCATATCTTTAGTGACTATACCAATAGAAGTCATCATTGTTTCCATATTCTTAGATTGAGTAGATACTACACCCATCATATTTTCTATTAGTTTTTCCCATTTTTCAACTCCTTCTGCAGGTTGAGTTGAACTCTGAGTTACTGGTATACTTTGAGTGGTATGTTGAGGATAGGATCTAGGTAATGATTGTAAATTCTGATTAGATGTATTTTCTTGATAAACTTGATTATTATTCATATTCCTATACTGAACTGGATATAGCGGTTGTCCTGGCTTACTAGGGTTTTCTGACCATCTAGAAGTTGGGTGGTCTCTTCTAATAGCATTAAACGAGTTTGAATATGCATTGTTCAAATTCCTATGCTGCTGAAGAAAACTCACCTCCTCCCTTGAGTATCCTGTTGGTTCTTCACTCCCTAATGACACATTATCATGACTTGAGTATTCATTTGGTGTACTATTTTCTGAACTTTGGTTCTTATTCTGTTGTAAACCATCAAATTTCCTACTCAAATTTTCTAAATGTGCTAGAACTTCCGTATTAGACGTACATTCTCCTGCAAAAGCTACTTTTCTGGTGCTAGAACCGGTTTCCCACATTCTGTTATTTTTGGAAATCTTTTCTATAGCATCGTAAACTGTTTGAGCTTCAATCATCATTAACGAACCACCACATGCATGATCTACATCTGCACGTGAATCTTTTCTCAATTTACGACAAAAGAGTTGAATTTGCATATCTAAGGAATAACCATGATCGGGACAAGCTCTTAAGCTTTTTTAAATCTTTCCTGTGCATTCCCGAGTGTTTCTTCGAGATCCTTGTCTAAAGTTAGCAACCTCGACTTTTAATTCCAAATTTCGTCCAGGAGTGAAATATTGTTTCAGAAATTCAGTTTGAATCTCCTCCCAAATTGTTAGTGAGTGGTGTGGAAGAGACATAAACCAATCTCGGGCTCGTCCTTTTAAAGAAAAAGGAAACATAGTCATCCTCGTTAATTCCTTATGAGCGATATGTACACTTTTTAGCAGCAATTTAATTTCGTTAAATAAAAAAGGGGCTGTAAAGTGCCAACAAAACAATATAAAAAAAAGTAAATGACTTTTGGCTGTATTGCATAATTCTTCAAAAAGATAGAGATGATGATGTGGATCTTCATCATCCTCTCCTAGGAATTGGGCTCTTGCGTCAATTAAACCAAAAAGATGAGATTTAATTTCGAAATTATTCGCTCCTTCATTAGGTAAAAGTATGGGATTATTAGTCTGGTTTCTTCTCACGGTTTGATCACAGATTGGTCTCGGGTTTGGTAGGTTATTTCGATTATTCTGGTTCCGATTCTGAATATTTCTATTATTATTATTATTATTATTATTATTATTATTATTATTATTATTAGGGTTAATGTTGGGAGGATTTTGCATCACTAAACAAAAAGAAAATTTATAAACCTATACTTAACATGCAAACTAACTCCTAACCGACCAAATATCGGGTAGTTGATAGCATAGTAGGGTAAGTACAGGGTCGATCCACAGGGAAAAGGGATGAAAGATCTAATCTCACTAATTCTCTCAATTGCTACTCAAGAAACGGAAGACAAAACGTAAAAAACAGAAAATAATTCAAATAATCTAACCTAAGGAATAAAATAAACAATCTAATCTAAATACATGGGATCAAATAATGCACAAACCTATGTGATCTCAATCCTAGTTCAATTTATGATTTTAATTCGATTTGTGGTTTCACCTTTTCACGAGACATAAACCCCTAATTCCTTAGTGAATTTATTCTCAAGCTACGGATTCCTAATTCCTTAGTAAATCCAATTATCAACCTCTACTCTCTCGTAAGTTAAGATTGGTTTCCATACAAAACTCGGTGTAGATCCTAGTTAACTCTCGTCTTTTAAGAATCTAACAACCTAGATGATTAACCAATTAATTTGTCATCATTAATGATTAAAAATCCTATCTTTCTATGGTGATCTAGCGTTTATGCAACTTCCGTATTATAAACATCAATAGAAAACTAATCTTTCGATCTATTCTCATGACATCAAAGAACGCATAGAAAAATACAAACTAAATCAAACATCATGAAGAAAAACTGGAATTGAATAAATTGAAAATCAAACTCACATAGTCTTGAACAATGGTTGAAACACCATGGAAACGAAAAAGAAAAGCTACATAATCTACTCCTAATCTAACCTCGGTTCACCCGAGCACAAGGCTCGGGTGACCGGCCTTCAACTCTCCAAGATGCGGCTGAGCTCTCTTTTTGATGTGAAGAAAAATATGGATCATATTAGGGTTGGGGCGATGGCTGTTTATATAGAAGTTTAAGTCGGCTGAAGTATGTCGGCCATCGGACGCTCGTCCGCTTTTATGGACGCCCGTCCACTTTCTCGAACGGGGGGGTGGACGCTCGTCTAGATAGCGTCTGAACTCTCTGTATGTGAATTACAATTCCGAACGCTCGTCTGAATTACCAGACGCCCGTCTGGAATGGACGGAATGCGGACGCTCGTTCGCTTTGCCTTGACATCGAATTTCTTGATTTTTCCATCTTTATCTTGATTGATTTCTTTCCTTATCTCTTTTATTCTTCCATATCTTTAATTGATCCTCTTCCATCTCGAATTTAGCCTTTTAGGATCATCTTTTCCATCATTAATTGGGTATCTACAAATATCAAAACATACCAAAACGTAATAATTTCCAAAATAATATAAAAACATCAAATAAACATAAAAATCGATACGTTTTCATATTTAATCATTAAAAACCTCATTTACTCAATATTTGACTATAAGGCCCGATATCTATGAAAATAATCCATATATGGGGGAAATTGATTCATAAAATATATATGAAAATCACTATAATTTGGCCCTAAACAACACCCCCACACTTATCTTTTTGCTCGTCCTCGAGCAAAACAGAACAAAGCCAAGCTCGAGATAAATAAACATCTATGCAAATATGAAGCATATTTATTAACTTAGAAGTTCACCCAAGTGAGTGTGTGCATAGCCATAATAAACTTCCACTAAGTTCCACAATTTGAAAGTTATTCAAACCAAAACTAGCCCGGTTTCCCATCTAAGTTCGAAATATTCAAAAACTATAACAGGCACTTTACAAAACATACATATCCCAAAAAGAAATAGTAGAGAATATCTAAAACATTTCTGACAGACTCAGAGGATAATCCCTACAACATATCCTTCAGTTTATACTGGGTATAAGATTAACGATAACCAAGTCCTTACTTATTCATAATAATATATTTCAATATTTTCACTTTTTTTTCACATTTTTCTAACACACATCAGAATAAGCTTTTGCCCTCATAGCAGAATAGGACATTTCAAGATAATCCCCTACCTTACTCCAATCATAAGGCACTATAAACCGACCGTCGTGAGCTTTTGGTCATCATAGTGGAATAGGACATACGTGGTACACCCTACCTCACCCAAATCATAAACCAAACCTTCCGACACACACAATTACAATTATGTTTACTTAGAGATTAAATTTGGCAAAGTGGAAAAGATTATTTTCTAGTAGCACGGACCACCGAGCATAACACCTCAAGTAAACAATTTATTACTATTGCAAAGACTTAATCACGTTTCACTTATCACATTCAAACTTACAGATATTCACAGTATGTCATACTTTAATCCTAGAATACAAACTACTAAACTTTTCAAGAATTGTACATAAGCAAAGAAACATGCTATAATCAAAAATCTCCAACTAAAATGGGGTAGGCTTTCAACATTTAGCTCATCATTTACTATGGCATGTGAAAAAGAGTGTCGGGTGAAACAACTAAAATTACTAAATATACAGAATATAGCAAAAATGATATAAACTCAAGCAAAGATATGCATTTGTCTACTCGGGATATAACAAAAAATTTGAAAATTAAGCACTTTTCATAGAAAATTATAACTAATATGAGCAAATGAAAGTAGATACATAAATCATCTATCCCCTCCCCCACACTTAGATTGCAACTTGTCCTCAAGTTATGCAGAAATAAAACAAATAGAGAACTTAGCTGATTGGATGCTGGCAATTCCGGAAAGATAGGTAAAAACCAAAATTGCTTGCATAGCTCAGTAGACTGTGGAGCATCACAGGACAACTGAATACATCTTTAAAGTGCACAATAGCTATAGAAAGTATCCTGCAGACTTGATCAGTGCAAAAAGAGTCTACGGGGAAAAGATTAGATTACATATATAAAGCACATGGAAAAGGAGATATAGAGATATTCAAATTTAAGCTCATATAAAAATGGACACATATACATGAAAATATCACAAACTCGTAGGCTAGGTGCAACTATATGACAATATACTACAATGCAGCCTACATGAAAAATCCTAAAAATAAAAACGAGGTAGTATTACGGAAACCGACAGTTAACTACGCTCAAGAAAAATAAAAGAAAAATAGAAAAACAATGCAACTAGATGACATGCAACTAAATGAAATGCATTTATATGATATGCAAAAAGAAAATAAAATAAAAGAAAGAAAACTAGCCCACTAATGTGCAACACGACATATATAAAATAAACGTCTACCACATAATGACAGGTTACGATAAACGACAGTGCTGTCACTAGTGCCGACGCGCTTTAAGACTTATCGAAAGTGATAGACTTATGGAAACCAACAGTCATCTATCTAAACAGGTATAACTCATATGGAGAAAGGACGTAGCATACGGAAAACCGACAGTAGCTACCCATATGAACTATAAAAACAAAGGAAGCACGTAAGTCTTAAAAGCTTAAAAGATTCATCACAGCGGTATGTAGCATACGGAAACCGACATTAGCTACTAATTAACACGAAGACCAGTTATAGCATACGAGAACCAACAGTAACTATAACTTGCATAGATGAATCATGCATATAAAAATTAATCAGTTATTTAACATGGATTCGTAGATGGAAAAATATAAAATATGTAGGTTCAGGACATCTATGTAATATTACTTAGCCACAGAAGCTCGAATGAAAGCAATCCAAGTTAAATAAAAGCATTAAAACAAGATCAAGAGAAATTCTGGAACCTGGACGTGCGTTTAGCAAAACAGACGGGCGTTCACCTGCAATTCAGCCCCGGACGAGCGTTCAACAGACCAGACGCTCGTTCACCTGCACTTATGAACTGGACGGGCGTTCAAAAGACCGAACGCTCGTCCATATATCGAATACACAGCAGAATAGCAGGAAAAATGCAGAAAACCCTAAACTAAATTAAACATCATACATCAACACATAGCACAAAGACGAGAGAACGACCACCGATAAATTTAAGCACGGGGGTTAGACTAGGTTACATAAAAACACAAACTTCACGTAAAACAGATTGAGTAAAAAACTTTTGCACATTCTTAACCTAACGGTCATCGAAACACGGCAAAATAAAAACTCTCAACCTATTAAACGCTACTTTTATTAAAAACAAAAATAAAACGTAACAAAATCGAGAACTAACAAGATCAGATTCAACATGACACCTATTCCCCGGAAACGGCGCCACTTTTGTTGGGAGGATTTTGCATCACTAAACAAAAAGAAAATTTATAAACCTATACTTAACATGCAAACTAACTCCTAACCGACCAAATATCGGGTAGTTGATAGCATAGTAGGGTAAGTACAGGGTCGATCCACAGGGAAAAGGGATGAAAGATCTAATCTCACTAATTCTCTCAATTGCTACTCAAGAAACGGAAGACAAAACGTAAAAAACAGAAAATAATTCAAATAATCTAACCTAAGGAATAAAATAAACAATCTAATCTAAATACATGGGATCAAATAATGCACAAACCTATGTGATCTCAATCCTAGTTCAATTTATGATTTTAATTCGATTTGTGGTTTCACCTTTTCACGAGACATAAACCCCTAATTCCTTAGTGAATTTATTCTCAAGCTACGGATTCCTAATTCCTTAGTAAATCCAATTATCAACCTCTACTCTCTCGTAAGTTAAGATTGGTTTCCATACAAAACTCGGTGTAGATCCTAGTTAACTCTCGTCTTTTAAGAATCTAACAACCTAGATGATTAACCAATTAATTTGTCATCATTAATGATTAAAAATCCTATCTTTCTATGGTGATCTAGCGTTTATGCAACTTCCGTATTATAAACATCAATAGAAAACTAATCTTTCGATCTATTCTCATGACATCAAAGAACGCATAGAAAAATACAAACTAAATCAAACATCATGAAGAAAAACCGGAATTGAATAAATTGAAAATCAAACTCACATAGTCTTGAACAATGGTTGAAACACCATGGAAACGAAAAAGAAAAGCTACATAATCTACTCCTAATCTAACCTCGGTTCACCCGAGCACAAGGCTCGGGTGACCGGCCTTCAACTCTCCAAGATGCGGCCGAGCTCTCTTTTTGATGTGAAGAAATTTCTGAATGATATTAGGGTTGGGGCGATGGCTGTTTATATAGAAGTTTAAGTCGGCTGAAGTATGTCGGCCATCGGACGCTCGTCCGCTTTTATGGACGCCCGTCCACTTTCTCGAACGGGGGGTGGACGCTCGTCTAGATAGCGTCTGAACTCTCTGTATGTGAATTACAATTCCGAACGCTCGTCTGAATTACCAGACGCCCGTCTGGAATGGACGGAATGCGGACGCTCGTTCGCTTTGCCTTGACATCGAATTTCTTGATTTTTCCATCTTTATCTTGATTGATTTCTTTCCTTATCTCTTTTATTCTTCCATATCTTTAATTGATCCTCTTCCATCTCGAATTTAGCCTTTTAGGATCATCTTTTCCATCATTAATTGGGTATCTACAAATATCAAAACATACCAAAACGTAATAATTTCCAAAATAATATAAAAACATCAAATAAACATAAAAATCGATACGTTTTCATATTTAATCATTAAAAACCTCATTTACTCAATATTTGACTATAAGGCCCGATATCTATGAAAATAATCCATATATGGGGAAATTGATTCATAAAATATATATGAAAATCACTATAATTTGGCCCTAAACCAGTTAACAGGGTTCTGTCCATGCCCTAGAGCATGTTCCAGCCCTTGTTCAGGTGTTTCATCACTGATTTCGGCCATTCTCGTATTTCTGTTTGAAGATGATTCTTGGTCAGGATTTCCCTGACTAGTATGACCTCGTTTACTCTCTACTCTTAACTGCCTTTCGTAAGTGTTTATGTCAGGCTTATAAGGAGTGAGCGGGGCCTTACCACTTCTGGTCATCAACTAACGAAAATAGAAAATAACTAGAAATTGATAGTAGTAAAAAAATTGGTAACTTACCTATAAGGTAAGTATCAACGAAAAATAAAATAGAAATGGGATAAGAAAAGTGTTGACTTATTCTCGAGAATTTTGAGCTAATACAAGTAGTAACCAAAGACACAAAAAAAAAAAAAAATTAGCGACGTTCCCCGGCAACGGCGCCAGAAAGCTTGACGTTCCCCGGCAACGGCGCCAGAAAGCTGACGTGGCCTTTTCTAGTGCTAATACCAGTCCTTAACCGATAGTGTATCGGGTCAAACTGTAGTGCTAGTATGGTGAGTCAGAGTGTCGAATCCTCAGGGAACTTGGTAATTCTTTTATGTGTGGTTAAACACCAAAGAGTCGTTATTAACTCGATCTAAACCGCAATTTTATAATACGGATCACTACTATTCTAGTCAACATAAAATAAATACGAAAATTAAAAACTATACTAACATGATATATATAAATACATAAATATATATAGATACGCATAAACCACAATTTATATATATAGATATAAGTATATATAGATACCAAAATATTAAACGAGATAATTTTAGAGAAGCGGCCAAAACTTATATAATTGCTTTATACGATCTTTCGATTAAATGAAATGTGTTCGATCTCTCCTTTTATTTTAGGTCCAATTGAGTAAATGAAACGGTGCACTCCCGAGGTAAACAATTCCTCCTCACACGAGCGTATGAAATTGTCATATGTCCATTGCATCGTCCAAGGTCCACAAGCGTTACGGTTTTTACGAACAGTCCCGAGTACAAATCTACCTTTAGATAAAAAGGAGTCACTCCGTTCGTCAAACGGTCAATTTTATTTAAAAGGTTCCGGTTGTCAAAGCCGGACGATTCAACTTTCCGGTTTAAGTTTCAATTAAACTGATGATTTAACATTATTACGATCTCGAGTACAAATTATAATAAGATTCATTTCTCCCAAAACAAATCTACCCCCGGGTAGGAAATTGGATTCCGTTATCACGTTGTTCACACGGCCAATTTTACCCTCCGGTTTTTCTATCTTTTATCTCATATCCTAACTACGAGGCGTCAATTCATAATTAGATTATGAATTCCTCGATTCATCGATTAAATACGTCAATACGAATACGATCAAAATAGAAAAAGATTCAATTAACTCAATTTTAATCATTTTAACTTAACAACATTTATTTAACGAAAAGATCGAAATAAAACCGATTACATAGCTTTGGCCAGTATTATATTTAGCCTAAAAACATTACAACGACTAAAAAGATGAAAATAAACAACATAAACATAAATACTTCAGAAAAGTTACCCGAATACGGCAGTTGATTCAGAAATCGTATTTTCCGGACATTACAACTTCTTCAGCAAAACCGAACTTCCGAGATTTTCCCGAGCATTATAACGATACTAAAACTACATTATTACGGCGTAAGGCCTTATTTACAACTACAACTAAGAAAATAAAAAAAAAGAGAGAGAGAGGAGAATATATATATGATATGGTGTATATATATTTTGGTACACTTCATTCGGTTCGCCGCATCTTCTTATATAGGCAAAGGTGAAGGGGCCGGACCGGTCCGAGATCAATCCGGATCGGTCCGGTATAATGATTATGTTCCCATACTGAATACACCCAGCATCTGCGGTGAGATATTTATATTATTAAACTTCTAAAATTCATATCTCGAGTTTTGGACCTCCAAAAATTGCAAACGAAATGCCAAAATTAAGGTCTCGAGAAACTCTACAACTTTCATGAAGGACTCTTCTCCAGAAAACGCCTTCTTGATTACCTCGTGTTCCTCCGAAGCTATTTCGGGATTTTTATTAACCCAAATCGATTAGCCACTTGATCACTGTTTAAGTTGTAGACCTCCAATCTTCATAATTTAAATTGCATTGGAAAGCTTTCGGAAAAATCTACAACTTTCGTGACGAACACTTTTTCTGAAAATGTCGTCTTGATGAGCCATTCGTTTGTCGAAGACATTTCTCTATTACCACTTAACCGGATTGATTGGCCACTTGACCACTTAAGCTATTCAATTGACCATTTAAGCTCGTGGCACTCTCTAAATCATTCCAGAGATATGATTATACTTCAATATGTCAATTCTCGTGGTCTCGGTTTATAAATCTGCAATAAAACATCACAAATACCCACGTAAATCTGACACGACACTCCGATTTACTAAAATCGGTACAAAATTACAACTTTTTACTATTTTTACTACTAACTACTCTAAACTATAAAAATTAATATTTCATAACATTTATATCATAATTTCATATATTTTACATAGAATTCGTTGATAAAACATAATAATATAACGTATATTTAATCATATAAAAATTATACATCAAGACCCCGCAGCACCTGTCATCTCTGGCTCTGTCTCAGCCCCAGCTGTCTCAATCAAATCATCCAACGAAATATCGTCTAACCCCTCCTCAGCCTCATCAACAATCAAATCCTCTAATACCCTCTGCAAATCAGCCTCTATCTCTGGGGTATACTGAAACACTGAAGTATCTAAATCCAATTGAGAAAGGTCAATGTGTCGAGCCTGAGCAAATACCCTCTGATTCTCAACAATGCCATTTAGAGTCAGCCGCAAACTGCCCGTCCAATCCCGTTGTTTGTGAGCAATCAGTAACCCCTGGCGCTCACTAAGCCACGGTCCCCTGGTCGTCGATGTGAAAGGTGGAGGTGGAGGTGGAGGTGTAGTGGAGGGTCCAATAGTGAATGGAGGAGGTGGGGGTATTCTGGTGGTGGTAGAGGAGATGATAGGTGGATGAATGTGGATGTAGTCGAGGTGGTGGGGCGAAGGACTGTGTGGATAGGTCGTGGGGTGGGCCTAGGAGGCTTTTGATCAGTGCGGGCATTGAATGGTTTTGGGACCATGGGCTGATTTTTCTTTCTCAAAATCTGATCATCAGGGTATTCCTCAACCGGAGCTTGTTTGCACAATGCGTAGATAAGGTAAGGGCACATGAGTATACGGCGCTTGACTTTCTGGTTGTCCCTGAATTCCTTGAAAATTGTCTTCCCAACATCTACCTTGAGATCATAGTGGATAGCATACAAAAATTGCAAGTCCTTGATGTGGAAATGCGTGATGTTGTCTTTCGCTAGTAGGCGATTTTGGGAGAACTTAGCTTCTACTTTCCACTCATCAGGCCATGTAGTCGTCACCAACTGGCTCCGTGCATTACCCCACTTTAGATATCCACTGTAATTCTGGATTTATGTCCCTCCTCATTTTCTCTAAAGGATCTTCAGTATTACCCCAGTGCTGTTTTTCCGCAAACTAACTTATGTAATCTTGGCCCTCGAAAGTTGGAATCCGATAATAGTCATTTATCGCCTTGACAGACCATGGGACATTGACACTTCATACCCTTATAAACCCCGACTCCAAGTTGGTGACACTAAAATTTGCATACCACTCCCGAACAAGTGTGAGATTCGGGTTCCCCTCCGGCTCATATATCAAATTGTTCCATCCTCTCTTCATCAAGTTGGTTACGAAGGATTTAGGAGCTGACTTGAGATCTAACCCCCGCTCAAAACACATGTTCTTCATGGCAATATACTCATTATAGTTGGTCAAGGCCACGGGTGAATTAAAACGCAGTTCAAAAGGTATAAGGTCTTGAGGAGGAGGGTCTTGAGGGGGATCTTGCTCGGGGATACTTTGTGGAAGGAGTGAAACAGGTGTTTTCTTTGTGAATTTGGCTTGCATTTGTGCTAGGGGCACAGTCTCACTGTCATGGCCTGTTGTCCGCTCACTATCACTGTCACTGCTCGAGTTTCTCCCCTCTCTATCCGGCTCAAAATCCTCATCATATGTCTCATCCCGTAACTGTCCAAAAGGCCTAAGGGCTCTAGGGTTTCTACTCTCAGCACGGCCCGTATCACTAATCCGGATACCACCCTTAGGTATTCTAGGAAAAACTAGGGTTTTCTGCTTCTTAGGCATGTTCTTCACCACCGGTTGCTTCCCCTTGCCCTTACTCTCGGTTTCTTTCCGCTTGTTATCTCTCATTTTTTCTACACTCACCAAAACAACACCAATCACCCGAATCAAAACAACCCAAACCAACCCGGTTAACATCCAACCGGGATTTCACAACACACCAACCCAATCAACATACCATCCCACAAAGGCCACACCATTCATCATCATCACAAAACAAACAAAACAAAACACAAACAGGATATATGATTAATAACAATTAAAAAACGGGGTCGGGGTGTTAAACCAAAAAGAGGCCAAAACAAACCCTAACCGAAACTTAAACTTAAAACCAAATTATACCTGTACTATGCGTAAATGGAATGAGATGAATGATTTGGAGCGAAGCACGAGTCCTAAAATGTTGATTATAGCCCAAAATGGCCTAGGCAAAAAGTTGCCCAAGGTCAAGATTGAATCGAGAAAACAAGGATTTAGTTGTTGGAATAGGTTAGTGAAAGCAAGAGAGGGGACCGAGAGGTGTTGTTTGGCGTTTGAATCACTGAAATCGGAGTAAAAATGCGCTATTTTCGGGTGAAAGGGGGAAGGGGGGCCGCCGGCGGTTTTAGGTTATGGATAAGAGGAAAAGCGAAACGCGAGGTTTGAAGCGAGGGGTATTTAAAGAGGAAGCATCCAAACGCGCGTTTGGAAATCGAAACGCGCGTTTCGCATAGCCCAAACGCGCGTTTGAGGTCCGAAACGGGCGTTTGAGAAGGAGCTTCACGTACGAGAGAGTTAGTGGCTGAAACGCATGTTTGAAATGGATTCAAACGCGCGTTTGGGAAGGGCGAGCTGAAACGCACGTTTAGGATGGGTCTAAACGCGCGTTTGGGACCAGGAACAAGGTTAACTCAAGGTTTCCACCCCACACTAGATTCTAACCGCCCCGAGACCACTAAAAGTACTAAACTCACTCAAAAACTATGAAATGGTGGGTTGCCTCCCCCAAGCGCCTTTGTTTTACGTCGTTGGCTCGACAAGATGGATTATACGGTGCCAACTTTTTCAAGTTATACCATTGGCACGAGGCGAGAAAGGGTAGAAAGAGAGACGTAAGGATGGATTGAAGATTATACGGGTCAAGGTTTAGAGTCCATGACAAGACTTACACGATTCATCACACGGTATGGGGTCTTCAAGGTTCACTATTTCTAGTGCTTCGTCGTAAGGCAACCTCTCATACCTTTTCAACCGTAAGCCATTGGTAGTAAACTTGCCAAGCTTAGGATGGGTAATTTCAATAGCACCGGACGGATAGACTTTTGACACCACGTAGGGACCGGACCACCTAGATTTCAACTTCCCTTGGAAAAGATGAAGACGAGTATTGTAAAATAAGGCTTCGTCACCCTCATTGAAAACACGAGGTTTGATCAACTTATCATGGAGTAACTTAGTCTTCTCTTTATACTTTATCGAAAGATCATACGTACAAAGGCGAAACTCATCCAATTCATTCAATTGGGCCATACGCTTCTCACCAACTAAAGCGTCATCAAGGTTTAGCATTTTAATAGCACAATAAGCCTTATGTTCCATTTCCACGGGAAGATGGCAGGATTTACCATAGACTATCATATAAGGAGACATGCCTAGGGGTGTCTTAAAGGTGGTCCTATGGGCCCATAGAGCATCATCTAACTTTAAAGACCAACTCTTGACATTCGCATCTACCGTCCTCTCCAAGATACGCTTAATACCCCTATTAGTGACTTCAACTTGACCACTCGTTTGAGGGTGGTAAGCGGTACCTAGCTTGTGTTTCACCCTATACTTCACTAGGAGTTTGTCAAACGGTTTATTGGCAAAGTGGCTTCCATTATCGCTAATTATAGCCCGGGGTACCCCAAACCGACAAAAGATGTTTCTTTTAAGAAAACGGATAACAACATTCCTATCATTGGTGGGCGAGGCTAAGGCCTCAACCTATTTTGACACATAATCACAACCGACTAGGATATACTTGTTACCGCGTGAGGAAGGGTAGGGGCCCATGAAGTCAATTCCCCACACATCGAAAACTTCACAAACGATTATCGGCTTTTGAGGCATCTCACTCCTCCTAGATATACGCCCGGACCTTTGACAAGCGTCACAAGATTTCACATAGGAATGTGCGTCTCGAATAGAGTGGGCCAATATAGCCTACTTTGTAGCACTTTCAAAGCGGTCCTTTCCCCCGAAACGTGGCCCCCGGCCTCTTTATCGTGGCAAAAAGAAAGTGCACTCAAAATCTCACTCTCCGCGATGCATCTCCTCAAGATGCCATCCGAACACAACCTATATAAGCAAGGATCCTCCCAAACATACTTACCAACCTCACTAAGGAACTTACGCCTTTGATTTGGGTCAAAGTCGGGATCTATAAAACCGCACTCGTGGTAGTTGACAAAAGGTGCGAACCAAGGGCTACCTTCCTTACCAACTTTCAGAAAATTACCTTTCCTAACTGGAAGAAGGGTGTCTATTGCACAAAGTTGCTCATGCGGGAAAGAATCATTTATCTCCCTTTGTTCCTTAATCAACTCCTCACTAAGCTCCATCCGACTCAAATGGTCCGCTACAACATTCTCACACCCTTTTCTATCACGGATTTCAAGATCGAACTCTTGCAAGAGCAAGATCCACCTCAAGAGGCGGGGCTTGGCATCTTGCTTGGAAAAGAGGTAACGCAAAGCAGCGTGATCCGTGTGCACAACTACACGAGAGACTACGAGGTGAGACCGAAACTTATCAAACGCAAAGACGACCGCTAGAAGCTCTTTTTCAGTGGTGTTGTAGTTTTGTTGGGCTGGATTCAAAGTGTGACTAGCATAGGCAATAGGCTTGAAGATTTTATCGATCTTTTGACCGAGGACCGCACCAATCGCGGTGTCACTCGCATCACACATTAACTCAAACTCTTGATCCCACTTCGGGGCAACTAAGATAGGAGCGGATACAAGCAATTGCTTGAGCAACAAGAATGCTTCAACGCAAGCTTGGTTGAAATCAAACGGGACATCTTTTCCATGAAGAAGGGTAAGAGGACGGGCTATTTTCGAGAAATCCTTGATAAACCTACGATAAAACACCACATGGCCTAGAAAACCCCTAAGAGTTTTTAGGTTAATGGGCATAGGAAGCTTAGCTATCACTTCAACCTTAGCCTTGTCAACTTCTATACCCTTACTAGATATCTTATGCCCTAAGACTATCCCTTCCGTGACCATCAAGTGACATTTCTCCCAATTTAGCACTAAATTTGTCTCCTCACATCTACTCAACACCTTTTCTAGATTATCTAAACACTCCTCAAAGGAATCACCAAAAATGCTAAAATCATCCATAAAGACTTCTAAGAATCTTTCAATCATATCCGCAAATATGGCAACCATGCACCGTTGGAATGTCGCGGGTGCATTACACAACCCAAACGGCATTCTATGGAAGGCAAATGTGCCGTAAGGACAAGTGTAAGTAGTCTTTTCTTGGTCCTCTAAGGCCACATGTATTTGGTAATACCCACTAAACCCATCAAGAAAACAATAATAAGCATGACCACTCAATCTTTCTAACATTTGATCAATAAAAGGGAAGGGGAAATGGTCTTTACTGGTTTGGTCATTCAATTTTCGGTAATCAATACAAATTCTATAACCACTTACCAAACGCATAGGCACCGCCTCACATTCTTCGTTGATTTGAACGGTCAAGCCTCCCTTCTTTGGTACCACTTGTGTGGGGCTCACCAACTTGCTATCCGAGATGGCATAAATGATCCGAAGCTTTAACATTGTGACCACATCCTTCCTCACAACCTCTTGGAGGTGTGGATTAAGCCTTCTTTGAGGTTGCCTCACCGGCTTCGTTCCATCCTCTAGAATAATCTTGTGTTGACAAATGGTAGGACTTATGCCCTTGAGGTCACAAATCTTCCACCCAAAAGCATGCTTATGCTTCTTAAGCATTTTCACCAACTTCTTTTCTGCAAAGCCGTTAGTGTAGCCAGAAATAATCAAAGGAAGTAAATCATCGTTTTCAAGAAAAACATACTTCAAATGGGGTGGAAGCGGCTTCAATTTCAAGTCTTTTGGTGGGTCTTCAATTGATGGCTTCTCTAGTTCCCCTTCAAGACCAAGATCAATCTTTTCGCTCCATTTTTCACCAACGAAAGCCGTCTCTTCTAGTTCCATCGCTTCTCTTTCCAACTCTTCATCTTCATCAAGCACCGTGCTCGCTCTTGCCATGCCTTCATCAAGCTTATCCTTATATTCCTGCATGTCAACATGTTCCGCAATGCAAGAATATACAGCATCAATAGAAAAATAGTCCTCGGCACTTTCCTTAGGGTGTTTCATGGCCTTGTAAACATTTACTGTGACTTTTTCCTCTCCAACTCGCAAAATAATCTCACCGCTCGCCACATCTATCAAGGTCCTTCCGGCGTTTAAAAAGGAACGTCCTAACAACAAAGGTGTTTTGGAGTCCATCTCCATATCTAGTACCATGAAATCTACCGGGAAGGCAAACTTATCAACTTTAACAATGACATCCTCTATAACTCCCATAGACTCCCTAATAGACCTATCCTCCATTTGAAGGGCCATCCCCGTTGGCTCCAACTCTCCTAGATTAAGGCTTTCATATATAGCACGGGGAATTAAGCTTACGCTAGCTCTCAAATCACATAAAACGCTAGGAAAATGAGTCGTACCAATAGTAACGGGAATAGTAAAACTACCCTTGTCTCTAACCTTCGGGGGAATTCTAGATTTAGCATCAAAAATAGCGAAACAATCTTCATTTAGGCAAACAACCTCTTGCATTTTACTCTTGTTAGTTAGTAATCCTTTTAAGTACTTACAATAAAAGGGCATGTTTGCAAGTGCTTCAAGAAAAGGAATGGTCAAGTCAATTTTTCGCAAAATCTCAATAAATCGGTTTTGTGCTTTATTCAAGCAACTTTGTCTATGATTCTTAGGGAAAAGGGAGAGTGCTCAAATCGAAATCTTTAGGAGGAGGAGGGATCATAACTTTCTTACCTTTGGCGTGTGGGGAAGACGGCTCTTTCATTGGCTCTTTCCCTTCTCTTCTAGTTGGTTCCTCCTCTTTCACATCAATCACTACATAATCTCCCCTAGCTTGCGCTTCTTTCCTCTCAACTTCCTTTTTCTTGACATACTCTTCATGATCTTCATCATCTTCAATCTCATCAATATCGCCATCCATGGCTCCCACCTCGGTCTCAATAGGAACTCTTCTAGATTTGTCTTCCCATAGGACTTTCTTTTCACCACTTTTCCTTAACACTTTACCACTTCGAGTTAAGATGGCGCTTACATTTCTTGGATTCTTTTCGGTGTTACTTGGTAAGCCACCTTTCAACTGTACATGTTCCACCACTTGCCCAAATTGAGTCTCAAGATTTTTAATGGCGGAACCATGTTTGAAGTTCATCTCAACCATGTCTTTTTTTATCTCCGCAAAGTTTTTGTTCATTTGCTCCAATATGACATCAGTTGCACTCTTTTGAGGTATATGAGCCAAAGGTGGAGGGTTTTGATAAGTGCCAGAGCCTTGTTGATTATACCCTCATTGATGTTGCCTTTGGTGTGGAGGTTGATAAAATTGACCTTGAGAAGATTGACCTTGATTTTGGCTTTGTCTATAGCCTTGGTTTTGTCCTTGGTTTTTATTCCGGTTCCAACCTTGATTGTTGTTATTCCTCCAAGAACCATCACCTTGATTTCCATAATTCCCTCCTTGACCTTGTCCTACAAAGCTTACATCTTGAGGTTCTTCATACGGTGACCCACTTTGTTGTTCTCCCATATATTGGCCTTGATAGGCGTTTTGCAACTGATTTTGATATTGAGGCCCCGCATTCCATTGCTCCATCGAACAAATATTCATCATCCGCTTTGCCAACTCATTTATATTGTCTTGAGGTAGAGTGCTAGTTTGTCCTTGATTTGAGGATTGTGGATAAGCCATATTTTGAGCCTTGGTTGTTATCCTACAATCCTTTGCCAAGTGTAATCACTACAAATTTGGCAAAGTCTAGCACTCTCATTCTCCTTTTGCAATCTCCCCAATTGTTGTTCCATAGCTTGTACTTGGGCATGATATTGATCACTTTCCTCAATTTCCTTCACTTCAACCAAACCGGGCTTCTTACTCCTTGTCCCCTTTCTACTTGACGATATGTATTGCCTCGAGGTTTCGGAAATTTTCTCTATTTGGTTCATTGCTACTTCGGGCACCATACTCATAATATCTCCATTGCATGAAGCATGCAAGGTACTTTGATGGACTTGATCCAAACCCCGGAAGAAAGCATGAACCACCTCATAAGATCTCAACCCGTGCCCCGGGCACTCTCTCAACAAAGCCTTAAACCGGTCCCATGACTCATGTAGCTCTTCTCCTTCATAAGCGTTGAACAACATGATGGCTTCTTTCATATCCATGGTCTTCGATGGGGGATAATACTTGAGTAGAAAATTTTTAATTACCTCTTCCCATGTGTGTAAAGAATCATTAGGCAACGAATCATACCACCGCTTAGCTTGCTCTTTCAAGGCGAACGGAAAAAGCATAAGTTTGAGCGCTTCATCACTCACCCTATTGATCTTTGTTGAGTTGACTATTTGGAGCAAGTGGTCAATGAACAAGTGAGGGTTTTCCATGGTGGTTCCCTTGAATATAGCATTGTCTCCCAACAAATGTATGATATTCCTATTCAATTCCAAATTATTGGCGGCCACCAGTGGCATTCGAATTGGGCTATGTCCCATGGTTGCCATGGGAGCCATCACGAAGTCTCTACAAGTTAAACCGCCTTGATTCTTCTCTTGCTGACCGTTAAACCAATTAGGCATCGCGTTTGCACCTTGATTGTGAGCTTGATTTTGGTTACGTTGAAATTGGTTCAACATCCATGCATTGAACTGTTGCATAACGAGGGGATCCATTTGATTCCCTTGGGCCTCATGTTGAACATTATGTGGTATTTGCCCATTCACATTCCCAAAGTTATTTCCTTGTCCATTCCCACCTCCTTGAGCATTGTTGTTGACAAGAGGCGGGTTTTGATTCGGGACCCCATTATTGTCCCCTAAATTTCCTTCCAAGCCTTGTTCACCATTTTGTGCCATACCGGATCCTTCTTCCAACTCACCCAAACTACTCTCTTCAAAGACCAGAATCGACTCCTCTACTTGATAACCTCTTCTTCTTTGACTATTTCTACTCCTCGCGTAAGCCTCAATCTCGTCTATGTATGGTTTGAGTGGTGTTTGAGATCTCCGGGTCATGCACAACAAAAAGCAAACAACAAGAAAACAATAAAATAAATCCTCGGCCCAAGCCTTCGGTTCACTTGCAAGATATCACAAATAGCACACATTTCCTCGGCAATGGCGCCATTTTGATTGAGCTAAAATTTAGCCCAACAAAAACAATTTATGAAGACTCGAAACCGTGGGCAAACTAACTCTCTAACCGGCAGTGTATCGGGTCGATTGCTAGAATAGCTACAGGAGTACGAGGTCAAACCCAAGGGAAAAGTGTTTGTGAGTACCAAAGCGAACGTGTTACTTAGTCTAGGTGATCAATCTTATTAAAGTGCTTGTTTACTACAACGACACTAAAGTGATTTCTACTAATGAGTCTAAAGATAGAAAAGAAAGAAAGAAGATTAACTACTCGGTTTTTAACGTTATACTAAGGGACATAGCAGAACCATGATCAAAGTAGCTAGTTTCAACCCTAAGGGTGGACAAAACCAGGAGTATGCATTATAACAAACGAACTCTTGCATTCAATTTCACGGGTGCGTACTCCTAATTCCGGTGCTAAGGTACGAACAACTCTCTCCTAACACCTTATGCCAAGTTAACTACCCTTCCACGAAGATGATTCACTAACAAGACATGCTAAGCACTAGAGCCGCTTAAACGTTAAAACGAGTAACCTCGCATTGGGCTCGGGCTTAACAACTAAGCCGAGTCTACGCCGCGATCTTAGAACCCCTTATCCCACGCCTTCCCGCAAAATACATGTGTAAGGTTGATGTGTGTGATTACTAAATTAGGTGATCAATCTAATTTGGCGATGTTATAATAAGTTCTAAGACGTGAAACAAGCAAGATTAAACAATAAAAAGCACTACCCATTCCCAATTTCATCACCCAAAGGGTGATTTCACCAAATTTCACATGATTCGACTATGAAAAGGGATTAGCTACTCATTATACTAGTTAAAACATAAAAGAAACAGTAAATTGAAGACATAATAAGTGGAAGATAGAAGAAATATACCATTAATTCGAAGAAATTCGAGTTTGAGATCAAAAAGTACAAAATAGAGAACTAATTAAAAGATGGTGTCTTAGTGTTTGAAGTAGAAATCTGAGCTCCGAAATAGAAAGATTAAGCTAAGATTATACTTATTTAAGCTAAGAGAATGTATTCTAAGCTATTACAAAATTCGAGCTAAAAAGGGGTAGGGTTTTGCTAAGAGAATGAATTTTTTTTAAGAAATGGCTCAAGGGGGGTATTTATAGGTGGGGGAAAATCTGCAGATTTTGGCTTCAAACGCACGTTTGGCTGGTGTAACTTGGCGTTTCACATCTTCAAACGCGCGTTTCGCATAGGGCAAACGTGCGTTTCACTTCATTTTTGGGTAGGCTCTTGTTTGTTCTTCAACTGGAACACGCGTTTAGGGAGGTTGAAACATGCGTTTGGAAGACTTGGAACACGCATTTAGGGCAGTTTGAAATGCACGTTTATGGCAGGTGAACTCTGATCAAAATGGTAACTTCTGAAACGCCCGTTTGGGGGTTCAAATGCGCGTTTGCACCCCATTTGCTCCAAGATTTCAACTTTTCTCCCCTTTTGATCACTTCTATCGCCTCGATCATGCTTTTCACCATGAATCATTACCTTCCGGGTCCTCAAGACACTAATACCCTACAACATCATGAACGACCAAAACATCCAAACAATTCCGGAGGGTGAAAGTGCTCGGGAATAGGGTTAATATCAACAAAAAGGGGTAATAATCCATCAAAGTAACGGATTTACTCCCCGTGCCATAAACTCACGCCCCGAAAACGGTCTAAACCACCCAAAACGTGCTAAACATGTGGCAAACGGGGGTGGAAAATGCACCGGAATCACGTAAAGTTGACTCCCATCTACTGTTGCATCTAATGTCACCTCTGTACAATTTGCCATAAATGACATGAAAAAGGAAGTTGGTTAAAGGATGCTACAAAAAGAGAAAAATACATGGTTCAGCAGTTTACATCTTTGCACATCAAAGTTGATAAGTTACCTGAGACTTCTCACACTGCTTAGACACCTAACCCTGCTGCACTTGATCCTAAACTTACTAAAAGGATAAACCTGTTGGAGCGAACAATGGAAGGCCGGATTACTTCAGTTGACACTAGAACTGAAATAATGGAGGGGCTACTGAATAATTTGGTTAACACACATGAGAGTGTTCTGGGCCTGCTGAACCGCTTTATTGATGATGTCAATAAGGGGTAAGAAGGTCAGACAGCGAAGAAGCAAAAGAGGCAGCAAAGATCTATGACAAGAAGAGATTTGAGGCTGAAATCAATAAATTTAGAGCACATGCACCTTGCAGAATACAGTTGACAGATGACTAGCTGAAGGAGTTCAAGAAGCTATACTATGGAAGAAAGAGTCCTTATAATGATATGACTTTTCAGAAGGGTCTAAACACCTTCCTTGGACTCAAATTCAGGGAAGTAAGGATTAAATCCTTGAGATCTACAATAAGAGGAGGTCATAGTGGATGAGGAGGAAGAGGACAAACCGCTGAGCAAAGATTGGGAAATTGGACAGCAAGGGACTCTCTAAATGAATTTAAGCATTTCTATTTGGGACAAATGATTCAATGTTCATAGCCTAAGGTTGGCTCTACCTGAAGCTTGGAAATAGTGGGAATTGGTACATACCTGGATTGATTTCTCCACATTGGAAAATCAATGGATGCAAGACTTGGTGAAGGAGATCAGGGAGTATCAAGAAAAGAGAGAATAAGACAAAGACTAGATCAGCGGACTTACTCTTATCATCTATCTTTATGCTGATCATAGTTATAATAACTTTGAACAAATTTGAACACCAATGATATATGAAGGAAGTTTGTTCTGTTTTTGTGTTTTTATCTTTTTTCTTTGCTGTAAGGAGGGTATTGTTATCATCACTAAAAATGGGGAAATTGTTAGACATATTTTAGTTTTAATGATGAGTGCTAGACTAGCTGTTATAGAGCCAATGCAAAAAGATGTCTAGATTAAATGTATAAGTTTACTAGAGTTTGATCTTTGTATAGGTTTGATCAAACAAAGCACTGTAAAGAGGTCAGCTGACTTGATCAGCAGACCTATCTAGGTCAGTAGAGTGTCTAGGACATTAGAGTGTCTAGGAACCTGCTGATGGTTGAACATCGAGGGTTCAAACTCAGTAATGAAGACTAAGGGATCAAACTTAGTATTTGAAGTCAAGGATATGAGATCAGAATTTAAGGAAGTCTGTGATGATCTAAACTGATCACATATACCTTGTGTAGAAGGTCTAAGTTCCATAAAAGTAAAGTGGTGATTGGAACTTGGTAATAATTAAAATGGTGTACTCTAACTTCATAATAAAAATTTAGATGAGAAGCGATCGGTGAGGTGTTTATAAAACACATCAGACTAAAAGTTAGCTGACACACATGGACATCAGCAGACCTATGCAATAAGTGTCTGCTGAATGGAAAAGCCGAATTAATTCAAGTTTTTCTTAAAGATTAAATGGATATGGATGAATTACAAGCCTTGGATTAATCAGTAAATCAATGGTCAAGATGGAAAGAACGTTGTAAAAAGTCAGAACTATATCCAATGAAAATAAGTCAATGGTTGAGTGACCGGACTGTCAAAAAGGAACACTGACAGTGTTAGTACGATGCAGCAGGGGAAAATTGCAGTCACGACAAAGACAATTCTGAAACGGCTTTATTTGAAATTCAAAAACAAGTCATAGGATTCACACCTATAAATAGAGGACTCTTGATTCAGATTGAAGTAGTAGAACCACAACAAGATTACATATGAAGCAATCAAGTTTTTGAGCAAGAAATTACCCTACTGATACCTACAGATCTTTAATCTACTGATCAAGGAATTTCTTCAAGTGTTTCCTGCTATCAAGTTACATCCAGTATACACACTTGAAGACTACAAGCTGTTGATCTTATCACCCTGATCAAAAGCTTGCTGAAAGCAGAATCACTTTCTTGATTCAACCCTTCTTTTTCAAGAAGTTTGCTGAAGACAGAGAACCACTTTTGGAGTGTCAAGAACTGTTGTTTGTGGTTGAGCTGGTGAAGAGGCAATCCTACCCTTCAAGGACCAGTGGAATACTTTGAAGCAGCAATCCTACCTGTTTCTAGTGTTCAGTTTGTGAAACCATAGTCATTGGTCAAGGACAAGCAGTTTAGGGATTTTTGTAACAGCTACCTCAAGAATCTCTAGTGAATTTCCTCCAACATCACAGGAGAGGAGTGGACTGACAGGATTACACCACCCGGAACCACTATAAACTTGCCTACTTTAGTTTACTGCATTTAATTTTGTAATTTATTTTATCTGCATGCTTATTAATTCAACCTATTGAGCTAGCTACTGAATCACACTACTTACACTACTGAGTATCCAATACTTAGTATCATATTTAGAACAACAAGTAACAAGGCTTAATTTTATATATTCCGACGCAATAAATTCATTAGCTTCAATAGTCGGAGACTGCGAAGGTCGTAGACTATTGACCCTGCCGAGTTTGTAAAACTCTAAAAAGTTTTTAAGTGTTAAGTTTATTCAACCCCCCCCCCTTCTAAACTTAACCAAAGCCTTTTCAAGGGATCAACATAAAGTTAGCTCCAGTCGATTATTCGAGATATTACACAATACAAAATCATTATTTTCTCTTTAGATTATCTCTCCTCTATACATGTCCATCAATGCTCTACTTGTATTTAGAAACGGATGTCCTAGAATAATGGGAGCTCTAGGATCCTCGGGAACATCCATGATTGTAAATTCAACAGGGTAATATCCTCATATAATAATTGTACAGTCCTCAAACTTTCCAGTGATTATATCCACATGGCGGTCGACAAACCTCATCCTTCCGGGGAGGTTCATCTCGTTGTGAAAGCCTGCTCTAAGGCAGAGTGATAAATGAATCACATTAATGCTTGAGCCAGGATCGCATAATGGCAGTCCTAGGGATTTATCATTGATCAACGGGCTAACCTAAAGCTACTAGGATCACCAAGCTTCTCAGCCTACTCGGGGTCTGAGAGTTCCTCAGCCGCTAAAGGTTTAGATTCCGGGCGATACTCCGGCTCAAAATCAGAAGAAATCTCAATAATGGAGATGGGAAACTTACCATTTCTCCACCTCTAGTAGTCTTTCAGGTTGGCCTCTCTAGCCTTCCTGGCGGCATCATCATTTTCCTTTACTTTATTCTCTTTCTTCCTTTCCAAACTCGACCTATTCCTCGATGTTCCAATATGTACCGAGAGTGGCTTGGCATCAAACAAGATTTTTTCCATAGGATGCATGGTGAATAGCTTGGATTATGCAAAAAATCCAACTATTCGAGATCATGTGTTGTTTCTATGAAAGCCTGCAGTAGAATTAAGAAGAAAACAAAAACACGGTTAGAAATCTCCATTTCAGCTGGTGTGAACCCAATTTCCGTGGACCTACTAACTAAAACTAACAGAGAATAACATGAAAACATAGCAGAGCTCCCAGAACACAGATATCCTACCTCGCCGCGGTAGTATAGTGCAGGCGCGGCCTGGCAAGATTTTTCACTTCTGGTAGCAAACAATAACTCAGACCCAAACGACTCTAGACTATAAAATAAACAAAAACAAAAACCCTAACCATACTTTAGCAACTATACTCAAGAATTTGACACACATCCCCGGCAACGGCGCCAAAAACCTTGATCACATGTAAGTCGCTTCTACTTGCAAGAGGAATAGGTCCATCATAGTATAGAAAACGAGCAAGGGTCGATCCCACAGAGACGTGAATGAACTCTTCGAATAAAAGTACTAAGGCATGGCTAAGGATCCAAATAGTGACCGTTGACCAACAAAACAAGAAAACGAAATAAAATAACTTCCCCCTCTCCACTCAACGAATCAACCTATCTTGGTATTAACTAATCTACCATAATTAACGACTCTTTATTTTCCCAGTATACCAGATTCGTAAGTCTTCATATTATTAAGCTACGGGTGCTATCCCTTAATTTTAGTCAATCTTCTTCTTGCTTAGACGGCTGATATATGTGTAGTTAACCTACCTTATGTTGTATTAACATCACACTCATTAAGAATTAGGGATGCCGGGATGAACCGAAACCTCATCTAGGCAGCCACCGACAATGGCTGGCAGTATATAAACGACCGATTAACTATGTCCAGACTAGCACTTCAACAATGTACATTCATGCTAATTTATGATAACTAATACAGACTGGTCTGATCTGACACACATAAGCTAAACCTGAATATCACACGTAGCTGGTGCAGAACCCTCAGAATTAGGGTTTTTGAGTTTCTTCGTCTGCAGCTGGTGCGGCGAACCCTATATTCTGGGTTACATTGTTACGATTCTGGTTTTACTGGTAAATTACAGTGTGTTAATCATGCAGATTAGTTAACAATGTGTTAATTCATAGCTAAGTAATCATCAATCTAAAATATGAAAGAACATTCTAAGTTTCATACCCTTATGATGATGACTAATTTGAACAACTCAAGCTAATGATTGCTTGGGAGAAGGGAAGAAAAGAACTTGCTCAAGAACTTGAATCACATAAACTTCTCAATGTGTATTGTAAAGTTACATTCAAGCTTATTGTCTCTCTTTCTCTATATGAAATTCTTATTGCTACAGGCTATATATAGCACCGTTAGCCGACTCAATGGATCTCAGTGCTTCCCCGTCCAAGCCGCGGCCCAATGGAACTCAATGTTGCTGGGCTGGGCTTCTACAGTTCCAGCTGATCTCTTTATCTTGGCCTATTATCTCTATCCCATGCTTCCATCACAGCTCTAATTCGATTGCCTTTTGCTCCCAAAATGGCACTACCTAATAGTCACGCGAAACGAAGCAAAGCAACACCAATTCTAGGGGTAAACCATGCAAATGAAAAATCGTAAACAAGACTCCTTTAGCGCACGCCAAAGTTGATAGAACTAAGTATGATGCATCATGGGACATTTGGTGGGTGCCAAAGCGCTTCAGCACATGCCAATGTTGCTAGAATTGAACACGAAGCTCCTGTTAGCGGTTGCCGGGCGCCAAAACCCTAGTAGTGTAGAATCATTTTGTGTTTCTCTTTTTAAGCATTCCTTAGTGTAAAAGCCTTATGTGGAATATTGTAAAGTTAGTGTTCTAGTGGCTTTGGCTCCGCACCGCGTCTCACGGGACTACGGGAGCATTGGAACACATTTCATTTGGCCTTACATGATGTTGACTTGAGGATCAATGTCTTACTTGTTATGTGACGAAGTTAAAGTCGATTTGGCTCAGCACCTTGTGGAGACCCTCAGCGGGGAGAAACTCAGGATCATTGGAAACCTTATACCTTAGCCTCGTGTATATTTAATTAGAATCTAATATTTCTTTGCAATGTGCTAAGTAGTGTAATTTACAGTGGTCTAAGGTCTAGTGGTCTATAAGAAGCCTTTTATGTGTAAGGAATCTAAGTGGTTAGATTAACACTTAAATACATACTTGATATGTTTAAAAGCTAAAACATGTTGGTCCTTGGTGAGACACGTTTTTATTTTGCAGCATTGAACTATTACACCTCCACATGGTCAGATACCAAACGGACTCGTGTAATATTCAACACGATTAGAAACCGTGTCATATGAGGTGATGAATGTGTCATGGTACAGTCTTCACCATGCAAAGTGTCCTTGCGTCAATTTGTAACAAATGTCTTTCTTGGTTGTGACTAATAGTGAGAATAGTAGAGGGGAGTGAGCTACTTGAACATATGTGATATTATTATTTTTGAATCTTGTGTTTATTAATGTGTAGATTCAGTGCTTCTACAATTTACTAAGTACATTTGTACTTACCCCGTTATTATTGTTTCCCACCTCGAGAATGTTGTTTTAGTGTAGGTTGAGTTCGAGATCGCTAGAGAATGATTCCTGAGTTGCAGCCGTTGAAGCTTATCTTTCTTTTATTCTTTTGTATTAATGGTATAGAATCTTCCATTTCCTTTTGTAAAAGATTGAGATAGTTGTACCTTCTACTTGTAAAGATAGATCTGTAACGGTTGAATAGATCTTCGACTTTGTGTAATGAATTTGGGATGTTGTTTTAGTTGCAGTCTGTCTTGCTTTCCGATCGTTAGTAGAATATTATGGCTTCCCGAGTCTATTCTTTCGTTTTCCGCTTGTTACCTGATGTTGATGATGTCAGACGTACGTATATAATCAATTAATTTTATTCATATACGTGTTGGGCCTCATTTTCCGGTTAAGGACTCGCTATGCGGATCAGGGGCGTCACAGCTAAATGGTTTCCTAATTGCACCTAGCCAATACACCCCGAGCATGGCAATTTGTCGAGTCGTTAGAGATTTTGTTAAATGGTCATAGCAGCTCCGATTCTCGCCGTCGAACAGTGGTGTAGGATATTGCCATATTGGCACATATTTCGGGTCGGGTTACTCGGGTATGTGATGTGGGATGAATTCAGTCTTTTTTTTAGGATGAGAATTATGCAGCTAACGAGAAATGAATTTTGTGCAGTTTATTATAAGTTGGGTGGTTTGTTCTTGAGGGGAAAAAAAAAAGTTGAGGTTTGAAGTGAAGGATAGATGTGGTGGCTGACCCACCGGAAAATGTTGGAGTGGTAAAGCGAAGACGTTTATTTTAGGGACTCTTGAAGGGCACCACAACAAGGTTTAAAAGATATACCTAGAAGAAGATATGAAGCATGATTCTACAGAAACTTTATAAAATTCACATTCAATGAGTATTTGGGAGAATATTATTTATTTTTACTGGACACCTCAAGTTCAATATATAACATTAGTACATCACATTTGCAAAAATAATGAAAGAATTGAATTTTTTTTTTCCAATATAAATCGAAAATATACAAAACTGTCCACACATTTTGTTCATTTGGAGCCAAAGCCAAACCATTTTGCTAAGAAGAAACCATTCTTTCCTTTTTGAGGATCACCTGCCTTTGTTGCTGGTGTTGCAGGTTTACCTGTTAATAAAGGAATAAATAAATAAATAAATAAATAATGAAATATGTATATGAATACCATGAAAATTAAGTCCAATCAGAAATAATCAAAATGCTTCAGAGTACCTGAATTTGGTGAAACCTTGTTTGCTTTTCCATTTTTCACATTGTGTGGGCTTTTGTCTGTTTTGGCATTTGCTGAATGTTCAGAATCTTTGTCAAGAGGACACTTTCCATAATTCTTCTCCATGTCTTCAATAAAAGCATTATCCTTTTGATCTTGCATCACTGAAAATAAAATGTGAGTCTGGATATGTACTTTAAATAGCTATACAAAGAAAGGACTATTATTTGCACCCCACCTATCGATGGATCACACTTGTTTTCTTGAATCGACGTTGTGAAAGGCGGTTTTGAAGTCAAAAACCGACTTTCCCAAAGTCGATTCGAAATCGACTCTACGGTTAGTCGGTTTTGGGTCCGAAAAGAATTCGACAAGGTGGGTTCAACTACGGAGCACATGTAGCGTGGTGCCTTTGGTAGAGTCGGTGTGGTGCAAATAAAAGCTTCCTAAAGAATTTATATGTACTGTAAAGTCCCACGTCTATAAAGTAATGTTCTGTTCACCCCATATAAGTGTAAGACATAAAGGTCTTGTCGACTCGGGTTAGCCCTTTTAATCCAAGCAAGGACTACGGTCTAAGCAGTTGACCGGATCATTTATGACTCATTTAGCGCTACCAGGCCCGGGGTCTGGAGCGTTACAAAATGCTACTCAGAGCCGACTGCCATACGGAGCTACATGCCACACCGTGAGAGGCGGTGAGGGACAACTCTAGAATCCTATGGTAGGGTCTAGACTGGGACAAGTCCACCGGGACTAGTCCTGGCCGTTCTAGCGAGGACCACAGTCCCTTATGGGGGAAAAAGGTAAAGTCCACATCTGTAAAGTAATGTCCTGTTCACCCCATATAAGTGTGAGACATAAATGTCTTGTCAATTCCGGTTAACCCTTTTAGACTACGCGAGGACGACGGTCCAAGCAGTTGACTGGATATTTATGACTCATTTAGCACTACCCGGCATGGGGTCTGGGGGCATTACATAAACACACATATACATACAAAGTAAAATAACTTACATTGGTCCAAAAGAGTGTCTCTATAGTTGTGAACAGAGCCAACTAATAGAAGCTGAATTGCTGCTGAATCTCTAGTTATAGACAACTTAGTAGATGCATTCAAGTTTTGTGTATCTATAAGAATGCCTGCAAGCTGAAAAACATAACATTATTGTGTTAAAATGAATATATAATACATTTGAATTTAAATATAGTTTTTTTTAATGAACAAAAATAATTAGTAATACCAGTAGTTTCTTCAAGAGGGTAGTTGTTTGAAGCAAATCATAAGCATTTTCACAATAATTGTCTGTTACAATTGTACATCCAGATCCAACCTAAAATATTTGTTATATAGCAAGAAGGAAAAAACAACTCATAAAAAATATTTTAAGATATATGAAACATATAACTATTTCAAAGGCTCAGATTAAGTTAACAGGATTAACCTCTCCATTGGTTTTGAGGATATCTTCTCCTACTATAACAATGCTCAACTTCTTTTCCATTACTAGCATCTCCAAATCAACCTGAAATTCATCCATGTAACAAAATTGCTCAATTTCTTTTCTCCATTATTATATTTCGTTTTCTTCGTAGTAAGTGTTGAAATGTTTAAGATGTTAACCATTTACCTCCCCATCAACTTAACCTTTTGAAAGATACGGGTAATTCAATATGCTATCAGAGCATGAGGTCATGGTTCAAACCTTAAGGCCAACATTGTCTTATTTATACTATGCAAGTTTTGGCCTCTTTGTTGGCCTTACAGTGCCCTTATTATTTCTTTGTGTTGGCCTTATAGTGCTATTTATATGCCTTTGTGTGCCAATTTGGCCTCTTTGATGGCCTAATAGTGCCCTTAAATGTTGGCCTTGTAGTGGCCCTTATATGCCTTTGGCCTCTTTGTTGGCCATATAATGTCTTTTATATGCCTTTTTATGTCATGTTGGCCCAGGCTTGTTGGACTTATAGTGGCCCTTTATATGCCTTTGCATGCCATACATGTTCACCCAGACTTATTATAGTCCTAAACTTTAGGGAGCAGAGGCGGATGTATGTGTTCCACAATGGGGTCCACAGACCCCACTAAAAGTAAGAAAACTCTACGTTTTACCTATACAAAAATATTTCAGACCCCGTGAAAAAAAACAATTTACTTAGAAAAATAATTACGGACCCCACTGAACAAAATTTCTGGATCCGCCACTGTTAAGGAGCATGTTGAAGTGTTTAAGATGTTTATTATCTACATCTCAATCAGTTTAAGCTTTTGGGAGAGACGGTAATTCGACATTTAAGTACCTCATCAGAGAAGAGCAAAGCATTGGTATCAAGACCAAGATGGTGAAAAAGCCAAGCAGCTTGCTTTTGCTTCCACATGTCCCCTCTCTTAATGTTCATCACAGGCACCACCACCACCACCCCATTCTTTTCACCTCTTGCCCTGTTCTCCAACAACCATGCATATGATATTGCTGCCACCATTGAACTTGTACCTATACATGATCAAAAATCAAAACTTTTATTTGTTAGTGATTATATTGCGTTAGAAGATGTGAAAAGGGAAACTTTTCCTTTTACAAGAATAGTTACTTAACTGTTACTATGACCAGATAACACAATCTTAGCCTTCCCATTGGTTGATCCACTCATTATTCTTTGAATTTTAGCCTTTTGTTCTTTCAAGTATTCATTGATGTCCTGTTTGTTGGAATGTTCTTCAGGGACAAGCTCATTTCCATTTTTGTTTGGTAGAATGTTCTCAGCCGAGCAATTGGAACCCGACACTTGTCGTCTATGCATAGAATCCACCGTGTTGATACTAGAATTGTCGAGTACGGAACACGTGGACGATGAAATCGACCTCCTATGAGCAGACTCAACAAGATGTTTTGGTGGAGAGAGCAATTGAGTGTCAAAAGAAGCCGGTATATTAGTAGTTGTAATGTTGATAGGGGCGCTGTTTTTGAAAGTCCGTTTAGAAGGAGACGGATCATGCCGTGGTGGGATCAGGTGTTGATGAGGTGCGTTATTACTCGATTGGAATCGTGATCTACGCGATACAGATTGACGAGGTGGCAGAGGCGGGACCCTAGGATTATCGAGCAACTTTGGGGATACGGGGTCAGAAGGGGGATTATTTTGTTGGGGAACACCATTTTGTGGCTTGAGGATATTAGAGAACCATTTGTGTACTGTATTTGATGCAGGTTGTTGTTGTTGTGTTGTTTCATCTTTTGCAGTGTCTAATTCAATTTCTGAATTGTTTCTAGTATGCTTATTGGCTGTTTTTGTGAGAATTTCTCCACTAAACCCCTGTGGTGATCTGTGTCTGTCACAATTTTAGAAGTCAGTAGCGGATCCAGAAAAAATGTTTACCGGGCGACCTTAATTCCGGATTATGTGTCAAAAAAAGCTAGTTCTACGACAAAATAGTCACATCATACGATTTTACACATTGATGCAAAGCAAAATAAGGCATACCTTCTGGCAGATCTGGACAGAGGATCCCTCCTGTCAAGACTTGGCACTACATTTTGTTTCTGTTGAGAAGTTGAAAACCTTGGAGAGCTAGTCATTCTCGAAGGCGACTCGCCTCTCGCAGGAGACTTAGCCACCATCCTCCTCGCCTCGTTCAGCCATTCCTCTGTTGATCGGCTGCTAACGCTCCTCCTTGCCGGTTCCAAACCGTCATCTTCCGCCGCCACCAACACCCTGCTGCTAACACTTCTCCTACCACCCTGTTCCGAAAAATCATCCCCAGCCGTGATAAAACCGTCCCGATCCCCTGTCAAATTGTACGTTTTCTTGCTCGTATCGGATGCACCGAAGAACATGTCATTCATAAAATCAGTAAGATCAGGCACATTCTTGATCTGTTGATTATTAGGCCTTCTTTTCTCCATTATTTCCTTCTGTATGTTCACTGATCCCCTATTGTATCTCTTTTCCATTTCTATACAATATGTGTATATATATCCTAAAGCAGAATATATATGTCAATTTATCAAACACTTCATGTGCATTGGTGTTTTATAACAAAAAGCAGATAATTACTTTAGTCTGGCTGAAAGAACGAGGAAATGGAGAGTCGAGAAACATAGTTAACATCAATGTGTTTATGCATTGTTAAATTAGGCCGGCTAGAACATAAGATGTCCTTTCCATTTGTAATTGCATGCATATGGGAAAATTTTGTCTTTTTTAACCAAGTCCAATATTTGTTCCATGAAGAGTTCTTCACCAAATCTAAGTGGGGTTGTAAGTCTTTTGTCAATTTGTGTTCAATTTGGTTGACTAGTTCTAACTTGGGTTTTAAGTAAATATGAAAAAAATCGTTTCCGTAAAAATAAAATAAATAAAGAGTATGAAAAAATAAAGGCTGAGAGGATAGTTATTCATGTGACACATGTTTAATGTCATATAAATCTTTTTTAACCACTTCTCTTCTTAAACATTAAACATCGTAATGATTGAGTTATTTCCTCAAATCTATACCATTAACACGTCCAACACCTCTCTTGGTTTTGATGGTTTCATTTAATTTAATTTTTTTATAAGTGAAAAATATGTGATGAGATGATGATGGAGTAAAAATTGGGTAGACGTGAGGGAATAAGTCTATTACTCCCTTTTAAACAATAAGGGTAATTTAAAAGAGATTTAATTTAAAAAAAATACTCGTAAGTTGCTTCGGGTAAATACGATTTGTTAGTCAATGTAACTTGATCTCTACGTCTGAATTTGACAAAACTGAAGTCTAGGATCAGCTGAGTGATGGTCAGTGATCTGGAACCAACTATGTTCTGGTCCGCTGAGTGGAGTGTTCAAGTTTGGGAAATAAGTTGTGTGAAGTGTCAAGCGAGGTCTATCTGTCGACCGAGTGAAGTCGTTGAATCTGTTGAACAACTTGTTGAATCGAGTTTTGCATATGAAAGTGGTTACGTCACCCAGTGAAATTTGAGTCACGTGTGGGTATTTTATTCAATTCGATCTTGTGTCATTATGACGGCTAGGGTTAGGTTTTTGTGGCAATAAATACATATACGTTGTAACCCGGATAAATCGCAAAAGTACGTAAACTCTCCGGTGATAATATAATCTTTTCGTTTATTTGTGAAAATTCACGAAAACCACGTTAAATTATGTGTTCTTGTTTTTTATGTGTTTGTTTGATATATGTTATTTCTTGAATCGGTAGCGTGACGACCTTGGTCCGGATACCGAGTCCTTAACCAAAAAAAGAACGCCCGGCACGTATATAATTAAAATAAATCGATTATACGTACGCCTGACATCATCAGCACCAGACAACAAGCAGAAAACTAAAACATAGACTCCGGAAAACTTAAAAAATAATTGCAACAATCGACAAGTAACATATTTGCGACTAAAACAACATCCCAAGACATAATACACAAGATTGAATATCCATTCAATTATTACAACAATATTTTCTTTACAATCCAAATGTACAACTTATCCAATCTATTACAAAAGAAGGGAAGGTTATTTACCATTAAGAGCATTCGCATTAGATACCTTAACGAATTCGTACTTTACGAGTTTTAAACATACAATTTTCTAGTTTACAGAATCTCTATCCAATATTAAATGCATAAGATTCTCTATTTTACATAATGCAATAGACATAAAGTAAGATTTACAAAATCTATAAGAATGCGGTAGATGTAAAGGAAATTTTACATAATCCGTAGTTTACAGTTAAAATAGAGTATATGCTGCCTGCAGTGTTATTTTTTCCTGTTTGGAATATCTAAAATAGAGTTTTTAAAGGATTTACAGCATCTACTGTAAGTGCTCTAATACAACAAAATAAAAGAAAGAAAGACTTCAAACCTGCAACCTCGGGAATCACTCTTACGTGATCTCGAAATCAACCTACAACAAAACCACCTTCTCGGGGTGGGGTACAACATGATAAAGGGGTAAGTACAAACGTACTTAGTAAATGGTAGAAGTACTGAATCTACACATTATATAACTCTTGATTTTGATTGTTTCAATTTATTTAATTTTTTTACATGTGAAAAATATGTGATGAGATGATGATGATGTAAAAATTGGGTAGACTTGAGGGAATAAGTCTATCACTCTCTTTTAAACAATAATGGTAAATTAAAAGAGATTTAATTTGTCAAAAATACTCGTAAGTTACTTCGGGTAAATACGATTTGTTAGTCAATGTAACTTGATATTTACGTACGAATCGACAAAGCGACGTATAGGGTCGGTGAGTGATGGTTAGTTGATGCGGAACTAGCTAAGTTACGGTCCGGCGAGTGGAGTGTTCAAGTCGGGAAGTCGGTTTGTGTGAAGTGTCGGTGAGGTCTATACGTTAGCCGAGGGAAGTCGTTGAATCGTTGAACATTTGCTCAATTAGTTTTGCATATGAAGCTGGTTGCGTTTGGTGACTCGGTTGAGTGAGTCACATTTGGGGTATTTTAGTCAATGCACTCTTGTGTTATTATGACGGCTAGGGTTAGGTTTTTGTGGCTATAAATACAAATCTGTTGTAACCCAGAACAATCACAGAAGTCTGTAAAATCTCCAGTGATAATATAATCTCCTCGTTTACGCCGTGAATATTCACGGTAACCACGTTAAATTCCGTGTTCTTGTTTTCTATGGGTTTGTTTAATATGTGTTCTTTCTTGAATCGGTAGCGTGATGACCACGATTGATACCGAGTCCTTAACGGGAAAAGGACGTCCGGCACGTATATGTAAAATAAATCGATTATAGATGTAAGCCTGAAATCATCAACACCAGAGCACAAGCAGAAAACTAATACATAAACTCTGGAAAACCTGAAAGATCACTACAATGATCAACAAGTAACATAGGCTGCGACTAAAACAACATCCCAAGACATAATACACAAGATTGAATATTCATTCAACTATTATAACTTCTTTACAATCCAAATGTACTGTTAGAAAATGTGACTTGACCTCTCATCTGATCTGGCTGAGTACTAAGTCGTCTGAGTACTCAGCAAGGCAGGGGCTATGTCATCAGGGGTGATGCCAGCAGTGGCAAGGTCAGCTGGGCAATGTCAGCAGAGCAAATATCAGCAGGTTATGTCTGGTGGAGTCAGCTGAGCTGAGTTCATATCTGGGGTATTTTAGTCAATCTGCTAGCATGTCTTCATGTCGTCTAGGTTTAGGTTTTTTGACTATAAATACTCATCTGTTGTAACCTAGAATATTTGCAGTAGTAGCAGAAGCAGCAGTCAACAGTAGCATCAGCAATTGCAGAGTCTGTAAAATCTCCAGTGATAATATAATCTCCTCGTTTCTGCCCGTGGACTAGTCGGAATATTTCCAGAAACCACGTTAAATCCTGTGTTATTATTTCTTGGGTGATTTATGCTTTCTCATTTATTTTTGATTATTTCAATCCGTTTTGATCCCTGACGGTCTAGTTATAATATGTACAACTAATCCAATCTATTACAAATGAAAAATGGAAGATTATATACCATAATACAACAAAATAAAAGAAAGATAGACTTCAAACCTGCAACCTCGGGAATCACTCTTACACGATCTCGAAATCAACCTACAACAAAACCACCTTCCCGGGGTGGGGAACAACATGCTAAAAGGGTAAGTACAAACGTATTTAGTAAATGGTAGAAGCACCGAATCTACACATGCTATAACTCATGGATTATCAATAATAATATTAATAATAATATCATATGGCAAGGCAAACAAACATAATAACACATATGTTCACTCACTCACTGTACTCTACTAGTCTCACTAGTTGACTCAACCAAATAAGACATTTGTTATATATTAATCCAAAGACACTTTGCTGGGTGAGAATGCACCGAGACATTTCCTCAACACCTCTGATCGACATGATTGCTTATGATGCTAATCATGTGGATTATTACGCGAGTCCGGTTTGATATCTGATCAGGTGAAGGTGTAATAATACCATGAAGCGATGTATAAAAGTTCCTTACCAAGGAATACATGTTTTAGCTTTTAGACTCATCAAGTATGTATTCAAGTGTTAAATCATATAAGTTCATTGAACATAAAAAGGCTTCCATGGACCACTAGACCTTAGACCAACTCTACATTACACTACTTAGCACATTGCACACAAATATTAAAGTCTAATCTAATATCCACAAGGCTAAGGAATAAGGTTTCCAATGATCTCGAGTATCTTCTGAGAGGGTCTCCACAAGGTCTTGAGCCAAATCCACTAGAAACCAAGTAAGACATTGAACTCAAGTCGGCGTCACATAATGCTAAGTGTTGAGTGTCCCAATACTTACGTGAGACACGGTGTGGAGCCAAAGCCTCGAGAACACGCACACTAACTTTACAACAAACCACATAAGGCCTACACTTTGAGGCATGCTTCAAAACGGGCTCTAAAACATAATTTTGTACTACTGAGGGTCTTGCCGCCCGCCAAGGTATCACTGGCGCCCGCAAACAGCTAACCGAGGTTATTCTGACTTCATTGGCATCCGCCAGCAAAGCATCCATCTGGGACATTCTGCTTGCTTTCAGTACCACCAGGGTATATATGGCGCCCACCAAGGGTTCTTGGCGGCCCCAACTGACAACTGGGGCTTCATGTTAGCTATTGGCGCCCACCAACTGTTGAAATATTGTCCTAAACCCAATCGGATTGGACCGGATCCAACCGGGTCAGATCATTTCTACTATTTCATTATTTTTATACATATATTATACGGATTTTCTGTTGTCATATATTTGTTCTTTTAAAGAACCAATTATGAATTGTTATATGATAACGTCCTTAGGATTAAACTGTGATAGAGAAACCATGATAGGCAATTATGGTTGATGAGATCTCTAATCACTTTAATAAGTTTGATACTTAAATGTCTCCAGGCTTATGTACTATTAAACAGGGCATTGGTAGTACAAAAATACCAGCACGTATTAGATGTCTTCTGTCTTTAAGTGCAGGGATAGATCTCTTCTATCGAAGTGTAAAGACACTAGAAATGTACGTGGACGTGTATTAGAGAATGCGTACATTAGACTGACCCACTTACACTGATTAAGTGTCACACTATGTGGCAGTTGTGTAATTATCCTTAGGATCAGAGTCTACATGGCATCACGGTGTGGATTTTCATGCTTTGACACTATTGAGGTTTCCCCTAGCCATGGGGCGAACATGCGGTAGTGATTGAGTGTGATGCTTGAAGCATGCGAGTATACATGTTTGGTCACCGGAAATCGCGTACCACAATAGTAAGGGTGAATATCCGAAATAGCCTTCTTATAAGGAATGGCTTACTCTCATGAATCTTTGCAAAGTGGGAGTAAATGAGTTACTTCGAGAGAGCATGATATCCAGTTATAAGATACGGTCGTTGATGTTTGACACTCGACGAACGACCGTATGGATATTATTATAGCGATAGGATTCTATTTACACGGTAATTGTTTCATATGAAAGGTAGTAGTCATTGCATTTGACTATTCCGATGATTGGGGGTCACGGTGTGTTGCTAGACGCTATCCCGTGATCGTTAGGCATGAAGGGCATTTTCGTAATTTGCACTTTGTGCCTACGGCCAACATATTCTGAAGCCTAACGGGTCACACACATATGAACATCAAGCCAGATTAAAATGTGGTTATAGTTAATAACCAAATAAGGAAAGAATTTATCTCGTACTATAAATGTTATAGTAGTAAATTAATATGGTGGAATTTATTTATTATGAATAAATATAATACAAGTTATTAATTATGTTGATTAATTAAATATACATATGATGTATACATGTGTCGAAATTATTTGTGTACACATGTATTTTGCAAATTAATTAATCATAGAATTATATTAATTAAAGAATATTCCGGATGCCAATTTTTTTAGTTGAGGGTGGCGCCATTTACAAGTGTATAGGATACATTTGGATTGTGTAATTTAATTAATAAGATTACCATAATATTAATATTAGATATTAATTGATTTTGGAAAAATAGATTTATGGTAATAAGATAAATATATATTCAATATAAGATATTGTCAATATATATCCTGGAAATATATTTAATATAAGATATTGAATATTAAATGACATAAATCAATCAAATGTATTTTCCTTATTTTATTAGGAAAAAATTTTCTTTCTCCCCAATCTACTTGGAAGCTTCTCCCAATCAGATTGGGATACTTAGGGGCACCACATCTCTTATAAATAGGGAGACTTGGCTAGCTCTTTTGTACAACACAATTCCAAGAGTTAATAGTTCTTGTGAAATAGTGAGCTTCTTAGAGAGAGATTTTAGAGAGAGAAAAAGTCGGTCTAGCAACCGAGTTTTTACGCTAGAAATCCACGATGGGATTCCGGCGGGCTGTTCGTGTGGATCATTGGTAGAGGCCGAACACTTGGGCGGCTTCGTGCAGAAACTAAAACCGTAGACAAAGCGTCGATCCAATTGGATCAACCAAGGTATTCTTTTGTCTACTTCTTTTATGCTTGTTGCTTAAGCGAAGTCGATCTTGGGAAAAAGAAAATCAAATTTTGAATTCCGCTGCGTTCCCGCATTGATTTCCTAACAGTGGTAGCAGAGCGAGCTTCAAGCTTAAGCAATGAGTATTAATTAATATGCATAGTAATTAATAAATAGATGCATGATTTAGATTCACGAAAAGAAAAAATAAACAAAGAGGACGTCGGCTTTTTGGGGATCTTGGCCGAAACGGCGGCTCCCCACCATGCTACGGCGGCGGCGGTGCCCTAGGGCTGCCGGAGTCGGTCGGCCTTCATGTGGTGGTCCCCGTTTTTCTTTTGTTGTTTTGTGAGTCCATATAGTACATTGATATCTCCTTTGTTTAGTTGTGTAATGTGGCTAACCAATGGTTCAAAAGTTTAGGCCATTGGGATGCCACACAGCATTAAAATAATAATGGCATTTTCCAAACTTTGTTCGGAATAGGCCTAGGCCCTTTTCAAATATTTGATTTGGGAAAATACCTAGGCCTAGGCCATTTTCAAAATTTTGATTTTGGAAAGTGGCCAAGCAGTCAACCAAATTTTGTGTGAAAAGATGTCTTTTGATTTAGAAAACCAAAAGAATCTCTTTTGGTTAAGAACCAAAAGAAGTAAGCAAAAGAGACCTTTTAATTTTGATTTTAACTTTGAATAGCTCCAAATTAATAAAATTGAAATTAGAATCGATTAAAAATTAAATGTTAATTTTATTTTCAATTAAGTCATTTAATTATTTAAAAGTTAATTAATTATTTGATGTGATAAAATAAGACGCAAAAGTAGTTAAATTTTAATTTGATCTTTTTTCATAAGATATAATTGTATGGATTAGATATAGTAGATATAATATGATTATATGGACCCCGATTGATCATGGACTCGACCGATATGATAGATGTGAATGATTTAATTTTTTGTTGGTTTAAAAATTGTCTAGGCCGTTATGAAGAACGTGACTTAGTTTATTTTCTGCATTATCCCATTGTTAGCTCCCCCCCGTGTACAGCGGGTGTATTTATTTTATTAGATAAAGAATTTATATAACAAGAATGGAGCGGAATATGGAGACCAAAGAAAGACGAAAATAAAGACCCTATTGGAAAATTGAGCATTAAAGATCCTATTGACGGTTGCAGTTACCTTTAGATTGTGACCCGCGGTTTCGTCAGTTTGTATTTAAAACCGCACGTAGGAAAAGTCCATGATCATACCGGTTACTTTATGCATTTATTTATTTTATGCTTGTATTTATTTTATATAATACGATAGATGCATAACTAGGCATGATCTATGATCGTGTGCAAAGCACTTACTAGCAATAGGACTTGGTCTATCGTAGCAGAGTACTGGCGAGTCAAGGTCGATCCCACAAAGACTCGTAAGAACGTCTAATTATCAAGATTGAGCCTGTCACGATTATGGTCTACGACCAACTATAATATATATAGTAGAAAAATTGGTAACAATCAACTAGCAAGATTATGCAAGTTCAACGAAGAAAACTAGAGTTTCTAATGTATTAGTTCAATTATGAGTAATTAGTTATTCCCCCCACACATGCAACAGTCCTCCCCATTGGTGAATTTATTCATTGTTCAGCTACGGGTAAAACTCCTAACCCTATCTACTCCGACAATGGCAGTAGACAATCTATACGCTAGCTACCCTCCTTAATTGGTCCATAATAGCCCATACGCATAAAGAACTAGAGCTGTCGATATTGAGCGCTAACTCATACCTCAAACCCGCCTAGACAGTTGTCGACATTGACCAACACGTTCCTAGGGTCCATCAAGATAATGTCCTAATAAGCACTTCACTAACAGTCTTTTATGTTAATTTACGATAACATGCAAATAGTTGATCAGACTAAAAACATGTAAATTAAATCTATCGATCAACGTAGCTGGCGCCGATTATCATGAATTAGTAATTTACTAGGTATTCAGATCCAGCGATATAGAACGTCGCGGATCTGTAGAACGCAACCACTATTTCATGATTTCTTCACCAACGAATCAGATCTATAACACATGGGGTAAAAATAAACTAACTACTACATAATTAAACTAATTAAGCAATTAAAACATACTAGTCGAATAGGACAACGATAGATCTAAATCTTGGAAAAGACATAAAATCATACCCTCAAAGATGAGCATAGATCTCCATCGGATCTCTCCCTAGGCGGCGACTCCGTCGTCTCTCCGACCAGAACTCATAAAATAACTAAAATAAAGAACTAAGAACTTTTTATTGCATAATATTTGTCTCAAAAATTGTACACTTGTGTTCTGAGGCGAAGCCTCTTATTTATAGCTATCTAAACTGACTTAGGAACAACTAGTTCGACCCCTCGTCCAAGAAAAAGCGTTTCGGAAGATTCTCGACCCTCGGTAAGTCGGCACCGCCTCCCGGGTTACCGGGGGTACTTTTGTCTTTTTTCTTCAATAGACTTAACTTGGATGCTTCTAGAATACCCTAGGCCCATTCTTTTCGTCCAGTCCACTCCAGATTCATCCATCATACTTAGCCCAATATTTGGTATCCTGAAAATCATCAAATAATACACGAAATAATATCGAAATAGGGAAAATAAGCGCTAAGTGCAGATTTCTCGACTCACGAACCTGACATATGCTATTCAACTCAAATGGTTCATATTTATAGGTCGAAACAACTATTTTTAGCTCATAATGGATAGAATATTGATTCCATAGGATAGACTATTTTAACCATCATCAACTACCCCCTACTAGCCTCCTTGCAAGTCCGCGAGCGAGTATCAAGGCGGAATGTACCTCCAAGAGCAACTACCGATCAACTACAACATATTCAATAAAGATTTCCGATAGAAACATACATCAAGCCACATTCCATAAGCTCCCCATTAATCACTACTTATCACGCATCAATGTGTCGTGTGATGAATCAATCGTGATAATGCGTTCGTGAGAAGAATCAAGTTGTACTAACCACACAATCTTAACTTACCTGCGCATACACTCGCTCATCTTGCTTTCAGCCTTGGTTACACAACATGGTACCGTAATTGGTTCGGGCGGACTCGGGGACTGAGCTTCGCTCTTAAGTTCTCGTTTGTTTCTTTTGATGCGAGGGTCGTGCCCTTGTTACACGAGTTCGCTTCCCTCACTGCCTTTATTGCATATCTTTTTTCTTTCTTTTTTTCATATTTTTTTTTCATTTTTAACGCGATTTCCTCAATTTTTTCTCTTTCTCTCACAAGTCCGTTGTCCCGGTCACCTTTCGTCATCCAAGTTTCTTCCCTTGTCTTACAAAAATTTGTTAAAGTATATAGACGAGAAAAATAATGATTCCCGGTTAAAACAATTCGTCATTTAATCTTAAACACTTCTCACTCGGATTATGTGCTCAAATATTGATTGCAATGACGAATAATAATTAATAAGTTACTACTTCATGCAACATAACATATGCTCGTTCTTCCATACTAAATTGAATATGCTATATCTTACTTCAAATTGAACTTGGGCTCCTTTTCTACCGATTCCTTACTCGAAAACGTGCAATAAGCAAGCTAAAAACAGTGTTTAAAATTTCAAAAATATTCCCTTCTTCGATTATCCGGCTAAGACGCCTACCCCCACTTATTATAGAGATTGTCCCCAATGACTAATAATAAAGAAATGAAAAGTTACTTAGCTCGGAAATTGCGGTGAGTCAAAACGAATCTGAGCGAGAATCATTAGCCCATAGGTTATTCTATTCCAAGTTTTTTCTGCTTTCCAAATGCTTCCGAAAAGCGTGAGTAACATGCGAAGGGCAATAATGAAATAAGGTTGCGGTTATTGTTCATACCGAGAGGAATGCGCAAAAATAGTTTAAGCCACTTTATTCGTTATTGGCCTAAGCAAGACGCTAAAACTTTTACGAGGGTATCACATGAGAATCGTGAAGGAAAAAACCACATATATCTCTAGCCACGTATTTGAAGATATATGTGATGAAAAAAACCTTGCGATTGTCATGCTACTTTATTGACTCAAAATAAGATAAACAAAGCAATAAATAAGGGTTTCGAAACAGTTCTGAGTTTATAGTCGTCAGCTCGACTGTACTAATAGGGCTCCTTCATTCATATTCCAGCTCTTCTAACGTAAAGACTTCCAATTCAGAGTTATACTTGTGCTCTAGGTAATGTTTCAGCTTGTGGCCGTTAACTGTGAAAGTTTGCCCAGAGTGTTCATGTCTAACTTCACATGCTCCTGAATTGTAGACTTTCGTGGCGTCATGTGGTCCATACCATCTAGACCTCAACTTCCCAGGAAAAAGACGAAGAAGCGAATTATACACCAGCACTTTATCTCCAACTTGAAATGTGCGGTTTAGAATCTTCTTATCATGCAGACGCTTCGTTCTTTCCTTGTAAATCTTTGCATTCTCATACACTTGAAGTCTAAACTACTCCAATCTATTCAATTCTAGCATTCTTTTTTCACCTACTAAATCCTCATCCATGTTCAGAAACCTCGTAGCCCACAGAGCTCGGTGCTCGAGTTCTACCCGTAAATGACATGATTTTCCAAACACTATCATATATGGTGACATCCCAATCGTGGTCCTATAGGTACATTACGTACACCCAAAGAGTGTCATCTAATTTCAAAGACCAATCTTTCCTTGTGGGATTCACGGTCTTTTCTAAAATTCTCTTAATCTCTCTATTCGTGACTTCTACTTGTCTACTCGTACGGGGTGATATCTTTGCTACAATCTTATGTCTAACCCCGTATCTCATCATCAACTTCTCAAACAACCTATTGCGAAATGACTCCCTCCGTCACTAATTATGGCTCTAGGCACACCAAACCTCGTCAAAATGTTTTTCTTAAGAAATCTCGGGACGCCACGGCATCATTAGTAGGTGAAGCCCTTTGCTTCCACCTATTTGGACACATAATCAATTGCTACCGGGATGTAATGATTTGATTCGACGATGTGAATGGCCCAACAAAATCAATTCCCCAAACATCAAATACCTCAACTTCTAAGATACTCTATAGTGGCATCTCATTTCGCTTAAAAATATTACCGGTCATCGACGGGAATGACGGGATCTTGTAAACTCGTAAGCGATTTATGAATTGTCGGCCAATAGAATCCACAACTTTGCGGTACCTTTCTTTCTTTGTCTTGTTTGGTCCATAGTGACCTCTAGCTTCTCTAGCATGACGCATGTGAAAAATACTTAGAATCTCATCATCATGGACGCATCTCCTAAGAATGGCATCAAGGCACAATTTGTATAGGTAGGGATCGTCCCAATGATAATACTTCAGATATGTGAAATACTTCTTCTTATCTGAATTATTGAATTCTGGTGGTAGGTACTTTCCTGCTAAGTAATTTGCAATGTCAGCAAACCATGGGTATACCTTGCCCACTCTTGATGTATGATGTCGGGTCTGAGATTCTACTCGAGCCACCACTGAGACGGCAAACAGTTGTTCATCAGGAAAACTTTCCTTGATCTCAGTCGGTTGCTCTTCTTCCAGCAAAGTTAATCTCGACAGGTGATCAGCCACCTGGTTCTCAGATCCCTTTTTATCTTTAATCTCAACATCAAACTCTTGTAAGAGTAGAATCCATCATAACAATCTTGGCTTGGAGTCTTTCTTGGTTACAAAGTATTTCAAAGTTGCATGGTCAGTGAATACAGTGACTTTCAATCCTACCAAATAAGGTCGAAACTTGCCAAACGCAAATATGACAGCTAAAAGTTCCTTCTCTATAGTCGCATAATTCCTCTGGGCACTGTTAAGGGTATGACTGGCGTAATAAATAGGCTTAAAGATTTTATCCTACCTTTGTCCTAGGGCTGCTCCAACTGCCGTGTCACTTGCATCACACACCAGCTCAAAAGGTTTGTTCCAATCTGGTGCTACCAGAATTGGGGCGGTTATAAGCATTCGCTTCAATGTGTTGAATGCTTTCTTGCATTCTTCTGCAAATACGAAAGGTACATCCTTTGCAAGTAATTCCGTCAAAGGTTTAGAAACTTTAGAGAAGTCCTTAATAAACCTCTATAAAATCCGGCGTGGCCAAGAAAGGCTCGCAACGTCTTTAAGTTCGTTGGATGGGGTAACTTCTCTATCACCTCTATCTTTGCTCTATCAACTTCCATTCCCTTCTTTGAAATCCTATGACCCAACACTATTCCTTCTGTAACCATGAAATGACATTTTTCCCAGTTCAGTACAAGGTTGGTCTATTCATATCTCTTTAGCACTTTACTCAAATTGTCCAAGCATTTATCAAAGCTATCTCCAAATACAGAGAAATCATCCATGAAAATCTCTAGAAAATCTTCCACCATGTACGCAAATAATGACATCATGCACCTTTGGAATGTTCTTTGGAGCATTACATAACCCAAAAGGCATGCGATTGTACGCAAAAGTTCCATACGGACATGTGAAAGTTGTTTTCTTGTGGTCCTCTGTTGCAATATGGATCTGATAGTAACCAGAATATCCCTCTAAGAAACAATAAAATGCATGACCGCTTAATCTTTCTAACATCTGATCAATGAATGGTAGGGGAAAATGATCTTTACATGTTGCATCATTCAGTTTCCTGAAGTCTATGCAAACTCGATGTCCAGTAATTAGTCTCAAGGTATCAACTTGTCAAACTCATTAGGTAGGACAGTGAATCCTTCTTTCTTGGGTACCACATGAATCGGGCTTACCCACTCACTTATGTACGCAATTGGGAAAATGATTCCCATCTCCAACATCTTTATGATCTCTTCCTTAACAACATCCTTTAGTTGCGGCGTCAACCTCGGCTTTGAGGTTGTGCCTCTTGCTTTCTTCTCAGTGTCTACAAAGATCTTATGCATGCACACCGATGAGCTTATTCCTCTAAAATCTGCAATTGTCCACCCAAACGCTCCCTTATGCTCTCTCAGTACTCTCAAGAGTTTCTTCTCCTCTAAAGGTGATAATGACGCTGAAATTATAAGAGGGAGAGTATCATCTTGTAAGTACACGTACTTCAGGTGAGAAGGCAAAGGTTTTAACGTTAAGTTCCTTGGTGGCTCTTCTAATGATGAACTTAACAACTTACCGATCAAGCTTGTAAGTCTAAAGAACTTGTGCCGGGAAGGTCTATGAATGGTTCTTCCTAAATCCACAGAAGATATAGGCTCTATTTCTCACACTTGACCTTCACTACACCCAGGCCAGGTTTACTCATAACTTTCCTCTTCTTTCAAGAGTAAAGTCTCAGCTACTCAGAGTCTAGTGCCACTTGCTGATATAATTCCATCATAAGTTCGTCTATGGAATCTAGCATGTAGCATGCTTCTCCTTCATCTTGAGCATACCTCATAGAATTCATCACATTGAACACTACCTTGTCCTCATTCACTCTCAGAATCAGCTCACCCATATGAATATCTATCAATGTTTTGCTTGTGGTGTTCTGTTGCTGCTGCTGTTTCTTTATTGCAATCTTGGTCCATTGGATCAAAGTTGAGTCCTTCTAGAGCTTATGATTTTTCGGGCGGCATGGGGGAAAGGTGCGGTGGTGCGAACGGTTTGGAATCTAGGGCAACACCTAAGCCTTGTTTTCTTCTATGGATTGCTATGAAGAACGGCCTTTTGACCAGCGATAAACTTCACCTTGATGATAAGGTGTTCCCTGTGTGGTTTGGTAAATGAATCGAGCCTCTCATCTTTTTTTCCGGTGTCCCATATCTTGTATGGTTTGGGGCAAGATCAGGATGTGGTTAGGCATTAATAGAAGTTTGGAAAGCATTCTTGGTTCGGTTAGATGGATTAGTAGGAAGTGTAGGGGTACTTCCCATGGGAATGTAGCAAGATGCGCTTGTTTTGTTGTGGTGTATTCGCTTTGGCATATGAGAAACAAGAAATTTTTTGATGGTATTAACATGAAGATCACGGATATCTTGCATTGTATTAAAACTCAAATCTATTATATAATGCGAAAGTGCTTTTCCTTTGTATATCTTCACCCCTTGATGTTAGGGTTTTGGATATCTTTTGTGATTTCTAGTAGGTTTTGTTGGTGGATGTATGAGATGATTTTGTTTCTCTACACACCTTGGGATAGGATCTATGAGTTATGCTCTCACATGACCCCTTTTGATAGTTTTTGGGTGTTGTTAAGTGTTTAGTGGCTGTTGTTTCTTGTTGCATATAACCTTAGGGGTCTTATGTAGCTTGGAATCAAAAAATCTAACCTCTTCTCAACCTTGTGTATGTTGGTCCCTTGAAAAGGCTTTGGTTAATTTTAGAGGGGGGGGGTGAATAAACTTAACACTTAAAACTTTTGGAGTTAACAAATTCTGCAACTTTCGGCGATCGCGAGACTTCGAGAGTCTCTTTGAGACTTCGATAGTCTGCGATAAACGTAGTCTGCGATAGTTGAGTTTCTTTGAATTTGTGCGGCGGAATTATATCAAAATTAAGCCTTAATACTTGTTTTAAATATGATATTAAGTATTAGGTACTCGGTAGTGCAAGTGTGTGATTTCGGTTGCTAGATTCGGTAGGTTGATGTGCAAGATAAACTAAGTGCGAAATTAAATGCTTTGAACGTAAGTAGGCGATTTTATAGTGGTTCCGAGGTGGTGTAATCCTGTCGGTCCACTCTTCTCTTGTGATGTTGGAGGAAATTCACTAGAGATCTTTGATGTAGGTTGTTACAAAGATTCCTAAGTTGTTTGTCCTTCACCAATAACTATGGCTTCACAAGCGAAAGCGGGAACAGGTAGGATTCTTTGCTCTGAGTCTTCCCTTGGTCCTTGAAGGGTAGGATTGCCTCTTCACCGGCTCCACCACAAACAACGGTCTTTCACACCCAACGGATGCTTCTTGTCTTGACGGGTTCTTTATAAAATAAAGATTGAATCAAATAAATGATTCAGTTGCAGCAGCTTGATTAGGATGATTTAATCAGCAGCTAGCAGACTTCAAGTGTGTATGCTTGATGTAGATTGAATACAGAATGCACTTGAAGAAATTCTCTAGATCAACAGCTTTATGCTCAGTAAGTTCAGCAGGGTGTTTTCAGCTCAGAGTTATCTCTCAAAGTTTATCCAAAATTCAACCTTCTCTTTCTGAGTTGAGAGTCTTCTATTTATAGGTAGGAATGCATGTGACATGTATTTGAAATTCAAATGTAACCGTTCCTTGATTTTGTCCCATCTGATTTGCATTCTGTCACTATTCATAGGACTGACACTGTCAGAATTCCTTTTTGACGGTGCGATCCATCCACCCCTGACTTGTATCCAATGGATAAAAATATGAATCATCCCGACGTTCTTTTAATCTCGACCTTTGATTTCCTTGATAAGTCGAGAGGTAGTTGGCTGTCCTTATCCATGTAATCTTCCAATAATCTTGAATTAATCGAGGTATTATATCGACGGGTTCATCGGTCTGTGAGATACATATCGAGTCTATTTGAACTCCAATTTTACGTGTATAAAATACAATGCGGTGATTTCTTTTATCTAACTTTTATTTGTGAAGTTAGATTACACCTTTTAAATTATAACCAAGTTCCAAACATCATCCAACTTATGGAACTTAGACCTTACACACAAGGTATATGTGATCGGTTTAGGTCATCACGGACTTGCCTAAATTCGATCCCGTATCCTTGACTTAAATTACTAAGTTTGATCCCTTAGCCTTACGTAATTGAGTTTGAACCCTCGGCCTTCGGTCTTCGGTCTTCGACGGGTTCCCGACTAGTCTGCGACCTATCTACCCTGCGACCTAGACTAGTCTTGACGAAGAAGTCGGTGACCATTACAATGCTTGTTTGATCAAACCTATTTATGAATCAAACTCTAATAAACCTATACAATTAATCTAGACATCTTTTTGCCTTTGCACTATAACAGCTAGTCTGGCACTCATCATCAAAACTAAGAAATAAGTCCAACAGTGTAGGCGATAGTTTTGTTCTAGTTTCTGTGAAGGATGTAATTTCTAGTACTTTGCATACCTTGGTTATAAAATTTTTACCTTTAACCAAAAAAAAATGTTTTTCTTGTGGCTAGGAAGGGTCTTCTTAAGATCAATAGAACATCGTGGTTAGCTTCCATGTCTAGCACCACAAAGTCTCTTTGGGAATACAAACTTGTCAACTTTCACCAAAACATCCTCCACCACTCCACAAGGTTCCTTAATAGACCTATACGCTAATTGAAGGGTTATAGATGTCTCATTCAACTCCATCATGCCTAATTTATGAAAGATGGAGAGTGGCATCAGATTGACAACGGCTCCGAGATCACGTAATGCTTTGTTTAGGCATACTCCTCCAATTGTGCATGGTATGAAGAAGCTCCCGGGATCTTTACACTTGGGAGGCGGTTGTGGTTCAAAACTGCCGAGCATTCCTCGTTAAGGCATATAGTCTCAAGGTCTAACAATTTTTTTTGGAAGAAATTGCTTCTTTCAAGAACTTTGCATACTCTGGCATTCTAGCCAAAGCTTCTACCAAAGGTATATTCACTTCAAACTTTTTAAACATCTCGATAAACTTTTTATAATGCGCATCATCATTAGTCGGCTTATATTTCCTAGGGGGATAGGGTAAAGTAGCAGGATTAATAGTTACAGTTCGTGAAGACTTACCTGCTGACTGCTGCTGCTCTGCCTGCTTGTCCGCTGCATTTTCAGACTCCCGGTTTACCGGAGTAGTGTCCCGTGTTACCAGCCCCTCTTTCTCTCCAGATTCTGCTTTGCGTTCTCGCTGTCGGCGCTTTACGATTCTACGGATAGTTGGTATGACTGGTCCAGGAAATTATTTTCTACTTCTCGTCATGATTGCATTCACGTCCTTCGGATTGTTCTCAGTATTACATGGCAATCCTCCCGGAGGACGGGCTGACACTTGTTCTGCAATCTGCCCCACTTGGTGTGACAGATTCTGCACTAGAGCTTCTTGATTGGTCAGTCTTGTATCATTCTTCTGACAATATGTGGTGAAGTTTGTATTCGGTTCGGTCATGGATTTCATAAGTTGATTGACCGTATCGGTCACGGTTGAGCTCATTTTATCCATGTTTGCTTCCCAACTACCGGACTTATTGAATTGAGGCATGAATCCACCTATTTGTCTCGGTCTCTCTCCTTTGTTCGAATCACTTTGTCGAAAACCCTCGGCGGGGTCACTTAGTCTAAAACCGGGGTGATCATGAGAACTGGCGATATCCGCCCCCATAAGGATTTCCTTGCCTCTCATATAGTTTACGTCCTCGGTGTTGGTTGCTTCTATATCTTGTACTTTCTCAACCTTGGCTATGCGATATTGGATGCCATCTATCTTTTCATTCATCACCATTAGTGATATAAGATCTTTTGAGAAGCATATTCTCTAAGTACGCCTTCGACTACTTTGGCCGTTTCAACTTGATGCGTTCCCGTTGACTTGTCGGTGCGATTTGATCCAACTTCTCTTCGGCTTCTTCAGGTGATAGCAACGCAAAACATCCGTTGCTTGATGCATCAACTCTCATTTGTTCACTTGGCCGCAATCCGTGATAAAAACTATGCATTCGTATGGGCAAAGTGATATCATGGTGACGGCATCTCCTCTGTGCTTCCTTAAATCTTTCCCAAGCTTATTCAAAGGTTTCAGTGGGTTTTTGCTTGTAGTTCATAATCTCTTGTCTCATTTGCAGTGACTTCCCAGGTGGGCAGTACTTATTCATGAATTTCTGCAACAGATCGGTCCAAGTTTGGATCGATCCTGGTGCTAGAGACAATAACCATGTCTTTGCTTTGTCTTTTAAAGTGAATGGAAACAATTTCAACTTGATATTATCCTCCGGCACTCCTGTTGGCTTAACCGTGCTAACTATTTCCGGAAAATTGGTGACGTGTACACTAGGATCTTCGTTCATTACTCCGTGAAAGGTAGTGTAGTTAGTCACCATTTGTATAACATTCGGTTTAGGGTGAAATACCTCGGTGATCCTCGGGTGAACAATTCTTGCACGAATTGCTCAATCGTAGGCATTGCATAACTCTATAGAGTTCTCCTATCTACTTGTACCACAACTCCTGCTCTATTTTGTCCATTTCCTGCCATGGTGATGTTTGTATCTTCCTTCTTACAAACTTAAGACTCAACAAAAAGAAAATAAAAGGGTTAGTGACTTGCCTCACATTTTGTTACACACACACAGCGAGACTCAAAAATACAGACGCTGACTACTGACTCGACTCTGAACTAACATAAATGATTCTAGAAAAATTGGGACCCTCGGTTTATCGGGGCAGACCCTCGGTATACCGATGGTATTTTTTTTCGGATTTTAACAAAATCGACACTGTATGATTCCAGTATAAACAGACTATAAAAAAGACTCAATTAAATAGACTCAAATATATACATAAAACTCAATCTTAAATAAAAAGTATTCTTGACACGAGTCCCCAGCAGCGGCGCAAAAAATCTTGATCGCGTGCAAAGCACTTACTAGCAATAGGACTAGGTCTATCGTAGCAGAGTACTGGCGAGTCAAGGTCGATCCCACCAGAGACTCGTAAGAACGTCTAATTATCAAGATTGAGCTTGTCACGATTATGGTCTATGACCAACTATAATATAGATAGAACTTAGACCTTTACACAAGGTATATGTGATCGGTTTAGGTCATCACGGACTTGCCTAAATTCGATCCCATATCCTTGACTTAAATTACTAAGTTTGATCCCTTAGCCTTACGTAGCGAGTTTGAACCCTCGGCCTTCGGTCTTCGGTCTTCGGCGGGTTCACGACTAGTCTGCGACCTATCTACCACTGCGACCTAGACTAGTCTGGCGACGAAGTCGGTGACCATTACGATGCTTGTTTGATAAAACCTATTTATGAATCAAACTCTAATAAACCTATACAATTAATCTAGACATCTTTTTGCCTTTGCACTATAACAGCTAGTCTAGCACTCATCATCAAAACTAAGAAATAAGTCCAACAATTTCCGCCTTTTTGGTGATGATGCCAATACCCTCACCTAACAGCAAAGCAAAAAGTTATAAAACAAAAACAGAACAAATATAGTCATCTTTCATTATAATCATTTGTTCAAAGATATTACAGTCTAGAATCAGCAAAACATAAAGCAGTTAAAGTATCTTTGATCTCTTGTCTTCTTTCTCTCTCTTGTCGACCTTCTCAGCTTGTTCTTGGTATTCTCTGATTTCTTTCACCATATCTCTCATCCAATCATTTTCAATCAGAGAGAAGTCAATATGAGGGTTTACATGTTTCCACCAATGCCATGCTTCAGGTAGAGTAAGGGATATTTGATTTAACCTGAAGCCTAACCTCATATACACTTCTTTAAATTCATTCATTGAATCCTTTGGCTTTGTAGTAGGTATACCAATGCCACTTCTACCACCTACGTGTTTGGCCCTCAAGGATTTGATTCTTGCTTCCCAAAACTTAAGTCCCAAAAATAAGTTTAGACCTTCATGAAATCCCTTGTCATGATAGGGTCTATGTACGTTATTGTATACCTTCTTGTATTGTTGGAGAAGCTCATCGGTGAGTGGAAGTACGCAGTCTTGGTTGTACGAAAGCATTTGTATCTGCTTCCCATCTCTTCTTTGCAAAGACTCAGAAGCTTCTTTTGCTGCTGTTGCCTCTTCCCCTTATTGACATCATCAACAAACCGGGATAGCGAGGCCATGCACACTTTCTGTGTGATAACTAGGTTGCTTAGTTGGCCTTCAATGATTTCAGTCCTAGTATCAATTGCTGTAATCCTTTCTTGCATTGTTTGCTCCAGCAGGGTCATCCTCTCATTAAGTTTAGGATCAGGCACAGCAGGTTGTGGTGCAGCAGCAGGCTCAGTGGGCTCAGGTGTAGCAGCAAGGTTGTCAAGTTTCTGATGGATAGAAGAAAATTGGTCTTTCAGAAACCGATCTTTGGCAGTATTTCCAACCTTGATTCCCTTCACATCTAGTATCAGATTATTCACAGCATTTTGAGTAGATGTGAAGTTTGAAGCAACTGTGGCAGTAGATTGTCTGTTTTCATTCACCATCTTCATCGGTTCTTCAAATCTTTCTTCTGTCGTCCGATTGAGTCCTTAAGCTGTTGCATATCATGCTTTACGGTCCTCAATTCATTCAACACTTCAGCGGCACTTCTTGGTCATCCTACCACCGGTAGCTTCATCGACGAGCTCCTCGACATTGTGCGAGGCCTGCGATTGCTCACAACCATTGCCCAACTCCTATCAGACCAGCAGGGTTAGGTCCTCCATATTCCTCCAGAATAGGATCAATGGCAGGTTCCTCAAAATTTGGGACAAATGCTTGTGGGGGATTAACATCATTATTTTCTTCTTCAGGCATCTGAAATTCTTCATCACTGAAGTCATAGTCCAGCAGCTGCTCATTCTCATTAACAGCAGTCTGCTGACCATCTTTCCCTTCAGTGGTCTTGTCTCCAGTAGGCTCCACTACAGCAGCCTCTTCAGCAACAGTGGTTTCCTCCAAACCCAAAGTTTGTTCCAACCTTTGTCCGAGTCTTTGTTTGAGACTCGGCGGCACTGTACCTCTGTTCCAACCTTTGTGCGAGTCTTTGTTTGTAGCCCGACAACTTTGTACCTCCTCTTCAATTCTCTGTGGATTGAATATAGCCTCATTATCCACTTGGAATCCTTACGCATGACCAATCTTGTGCGGGGTGATGGCGATTTTAGTAAGAATGCCCTCAAAGTCAAATCCATCTTGATATTCAATGGACTCATCTGAGCTGGCACTAGGTTCATTGAAATCAGTAACTTTTTCTCCATCCAAATCCTCACTCTGTTCAGCTTCATTTTGTGCAGTAGGCTCAACAACAAAGAATGTACTTGGTTCATCAGCCAGCCTACTAGCACTAAGATTAATTCCTTCATTGATCAATGCTTCCAGATCATCCATGGTGAGATCCTGTAGATCCTCATCCATCTCTCCGTCTGTTGGCCCTCAGCAGACTTACCAGTCACAGTGGGTTCTGCTTCTATGATATCAGTGGCGTTTTGACCAGTAGCTTCAGTTGTTGTTTCTCTAGCCACTCCTTTGGTCTCCCCAGGGAAACATAGGGGTATCATCATCGAGAATCGATGAATCACTTGTCACGGTGTAAACTTTGGATCTCGAACATAATAGCTCCACTTTTCTTCCCTTCATCCAAAAGATCCATCGGCTGGATTGCGGCATGCTAGTGTCTATCAAATCCAACAAGGTCCATCCACTAGGTTTGCTCAAATGCCCATTCTTCAAATCCACTCATTGGATCGGCGGTGGTTTTGTCTTTTGTAAAATCCAAACTTCCTTTGAAAGTAGTTTTGCACCTTTTTGAAGTTAGGATCTACTTTGCCACTTTTTGGATGCCTTCTCATATGGCATAGATGGCTTTCTAATGGCGGGTTCGGTAGCTTGCGACCCCCAAAAGCTTCCACAAGTAAGTTCATGGTTTCTTCAACGAGATGTTTGAAAGTCGGTAGGTTCTTTGAGATTGTAAATTTGTGCCTACTACTTCCAATTTGTACCACACTTGGTTCCACGACTTACATGCTCATCGAGCGGGGTTAGCGACGGTGCTCTTCCCCACGAGTTCTTGCCACACTTGCGGGGTCTTCAACCAAGTCTTCAATTACCTCTTCAACTACCACAGCAGGTTCAGGTTCAGTGGTTTGCTGTGGTTCTTCAGTAGATACTACAGCAGGTTCAGGGTCAGTAGACTGCTGTATATTTTCAACAGATTGCTCAACAACAACCTGTCCAGCATCAGTAGACTTGAAAACCTCTTCAGGTGAGGAGTCAGTAATCTCCACAGGCTTGATTATGGTCAAGGGCTCAGCCTCAATAGCCTCTTCTTCCTCTCCTACTGATGCCTCTTCTTGGGCTCTTTGTGCCTCCAAGCTTTTCAGTTCCTTCCCTTTTCCATGTTTATGCTTATGGATAATTTATTTTCTCCTCTTGGAAATAGGTTCATCATCCTTCTCAGCCACAGTAGACTTCCTCTTTCTACTGGCTTCCTTATGTTGTTCCCTCAGAATTTCAACAACAGTTTTCCTTGCAGCAACAGCAGGGTCAGTAACCTCCACTAAACCCTCAGTAGACTCAGCAGTCTGTGCTGTTTGCTTCCTTGTTTTCTTTGAAGGTTTTAATACTTCAGTTATCTTTCTTGTATCTCCACCTTTTCTTTTCTCAGCAGCTTTCTTTGGTGCGGCGGAGTTTAACGATTTCTTTTTAGGTTGCTTGACTGCTCACCACCGACATCACCATCATCTCCATCATTATCATCATCGGCAACTTCTCCGGCAACCTCTTCGTCATCATCTAGACCGGGAATAACATCATCAATTTCCTTCTTGTACTGGGCGATTGATCTTTTCGGATGCTACATCGGGGATTTCCAAATGATTCGGCGGGGTCGAATCATTAATCCTAAGGGCGAGCCTTGGATTTTCTCTTTCCTTCCTTTTCTTCCTTGGCTACCTTCTTCATGTAATGGATGAAATAGCCGGCCCAATCGAACTTCATGCTCTGAGATGATTATCATCGGCTCTATCTTGGGTCCGATAGAGTATCCATACTTCCCACTAGTCCAAGTATGTTTTTAGCAATGAGTTTGCTCGGCGGGTTGTATTCATATCCAATATGTTTGCGGTTGATGCTGGAATGGATTTGGTGGCTGCATTTGTTTTTATTTGATCTACAAACGCCATCTTGTCCAATCCCATTGCTTCGGGATTGATTGAGCCATCCACCACTTCATCAAATCCAAAAACTTCCCTCGACGAGACTTGAGGAAATTTCTATTTCTTGTCCATTCACGGCCGTTGTAAATGCTTCGGTTCCTTCCGTATTTGAATGTTTCTCCGAAACCGACAACATTTGTATATGAGATTGTCTCGAGTCTTATATTCAACACATTCTCGAGACGACATATCTCCTTATTCTTCGACCAATGTTAATGGCGGTTCGATTCTATTTGCATCCTCAACAAAACCTCTAACACTTTGGCTTGATTCAATCTGGACATCAACCTTTTCCGCCATTTGTATGAGAAGAATAAGATGAAGAAGATTGATTCTCAAATATGTGTTCACACAGTGTAGAAATCGCGGTGATAAAGCGATTTGCAAGTAGAGATTCTGTTTGTATAATAGCACGTATAAATAGACGGTGGGTGGTTGTAGCTGTCGGTGCACGTACATTGATGCTTGACCACGATTAATGCGAATAAATACTTGTCTTGACACGTGGCCCATTACTTCTCCATGATGTTTGTAACCGTTAGATCGTGTTAACTGCAGTTATAAAGGATGAAATAAATATCCCGCCAATTCTGCTTTTTGACTTTAGTAACTTTGACTGTGTAACGTTCCATTCAGCAGGGTAGTCCCCAGCAGGGTGGGCACAGCAGTCTGCTGATAAAGGTGCTTCAGCAGCCTGCTGATTAAGTGACTCTGCTGATCCTTGTTTTCTCCTTGTTTTGTTCAATTGATAATACAAGATGAAGTTTAACACCAATGACTGATCTGTCAAGTGAGCTCACCCAACATGACAAAGACCAATCCCCTTGGCAACCTCATTTGCTCAATTGTCCAAACATAAGTACATGGAATTGTTGATACCAATGACTAATCTGCTAAGTGAGCTCTGACATAGCAAAGACTAATCCCCTTGGTGAATTCTAGTACATTGCTAAATATCAGTCAACTTTGATAATTTCAAGTTCAGTCCTTAATTTGGCAAATCTTTCATTGTCAAGTGGTTTAGTGAAGATATCAGCAAGTTGATCCTCAGTAGGGATGTATAGAACCACCACATCTTTCTTTTCAACATGATCTCTTATAAAATGATGTCTCACATCAATGTGCTTAGTTCTTGAGTGCAAGACGGGATTTTACGTGATTGCAATTGCACTTGTGTTATCACACATAATTGGAATTTCCTTTTCTTCAATTCCATAATCCCTTAATTGTTGTCTTAGCCATAGTACTTGTGCACGGCAACTTCCCGGCGGCAATGTATTCGGCTTCGGCGAGTGGAAGTTGATATAGAATTCTGTTTCTTCTTGAACCGGGAAACTAGTCTATTTCCCATTAGCGACGGGTTTCTGAGGTGCTTTTTCTATCAATCTTGCATCCGGCATAATCGAATACGAGTAGGATATAACTTTGAAGCTTCCTTCCTTGGAATACCATATCCCTACTCCCAAAGTCTCTTTTAAGTACTTGAGAACTCTTTTTTTGCACCTAAATGACTTTCTTTAGGTTTAGATTGAAATCTTGCACAAACACCTACGACAAAGGATATATCGAGCCTGCTTGTTTGTGTAAGGTACGATGACCGCCTATCATCATCCTTACGTATAAGGTCGATCAACATCTTTGCCTTATTTATCTTCATCCAATCTGATATTTGTACTCATAGGGGTTGAGTTTTTAGTGCTATTTTCCATACCAAATTTCTTCAGCAACTCCTTGGTATACTTGGTTTGATGAATGAAGATTCCATCTTTCATTTGTTTAACTTGCAATCCCAAGAAGTAATTCATTTCTCCCATCATACTCATTTGAAATTTGCTCTTCATTAGATTTGCAAACTTTTCACAAAGTAAATCATTTTCAATACCAAAGATTATGTCATCAACATAAATCTGTACCCAATGAGTCTTTGTCCCTTCAACGATTACGAAAAGTGTCTTGTCAATGGTGCCTTTTGTAAATCCATTGTCCACCAAGAATTGAGATAGAGTCTCATACCAAGCTCTTGGTGCTTGTTTTAATCCATAAAGTGCCTTGTTGAGTCTATACACTTTATCTTCTTGATCTTTAACTTCAAATCCGGGAGGTTGCTTTGTACATACACTTCCTCCTCTAGAATGCCATTCAAAAATGCACTTTTGACATCCATTTGATATACTTTGAAGTTCTTATATGCGACATGTGCCAAGAATAATCGATGGCTTCCAATCTTGCAACGGGTGCATAAGTTTCATCAAAATCTATTCATACGCTTGAGAATAGCCTTTTGCAACTAGTACGGCCTTATTCCTTACAATGGTACCCGAGATTCATCAAGTTTATTTACGTATACCCATTTAGTACCAATGATATTTGCATGATTTGGCCTTTCAACTAGTGTCCAAACTTGATTTCTTTCAAATTCATTTAATTCTTATTGCATAGCAATTATCCAATCTGGATCTGAAATTGCTTCTTCAACAACTTTAGGTTCCATTTGAGATAGAAAACAAATAAACATAGCTTCCGGTTGTCTTAGTCCTAACACCTTGCTTTGTACATTGCCAAAACTTGTTCGACGGGGTGATTCCTTAACCATTGTGGATTACGGTTATTTTGATTATCGGGAACCTCATCTTCGATAGGGTCTGCTTTGTAGCTTCTTCTACAGGGGGTTCAGCAGATCCTTGAACTGCTTTAGTTGTTGCATCAGTAACATTACCAGCAGGGTGTTCAGCAGGGGCAGTATCGAAACTTTTAAATCATTGAATCTTTCCAAAACATCAACACAATCTGGATCAGTGACTTGTTGATTCTCAACAGGTTCACAGTCTTTATCTTCCATACCAGTAAACTTAGGTTCATCAAACACAACATGTATTGTTTCTTCATGTTTCAGTGACCTCTTGTTCAGCACCCTGAATGCCTTGCTGACTGAAGAATATCCCAAGAAAATTCCTTCATCTGATTTTGGTTGGAATGTTTTCAAATGTACTTTGTGATTTAAGATAAAACACTTGCTTCCAAATGGATGGAAATAGGATATGTTAGGTTTCCTTCCATTCCAAACCTCATAAGGTGTCTTCGGTGACTTCTTGTTTCTTGATGTTGTTTTGTGTATAGCATCTTGTGTTATTTGCTTGACCCAATATCTTTCGGGTAGCAATGCTTCACAAATCATTGTTCTTCTGCTTCCTTTAAAGTCCGTTTCTTCTTTCGGCAACCCCGTTTTTTGAGGTGTACCGACATATGACAAGTTGATGAAGTACACCATTATTGTTCACAATATTCTCTTATAACTTTGTTGAGAAATTCGGTACCACGATCGATCTTATCTTTATTCTTGTTAAAATTTTCTCATTACGTAATCTCTTCAAAAGATTAGGCATGCTTTGAAGTGTTTCACTTTTCTTGTTCATAAAAATCACCCAAGTGTATCTTGAATAATCATCCACAACCACTAAGGTGTATTTCTTTCCAGTTACACTTGTTGGAGTTATGGGTCCAAATAGATCCATATGCATTAGCTCCAACACTCTATTAGTTGATTGTTTAGTCTTTGACTTGAAACTTGACTTTATCTGTTTACCCTGCTGACATGCATCACATATAGTATCCTTTTTGAATGAGATCTCAGGTAAACCAATCACCAGCTTCTTCTTCACCAACTGATTGATGTCATCAAAGTTTAAGTGATTCAACTTCTTGTGCCATAACCAATTGAGTTCAGACTTGGTATGCACAATCGGGCGAGTTTCGAGAAGCTGAGTAGACCAATCCACAACATACATGTTACTGTTGTCTTCTACCGACAAGTACAACTTGATCACCTCTTTCACTAATGACAATACGGTTGTTTTTGTCAAAAGTGACCTTGTATCCCATGTCACGGAAGCTGTCCGGTGCTCAACAAGTTGTAGTCCAGTCCTTCCACATATGCAACATTCTTGATTGTAAGTCCATTTCTGATAAGTGTGCCATATCCTCTTGTATATCCAGGTGTACTCTTGTTGCCAAAATTCACCCTTGGACCATCTTTTGCCACAAAGTTTGATAAACAGTGCTTATTCTTTGTCATGTGTCTGGAACATCCACTGTCAAAGTTCCAGACACCCTACAAAACAAAGTTAATGCATTTTAGGTGGTCAGTGGCAAGCATGACCCTTGGTATGTTTCCATAAGGTCTTCTCACGAATGTGTCATACTTTGGTTCATACTTTGGTTCATACATGTATTCCACACATCCATAAGTTCTAACGAGTAGGTTGTGTAGGAATCACATATGTTTTACGGCCTTTTGGTTTATAATCTTGTTTAAAGTGATTCTTGGTGTTAGAAGCATTAGTATAACCATTTGTTTCTTTGTCTATTAGGAACATTACCTGTAATATGGAGTCTCTTTGAGGTCTTGTGTAAGTCTCTGCTTGATCCCATTGCCTAGGTTTTACTACATTTGCATGGTTATACTTGTTGTTTCTAACGGTAGATGCGGGAATGTTCCAATCATCATCGGTGGGAAAGCATCTACCTTTCCCCTGAGATAAGTATCCCTTGAATGATTAACATTTTTGGGTTTAGGATTCTTATCCTTGGAATATATTCTGTTTCTTACCCTTACGTGGTTCGGCGGACTTGGTACAGTGCACGCTATTAGCGAGCTTAGAAGGCACATCAGTCCTCTTTTTAGATTTACTCTTTTTATTAGGAGTTGTTGACTTATTTGACCTCTGATTTTGCTTCCTTGAAGCATTCTCATTGGGTTTTACTGCCTCAGCAACCTTACTGGGAGTTGGGTCTAGTGCGGTACAAACTTAGGACCAATTGCGGTACTAGGTTCGGTTACCTTCTTGGATCCACTCTTGTTAGATTGCTTGAGTTCCGAATCCAAGCCCTGTTCTATCACCATAAGGCTTTCGGATTTGTATGCGACGGAGGAACAAGATGGTTCGGCGGATTCGGTGGCTGTGGATGATCAACGAGCTTACAACGATTATGTCCAACATCTTTTTCCTTACCTTTGAGAACCCTTAATTCGGCTTTCAATCTTCCAACTTCTAACTCAAGAGCTTCTTTTTCGGCCTTCACAATCTCATAGCTTGATTGTATTATCCTCGATTGATTAAGGATGACATCCAAAGTCTCATTGTTGTCGAATTTCTAGGATTTGAACCACAAGTTGATTCACAATCACTTCCGAGCGGGAGTATTGATGGATACGGTATTGTATACCTCCTCGGTTTCATCCATATTGGCCATCAAAGCATAATCTTCCATATCGGCAACCGATCTTGTGTCATCGATTCATTTCCCTTTTCGAGATTCAACTTCATACCACGATTCATCTTCGGCAACCATAGCCTTCTTGCCATATCTTCTTTGTTGACTTTTGGTCTTCGGTAGGTACGGACAATCGAGTCTAAAGTGTCCGAGGCTTCTTGCGGTTGAAGCATAGATAATCAGGTTCCTTGCTTTGTTTTAACTCAGGACATTCAGGTTTGAAGTGTCCTGGTTTCTTGCAATGAAAGCATAGATAGTCATTATCTTTCTTTAATTCCTCTTTCTTTCTCTCAGTAGGCCTCTTTGTGAAATTTCTTGCAGGGGCCTTTCCAGTCTTCATCATTCTGATTTTCTTGCTCAGTAGGGCAATCTGCTCCTGCATCTCATCCAGCAAATCATCTTGTCCTCCTGATGTTTCTTCTTGATGTGAAGCAGCCAATGCAGTGGTCTTTGGTTCTTCCTTTTCAGTCTCAGGTACAAGCTTTTTGCTAAATTCATAAGCCTTGAGATCGAAAACAACTTGAAGGTGTCTTCTTCATGCAACTTCCTCATTTCTTCTATTCTTTGTCACCTTCATTTTCCAAACATCTTTTGCGGTAGAGCCTCCAAGATTTTGGTGTTTATTTCTTCTTTTGAATAACTTACACTCGGCGGGGTAAGTTCATACGGATTGCATTGAATCTTGATTCCATTTGCTCAATGGTTTCATTTGGCGGCATCTTGAACTTTTGAAACCTCTTTCGGCCACAACGATTTTGTTCTTCTTTATTGCATCGGTGCCTTCACGGATCGAGATGTATCTTGTCCCAAAGTTCCTTAGCAGTTTTGCAATCTTTAACCTTCATGTACATATTGCTATCCAAAGTTCTATAAATGATATCAATAGCAATGTTGTTGAGGTTTGCTCTTTTTCTGTCTTCTGCTTTTTGGTTTAGGAATGTACTCAGTTGTATCACCCACTGTTACTGCCTTGGTAATCTCCAGTGGTCCATCTGTTAGTACATCCATCATCTCATCATGAGTTGCAGCAAGGTATGCCTGCATTCAACGTTTATACTCATCAAATATATCAAGAGAACACATCAGCATAGTTCTAGCATACTGGGGGTTGTCCATGATGCAAGTCTTTGAAAATCAGTAACTTGAAAGAAAGTTTTAAAGAATTTTCACAAGCACAACAAGTAGGATAACTTCAGAACAGAAGCACTGCTCCGATACCAATTGTTGGTCCCTTGAAAAGGCTTTGGTTAAGTTTAGAGGGGGGGGGGTGAATAAACTTAACACTTAAAACTTTTGGAGTTAACAAATTCTGCAACTTCAGCAGTCTGCTGAGACTTCAGGAGTCTGCTGAGACTTCAGTAGTCTACTGATAGTTGAGTTTGCTGAATTTGTGCAGTGGAATTATATCAAAATTAAGCCTTAATACTTGTTGTTAAATATGATACTAAGTATTAGATACTCAGTAGTTCAAGTGTGTGATTTCAGTTGCTAGATTCAGTAGGTTGATGTGCAAGATAAACTAAGTGCGAAATTAAATGCTTTGAAAGTAAGTAGGCGAGATTTTATAGTGGTTCCGGGTGGTGTAATCTGTCGGTCCACTCTTCTCTTGTGATGTTGGAGGAAATTCACTAGAGATCTTTGATGTAGTTTGTTACAAAGATTCCTAAGTTGTTTGTCCTTCACCAATAACTATGGCTTCACAAGCTGAAAGCGGGAACATGTAGGATTCTTTGCTCTGAGTCTTCCATTTGATCCTTGAAGGGTAGGATTGCCTCTTCGGCTCCACCACAAACAACGATCTTTCACACCCAACGAGATGCTTCTTTGTCTTGACGGAGTTCTTTATAAAATAAAGATTGAATCAAATAAATGATTCGATTGCGGCGACTTGATTAGGATGATTTAATCGGCGGCTAGCGGACTTCAAGTGTGTATGCTTGATGTAGCTTGAATACTGAGAATGCACTTGAAGAAATTCTCTAGATCGAGCGACTTTATGCTCGGTAAGTTCGACGGGGTGTTTTATTTCTCGAGTTATCTCTCAAAGTTTATCCAAAATTCATCCTTCTCTTTACGAGTTGAAAGTCTTCTATTTATAGGTAGGAATGCATGTGACTTGTATTTGAAATTCAAATGTAACCGTTCCTTGATTTTGTCCCATCGATTTGCATTCTATCACTATTCATAGGGGACGACCTTTGTCGAATTCCTTTTGTGAGTGCGGTCTGTCCACCCCTGACTTGTATCCAATGGATAAAAATATGAATCATCCCAACGTTCTTTTAATCTCGGCCTTTGATTTCCTTGATAAGTCGAGAGGTAGTTGGCTGTCCTTATCCATGTAATCTTCCAATAATCTTGAATTAATCGAGGTATTATATCGCGGGTTCATCGGTCTGGCGAGATACCTATCATCTATTTGAACTCCAATTTTACGTGTATAAAATACAATGCGGTGATTTCTTTTATCTAACTTTTATTTGTGAAGTTAGATTACACCTTTTAAATTATAACCAAGTTCCAAACATCATCCAACTTATGGAACTTAGACCTTACACAAGGTATATGTGATCGGTTTAGGTCATCACGAGACTTGCCTAAATTCGATCCCGTATCCTTGACTTAAATTACTAACTTTGATCCCTTAGCCTTCATAGCGAGTTTGAACCCTCGGCCTTCGGTCTTCGGTCTTCGACGGGTTCGACTAGTCGCCCGACCTATCTACCCTGCGACCTAGACTAGTCTGGTGACGAAGTCGGTGACCATTACGATGCTTGTTTGATCAAACCTATTTATGAATCAAACTCTAATAAACCTATACAATTAATCTAGACATCTTTTTGCCTTTGCACTATAACAGCTAGTCTGGCACTCATCATCAAAACTAAGAAATAAGTCCAACAGTGTAGGCGATAGTTTTGTTCTAATTTCTGTGTAGGATGTAATTTCTAGTACTTTGCATACCTTGGTTATAAAATTTTTACCTTTAACAAAAAAAAATGTTTTTCTTGTGGCTAGGAAGGGTCTTCTTAAGATCAATAGAACATCGTGGTTAGCTTCCATGTCTAGCACCACAAAGTCTACCGGGAATACAAACTAGTCAACTTTCACCAAAACATCCTCCACCACTCCACAAGGTTCCTTAATAGACCTATCTGCTAATTGAAGGGTTATAGATGTCTCATTCAACTCCTTCATGCCTAATTTATGAAAGATGGAGAGTGGCATCAGATTGACACTGGCTCCAAGATCACATAATGCTTTGTTCGGGCATACTCCTCCAATTGTGCATGGTATGAAGAAGCTCCCGGGATCTTTACACTTGGGAGGCGGTTGTGGTTCAAAGCGCCGAGCATTCCTCGTTAAGGCATATAGTCTCGAGGTCTAACAATTTTTTTTGGAAGAAATTGCTTCTTTCAAGAACTTTGCATACTCGGCATTCTAGCGAGCTACACCAAAGGTATATTCACTTCAAACTTTTTAAACATCTCGATAAACTTCTTATAATGCGCATCATCATTAGTCGGCTTATATTTCCTAGGGGGATAGGGTAAAGTAGCAGGATTAATAGTTACAGTTCGTGAAGACTTACCTGCTGACCGTTGCTGCTCTGACTGCTTGTCTGCTGCATTTTCAGACTCCCGGTTTACCGGAGTAGTGTCCCGGGTTACCAGCCCCTCTTTCTCTCCGGTTACGCTGCGTTCTGCTCGCCGGCGCTTTACGATTCTACGGATAGTTGGTATAGCGGGTCGGGGAAATTATTTTCTACTTCTCGTCATGATTGCATTCACGTCCTTCGGATTGTTCTCGGTATTACATGGCAATCCTCCCGGAGGAACGGGTGACACTTGTTACCTGTACTGCCCCACTTGGTGTGACGGATGCTCGCACTAGAGCTTCTTGATTTGTCGAGTCTTGTATCATTCTTCTGACAATATGTGGTGAAGTTTGTATTCAGTTTAGTCATGGATTTCATAAGTTGATTGACCGTATCGGTCACGGTTGAGCTCATTTTATCCATGGCTGCTTCCCAACTACCGGACTTATTGAATTGAGGCATGAATCCACCTATTTGTCTCGGTCTCTCTCCTTGTTCGAATCACTTTGTCGAAAACCCTCGGCGGGGTCACTTAGTCTAAAACCGGGGTGATCATGAGAACCTGGCGATATCCGTCCCCCATAAGGATTTCCTTGCCTCTCATATAGTTTACGTCCTCGGTGTTGGTTGCTTCTATATCTTGTACTTTCTCAACCTTGTCTATGCGATATTGGATGCCATCTATCTTTTCATTCATCACCATTCGTGATATAAGATCTTTTGAGAAGCATATTCTCTAAGTACGCCTTGACTACTTTGGCCGTTTCAACTTGATGCGTTCCCCATTGACTTGTCGGTGCGATTTGATCAACTTCTCTTCGGCTTCTTCGGGTGATAGCAACGCAAAACATCCGTTGCTTGATGCATCAACTCTCGTTTGTTCACTTGGCCGCAATCCGTGATAAAAACTATGCATTCGTATGGGCAAAGTGATATCATGGTGACGGCATCTCTCCTACGTGCTTCCTTAAATCTTTCCCAAGCTTATTCAAAGGTTTCGGTGGGTTTTGCTTGTAGTTCATAATCTCTTGTCTCATTTGCGGTGACTTCCTAGGTGGGCGGTACTTATTCATGAATTTACGCAACGAGATCGGTCCAAGTTTGGATCGATCTGGTCTTAGAGACAATAACCATGTCTTTGCTTTGTCTTTTAAAGTGAATGGAAACAATTTCAACTTGATATTATCCTCCGGCACTCCCGCTGGCTTAACCGTGCTAACTATTTCCAGAAAATTGGTGACGTGTACACTAGGATCTTCGTTCATTACTCCGTGAAAGGTAGTGTAGTTAGTCACCATTTGTATAACATTCGGTTTAGGGTGAAATACCTCGGTGATCCTCGAAATTTGAACAATTGAAACTGGCACGAATTGCTCAATCGTAGGCATTGCATAACTCTATAGAGTTCTCTATCTACTTGTACCACAACTCTGCTCTATTTTGTCCATTTCTGCCATGGTGATGTTTGTATCTTCCTTCTTACAAACTCAAGACTCAACAAAAAGAAAATAAAAGGGTTAGTGACTTGCCTCACCGAAATTTTGTTACACACACACAGCGAGACTCAAAAATACGACGCCGACTGCGATTCGACTACGAACTAACATAAATGATTAGAAAAATTGGGACCCTCGGTTTATCGGGGCAGACCCTCGGTATACCGATGGTATTTTTTCGGATTTTAACAAAATCGACACTGTATGACTCCAGTATAAACAGACTATAAAAAAGACTCAATTAAATAGACTCAAATATATACATAAAACTCAATCTTAAATAAAAAGTATTCTTGACACGAGTCCCCAGCAGCGGCGCAAAAAATCTTGATCGCGTGCAAAGCACTTACTAGCAATAGGACTAGGTCTATCGTAGCGAGTCGGCGAGTCAAGGTCGATCCCACGAGAGAGACTCGTAAGAACGTCTAATTATCAAGATTGAGCTTGTCACGATTATGGTCTATGACCAACTATAATATAGATAGTAGTAAAATTGGTAACAATCAACTTGCAAGATTATGCAAGTTCAACGAAGCAAACTAGAGTTTCTAATGTATTAGTTCAATTATGAGTAATTAGTTTTTCCCCCCACACATACAACAGTCCTCCCCATTGGTGAATTTATTCATTGTTCAGCTACGGGTACAACTCCTAACCCTATCTACTCCGACAATGGCAGTAGACAATCTATATGCAAGCTACCCTCCTTAATTGGTCCGTAATAGCCCATACATATAAAGAACTAGAGCTTTCGATATTGAGCGCTAACTCATACCGCAAACCCGCCTAGACAGCTGTCGACATTGACCAGCACGTTCCTAGGGTCCATCAAGATAATGTCTTAATTAGCACTTCACTAACAGTCCTTCATGTTAATTTACGATAACATGAAAACAGTTGATCAGGCAAAAAACATATAAATTAAATCTATCGATCAACGTAGTTTGGCGCCAATTATCATGAATTAGTAATTTACTAGGTATTCAGATGCAGTGATATAGACCGTCGCAGATCTGAAGAACGTAACCACTATTTCATGATTTCTTCACCAATGAATCAGATCTATAACACATGGGGTAAAATAAACTAACTACTACATAATTAAACTAATTAAGAAATTAAAACATACTTGTCGAATAGAACAATGATAGATCTACATCTTGGAAAAGACAGAAAATCATACCCTCAAAGATGAGCGTATATTTCCCTCGGATCTCTCCCTAAGCGGCGACTCCATTGTCTCTCCGACCAGAACTCATAAAATAACAAAAATAAAGAACAAATAAATTTTTATTGCATAATATTTGTCTCAAAAATTGTACACATGTGTTCTGAGGCGAAGCCTCTTATTTATAGCTATCTAAACCGACTTAGGAACAACGAGTTCGACCCCTCGTCCAAGAAAACGCGTTTCGGAAGATTCTCGACTCTCGGTAAGTCGGCACCGCCTCCCGGGTTACCGGGGGTACTTTCTCTTTTTTCTTCAACCGACTTAACTTGGATGCTTCTAGAATACCCTAGCCCCATTCTTTTCATCTGTCCACTCCATATTCGTCCATCATGCTTAGCCTAATATTTGGTATCCTGAAAATCATCAAATAATACACGAAATACTATCGAAATTGGGAAAATAAACGCTAAGTGCAGATTTCTCGACTCACGAACCCGACATATGCTATTCAACTCAAATGGTTCATATTTATAGGTCGAAACAACTATTTTTAGCTCATAATGGATAGAATATTGATGCCGTAGGATAGACTATTTTAACCATCATCAATCTAGATGAATGTGTAGGATGTATGTCTATTGAGATAGATATACATGATGAGACCATAATTAAATTAATTAAGAGAATTAATTCAAAATTAATTAAGTGAATTAATTTACATAAATACTTCCACTACAAAAATCAAGTCGAAATATTGTCTAACAATATTATAACGACGGTCAAGAGCCCTTGTTTGGATCCAGGCGATCGACCTTTGCGGGGAGTTGACCAATCTCGGGTATATCGTCGTTATTGAGATATGATCATAAGAGTTCTCGCGAATATTGGATTATGACTTGACTAGAGTCTTTCGGTGATTGACCACCGTCGGGGGCCGTCGACTTTAGAGACAAGGGGTTGACTAACACATAGTGATGTGAATTGTCAAAGAGTTGACTAGTCAACAGCGAGAATCACATAAAGATGTGATTGGTAAAGTGTTACCTACCTTTCAAAATTATCTTGATTGATCGTCCACCACCGGGAATCGAGTAACTAGATTGGATCTCAGGCACTAAAGAATTTTGAAAAATTCTTGAAAGTCAATTGGGAGTAGTTGACTAGTGGGAGCAAAATCATAAACCAAAAGACCAATTTTGATTTTGCATGTATAAACAACAACACTCTTTTATCTTCATTTTTATGTTGTAGTTTTTAGCAAACTTTTATATTTATGTTTTTTATTCTCGATTAGTAAAACCAAATTATATTTGTTACCATTTGAGAAACGTTCCCAAATATGGTTAAGTAATTTTAATCATTTTAAATAAGCAATGACACGAGCAACCCCGTTATAGTATTAGAGACAAGAAGACTACATATTTGATGCAGTGTTCCAAGACGTTAATTATTAATGAAAACGGAAGCTCATGATATGATTGAATCACTTGAAATGAGTTTCAACGAATTAATTGTATTTTGGATACGATCCAATATGATCATTCGATCATACGATGACAATTATTTCAAACATTAGATGGATTGGATAAGAATGACCGCGTCAAATTTTGGAAATGTTGTTTTCAAAATTGTAAGATTTAAGTATCGACTTAATTCTTTAATCATTTCTTAAAGGTGAATTAAATAGTCAATGTTTTGAATACGATTCAAAAGGTTAAATAAACTATTTAATAAACTTTAGATTTTCTATATGAAAGGAAATTAAAGACATAGCTCTTGTGATCTTTCTTAAGTTTTATGAAGACTACACTAAGAAACATTTATAAGTGCTTAAAGGATTAAAAAGGAAGTTAGGGCATGTGCTTTAAATAAGAGATCTTATCGAAGTCTTTATTCTAGGCAAGTGTGTTGAGATAAATCCATCTAAGTTCAAGTCAACTCTTAGATATATGATATCTTACGAGTATGATTAAATTAGAAGGATAAAATACGGAATACACAAACATACGTGAATGTGAAGCAAACGTTGCGACATTTTCGGTTTTGTATTACGAGTCTAGTAAACTAATAAAGGAACTAAATACATGTTATCATGTTTCGGTTCTTATGAAGAACATATTTTCGAGTTAGATGTTAGGATTTAATGGACATATTCAATTGTAAGGAATAAATGTTATTCCGATCAAGTTGAAAGGTCGAATCTAATATACTAGATTGATGTCACTATATAGTTGATATAGGTGAAAAAATCTCAACTAAATATTTATATGGCCGTTATCCTTGATATTTATGGTTGTTACAGACATAGTTTCTCTGGAAGGGAAGCGTGTAATTAAACGTCATTTTGATGATGTTGAACCATATGATTATGAATCATGTGGGTTATACGTATCTTATGCAAAGAGGACTAAAATACCATTTTTACGAAAATGGTTATAGAATCTAGAAAGTTGCCTAAAGCACGAACATACCGATGTTGGTTGGCTTATGACAATTAATGCCACAAATAATTGTTTATTAATCTCTATGACTATTTTAGAAATAGTTGATTGTACTTGGTGAAGTACAACAATTCAGAAAGCCCAAAAGGTTCGAGCTAGTACGAATATGAGATTGATGGGCTACTTAGGAATTAATCTTCAATTGGATTAAAGTAATTAATACTTGAAGGGTGTTTCGAAGTTGTTTGAAAATGAATAAGATTCCCTTGAAGGATACCATTTTTGGATACGCAATTAGATTGTGTCCCACTAAAATGGAAACAACACTTTATATTATAAAGGTGTGACGCAAGCAATGTGAAGTATCCCTTTACCCATTTCGGGATAGTGCCCTTATACGAAACATACACTTAGCCGAGTTCCAAAGAATAAAGGTTGAATAAATTCCATATTAGATATGAAAGAGGATAATGTCGAATCTATCTTAGCGGATGATTTGAAGTTATCATAGGCAAAGTCGAAAGGCTTGGAGCCTAGTACGGCATATGCAACTTTGTGGAATGTCTTGGCAAGTACGCTAGATATTGTCTACTTTACGCGGAACAAAATGTTTGTCTCCAAACATGCTATCTTCCAAATGAGGTATTTCTTCCAAAAAAGATAGTGGGAGTACATGAGATCTCAAAAGAGTTTGAGAGACACAAGGAGATACTCAACCATTGGAACGTGAGCGGGACGCCACATAGTGATGAGGTGTAAAACATTGCTCGGTGCACATAAAAGTTCAATAAGTGTGTGGATAACCTCAAGCCGAAAAGGCTATTGGTATGTTCATCTTGAAGAATGAATATCTCACAACTTATGAAGGAATGTTTGAAAGGCAAGATTGAGAGATATGGCAAGGAGCCATAATATCCGAATTAGATTCCATCGGTGACAACTAGGTTGTGAACCTAGTCCGTCTCACACTAGAGGGAATGTCCCTGAAAGGATGACATGGTTAGTAATATGATTCCCGTGAGGCTATAGTGAATTTCGAAGGATACTCGGGTGTAAACCTTGTAATTATCTTCCTGGCGCCTTGGTCGAGCCGGATTCTATTCGGACTATGCTAGCTTATAGGTTCGTATCATGGCTATATGATAGTGTTGAAGACGTTGGGAAAACGGCCCAATGTTCATAGACGATAACATGATATATGAGCCCACGAGATCCACTTATGGACTCAAACAAGTTTTCTAGATGATTTCTTTGTTTGATAATCAAAAGAGTTTGATTTAGTCAAAAGAAGGGATATGTCCAATGTGCAAGATGGATAGTGGGAGTGTGTTACAATTTTTGAGAAAGGTATTGGATATCTCTTTCAGAATTATCCGTTGGATATATAGAAACCCGAATCCGAGGATGCGATCCATAATTGGATCGTCGGATCCGATTCACAAAGACCATCGAGACACTCGATCATGCACGGTGCGAAGCTACGAATTAAATCCGCATGCGATTTTACCATGATTTAGTTCACATGAATAATTAATATAACTACTGAAGGATGAAGATTTACCCAATCGTAAGTTATAGAAGCCGTGATCTTCCGGATTGTATCTCCAACCGACGACCGGTGGACGTCGATCCTCATAGTAGAACCTCACTCGAATATGCTTAAGAAAAACTCCAAGGTTTTCTTCTCCCGGAAGGACTGTGAACGAGAAACTAATTTTTCTTCTTTTTAGTTATATGTGGCGCAATTTTTGATTGATTATTGTGTTGGGAGCAATTCTCTTTACATAGGAAATTAACTAGTCAAGAGAGAGTTATCATTTTCATAATACAATTACCCTTTTCCATAAGGAAAAGATATTTGCAATAAAATAAGAGATAATCTCCATAAATGAGATAATGATTATAAAATCAATCTCTTATTTTTCCATTTAATTATCTAACGAAATAAATAATTAATTACACGTGTGACGTAATACTAGGAAAAATTTATTTTCCTAATTTACTCCAAACATGTGTGTGTGCCACTTTGCCATTATAATTAATAGAAATTTTTTTTTTGTATTTTACATATTATTTACCAAATAAATAATATTCGCGTATTAAATTAAATAGCCAAAGTATTTAATTTATTCTCGAGGTTCCACGAAACGAGAAAACACTCGCGTGTTAGGAGGAGCCAACCCTGGGGACCGCTGAACCTATAACTTGTAGCTTCCTGATAAATTGAATAAAATATTCGTTGAGCATCGTAACATTTTTACTCAACTTATTAATTCCGAAAGTACGCCACCGTATAAATCCGAAAATGAACTCTATCGATTATAGATATAAACTTATGTGCTTAGAAAGTCGAGTCGGTAAATTGTCGCGTTGATATAATCGTGTATATCACATACTTAGCATCCATAGTACTCATCCATAGCAGAAGCGGGAATGTTTTAGTAAACATTTTTCATTACATGCTTTTATCCTTGTTTCACCATCGACCCACTTTAGTGATCAATTAGTTCATAACTTGACTATGAACTCGGCCGATCCCGATCGGTTTTCTAGGATTAACAAATAGGGGATTGTCTTTTTACTTCCCGTGGAAAGAATGGATTCCGTGTTAAGAAATCTACGTGAGAACGCGGCGGAATTGAGCACTGGCATTTTCTTTTAACAACAGGGATCGACTTCGTTTAAGTAATAAAAAATTAAGTATTTAGTAGACGGTAAGTTCACATTTCTTGATCTAAAAGATTGACGCTTTGACCGTCTAAGG